>CM070720.1:5371277-6571277 GCA_036346275.1 Otatea glauca
GACTTCGGCGACCATGAGCTACGCTTTGCCCGGCGCCACCTTGCCGGCGACCACGAGCCCGCTGCGCCTGGCGCCTCCTCGGCGCCGCCCACGAGCCTCGCTGCGCCCGGCGCCACCGCTGCGGCCACGAGCCTCGCTGCGCCCAGCGCCACTTTACCGCCGACCATGAGCTACGCTGCGCCCAGCGCCACCGCCGGCCGACCGCAGGCCACTCCTGCGCCGGGCGCCTCGCCGGCTGCGGCCCACGAGCCTCGCTGCGCCCAGCGCCACCCGGCGCGGCCGCGAGCCTACGCGCTGCGCCGGGCGCCACGCCCGGCCCGGCCACCGAGCCTCGCTGCGCCCGGCGCCACCTTCGGCACGGCCACGAGCCACGCCTACACCGGAGCACCTCGCCCGGCACGGCCACGAGCCTACGCCGCGCCCGAAGCGCCACTGCGGCACGGCCACGAGCCTCACGCTGCGCCGGCGCCACCTTGGCACGGCCACGAGCCTACGCACATGCCGGCGCCACTTTCGCACAGCCCACGAGCCTACGCTGCGCTCGGCGCCACTCCGGCACGGCCGAGCGACGCTGCGCCCGGCGCCACTTTCGGCAGCGGCCACGAGGCACGCTGCGCCGGGCGCCTCGCCGGCGACCATGAGCCTACGCTGCGCCCGGCACCACGCACGCTGCGGCGATGAGCCTACGCTGCGCCCGGCGCCACCTTCGCACGCCACGAGCCGCGCCGCCACTGGCGCCTCGCCGGCGACCGCGAGCCTACGCTGCGTTCCCGGCGCCACTTTCGCACGACCACGAGCCTACGCTGCGCTTCGAAGCGCCACCTTCGGGCGGCCAAGAGCCTACGCTGCGCCTCGAAGCGCTACCATCGGTGCGACTCACGAGTTTACGTCTGCGCTCGAAGCGCCACCCCGGCATGGCCACGAGCCACGCTTGCGCTCGAGCGCCACCTTCTAAGACGGCCACGAGCCTACGCCGCGCTTCGAAGCGCCGCCTACGGCCATCTACAAGCCCGCTGCGCCTTCGAGCAAAGATGGCATGATCGTCAGCAACATATGGAGCATAAAGCAGCTAAGTCACTTTTTATGTTATTATAAATAAAATTGTTGACTTTCCTGACTTGCTACTTAGTCGACCCACAACTAAGCAAAGAAGTCGGGGCTACACCTAATAAGCGCGCATGCGCACATCTTTTCAGCTTGTATTTTTCTTCTTTGCTTAACGATTGAAGTGAATCCGAGTGCGATAACTCCAAATTGTGAAGCTCTGGCCCCATGAACGACGAACTTTAGTCACCCAAAACACGTGCCTGGGAAAAAGACCCAACGCACAGGGGCTAGACTAGTCGGGCAGAGTGCTTAAACAAAAAGAGTCAAACCACTCGAATGAATTCAAAATCAATAAGGAAAAAGAGTAAAAAACTCTAAAATTATATATACACCAGTCAGACATCACATCCGAGTGAATTGTTTTTATATTTCCTAAGTTCTGCATATACATGATTTCATGGCTAATAATTGGATGCGATGAGTGTGAGCCAACGCTTCAACGATGACATCAAAGAACTTCGCGATTTAATGAATTTAAAGGAGTGGCGCTGAATTTTGCCTCGAGCGGAAAAGCGTTTTGACTTCGTGATATCGCTTGGGATACAAGATGTCCCAAGATGAGCCGATCGCTGTAATTCCAATAATGGGGCTAGGAACCACTCGTAAAGTTTAACGCGTGGAACTCTATTGAGTCCTTCACAATCTCTTTGCCTACAACAGGCACAACATCGTAAAGGAAAACTAGTCGGAAGCCGATCAAGATCCGAAGCACTCGGCGTGAAGCATGACTCCGCTTGGGTCGCAACCAGAAGGAGGCAACTCGATCGCAAAGGACTCCTGGGGGCTCTTGTGGAATATAAGAACCGGGTACCCTCATGACAAGCCCAAGAGGAGGCCGTAAGATACTCCCAGCGTTAGGCCCTCAACGAGTGCGAAGGGAACATATCCTAAAGGAAGTTGAACTCATTTCTAGATATGATAGATACGGTTGAAATCCGAGACGTTGATAGGGTAGATAAAGATGTAAACTCTATCTTCTAACCGATCAGGACTCTGTAAGTCGCCCCACCCCCGCTATATAAGGGAGAGGGCGGGTAACGGCATAGGGACCCGATCAAGCCATAGAGCATAGAACACTTCATATTGCCCAGAGCATATGGCGCTTTGAGCAACATCTGATCCAAGAGATCCGCATAATCCCAGCACACAGGATTAGGGTATTACCTCCATCGCTGAGGGCCTGAACCTGTATAAACCCCTTGTCTTGTGTGACCTTCGAGTTTGAGATCAAGAGCCTACCCCATAAATTCATTGCCGACTACAAAAGTCGACAGTCGGATATGGATATCACTCGGCCAAGAGTCGCTCAAGTTTAAATGCGGTGTATTTCACGTCAAGCCCAAGCTACGCTCTACGGCAGATGGACACGGACATCGCCAAATTGAATAGCCTTGCAAGCTTCGGTGAGCCTCAAGCTAAGTATAAATTACGTCAAGCGACAGTCATGGACACACTTTAAAAAGGTACTTTTTTATTATTAATTTCTTGGCCATTATGCCCAGGAAAGGATCCTATTACATTGGTAGTAGCCTTAGACTTCCTCACGGCGAACACGGCTGAGCGTCGCCACGAGCGCCTCCCTTGCCCTATAAAGGGTAGGGAAGATCTCGAGGAGGGCGTCGACGGCGGCGCGGTCGTGCTCCACCGCCCTCTCCTGGGCCAGCTCCTCCATCGCACGGTTGAAGTCCTCCCAAAGCTCGGCGTGCTCGGGCTCCTGCTCCGCCGCGTAATCGCTCCACTTCAGCATGAAGAAGATAGAAACTTGCGGCAAGAAAACGGAAGACAAAATGCGAAGGAATGCATTCTACAAGCACCAGATCGCCTTTTATAGCCAAGACAGCAAGGATGAAGTAAATGCGTCAGGAGCCGAAGAGATTTGGAGTTAATATGGTTTCAGAAGCCAAGGAGTTTTTTGGCAAACGAGTTGACATAGAAAATCAAGGCGACCTCGAAGACTATTTGGTGATTATCCACAAAGAGAAGTAAAACTTCGGGTGGAAAAAATATCCAATCTACATTTGAAATGCGAGCAAAGGTCCGCAAGGAAGCTCGCAACAAGCCTGCCCGATAGAATATTATGTTCATTTGAAGCGAAAATTATGGGTTATATTCGAGCCCTTCATAATTCGCTCGCTGTAAGAAGAAGCCTCCCAACCGAATGAAAGAACCAGTCGAAAGCTCAAGCAAGAAGTCAGGGACAACAACTCAAGCAGAAATTTAATTGGAAACATAGCGATCGGATCAAGAAGCACTCGGGGGGCTACTGTGGAATATAAGAACCCGGGTACCCTCATGACAAGCCCAAGAGGGAGGCCCAGAAGATACTCCCTGCTTCAGGCCCCGCTGTCGTGCTCAATGGGACAAATCCTAAAGGAAGTTGAACTTATATTTAGATATGATAGATACGGTTGTAATCCGAGTCGTTAATAAGGTAGATAAATATGTAAACTCTATTCTGTAACCGACTAGAATCTAGTAACCGATCGAAATCTCTTAACCGATCAGGACTCTGTAAGCTGCCCCACCCCTGCTATATAAGGGAGAGGGCGGGCAACAATATAGGTATCCGATCATCCAAGCATAGAGCAATCAAGCCCTAGAGCATAGAACACCTCATATCACCCAAGCACATTGCGCCTTGAGCAACCCCAGATCCAGATACACAGCAATATAATCCCAGCGCACAGGACTAGGGTATTATCTCCTCCGCGAGAGCCTGAACCTGTATAATCCCTCGTCTTGTGTGACCATCGAGTTTGAGATCTAGCGCCTGCCCCATAATTTCATTGCCGACTACTAAAGTCGACATTCTATGGCTCATTTCTTAGGTGGTTTAAATTGAGAAATCTAGGACATTCTAGACTATAAGGATTATAATTTGATGACTCGTTTATTTCATCTTGCTTGTAAAGTTGAATGTGAAGTGCAGGGACGACAATCGAGGACAAAAGATAACTTTTCCGCAGGTCGTACTACTTCGTGGATGCCTCACACCGCCGCTGCCCCGTCCGTCCGTACCACTACACCGAGCACCTCCAACAACAAAACAGCATCCTCTACTTCACATTCAACACCACGAGCACCCACGCTGACGAAAACTGCCAAACAAACTCCCACAAAAAGTTCGACATCGTTAGTCCCCTAAACGGGACGTAAAAAGGATATTCAATGCCATCGCTGCAAGGTTTTCAGTCACACCATGAGGGAGTGTCCAAACAAGCGTGTGCTAATAATTCGTGAAGACGGCGAGTATGATTCAGCAAGCGATCTTGATGAAGAAACGTATGCTTTGCTTGCTGAAAATGAAGACGGTGATCCAATCTCAGAACATGAAGAAGAGCACATGACCGCTGGTGATGCTGACCAATATTTAAGTCTTATTGTGCAACGTGTGCTTAGTGCTCAGTTTGCCCGTACCGAGCAAAATTAGCGCCACAACTTGTTTCACATTAAAAGCTTCGTCAAAGAGCGATCGATTCGAATAATCATTGATGGTGGGAGTTGCAATAATCTAGCCAGCAAGGACATAGTAGAGAAGCTAGCACTCTCCACTAAGCCGCATCCTCAGCCTTACTACATCCAATGGTTCAACAACAGTGGCAAGCTTAAGGTAACTCGTATGGTAAGAGTACATTTTGCTTTAGGTTCTTATCATGATTATGTCGATTGCGATGTCGTACTTATGCAAGCATGTTCTATGTTATTAGGTAGACCGTGGCTATATGATAATGATTGTTTACATCATGGTAGAACAAATCAATACTCTTTTGTGCATAAAGAAAAGAAAATTGTGTTACATCCAATGTCTCCTGATGCTATTTTAAAAGATGACATTGCTAGAGCTAGTAGAGAGAGAAACCAGGAGCATGCTAAGAGTGAAAATCAGATTGTAGCAAAGGATCTTGACAAACACAACAAGAAAGAATCTAAGCCTGTTCATGAGAAGATAAATGATGTTAAGTTGAAGGGTTCTTGTATTCTTGCTATCAAATTTGATGTGAATGAGTTGGATGTTACAAGTTCTATTTGCTATGCATTCATTTGCAAAGAAGTTTTGTTTTCATTTGCGGATATATCTTGTTCTTTGCCTTCTGTTGTCACTAACCTTTTGCAGGAGTACACTGACGTCTTTCCAAAGGATGTACCACCGGGGTTGCCCCCAATTCGAGGAATTGAGCACCAAGTTGACCTCATTCCCAGGGCATCTTTGCCCAATCGTGCGCCATACAGAACCAATCCAGAAGAAACTAAGGAGATACAATGCCAAGTTCAAGAATTGCTTGATAAAGGGTACATTCGTGAGTGTCTTAGTCCTTGTGCTGTTTCGGTCATTTTAGTGCCCAAGAAAGATGGATCATGACGCATGTGTGTGGATTGTAGGGCAATCAATAATATCACCATTAGGTATCTTCACCATATTCCTAGGCTAGACGATATGCTTGATGAATTAAGTGGCTCTACAGTGTTCTCTAAAGTTGATTTGCGTAGTGGGTACCACCAGATTCGTATGAAGCTAGGAGATGAATGGAAAATGGCTTTTAAAACTAAATTCGGTCTATATGAGTGGTTAGTAATGCCTTTTGGGTTAACTAATGCACCTAGCACTTTCATGAGATTGATGAACGAAGTTTTGTGTGCTTTTATTGGCAGATTTGTGGTGGTATATTTTGATGATATTTTGATATATAGCAAATCATTGGAGGAACACCTTGACCATTTACGTGCTGTTTTTGATGCTTTACGAGATGCACGCTTATTTGGTAACCTTAAGAAGTGCACCTTTTTCACGAATCGAGTCTCTTTTCTTGGTTATGTTGTTACTCCCCAGGGCATTGAAGTTGATCAGGCCAAAGTTGAGGCAATACAGAGTTGGCCAACCCTAACATGGTCACATAGGTGCAAAGTTTTCTAGGACTAGCTGGATTCTACCGTCACTTCGTGAAGGATTTCAGCACCATCGCTGTACCATTGAATGAGCTTACCAAAAAGGGTGTGCCATTTGCTTGGATAGATGCACAGGAAAACGCCTTCAACACATTGAAAGATTAGTTAACACATGCACCACTACTCCAACTTCCAGATTTTTCTAAGACTTTTGAACTAGAAAGGAGGCAACAAAGGCAGAGTGAAGGCAGAAACTGGAAAAACCCAATTTTGAGTGAGTGACCCGCTCAAACAGTTCGTCAATGATCTGATCAGGTGGATGAGAATGCTGAATATGACGGGGAGGTCCACAAGCAGAAGTGGCCTAAATGACCATGTGGAGGTCTATCCAGATTTGTGATGAGTATTTGACTAAATTTGAGCTTGGGTTGCTCTTGTTTGAGTTTGATTTCAAATGGATTTTTAATTGGAAGCAATTTGAAGTCTTCTCTATTTTCCCGGTGCGACCGGCCAGAACAAGGAAAAATAAATTTTAATCAGTGGACTTTGATTGATTTATTGCACATCATTGTGGTCATTGCTATGTGAGGAGTTTCATTGTTTTTGATGGTTGCAGGACGACGGTGGTAGGTCATGGTAAGGCGAAGGATGACCAGGACTAGGCGTGGAGCGTCGGAGGTCCAGATGGTCGGGGATCATCAGAAGATGATCGGAGATGGAGTCGTGGTAAGCCGTGAAGACAAGGAACGGATGAGATGCTACCTAGATGGTGCGTGGAGCAATGAGGACCATTGGATCTTGGTCTAGTTGATAGGTTAGCGGGTCTAGTTAGTGTGCTTTGAGAACCGTGCAAGAAAACCCATTATTTATTGTGGGTTTTGGGTGAAAACTTGCATGGCTGGTTGGGTGGTTTAATCCTAGCCCTTTATGGATGCTCTAGGGTTTAGAGGCTCATCCAAGCGAGGTAGGTGGCCCAAGAGTTGTATAAATAGGGGTGGAGGGGTAGCATTCCCCCTTGAAGGTTTTCAGGTTTTTGATGCTCCTTTGAGCTTTGCCCACATGAAATGTGAGGCTTTGTAACCTCTCCTTCTAGAAATGAAATGTTCTTCATTTACGTTCATGTTTCGTTTCCTTGACACATTTACATTACGCATTTAAATTACGCAATTTAAATTCAGCATTTACTTTCCCGCATTTACATTCTCGCAATTTACTTTATCGCAATTTCGATTTGCCTCCCCTCCTTCTAAATGCTGTCCTTACAGGATGTCTTGAGGGTGTTCATATGGTTTTACATCTTTCTTGCACCCTAGGATAGACTAGAGATCAAGTTTCTTATGGAATTGCAAATCTGTCCAGAACTTGTTCTTCACGCAGCAGTCAGTCTTTGATTTTTATAAAAACCTAGAAAAAACCTTTTTAAGTAATTCTTATTGGAGAAGGTGCACGACTCACATATCCATCTCTAGAAATATATTTGAGTCCTCTGGTTGCACCTTTGAGCGCTATGAAGTAAAAACCGTGCCTCAAACATTATGGTCGATGTTCGTGACTGTCTGTAAAATTTGATTTTTCATGTTTATTCTACAAAGCTTTTTGAGGTGATTTTTGGTGGAGTTTTTCGCTACCCAACTTCTCACAGGGAGAAAAAAGTCCCAAAAATTTTAGAGCAACAGAACCTCACTAAACACCTGCTCCAATTGAGGACAATTCCTGGAAAATCTGCTTTTACTTTTCTGGAAAGAGACTTTGGTGTTTTAGCTTTATCTCTTTTAGAAAAGTAGTCTTTGAGTTGATTCCTTTTTATTTGGACACTTGAAAACCAGGATTGTGATTAAAAAAACCCCTCACATGATTCATGGTTCTCATCCATGCAAGTTAGGGGTACACATAGTTGTCTAATTATTTTGGTTTTGGAGGGTGTGCGAATCTGAGAAACACCATTTTGAAGGAAAATCTTTGGGTGTTTTAGATTTTAATTGCGAGATTGTTTGGAGTACTTTTAGTGGGGCAAAATTTTATTTGGATCATTCACCCCCCTCTGATCACCATTTCGATCTTACATGGCCTCTACCTCATGCATAGAAGAGGTAGGAGCAGAGCCACTAGCTGCATGAGACTCAGAAGGCGAGGGCTGGTCTGCCTAAGGTGCAGAAATGGAAACAGGAGGCACCTCAGGTGTAGAGGGGACTGGATCAAGTGGAACACCATCATCTCCATCATCCTTATCCTCTAGAAAGATGGTCTCGGAGGTGGAAGAAGAGCCTGAAATATCAGGTCTAGCTCCTGAGCTAGCCTCATCATAGGTCACCTCGCAGGTCTCTATGATCATATGTGCATCGCAACTCCAGACTCTATAGCTACTAGAAGAAGCCGAGTAACCCAGAAAGATACCATCAAAAGAACGAGACTCAAACTTATCCAGGTTACCAAACTTCAAAATGAAACACTTGCAACCAAACACACGAAAATGAGAAACACTGGGCTTTCGCCCATACCTCAACTCGTAAGAAGTGCGGTGCAAATTTGCTCTCAAGAATATGCAATTAGAAACTTGGCAAGGTGTAGCCATAGCCTCAGCCCAAAACTTCCTAAGAGTGCTGTACTCGTCTAGTATCGTCCTGGCCATCTCTACCAGGATCCTGTTCTTCCTTTTCAATACGCCATTTTGCTGTGGGACGTAGGGAGAGGAGAACTGATGCTCTAAACCAAACTCCACATAGAAACTCTCAAAATAGGATTTCTTGAACTTCGGGCCATTGTCACTAGGAAGAGCTCGTAGGCACCAGAGAGCTCAAAAGACAACCTATGAACCAAACCCCTGAAATTGGTAAAAGACTCATCCTTCGAGGCCATGAAAACCACCCAAGAGTACCTCGAAAAATCATCAACAATGACAAGAACATACCACTTCCCACCCACTGACTGCACTCCAGCTGGACCAAGAGAGTCCAGATGTAAGAGCTGTACTGGTGCATCAGTCATCACAACAGTGATTGGGGGATGAGAAGTAGTAACCATCTTGCCATATCGGCAAGGAGAGCAAACTAAGTCTTTGACCATCTTGAGTTTAGGCAAACCATGAATGATGTCGTGGCTGCTAACTAGGGTCAAATGATTAAATCAAATGTGACAAGTCTCCTATGCCAGAAGGAGAGATCACAGGGACTCTAAAGCAATCAAGCAGCGGAGAGAGTCTCCAGAGAAGCAGAAAAATCAGTACAAAAGACTCTCCTATATCTAGAAATCCTACAAACTAACCCTCTTGAAGAATCGAGGATTCTACGGGCACTACTTTTGAAGCTTACCTCGAAAGAGTCATTGATAAGCTAAGAAACCAAAAGCAAATTATACTGCAGCTTACTAAGGTAGCATCCTCAAGAATGAAATTCTGATTAAAGCAAATGGTACCCTTAGCAATGAATCTACCTGGTGAAGCATCACCAAAAGTGATCAACTCATCACCAGGGGCTCGGACTAGGGAAGAGAACCAACGAGACTTTCCGGTCATATGACGAGAAAAACCGGAGTCAACAATCCAAACATCTCCCTTCCCCATCCGACAAACCTGATCAAGTCATAGAATAGAGAAATGACTCAGTACTGGGATAAAGTGAAGACCTGAGAACCCAATACAGAACCAGACGACACCTCAAGATGCCAATTAAGGAAGAAGACTGGACTCTAGCTTCTCTCTTATGCTCAACCCTTACGAGATCAGAACTAGCAATAGCAGAAGATCTAGGAGCTGAAACTGGGTTAGCCCGCCGTGGTGCAAAGGCTGGATCATCCCAGTTAGGCTCCCTAAATCTCCTACTAGAGAACACCTCACACCGCTGATATCTACATCGATAGGAAAAACGAGGAATATTAAGAGGACGGCAGAAAGACTGATCACGAACAGCTCCAGGACTAAAACTCGACTAAACAACATGAAAATCAAGTCCTGGACGCTACCCAAAAATAGGCGACTCTCTAAGCTGTCAAGAAGTAGTGTGTGCTTTAGGAGCACTTAGAGTCTGGGGATGACCCTGAATACCCCTAAGAGCAGTCACATACTCACACCTTGTGAACTCGACATGTCTGAAGCAGAAATCTGCCAACTGTCCATACTTCTAACAGAAGGTGCAAGTATACTTCACCTTGCTAGAGGCAGAAGTAGCAGGAGGAGTAACCTTCTGATCAGAGATCCCATGGACAACCTCGACAGATCTAAACACAATGGTACTACCTTAGGAGCTACCACGATCTCACCACTCTTGGAGGCACACACAATAGTGAGAGGTGCACCCAAGCGTGCTCCAAGTAGTCAAATCCTAAACCCTGATTGAATCGGCTAATCTTGAATTGGTCTAGAATGAGAATGAGCTTCTTCTTGCCTCCAACAAACTTCTCGAGAGTGCCCATGTGATAGTCACAATCTCGGAAGAAAGAGGCATATGAAGAACATGGTAGAGAAGAGAAAGAAGAACTAGAAAGAGAAGAACTACCAGCATGTGCATTTTTCTCCCTCAGCACGGCTACCTCAATCTTGAGGGCCTCACAAGAAACGTAAGGGGCATTTCTAATATTAAGGGCTTGATCTTCTAACTTCTTCCTAAGTTCAACTTGGATTTTATCCAAGTCCCCCTCAATCTCAGCACATCGCAAGCAACTTTCTTTTGACTTAACTAGCAAGTCCTTATCAAGATTAGCACACTTGACATTTAAAGATTCATTGTCAAGTTTTTATTGCCTACAGCCCTCACATGAGCTGACTGAGTCCTTAGAAGCATGCATTTCAAGATCATTGTTTCTAGAAGAAAGCTTCCTAAGGTGATCGCTCATGGCATTAATTTTAGGAAGTAATTTAGGGCAATTTTGACATGAAGGAGTAGAGTGAGCATGAAGAAAACTAGCCTCAACAGGAATAGCATCAACAGAACTAGTGCTAGCATTCTTCAACCTAAGACTATCAAGTTCAGCAAGCACACTGTCATGTAAGGTCCTTAGGTTCTCTAACTCCTCAAGCAAAGCATCACACAAGGAATAGTCATTAGTGACTCGAGAGGGAGAAGATCTAAGAGAAGCTAACACCCAAGTCAAGGTACCTACTGCCTTCTCTAGCTCATACACCTAGCTCTACCTCTAGCATGAAATTTTCCGAATTTTCAAACAGTTTCATTGAGCTAGTCATAGAAGGGTACCTCGTCCGAGTCGCTATAGAGCTCAGAGTCGCTGATGCTGTTGGTGTCTGCCATGAAGCATATGCCGGTGAAGTCGTCGTCGCCTTTCTTCTCTTGTGGTTCATCCACACCCTCGTCGCACCATGTCTCCATATCGAAGAGATTGATGTCGTCAAGCACGACGAGGACGCGGTGGAAGAGGTTCTTGTTGCACTTCTTGTCGATGTAATTGTTCTTTGCCGAACTATCGGTGTAGTTCTTTGCCTTCTCCAGTTTGGGGCAATTCACTCGAATGTGGTTGGGGCCACCACACTCGAAGTAGTTGATCATGCCACCTCTCTTCCTCTCTCTCACCCTTTGTAGGCATGGAAAACTTGCGAGCAAGAAGAGCAAGCTCATTTTCTGAAAATTTTTCTAGTTGGTCATCGCTTAGCTCGCAAAGGGTGGAGAGGGAAAAACCAACAGAAGAATCAGAAGAAGAAGATCCAATGGGATCGGTGACCAAAGCCATTGGCTGAGATTTCATCTTCTGAGAGACGACATCAATCTCATGAGTCTTGAGGCAGGAATAAAGCCCGTCAAAAGTCAGAGTCGACAAGTTGGTGGTGTCCTTGATGGTTGTCACCTTCATCTCCCAAACTCTAAGATCGAGTGCAGAAGAAATGATGAGAATTATCCGAGTCAGAGTATATGCATCTAACTGCTTGGAGATCGCTCCAAATCTTAGTAAAGTGACTGAAACACTCATCAAGACTCTCACCAGCGTGTTGTTCAAACTTGTTGTACGCACGCTTGTAATGGTCCTGCCTCACGGTCTTGATTTGAGTAGTGCCCTCATGGTAAGCATCGAGGGTCACCCAAATCTCATGAGCGAAATGAAGGTGAGATATCCTATCATACTCACTATGGCTAAGACCCTGTATGAGAATGTTCCTTGCCTTAGCGTTAGCCTCAATGCCTGCCATATTGCCGGCCATGACGTTTTCATCAGCAGGAACCTCACAAAGGAGTTCCACCTTCTGCCATATCATGAAGCCCTGGGTAGTGATGTATGACTCCATCCGCGATTTCCAAAATTGAAAATCAATTCCAGAAAAAAATAGGAGGCTTGGTTGAATATTTGTCCATCGTCATAGCTCTTGAGACCGGTCAAGATCTATGAAAGAGCAAAACAAGCTCTAATACCAATTGAAGGACCAAGATGGCAATCAGACGGGGGTGAATGATCCCAAAATAAATTTTATCCCCCAAAGAAACCAATCCAAAATCCTTAGAAATCAAATGGAAGCGAAAAAATCAGTTTTCACAATTTTCAGCCTGAGGCCGGTACTACCACAAACTCGGCACTACCGGGGGTACTTGTCAGGACTTGAATATGCAAATCCGGACCCTCTGTATATACTGCACTAGTCCAGGATCACGCTAGTGCACACAGGCTCAACATAGATGAATACCACATTCATACATAGCGAAAACATAATAAAAGACATCATATATTAAATATTAACCTGTTGACTGACCTTACGGTCCAGCTTACATGATTATGCCTCGCAAGGCAGAATAACAAATTAAACTGCAGCGAAATGAAAACGTAGATAAACCCTTCAGTATACCATAGGCAACTGACAAGGCTCGCCCCTAAATATTCGTCTCGTCCTGGAACACCTCCTCCAAAGCTGGTGTAGACTTCCCACTGGTGATGTTGTTCTTGGCAAGGGTGAGTATTTAAAGCACTCAACAAGTTGTGCACAGAATGCATTTCTAACATAACTATATGCAAGGCTTATTCCAAAGGAAAAGGCTAACATGGCTATTTTGCAGTATAGCAACATTTATTAACAAGTACAATAAGTAGATTGTAATAAAACAGTAAAACAAATAACAGTAATAGTAATTTCAGCATTTCAGATAAACCAAGTTATTCAATCTAATTCAAGTTCCAACTTTCAATAATATCATCCAGCATTCCATTCCAGGTTTTCATTTAATAAAATCTAACCCTGGACTGTAATTCCCGAGCATTGCTCAATACCGCGAGCACGGCTATTCGAATAGATTATACACTCTGCAGAGGTTATGCACTTTACCCACATGACATAACCATACACCACAAAGACGAGTGATCATGAAAAAACCTTTCGGAAACCTTTATCCTAACAATGACCCTCCCAGTAAGCCATACACCACACCTTCCCTCAGCGGAGGAGAAGGGTAGGACCGACAAGCCGTTAGATTGATGTTTATCGCCACATCCTCCGCTATAACCACACATCCATGTATGCACGCTTCTGTGTGATTTTTTACCTGAGGAATCATATATCAGGATATCGGTAATACTACTAGTTAGGTCTATCCCATTCCAGATCATGTGGTTGCAAGATTGACTCAGTTCAAAGGCTTGCAAGGTTAAGTCCTTAATCGACTAGGGCAAGACTTCCACAAACCCTCTGCCATTCTTGGCCCACCTTGGCACACTGCCCCTTGCCACTTTCCCCAATCCAAATTATTTACCACCCCAGTTGATTACCATGCACCACGTGCCATCAACAAGTCAACATCGTTTCGTGACATACGTCACTACAACTCAACATCATTGTGTGACAGCACCCGACACACCTTTCGTAAACATGTTCCATATTCCATTAGTCAAGATTCACTTTTGATATTTCAAAAGACATGAGGTATACGTGGCATGGCTAAGCATACTAAACACGGTCTAACCAACCCATGTTGATTGCTAATATTAACCAACTAATAAAGAACCATCCTAGGGTGACAAATAATCATAGCATACAAATGACAAGGTAGGGTATAATTCAATTGGATAGATTAATTAAATTCCAATTTAATTTTAAACAATTATATACGTAAAATATCATGCAATAATGTAAATCAATATAGCAGTTTTCGTAAACTGGGTTCAACATGATCAAAGCACAACTTGCCTTAGAGAAGCCCTTATTCTTGCTCTGGACCTTGGTCTTGAGTTGACGAATCCTCCTCGGTTGCGTTGCACAATTTAACGTCTACGCGAAATGAGAGAGAACAACAAATAAACAACAAAACAGAGAGCAAACAATTTCTAAAAATCAAATAAAATTCATCATTAAATTTATCTCAATTTTATAAATTTTTGGAAATTTGAATCACCTCAATCGGAGCTCGTATGAAGGAGAATGGGCTCGTGGAAGATTCGAAAATCATAGAAACCTGAAAATTAGAAAATACCAAATTACCCAAATTATTTTTATATTGGAAAATCAGTTTAATGCATCAGCATGACGTCAGGGTGACGTCAGCCCTAGCCTGAATTGCTCCCACGCTGACACGTGCCCTCTGGTCCACTGGACCGGGTCCATGCACCAGATCTCGCTCCTTTGACCGCACTCGGTGGACTTGTCCACGTGCTAGCTTGACTAACAGTGGGCCCTACACTGCGGTTGACCAGTCTCCACCGCATGCCCACGCGTCTGCCACACAATCGCCACGCAGCCGCCACCTCCGCATTACCACACACGTGGCTGCCACACGTCAGTGAACCAACAAGCCACGTCACCGCCACCGGCACAGGACCCTATGGTCGCCGCCGGCAGTCGGAGAGGGCATCCTTAGAAATCTCTCGACGTCGCCCACCTCCTGACGCGCTCATATCCTGATTTTGCGAACTGGTTCAGCCTCAGCTTTATCTTGAACGGCTCGGCAATTACCGCTCCTGCGGCGACGGCGCTCCGGTGACCTCCTTGCGATGGCGACGTGCGCACGGGATGCGCCTCTTGACGGCGAACTCAACCTCACCAGTCTCGGGTTCTATCCTCCATGGGTGGTGACGAATCAACGGTTTCTCTCCTACGGCGGCGCAGGGTGGAACACCTTCGATTGCGGCGAAACGGCAACGATTTCCGAGGCTAGGGGTTTTGCTCGAAGATGAGCTTGCGCAGCTGGGGCATCCATTAAATACTGCTAGGAGTCCCTGCTTTGCCCGCTCTTTGCGCGGTGTCCATGGCGGCCACGGCACGAACTCAGATTCCAAATCGGAGAAGACGATGCCAGGATAGGCCACGCGGTGGAACGAACGGACGAGATTCTCCGTGACGCGGCTAAATCCGAAACACTAAAGAAATCCAACGACGGTAGATAGAAGATGATTCTACTGATGCGATGAATCCGGACCGTCCAAAGCGAATCCAACGGTCAGCCCATTTACCTCCAGCAGTTGGGCCAAATGGGTCGCACGGAGAATGGACCGAGCGCAAACAGTATTGGGCTCTGGCCCGATACTTTTCTTCGATTTTCCCCCACATTTTGTTAATTAAAATAATTACAAAAAATAATTTGATTTGTTTTAGGCAATAAAATATTAGGAGAAATCCAAAAAAATTCTCAAAAATACTTTGAGGCGTTTTGAACTCAAATAAAATATTTTTGGCCAAACTTTATTTTAACTTTGCATAAATTTAAATAGTTTTCAACAAAAGACCAATATACTTAATTTAAAGTTAATTCAAATAAATCCAGAAAAATCCAATAAATTTCAAAAAATCATAAAATGCACAAATAACCAATAGAATAATATTTAAGAAAATTTTGGGATATTACAGTACTGTAGCGATAGTGCCGAATTACTTTGTTGATGAGCCTTTTGATCTGCTAATCCAAACTCAATGAAACTTTGTAGACACCTTCCTATGCATGTCAGGAACCTATTCCAACCATCAATTGTAAGAATCGACTTCAAAGTTCTGACCTTTTTCAATTTTACGGAAGGGTGCACAAGAACGGGATGAAGAACAAAAACTTTGCTCTCAGCTAGCTCGTGGGTTCTTGATGATCGAGATGATCCTAGATGGCTTCCGACATGTCATAGCAAGCTAGAACTCAAGACAAGAACACCCAAAAACTCATTCTTCCAAGATTGATCCTCTCAAGAACAAAAATTAGTTTCTTTCGAGAAAGAACTAAAGACTTGCCTAGATGATTTGGATATGGTCTGAAGAAGATTCATCCATCAATCATACATTCTCAGCAAAAGATCCATAAGCATGTAGAAGGAGGGGAGGCAAATCCAAATTGCATAAATATAAATTGCAAGTATGTAAAGACTGAATTTAAGTGCGGAATGTAAATGTGGAAAATAAATTCAGAATTGAGAGGAATGGTTTTTCATTTCTGGAAAGGAGGTTTACAAAGCCTCACAACAAAGTGGGCAAAGCTCAAAGGAGCATCAAAACCTCCAAAACCTTCAAGAGGGGGAAAGCACCCCTACCCTTCTATTTATACTACTCTTGGGTCATCCTCCACCCATGGATCAGTCCTAAACCCTAAGGCACACCATCAAGGGCTAGGATTGACCCACTCATACAGCCATGCAAGGGCTAACCCAACAAGCAAATGGGTTTTCTTGCACGATTTTCAAAGCGTACTATCTAGACCCGCTAACCTATCAACTAGACTAAATCCAATGGCCCTCATTGATACATGCACTCCTAGCTAGCATCTCATCCATTCCTTATCTTCACGGCTTGCCACGACTCCATCTTCGATCATCTTATGGCGATCCCCGACCGTCTGGACCTCTGGCGCACCTCGCCTAGTCCCAGTCATCCTCCACCTCACCATGATCAAAACCCGATGTCTTACAACCATAAAAAACAAGGAAGCATATCACATAGCATTGCCCAGAATTTTTTAAATTTAAATCCCAAAAATTCGCTTGAAGACTGACACTACCGCTCCCTGGGGCGGGTACTACCGATATTGCTGGCACTACCGCTCCCTAGAGGCCGGTAGTGCCGCTCGCACTCTGAACCCTCAAAAATGCTTTTCTGGTAAATAACTACAGTCTCTTTGGGCCGGTAGTGCCACTTTTGCCGGCACTACTGCTCCCAGAGGCTGGTAGTGCCACTCCTGCAGACTTAACTCAAATTGCTTCAAATTTGAATATCCAATTCAAATCAAACTCAAACTCAAGCACTTCATGCTAAAGCACAGTCAATTACTTATCACCATCAAGGATAGACCTCCACATGGTCTTTTAGTTGTCCATGGGATCTCTGATCAGAAGGTTGCTCCTCTTGCTACTTCTGCCTCTAGTAAGGTGAAGTATACATGCACCTTCTGTCAGAAGGATGGATATTTGGTAGATTTCTACTTCAGGCGTGCTAAGATCACAAGGTGTGAGCATGTTGCTACTCTTAGTGGTATTCATGGTCATCCCTAGACTCTGAGTGCTCCTAAGGCACACACTGCTGCTAGACAGGACAGGCACTACTACAGAAAGGTTTATATTAGACGCCTCATCACAGATGGTTCCTCAAAACCGTTTTTGACGATTAACATCACTAACAGTTTTATATTGAAACCATCAATGACATCATCACAGACGATACTCTACAAAAACCGTTAGTGATATACATTAATTTCACAGATGGTTTTAGTTCAAAACCGTCTGTGAAGATATCACAGACGGTTTTATAAAAAAACTGTCTGCAATATTAGGTATTATCCCAAACGGTTTTATAATAAAACCGTTTGTCATATATTTTGGTGTCGTTGGGTCCACCTCCAGCACGTGAAAGTTGACAAGTACGGTGTGGAATATATCAAACCAGGTGTCTTCATAACCGGCCCAGCATCGCCTGAAGAGAAGACAGGGCCAAGTAGAAGGCCCAGAGGATAAGCTCCTCGCCAAGCTGTGTTGCCATACGGAAGGGGATACATCCTATAGACAGTTGAACATGTATTTAGATATAAAAGATACGATTGTAATCCGGGTCGTTAATAGGGTAGATAAAGATATAAACTCTACTTGTAACCGATTAGAATCATATAACTGATCGGAATCCCTTAGACCGATCAGGACTCTGTAAACCGCCCCACCCCACTATATAAGGGAGATGGCGGGCAACAACAAGGAGAGAGGACATCGCATATCGCATCATAGAGCTCACGAGCAACCTTAGATCCAAGAGATCCACATAATCCCAACAAACAGGACTAGGGTATTACCTCCTCCGTCGAGGGCCCGAACCTGTCTAAACCTTTGTCTTGTGTGACCTTCGAGTTTGAGATCTAGCGCCTGCCCCATAAATTTATTGCCTACTACAAAAGTCGACAGTTGGCGCACCAGGTAGGGGAAGCACTATAATCTTTTCCTACAGACTCGATGGCAGCAACCAGCGGAGTCATCGCCACCTTCGTCTCTAGTCAGGCTTTCTGCTTTGGAAGCCTGGAATTCGTCGCAGATGCACGCGGAGAACTTGTTTGCCTAGACCTAAACCAGATCCAATCTGGTAAAGGTCCGACCAATTCATCTTAGGTATGTCTTTCGGATTCGGCCAGCAAACCAGTCGGCGTCGCGAGGAGTGGCTACGATCTTCGCGTCATCTACGCAATACAAGAGCAGAAGACCGATCTCCAACACCAGCAAGAGATTCAAGAAGCTGTGGAGGAAGATCACCTTCCTCGTAAGGGTAAGGAGGCACAAGTGCGATCGCTTCGATCTCGCGGTCGTAATGTCCTCGAGGACAACCTACAATCCAAGTTGGGAGACCAAGCTGTCTTCCATACGCCACAGCAGAACGTCGTCGCCTCCAAGACGCTCCTCGACACGCTAGATCCGATGATTGCATCTGATAGCCCAGCAGCCCCGATCGTGGCACAGATCAAGGCCATGGTGACGGCGGCAGCGATTCAGCAGAATCAGGAAAAGCTGGTAGGGGAGGCGCACTCATGCTCCCACATGGCCATTTGTGTCGCTAGCAGTCGGACTGCAACCAGTCGGAATACCGGTAGTCAACGCCCCACACCACTAGTCAGAGACGCTCGCCAGAATCTCAACCGCGACCTCCGCCAAGACATCACCGCCAAACGGCAATAGCGGGACGAAGAAGATCGACATTGGCGCCATGATGACTACGAACGCTTCGGTATCGGCCATGGTCCATGAAACGATCAAAGGTACGACGATCGCAACGACTATAGAGACCATCATCACCGGGGTAGGAACGACAACAACGATCATCGAGTCATGGACTCGTCACGCCGAACGCCACCCCGGCACGTTGATGATGATCGCCGAGCCAGAGGCTCACCACGCTGGACTCCCCTCATCATGACGATAGATCCATCGATGGAATCCGAGCGTTCACCTCTCGGTTACGCCGAGTGGTATGGCCCGAAGGCTTCAACCACAAGGGCATCGTTAAGTTTGACGGGGAACAAGATCCAAAAGCTTGGCTGCAGGTCTATGCCCTGACAGTCAAAGCGGTCGGGGGCTATCAAAATGTGATGGCTAATTATTTGCCAGTCAATCTCACCCCTTCAACTCAAGCATGGCTCACGGGACTTCCTGTAAACTCAGTGGACTCCTGGAGCGATCTTTGCGATCAATTTATCGTGAACTTCAATGGGACCTACGAGAGGCCCGGCACCCCGTGGGACCTATATCAGCTTCACCAAAATAAGGACGAGACGCTTAGAGATTTCATCCGGCGTTTCATGCAGAAGAAGAACACCATCAGGGACGTATCTGATGCAGTGGTGGTGGAAGCCTTTCAGAAAGGGGTAAGTGATCCTGATCTAATCAAGAAAATATCGAGGAAACCACCGGCCTCTGTAAAGGAGATGTTCGCATTGGCTGACCGCTATGCCACGGCCTCTGACGCCCTGGCCGAGCGCCAAGAAGATCTCCCGCAACAGAAGAACAAAGGTGACAGAGCCGAGTCCTCCAAGCACAAAGACAAAAAGCGGAAAGGCGAGGAGCTAGTTGCGGTAGCATAATGCAGCCGGCCCCGAGTCGCGTGAAGGGAGGCACTCGACTACAATACCGTCATGGAGGTGATCTGTCCTTTCCACCCTAAAGGTAAACACGCCGCTAAAGACTGCTTTACTCTGAAGCATTTTGCGCGCGAAAGCAACAAGCAACCGGCTCCAGCGAAGGAGGAGGCAGCCAAGAAGAAGGACATTCCTGGAGAGGATGATTACCAAGAGCCCGAGCACAAGCTGAACTACATATACGGGGGCTCCACCGGATACGAGTCCAAGCGGAAGCAAAAACTTACCGCTCGGGAGATCAATGCGGTGGAACCGGCAATCCCCCAGTATCTAAAGTGGTCTGAAGTCCCGATCACCTTCAATCGCTCGGATCACCCCAACCGAGGTCTACATCCGGGTAAGTACCCTCTAGTGCTCGACCCTGTCTTTCGCAGTGTAAAGCTCAAGAAGATCTTGATTGATGGAGGGAGTGGACTCAACGTCTTGTTCGCCAAAATCCTCGACGACATGAGCATCCCCTGCTCCGAGCTAAGGCCGAGCTCACAGTCGTTCCACGGGGTGATCCCTGGGGCATCTTCGTTTCCTCTTGGGCAGATTTCTTTGCCTGTCACCTTCGGTACCAAAAGCCACTATCGGACAGAGTATGTAAATTTTGAGGTAGCAGATTTCGAAACAGCGTATCACGCTATCTTGGGAAGATCAGATCTGGCTCGATTCATGGCCGTCCCGCACTACACCTATTTGATGATGAAGATGCCGGGACCCGAAGGCATCATCACGATTCGCAGTGACATCAAGCGATCTCTGGAATGCGACCAAGAGAATTGTGAACTTGCCGAGCTGCAGGAGGCAACCGCTGAGGGGAAGAATATCCAGGCAGAGGCAGCCACGTTGCAGGAAGAAGACGACATCCCATCCAAGAAGCAGGCCACGTCAAGGATAAAGCCTAGCGAAGGAACCAAGAGAATTACCCTCGACCCGTTTGACTCATGCAAAATGACTCTGATCGGGAAAGGACTCGAAGATAAATAGGAAGACGTGCTCGTCACCTTCCTCTGGGCTAACAAGGACATCTTTGCCTGGAAACCATCCGACATGCCGGGTGTTCCTAAGGAGGTGATCGAGCATTCTCTACACGCCGACGAAAAGGCAAAGCCAGTCAAGCAGAGACTCCGACGGTTCACTCCAGATCGTCGGAACGCCATCAAGCAGGAGATCACCAAGCTATTAGGTGTAGGTTTTATCAAAGAAGTGTATCATCCCGATTGGTTGACAAACCCTGTACTAGTTCAAACGAAGAATAAAACTTGGCGTATGTGCGTTGATTATACTGATCTCAACAAGGCATGTCCGAAGGATCCCTTCGGGCTACCTCGAATTGATCAGGTGGTTGACTCGACCTCTAGGTGCGAAATCCTTAGTTTTCTCGATGCCTACTCAGGGTATCACCAGATTCGCTTAAAGGCGGAAGATTACATCAAGACTTCATTCATCACGCCCTTTGGGGCCTTTTGCTGTACCACTATGTCGTTCGGTTTAAAAAATACTGGTGCAACTTATCAGCGCGCAATACAGCGGTGCTTTCATAACCAACTCGGACGCAATGTGGAGGCATATGTGGATGATGTCGTGGTAAATACTCGGGAGAGGAAGGACCTTATCGCCAACCTAACCGAGACGTTCGAAAGTCTAAGGGCCTTCAGCATGAAGCTTAATACCGAGAAGTGTGTTTTCGGAGTATCTTCGGGACTGCTCGGGTTTATCATCTCCCAAGGAGGCATTGAAGCCAATCCAGAGAAGATCAAGGCCATATCGAATATGGAACCGCCAACCTGCCAAAAGGACGTCCATAAGCTTACAGGTTGCATGGCCACACTAAGTAGGTTTATTTCCCGACTGGGTATGCGAGGTATGCCATTCTTTAAACTCCTCAAGAAGCGGGACAAGTTCCAATGGATGCCTGAGGCACAACAAGCGTTTGAAGATTTGAGGACCTTCATAACGACGCCCCCGGTCTTGGTTTCTCTGATGCCAGAAGAACCTCTATTACTGTACATCGTGGCGACGACTCACGTAGTCAGCGCTGCGATCATCATAGAAAGGAAGGAGCCGGGTCACGTGCAGAAGATCTAACATCCGGTCTACTTCGTCAGAGAGGTCCTGAGTGAATCTAAGGTGCGATATCTGCAAGTGCAAAAAATATTATACGCCGTACTTCTTACATCTCGCAAAGTAAAGCACTACTTCCAAGAGCATATTGTTTCGGTGGTCACCTCCTTCCCAATAGGAGATATACTTCACAACCAGGAGGCCACTGGGAGGATTGCAAAGTGGGCAGTCGAGCTTGGAACTTTTGACATTTTATTCAAGCCTCGCACAGCCATCAAGTCTCAAGCGCTCGACGACTTCACTGCCGAGTGGACAGAACTTCGAAATCCGGCGGTAGTCAAGGAACTCGAGTATTGGACGATGTACTTCGATGGTTCCCTCATGCTCAGCGGCGCGGGGGCTGGTATAGTGCTCATATCACCAAGCGGGGAACGGTTGGGGTACGTTCTGCAAATATTTTTTTCCCGCGTCGAACAACACCGCCGAGTACGAGGCACTCATCCATGGGCTCCGCAATGCCATATCACTCGGTATCCGACGTTTGATGGTTTACGGAGATTCAATGCTCGTGGTCAATCAGGTGCAAAAGGAATGGTCCTGCATCGAAGACAACAAGGTTGCCTATTGCCAGGAGGTACGCAAGCTAGAAGGTAACTTTGACGGCGTGGAACTTGTTCATGTGCTCCGCCGGGACAATGAAGCGACCGACAAGCTAGCAAAAATGGGATCTTGCCAGACTACAGTGCCCGTGGGAGTATTCGTCAAAGAAATTCATAAGCCCACGATTAGCATTCGGTCAAAGCCGGACGTCCCAGTGGAGAAGAACGTAGAGGCTGAAGTCCTAGTCATCACCCCCGATTGGACAGCTCCGTATTTGTACTACTTGACGAAGGACGAGCTACCCGAAGACCGTGTGCAGGCCGAATGAATAATGCGCCGAAGTAAGAGCTATGTGGTGATCAGGGAAGAACTCTATCGCAAGATGCTCCTCTGGTGTACTACGACGGTGCATATCAGAACAAGAAGGAAGAGATCTTCTCAAGGAAAACCACTCGGGAGTGTGTGGGAATCACGCGGCGTCATCAATCCTAGTTGACAAGGCTTATCGTCAGGGATTTTTCTGGCCGACTGCTAGCACCGATGTAGAGGACATCGTCCGAACATGCGAAGGATGTCAGTTCTTTGCGCGACAGGTAAAAAAACCAGCACAGGAATTGCAGACCATCCCAATCACCTGGCCGTTTGCGGTCTAGGGGCTTGACATGGTGGGACCTTCGAAGAAGGCTCAAGGTGGTTATACTCAATTCTTCGTGGCCGTCGATAAATTCACCAAATGGATTGAGGCCAAGCCAGTCGCCACAATCACAGCCGCTAAGGCCAAAGAGTTCTTCAACAAAATTGTGGTTAGGTTCGGTGTACCAAACCGAATCATCACGGATAACGGCACCCAATTCAGAGTTGGCATATTTCAAGATTTGTGCAGTGAAATCGGCATAAAAATTTGCTTCGCATCAGTATCCTCCGGTCTGCATTAAAAACACCTTCTTGCGATATGCCCCACGTTGGGTCATAGATTGGTTACCGCATGACGGAATCATATATCGCGGGTTGAGCCTGATAAGGCATGGTTCCAATGGTATGCCCCAAGATGGGTCGATAAGCTGTGCATCGTGATAAAACAAGTACGGATACCGTTCGGATAAACCTTGATATGTCCCAAGTTGGACCAGAGTTATATCCTACACCAGTCGGATATAGGTATCACTCAACCATGAGCCAAGAAAACCCTAATACGCTCCAAGTCGAGCCTAAGCTATGTCCTACGGATATGGGTATCACTCGGCCAAGAGCCACATAAATATGATACGCTCCAAGTCGAGCCTAAGCTATGTCCTATAGTAGTCGGATATGGTTATCACTTGGCCACGATCCAAGAAAATTTTGATATGTCCATGACGGACCAGAGCTGTATCCTACACCGGTCGGATATAGGTATCACTCGGCCATGAGCCAAGAAAACCCTGATACGCTCCAAGTCGAGCCTAAGCTATGTCCTACAGCAGTCGGATATGGGTATCACTCGGCCACGAGCCAAGAAAATTTTGATATGTCCCATGACGAACCAGAGCTGTATTCTACACCAGTCGGATATGGGTATCACTCGGCCATGAGCCAAGGAAATCCTGATACGCTCCAAGCAGAGCCTAAGCTATTTCCTACAGCAGTCGGATATGGGTATCACTCGACCAAGAGCCACGCAAATCCTAATATGTCCCATGTAAGACCTAAAATATATCCTACGACGGTTGGATGCGAATGTCACGCGACCGAGGAACCATGCAATCTTCGATATGCCCCAAGCTGGGTTTAAGCTACGTCTAAATGACAAATCATGGAAAAATGCTTGGAAAAGGTATTTCTTTACTATATATAAAGTTCACCAGGCATTATGCCTGGGAAAATATTACATTTACAGATATTTTTAGACCTCTCCGTGGCGAACACGTCCGAGCGCTTACACGAGAACCTCCTTGACCTCATGAAAGTGTTAGTGTTATGCCCTTGAGGCAATCATTTAGATGATTGTAACATGACTATGTTTATGAATAATAATATGATTATTGGTCCAATAAATGTATATCATTGTATTGATCAACAAGTATGTGACTTGCTTATGAAGCTCTTTACTTAATGATGTAATTCGATAAATATCTCTGATCGGATATCATCGTATAGGACAACGATGAATAGATCAGCACATGTAGTGATTGATGATCATGCTTCATAGATCATGGGATATGGAGATATCATCTATACATTGTGGACGCATGTTGAAGAACATGGGTTAGATAGACCGCAATGGGACACAATGAGAATGTTTCATTCTTATGTGTCATCGATGTATCTCATACCTAGTAGATGTATGATCCTTAGACACGAGATTGTCATATTCCCTACATGTGTAATAGTTTTCCTTGGGGCTATCAAACACTACTTCCTAACCGGATAGTTATAAAGGTAGCTTTCATGTTTACTATGAAACGTGCAGAGGGAAGTGAGCAGTCAAGATGGAATTTGCCACTAGAAATGAAACGGAGATATATGACAAGGCCACTCATGTGATATGATTAAGGAAGTGCATGGCCATGCCGTGATTGAGGAGTCAATCACAACTTATTAATATATCACGGATACGAGAGATGGATTGAATCATCAAAGGATGACATGCTTCTCGCCTTGAGATCAATCTTCATATACTTGGCAAAGGGATTATTACATGAGTTCTTTTGATAGGTTCTGTTTGATTTGATCACAGTATGTTTGGGAGTTGGCATACTTTGCAAGAAGCCGCTACCAACTATTGGATTGAAAAGGAGTTTTCTGAATCCACGTCCAAGCGCACGTGAACCTGCTGTGGTCACACACTTAATGGTGGGGCGCATTAATTTGGATTGGATCCGTAATTAATGAACCTCGTGGGCTTAGCACGATGGGCCCTAGTTTAGGGTTTCATCTCGTGGCTATATAAGGAGGGAGGAGGAGGGCACAGGTGTGCTTTCCACGGTTTAGGAGTGATTCACTCGAAACCCTAGCCTACTCCTCTCGCTATCCTCGCCGGCGACGGTGCTTGCACACGACGCGCGGCGTTCCATCTCGGGCGTGTGGACTCTGCGGTGACGCTGCTGTGGATGCGGTGTGGGAGGACGATCCACGGCAAGGCGAGGACGATCCACTACATCGACACAACGACTGCGGCGAGGACGATCCACTACATCGACGCGCGAAGGATTCCGCAACTGCTCGTCTAGTGGTAATCTTATCTATGATCCCCTTCTTGTGAGTAGCTTTCTGGTTACGCGGTAGATTTTTTTTTGTGCTAGCGTAGCATACCGCGTTCCTCTTCAGAAAGGCGGGAAGATCTCGAGGAAGACGTTGACGACGGTACGGTCGAGAGAGGCGGCGGTATCCTCCACCATTTCAGCCACGGTGATCTCGATAAGCGCCCATTCTTCGGCGAGCTCTAGGTCTTGGTTGTCCATGAGACTCATCGAGAGGAAAGTGAAGCTTGATGCAAGAAATGGAGGACTAGGCGTGAGAGAATTTTAAAAGCGCCGGTTCGCCTTTTATAGCCGATGCGGCAAGGTTGAAGTAAATGCGAAGATGCGACGACATCAGAAGCCGAGGAAACTTGGAGTTAATATAGTTTCAGAAGCCGAAGAGGTTTTTGGAAATTGGATTGATGCAGGAAGTCATTACGACCTAGAACACTGTCCGGCGTTAATCCTTGAAGAAGAAAGATATCAAGGTTTTCGCCTCGAGTGGGAAGAGATATCAAATCTTCAAGTGATGTATGAGTCAGGTCCATGAAGTTACCCATAACAGGTCTGTCAGATGGAAGATTATAATCAGTTGAAGCAAAAAATCGAGGGTTGTATTCGAGTCCTTCATAATCCCCTTGCTGCAAGAAGAAGTATTCAAATCGAAGAAGAAACCAGTCGGAGGTCTACACTGGAAGCTGAGAACAATGATTCAAAGTTGAGACCCAGATAGAGACATAGCAATCGGATAATGAATCACTCGGGGGCCACTGTGGAATATATAAAACCAGGTGTCTTCATAATCGGCCCAGCATCGCCTGAAGAGAAGACAGGGCCAAGTAGAAGGCCCAGAGGATAAGCTCCCTGCCAAGCTGTGTTGCTATACGGAAGGCGATACATCCTATAGACAGTTGAACATGTATGTCAACTTTTGTAGTCGACGATAAATTTATGGGGCAGGCGCTAGACTCAAACTCGAAGGTCCCACAAGACAAAGGTTTAGACAGGTTCAGGCCCTCGACAGAGGAGGTAATACCCTAGTCCTGTGTGCTGGGATTATGTGAATATCTTGGATCTAAGATTGCTCGTGAGCTCTATGATGCAATATACGATGTGCTCTCTCTCCTTGTTGTTGCCCTCCCTCTCCCACATATAGCGAGGGTGGGGCGGTTTACAGAGTCCTGATCGGTCTAAGGGATTCTGATCGGTTACAAGATTCTAGTCGGTTACAGGATAGAGTTTACATCTTTATCTTCCCTGTTAATGACTCGGATTACACTGTATCTGTTATATCTAAACACATATTCAACTGTCTATAGGATGTACTGATGAAGACCCAACCTGCTGTTGAGCAAAGGTGGCCCAATCTTTCACGGTACAACAACGATAGCTTCGTGACGCTCGCACTCAAACGGCAAAAGAGCCAATTCAAAAGCGAGAAACTGGTCACACAAACCGCGATAAACACAAGAACGCGAATTGAGTGGAGAAATCGTATAGATTCGGTGGACAATCACAAGAACATACCGTTCTTGACTTGCACCAACACTAACAAACCCAAGAACGGGAAGAACTTATCAAGAACACATGGTATTTGCGCCACAAACAACCATGGCTTATGCTGTCTATTTCTGAACATCCAAAAGTTCATTCCAGATGGAAATACATAAGTATTTATACTAGGAACATCCCTCCTAGCTTAGGTGTGAAACTATACAAGAAACTAAAGGAGTTTTCTTGGGTAGATAAAAGGTTTAATGCCTTGGAAGTTGGACAGAAGATATGGTCTCGCGCAACTTTTGACAGCCTGTGCAACTCGCACCAAAACAGTCATATCTCCCACCTTGGAAGTCCAAATGATGCACGGTTTGAAATGCTAGAAACTAGACTTCAATATCTTTCTATCCATATAGCCCAAGGATATATTACTTGTCGTGATTAGCATCAGCATCATAATCAAATGGATGGACAGATTTGAGTGAACCAGCCTTGCTCATGTAATTCTTCTTTGCCTTCCATTCCAATGGATCGCTGTCAATAATTCTAACAAATATGGATCCAAATAGAAATCCTTTTTCAGGTGGCATATTTCCAAAAGAAAGGGATATTACTCCTTGTGGATGCATGACCAAGTCACCTTTCTTCTCTCCAAGGTTTGTATTCCAATTCTTAGCCTGTAGCACATTATCAACACAACCTGCATCGGTCTTGTGACTCACTTGCACTTTAGCAGTAGCAAAACAAGTAATGTGATTATTTGTAGACTTAGAGTCATGAGACAATACAACAATAGAGGATATATCCGCATCATGTACCCCCTTCTGTACGGCAACACAGCTTGGCGGGGAGCTTTCCTTCTGGGCCTTCCGTTCGGCCCAGTTTCTCCTTCAAGCAATTCTAGGCCAGTTATGAAGACACCTGGTTTCATATATTCCACAATGTATTTAGATATAAAAGATATGATTGTAATCCGAGTCGTTAATAGGGTAGATAAAGATATAAACTCTATCTTGTAACCGATTAGAATCATATAATCGATCGGAATCCCTTATACCGATCAGGACTCTGTAAACCGCCCCACCGCCACTATATAAGGGAGATGGCGGGCAACAACAAGGAGAGAGGACATCGCATATCGCATCATAGAGCTCACGAGCAACCTTAGATCCAAGAGATCCACATAATCGCAGCACACAGGACTAGGATATTACCTCCTCCGTCGATGGCCCGAACCTGTCTAAACCTTTGTCTTGTGTGACCTTCGAGTTTGAGATCTAGCGCCTGCCCCATAAATTTATTGCCGACTACAAAAGTCGAAATACGGTGTCACTACTGGCGACCTCGCACGCATCGGATACCAAGATGAACCATTCATACTTGCTAACCATGATGTTCAAGTATTCTATGTAATTGACCCGTCCAACAAGAAGAGACATGTAGTTCTTGAGGGAAAAAGGAGGATTGTCGGAGTAGTGAATGTAGTAGATGAGGAAGAATACAATCAATTTGATGAGTTGCCTCCTATCGAAAAAAGCATCACAGTCCTGGAAGAACAACTCGACGAAGCTAGCTACAAAAGAATAAGCAAGTGGATTCATGATTTTAAGTGTACTACAGAAGATAATAGAGTTGTTTGTAATGAGATGCTCGAAATTCAAAACAACTTTGTGTATGTATGCATCTGATTTATTTAATATAGTTTCCTTTCCTTTACTGATATTGATTCATCTACAATTCCATATACATTATACATTATCCACTATCGATTGTATGTCAAGAAGGCCAAACTCTAGATTTACCTCAGCAATGAAGGTTTATGTCAAGCTTCATCATAGACAGTTCTATAATAGAACCGTCTGGGATATCTTCTATTACAGACGGTTCTAATACACAACCGTCGGCGATAAAATACTATCGCAGACTGTTCTAATATAGAACCGTCTGCGATAAAATACTATCACAGACAGTTCTATTGAAGAACCGTCTGTGATGTTATTATAACAGACGGTTCTAAACTAGAACCGCCTGTGATAGGGGAACCCTATAAAAAGGCAACTCTTGCAGATCATTCATTCTCCACTCACGCACTCAAAACCCTAGCTATAGCTTTGTCTCCCGAGCCCACCCGCTTCGTCTCCCATTCCGGCACCTCCCCACAACCTCGACACAGCCCCCTCGTCAACGCCGCCTCGACGCTGTCCCCTTACCCATGCCTCCCCCATACCAAGGCTGTCCCCTTGCACATGTTAGTTTGCCTCTTGTAAATTTTTTTTCTCGTATGCGGATACGGATACAGATAGTTTGGATACGAATACGAATACGGATAATGTCGAACACAGATATGGATCGAATATGAATCAAATCGGATACGGTTTTAAATATTTATCAGAACATGATAACCCCTTAGATTGTACGTGAAAAATCAACAAAAACACATAACTAGTTGATTTGATCAAAACATTATTGAAAATTAAACAAATATAAACATTTTCATTCACTTAGACAACAATTAGATACTATGACACAAACAAAATTATATAAGACTTAGTTTATCACACAAATACGATTAGTTCATGATACACGTAGATCAAAATATAAAATGAAGGTAATCCTTGATCAGAGATATAAATGGAAGCAAACATATAACACACTAAAAGTTTGATAATACTTAGATACCATGTCTTTAAAAGAAGTATATCACACTTACATGTAATGAGCCAAGATTTATATTCTTTATTAATTTTTTTTAAATAATAAATTATGTATTTATGAGTTTTTATGCATTTTTAGCTACTTATATAAAATATTTTCCTATTAAGAATAGCAGTGTTTGAATTTTTGAGAAAATTTAAAATCTGATAATATCTTAAAAATAATTTTTTAAATTTGAGAATATATCTAGAACTTTCTCAAAAAACATTAGTAATTTTTGGAGTTAGTTTGCAAATTTTAATAATTGAAACTTGCTTTATGGATTAGTTAAATTAGAAAACAATTTTGAAATTAAGAAACCTTTTTGGGCCAAAAGTGTAGTCTTGGTCCAGCCCATATGTATATCTGGATATTCAACCCATCAATATCCGGATTATCCGAATCCGTATCCGTATCCGACGGATAGTGAGCTACCGAATTCGTATTCGTATCCCACAAAAAAAATTTGTATCTGTATCCGATCCGATACTATCCGACAAATATCCGATCCGACAAAATCCATATCCAAAAATATCTAGATCAGTCGGAAACTATCCAATCCGTTTTCATCCCTAGTTGAACCTGGCTAACCAGAATTTGATTGCTGCTGGAAGCAACAGTGGTCATCTGCAGATTAGGGCTATTTAAATTACATTATCTCCACAACTAAGGAAAGCTAGAAAGTTTTCTATAGATTTCAGAAATGTCATGGTTTGCTATTTTTGGAGTTTTATAAATATATTTATGAAATTGTGAAATCTACTATCCTGTGTGAAGACAGATCGGTTTTCGAGGCTAAAATTAAGGGATTTGATGAATTAATTAAAAAATATGGATAACTAGAAAATTATGGGTAATCCTTTTTAGTTTTCATAAATTATATGATTTTTCATGTTTGGGCACTTGAGCTAAGAGTTATGGTCTTCTTACTGCCGGGACAACAAAGGGGTGACTGCCCAGCGAGTGAGATGGTTAAAAAACGGGTTGTGCATAGGTGTGTTATCGTTGTGTTAGATGTTTCCACTGCTAGTGCATGATTTTGAGATGGATAAATATGTTTATTGCAAGTGGTGTGATTTTATGAGTGTCGTCAACCTCACGCCAATCCATTCCTCGTGGGTAAAGAGGGAAGTACTCATGTAACGGTGATCGGTTGTTATGAAATAATGTTTAAATTGGTAATTGACACCTTGCTATCCTACTTGAATGATATCAATTATTGCCACTGTTTTTGCTCATGATATGTGTTTAATATGTTAATGATGGAGTGAATTGAACATGGTATAACTCATGTCATTTGCATATGTGTATTCATGATATTAGATGTGACCCGTGTGAGTCTTTATGACCCACTTCTGGTGGGCACGAAAAGTGCTACTGTTGTAGGTCCCTCCATGGGATGGAAGGGAATGAGAGCGTGATATCGATGGATGTGCACTCATCTATTCTGATATAAGCTATGAAAGGTGCATATGAGCATAAAGCATGGTGCATTGCATGAATGAAGAGAAAGATGTGATTTAATTGATGAGCTCTCTTTTATGTATGGTTAATATGACATGATGAAGTTTACTCAATAGTTATTTTCATATGTTGATATGATATATGATGTACCTTGCTGAGTCTTGCACTCACGCTTATTTGTTTAATGTTGTAGGTACTTTGAGGCCAACATTCTGGGAAGGGAGTAGCACAGTTATGACACATATCACTACTTCACCTCATGATATTATTTATTATTCCGATCATGCATAGTGAAGGGAAACGCGGTATGCTACGCTAGCACAAAAAAAAACTACCGCGCAACCAGAAAGCTACTCGCAAGAAGGGGATCATAGATAAGATTACCACTAGACGCGCAGTTGCGGAATCCTTCGCGCGTCGATGTAGTGGTTCGTCCTCGCCGCAGTCGTTGCGTCGATGTAGTGGATCGTCCTCGCCTCGCCGTGGATCGTCCTCCCACGCCGCTTGATCGCAGCAGCGTCACGCGATAGTCCACACGTCCGAGAGATGGAGCGCCAGTGCGTCGGTGTGCAAGCACCTAGTCGCTCGGCGAGGGGGCAGCGAGAGGAGGAGGCTAGGGTTTCAAGTGAATCAAACCTAAACCGTGGAAAGCACACTCTGCGCCCTTCCTCCTCCCCTCCTTATATAGCCACGAGATGAAACCCTAAACCAGGGCCCACCAGCATGCTAAGCCCACGAGGTTCATTAATTACGGATCCAATCCAAATTAATGCGTCCCAGCCCATTAAGTGTGTGACCCTGCAGGTTCACATACGTTTGGACATGGATTCGGAAAACTCCTTTTCAATCCAATAGTTGGTAGCGGCTTCTTGCAAAGTATGCCAACTCCCAAACATACCGTGATCAAATCAAAGCAGAACCTATCAAAAGAACTCATGTAATAATCCCTTTGCCAAGTATATGAAGATTGATCTCAAGGCGAGAAGCATGTCATCCTTTGATGATTCAATCCATCTCTCGTATCCGTGATATATTAATAAGTTGTGATTGACTCCTCAATCACGGCATGGCCATGCACTTTCTTAATCATATCACACGAGTGGCCTTGTCATATATCTCCGTTTCATTGGAGTGGCAAATTCCATCTTATTCGCTCACTTCCTCTCGCACGTTTCATAGTAAACATGAAAGCTACCTTTATAACTATCCGGTTAGGAAGTAGTGTTTGATAGCCCCAAGGAAAACTATTACACATGTAGGGAATATGACAATCTCAGGTCTAAGGATCATACATCTTCTAGGTATGAGATACATCGATGACACATAAGAATGAAACATTCTCGCGATGTCCCATAGCGGGTCTATCTAACCCATGTTCTTCAACATGGTCCACAATGTAGAGATGATATCTCCATATCCCATGATCTATGAAGCATGATCATCGATCACTACATGTGCTTTGATCTATTCATCGTAGTCCTATCGATGATATCCGATCGAGATATTTATCGAATTACATCATTAAGTAAAGAGCTTCATAATCAAGTCACATACTTGTTGATCAATACAATGATATACATTCATTGGACCAATAATCATATTATTATTCATAAACATAGTCATGTTACAATCATCTAAATGATTGCCTCAAGGGCATAACACTAACAATCTCCCACTTGCACTTGAGTCAATCAATTAAGTATCTAATACCAATAGACCTTGTGTGCGCCTCATGCTTAGGTCGTGGCGTTGGCTTTGTCAACGGATCGGCCACATTGGCTTCCGTATGTACTTTGCATATTCTCGACGTCACCTCTATCCACAATCTCGCGAATAAGGTGAAAGCGACGGAGTATGTGTTTAGACTTTGATGTGATCTAGGCTCTTTTGCTTGTGCAATGGCACCACTATTATCACAATAGATGTCCATTGGACTAGAGACACTAGCGACCACACCAAGCTCGTGATAAACTTCTTAATCCACACAGCCTCCTTTGCGGCCTCCGAAGCCGCAATGTACTCCGCTTCATCGTAGAGTCGGCCACCGTGTTTTGCTTGGAACTCTTCCACCATCGCTCCTCCATTAAGTGTAAACACAAACCGGATTGCGATCGAAAATCATCTTTGTCGGTTTGGAAGCTTGCATCGGTGTAACCCTTTGCAACCAGATCTTCCTCACCTCCAAAAACAAGGAACATACCCTTAGTTCTTCTCAAGTACTTCAGGATATTTTTACGGCTATCCAATGACCATCACCAGATCCGCTTGGTATCCGCTCAAGTATTCGCCACCACGATCGGATCGTAAGTGTTTTATTGTTTTGCCAAGTTGATTTTGTACTTCGTTCTCAAACTCTTTGAACCTTTCAAAAGTTTCAGATTTATGCCTCATTAAATAGATATATCCATATCTCTCAAGTCATCGGTAAAAGTTACAAATCATGAAACCCACCCCTAGCGATCGAGCTCATTGGTCCACATACATCTGTATGTACTAGGGCCAATAATTCACTTGCTCTCTCACTAAAACCTGTGAAAGGGGCTTTTGTCATCTTGCCAAGTAAACAAGATTCACATGTTTCAAATGATTCAAAATCAAATGAGGTTAGAAGTCCATCACCATGGAGCTTCTTCATGCGCTTCTCATTTATATGACCTAAGCGACAATGCCACAAAAGGTAGGGTTCAAATCATTAGGCGGTGCCTTTTACATTAATATTATAGACAGTTTTTCTTGAGTTCAGGGCGTACAACCCATCCACCATGGGGCAACGACCATAATACATATCATTCAAAAATATTGAACAAACAAAGTTCTTTATTCTGAAATCATAACCTTCATGTTCCAAACAAGAAGATGAAATAATGTTTCTACTCAAAGATGGAACAAAATAACAATTATTGAGTTCTAAAACTAATCCTGAAGGCAAATGCAATGGGTATGTGCCAACGGCAAGACCAGCAACTCTTGCTTTATTCCCCACGCGAAGATCCACTTCTCCTTTTGCCAAGTCTCTACTCTTTATCAGCCCCTGCAACGAATTGCAAATGTGAGCAACCGAACCGGTATCATATACCCATGAGCTGAGTGAAGAAGTAGCAAGATTAATTTCTATAACATCAATACCTGAAGTGGAAACCACATTTCCATTCTTCTTATCCGCCAAGTACTTTTCGCAATTCCGTTTCCAATGCCCTGATTTCTTGCAATAGAAGCATTGGGTATCAGGTTGAGGGCCAACTTTAAGCTTCTGAAGCTTAGTTTTGAGGCTCGCGATCTCATCTTGAGCCTTGCCCTTGCCCTTGCCCTTTCCCGTTCCCCCAGCCTTAGCCTTTCTCTTTTTGAAAGCAGTTGTTTTGAACCATCATCACATGATTGGGTTTTTCTTAATGCTTTCCTCCATGACCTTGAGCATCCCATGTAGCTCGGTTAGGCTCTTCTCCATGCTATTCATATGAAAATTCATAATGAATGGCTCAAAGCTCGAGGCGAGACCGGAGAATAACATCTGTGGCCAAACCGAGGCTAAGGGAAACTCAAGTTTTCCAATCTCCCAATGTAACCAATCATCTTGATCACATGAGGTGACCGGATGCCTTCACCACTTACAAGCAAATAAAAGCTTTGAGATACCATACCTCTCAGCTCTTGCTTGATTCCCAAACATGCCCTTCAAGCCCACAATCATATTGTAAGCATCCTGGTCCTCATATTGCTTTTGGAGCTCGAGTCCATTGTGACTAGCATGAGACAGCTGACCTCTACAGAAGCATTAACATGCTTTTCATATTCAACCCTCAAATTGCGAGCAGCATTTTCGGCTGGTTCATCAGGAATTGGATTCTCTAGAACATAGTCCTTCTTTTCATGCTTGAGAACAATTCTCAGGTTGCGATACCAATCAACAAAATTAGTTCCATTCAGTTTTTCCCTTTCCAAAACCGATCTCAAAGCAAAACCTGGTGTAGCAGGAGTAGGAGAAGGTGCCATTGAACTACAACAAAAATATGCAAAGATTCTAAGCACTATGTTTATGTAAAACTTTTATTAAACTTTTAATTAAAGACACTCCTATTTTATGTCCTTTTATAGACACATAGTGAGTATTCAAGATCCATATTCATTAAACACTAGTGAGCTTTGGCATCACTGCTAGAAATTTAATGACATAGGTAAGCAACACCTTTGCTAATTACATCATATGTAACTCTTGTTTGTTGAGTATGAAAACAAGTAATGAATGCCTCCATCAACTTGACTCATGGCCAGTCAACTGCCCCAAGGGCTCACATGAGGGAGGGAGCACTACCCGTATTCGGGTGCCAATTAAGAAACCTGCCTCATGTGTGTTTTCCTAGACACCAATTGTCTTGTATAGGTTCCTTCATTACTGAAATCAAATCCCAACCACTTATGTCCTCAAGCCCAAAACCGTTTTGATAGCTCGTTTAAATCTGCCATTGTTATGCGTGATGTGTCCAACACATCCCAATCATCTATTGAGATAGCCATTGATATACTACTTTGGCGATCATATCAATAACGATCTAAATTCTTGATAGGTGCAACAATTGGATGGACAATTTGATTTAAGATTTTTAACTATAAGGATGAACAAAGATTACTATGAACATAGCATCACATGCAATGAGCATAAAGAAAATAGCAAGGATAAAACACACATCCACAGAAAATCAAAATAAGTTGTGAAATAGCATGGCCCTTAGCATTAAGATCTCCATCATCATGCTTGGTTGTTCACCTAGCCACCTTGCTTGATTTGTTCACCTAGCCATCGTCTTCATCATTATGGATGCAACTCCTTACAACTTTTGATAATGAATTTTACATGAGGGTTTGAAGCATCACAAGTCGACACGCAGGTCGTTATACAATTTAAATAGCCTTATGGCTTAACACGGCACGCAGGCCATGTGGAAATTACATGCATCACATACACATAGGCCATACTATTTCACATAATTCCCTGCAAAAACGAGTTAAACAAAAGCAACCCTACGACTCCGGGGTCCGAGGGGCAGCGCCCGTGGCGGCGGTCTTAGAGGCATGTCTTCCGCCATGGGAAAACACCCTCAAAATTTTTTTTAGAGGCATGTCTTCCGCCATGGGAAAACACCCTCAAAATTTCCACGGATCAACCAGATTGACCCAATCCGATCTAATATAATTGGCTTGGTCCCATATGGATACGTTTCAGAAACCCTGATGGCGGTAACCCGACCGGTAAGGGCAACGTCGTACCATGAACGGACTCACCCAAATCAATATTGAATCTGTTTGCGCTTACCATGGATCAGCAGATTGACCCAATCCAACTCGATCGATTGGCTTGGTCCCATATGGATACGTTTGAAACCACGATGGCGGTAACCCGACCGGTAAGGGTAACGTCGTACCATGAGCGGACTCACCCAAATCAAGATTGAGTCGGTTTGCACTTTCTCAAACCCTAAATCGATCGATCTCATCGATGGTCGCCGTCACCAATTCATCACATGAACTGGTGAACATGTAATAGATCCAATCTACTAACCTCACACATCATATGTGCAACATCCGGATCACAAAACTATACGAGATGGCTCGATACCCTTTGAAGGAAACGCGGTATGCTACGCTAGCACAAAAAAAACTACCGCGCAACGTAAAGCTACTCGCAAGAAGGGGATCATAGATAAGATTACCACTAGGACGCGATTGCGGAATCCTTCGCGCGTCGATGTAGTGGTTCGTCCTCGCCGCGATCGTTGCGTCGATGTAGTGGATCGTCCTCGCCTCGCCGTGGATCGTCCTCCCACGCCTTGATCGCAGCAGCGTCACCGCAGATAGTCCACACGTCCGAGATGGGCGCCGTGCGTCGTGTGCAAGCACCTAGTCGCTCGGCGAGGCAGCGAGAGGAGGAGGCTAGGGTTTCAAGTGAATCAAACCTAGACCTTGGAAAGCACACTCTGCGCCTCCCTCCTCCCTCCTTATATAGCCACGAGATGAAACCCTAAACCGGGGCCCACCAAAGATGCTAAGCCCACGAGGTTCATTAATTACGGATCAATCCAAATTAATGCGTCCCCACCCATTAAGTGTGTGACCTGCAGGTTCACATACGTTTGGACATGGATTCGGAAAACTCCTTTTCAATCCAATAGTTGGTAGCGGCTTCTTGCAAAGTATGCCAACTCCCAAACATACTGTGATCAAATCGAACAGAACCTATCAAAAGAACTCATGTAATAATCCCTTTGCCAAGTATATGAAGATTGATCTCAAGACGAGAAGCATGTCATCCTTTGATGATTCAATCCATCTCTCGTATCCGTGATATATTAATAAGTTGTGATTGACTCCTCAATCACGGCATGGCCATGCACTAGTTGATTTGATCAAAACATTATTGAAAATTAAACAAATATAAACATTTTCATTCACTTAGACAACAATTAGATACTATGACGCAAACAAAATTATATAAGACTTAGTTTATCACACAAATACGATTAGTTCATGATACACGTAGATCAAAATATAAAATGAAGGTAATCCTTGATCAGAGATATAAATGGAAGCAAACATATAACACACTAAAAGTTTGATAATACTTAGATACCATGTCTTTAAAAGAAGTATATCACACTTACATGTAATGAGCCAAGATTTATATTCTTTATTAATTTTTTTTAAATAATAAATTATGTATTTATGAGTTTTTATGCATTTTTAGCTACTTATATAAAATATTTTCCTATTAAGAATAGCAGTGTTTGAATTTTTGAGAAAATTTAAAATCTGATAATATCTTAAAAATAATTTTTTAAATTTGAGAATATATCTAGAACTTTCTCAAAAAACATTAGTAATTTTTGGAGTTAGTTTGCTAATTTTAATAATTGAAACTTGCTTTATGGATTAGTTAAATTAGAAAACAATTTTGAAATTAAGAAACCTTTTTGGGCCAAAAGTGTAGTCTTGGTCCAGCCCATATGTATATCTGGATATTCAACCCATCAATATCCGGATTATCCGAATCCGTATCCGTATCCGACGGATAGTGAGCTACCGAATTCGTATTCGTATCCCACAAAAAAAATTTGTATCTGTATCCGATCCGATACTATCCGACAAATATCCGATCCGACAAAATCCATATCCAAAAATATCTAGATCGTTGGAAACTATCCAATCCGTTTTCATCCCTAGTTGAACTCGCTAACTGAATTTGATTCTTCTTTGGAAGCAACAGTGGTCATCTGCAGATTAGGGCTATTTAAATTACATTATCTCCACAACTAAGGAAAGCTAGAAAGTTTTCTATAGATTTCAGAAATGTCATGGTTTGCTATTTTTGGAGTTTTATAAATATATTTATGAAATTGTGAAATCTACTATCCTGTGTGACGACAGATCGGTTTTCGAGGCTAAAATTAAGGGATTTGATGAATTAATTAAGAAATATGGATAACTAGAAAATTATGGGTAATCCTTTTTAGTTTTCATAAATTATATGATTTTTCATGTTTGGGCACTTGAGCTAAGAGTTATGGTCTTCTTACTGCCGGGACAACAAAGGGGTGACTGCCCAGCGAGTGAGATGGTTAAAAAACGGGTTGTGCATAGGTGTGTTATCGTTGTGTTAGATGTTTCCACTGCTAGTGCATGATTTTGAGATGGATAAATATGTTTATTGCAAGTGGTGTGATTTTATGAGTGTCGTCAACCTCACGCCAATCCATTCCTCGTGGGTAAAGAGGGAAGTACTCACGTAACGGTGATCGGTTGTTATGAAATAATGTTTAAATTGGTAATTGACACCTTGCTATCCTACTTGAATGATATCAATTATTGCCACTGTTTTTGCTCATGATATGTGTTTAATATGTTAATGATGGAGTGAATTGAACATGGTATAACTCATGTCATTTGCATATGTGTATTCATGATATTAGATGTGACCCGTGTGAGTCTTTATGACCCACTTCTGGTGGGCACGAAAAGTGCTACTGTAGTAGGTCCCTCCACGGGATGGAAGGGAATGAGAGCGTGATATCGATGGATGTGCACTCATCTATTCTGATATAAGCTATGAAAGGTGCATATGAGCATAAAGCATGGTGCATTGCATGAATGAAGAGAAAGATGTGATTTAATTGATGAGCTCTCTTTTATGTATGGTTAATATGACATGATGAAGTTTACTCAATAGTTATTTTCATATGTTGATATGATATATGATGTACCTTCTTTGAGTCTTGCACTCACGCTTATTTGTTTAATGTTGTAGGTACTTTGAGGCCAACATTCGGGAAGGAGTAGCACAGTTATGACACATATCACTACTTCACCTCATGATATTATTTATTATTCGATCATGCATAGTGAAGGAAACGCGGTATGCTACGCTAGCACAAAAAAAACTACCGCGCAACGTAAAGCTACCGCAAGAAGGGGATCATAGATAAGATTACCACTAGACGCGCGATTGCGGAATCCTTCGCGTCGATGTAGTGGTTCGTCCTCGCCGCGATCGTTGCGTCGATGTAGTGGATCGTCCTCGCCTCGCCGTGGATCGTCCTCCCACGCGTGAGCCGCAGCAGCGTCACCGCAGAGTCCACACGTCCGAGAGATGGAGCGCCGTGCGCCGTGTGCAAGCACCTAGTCGCTCGGCGAGGGGCGAGAGGAGGAGGCTAGGGTTTCAAGTGAATCAAACCTAAACCGTGGAAAGCACACTCTGCGCCTCCTCCTCCCTCCTTATATAGCCACGAGATGAAACCCTAAACCAGGGCCCACCAAAGATGCTAAGCCCACGAGGTTCATTAATTACGGATCCAATCCAAATTAATGCGCCCCACCCATTAAGTGTGTGACCTGCGGGTTCACATACGTTTGGACATGGATTCGGAAAACTCCTTTTCAATCCAATAGTTGGTAGCGGCTTCTTGCAAAGTATGCCAACTCCCAAACATACCGTGATCAAATCAAGCAGAACCTATCAAAAGAACTCATGTAATAATCCCTTTGCCAAGTATATGAAGATTGATCTCAAGGCGAGAAGCATGTCATCCTTTGATGATTCAATCCATCTCTCGTATCCGTGATATATTAATAAGTTGTGATTGACTCCTCAATCACGGCATGGCCATGCACTTTCTTAATCATATCACACGAGTGGCCTTGTCATATATCTCCGTTTCATTGGAGTGGCAAATTCCATCTTGATCGCTCACTTCCCTCGCACGTTTCATAGTAAACATGAAAGCTACCTTTATAACTATCCGGTTAGGAAGTAGTGTTTGATAGCCCCAAGGAAAACTATTACACATGTAGGGAATATGACAATCTCGTGTCTAAGGATCATACATCTTCTAGGTATGAGATACACCGATGACACATAAGAATGAAACATTCTCGCAGTGTCCCATAGCGGGTCTATCTAACCCATGTTCTTCAACATGGTCCACAATGTAGAGATGATATCTCCATATCCCATGATCTATGAAGCATGATCATCGATCACTACATGTGCTGATCTATTCATCGTAGTCCTATACGATGATATCCGATCAGAGATATTTATCGAATTACATCATTAAGTAAAGAGCTTCATAATCAAGTCACATACTTGTTGATCAATACAATGATATACATTCATTGGACCAATAATCATATTATTATTCATAAACATAGTCATGTTACAATCATCTAAATGATTGCCTCAAGGGCATAACACTAACACATAGCTCTAGAACAATTGGCATATCCAGTCTTGGAATAATTTAGTATGGGCAAATTTGTAAGGGTTTAATCTATTTCGATAAGAATGTTTGTGGCGTGTTATTATATATTGCCCTGGGACAGGATGGAAAGTTGAAGTCGTCGATGAAGAACGCGGTGCTAACGAGGAAGGCGGCTGAGACTACTTCGCCTTGGCCATGCGATGGTAATGGTGGCCCGATCCTCCGACAGGTAGTACTAAATCGATTGGAGGAGAACTCGACATTGATGATCCGGCATCCAATCAGAACTGATTCGAACCCTGCAATCGCTACACCACGGCTCCGTTGGTATCAACCACGCACAAACAAGGTTGACCTCGCCAAGAAGGCTTATCCCTGCATGTGAATTGAGAACACAAGCAAGAACGTAGAAGGTGCAATCTAAAATTGCAAATAATATTAAGCACAGGAGTTGGGGTTCCACAATCCGATGAACGGCGAAAAACTGACGAAGTGTCTAGTTGTAATCTAAGCAAAACCCATCTATTCTAGCAACGGATACTGAATATATATGAGGAAGAGGGAAACGGAGGCGGCCAAGGGGATAGCCGTGCAACCCTAGGTTGTTCAAGGCCTTTGGGCCCAAGTGGAGCTGGCGTAGCACCTGCCAGATCCTGTTTTTCAAATTGATTTGACGATTCCTGTCGATCCATAAGGAGTTTGGATGTGAAACCACTTCCCGTGGAAAGCTCTCATCGTGAGCATCTCCGTAGAGTCTATGAACGCCTCAATTGGACTTCGTATGACCCAGATATGGTCATTTTATTGACATACTGTCCTGAGGCTCTAAACCGAAGTTGGAGTCCGACTTGGGCTCGACTTTGAGACCAAGTAGACTTAGGCTTTGAGGGATGACGTCTAGGTAAGTTTGTGATGCTTCTCCCATATTCCTAAGCTACAAAACATCACAAGAATTTAGTAGCAATCCATCCAAAAAAACGTGAACAACGAGGAATGAGTTCACCTGGTGGTTTAATTGTCGCGCGCGTGCTCTTGTAATTGGTCTTTGTATATCTTGAGGAGTCATGTTGCGCAAATCCGAAGGAGTGATGCCCTCATCATCCTCCCTCTCTTGAATTCGAGTCGTCCTTGACTCAAGCTCATTTTCCTCTACCAAGTATGGCTTCAAATTTGAAATGTTAAATGTGGGACTAACCCCAAAATCTGTAGGTAGATCCAATTTGTGTGCATTGTCATTGATTTTCTCAATTATGTTAAACGGACCATCAGCTCTAGGCATCAACTTTGATTTTATTAATTCTGGAAACCTATCCTTTGTCAAATGCAACCAAACCAAATCACCCGGTTCAAATTTTATTTCTTTCCTACCTTTACTTCCAGCAATCCTATACTTATAAGTCATGTGCTCTATATTCTCGTTAGTTGTTTCATGCAACTTAAGAATAAATTCAGCACGCTTCTTAGCATCCAAATTAAGTTTTTCAGAAGTGGGCAAACGTAGTAAGTCAATAGGAGCATAGGGATTAAAGTCGTACACTACCTGAAACGGACTTACATTGGTGATGGAGTGTTTCGACCTATTGTAAGCAAACTCAATATGTGATAAATACTCTTCCCACATCTTCAAATTCTTCTTTAAAACAGCCCGCAACATGGTGGATAATGTGCGGTTAACGACCTCTATTTGTCCATCAGTTTGGGGATGACATGTAGTAGAAAACAGCAACTTCGTCCCCAGTTTGTTCCAAAGTGACCTCCAAAAGTGACTAAAAAACTTTGCATCATGATCCGAGACAATAGTATTAGGCACTCCATGTAGTCGAATGATTTCCCTGAAAAACAAATCAGCTATGTTTGTAGCATCATCGCTCTTGTGACAAGGTATAAAATGTACCATTTTAGATAAACGATCCACAACAACAAATATGCTATCCCTTCCCCTCTTTGTCCTAGGCAACTCTAAAACAAAATTCAAAGAAATATCCTCCCAAGGTATGCTAGGAACAAGAAGAGGCATGTAAAGACCATGTGGATTTAAGCGAGACTTAGCTTTATTGCAAGTAGTGCAGCGTGACACGTAGCGCTCGACGTTGCGTCTGATCTTTTGGTCAAAAGAAGTGGGTGGCCAGCATATCTTCAGTGTTCTTTGCTCCAAAATGTGCCATCAAACATCCTCCATGCGCCTCCTGCAACAACAAAAGACGAACGGAGCTAGCTAGAATGCATAGCTTGTTAGCACGATAGAGCAAACCATCATTCAGCACGTATTTATTCCATGTTTTCCCTTCTTTACAATGTTCATGCACTTCTTTAAAGTCCAAATCAGCAGCATATATGTCCTTAATGGTCTCTAAACCAAAAATCTTATGATCAAGTTGAGATAACATGGTATAATGCCTAGAAAGCGCATTAGCAATCACATTGTCCTTTCCTTTCTTATGTTTTATAACATATGGAAATGACTCAATATATTCTACCCATTTAGCATGTTGTTTATTCAGTTTAGCTTGACTTCTAATATGTTTTAGCGATTCATGATCAGAATGTATAACAAATTCTTTGGGCCATAGATAATGTTGCCAAGTTTCAAGCACACAAAGTAAAGCATACAATTCTTTATCATAGGTAGAATAATTGAGACTTGGCCCACTTAATTTCTCACTGAAATAAGCAACTGGTTTACCTTCTTGAATTAGCACACCTCTAATTCCAATTTCGCTAGCATCACATTGTAGCTCAAAAGTCTTACTGAAATCTGTGAGTTGGAGCAATGGAGCGTGGGTGTGAGCTTTTCTTTCAACAACTTGAATGCTTTTTCTTGTACAGGTCCCCATTTGAAAGCTACTACTTTCTTTGTCAACTTGTTCAACGGGCAGCAATGGTGCTGAAATCCCGCACAAAACGCCAATAGAACCCCGCAAGACCATGCAAGCTTCTCACCTGTCTGACAGTCTCAGGGGTTGGCCATCTCTTTATGGCTTCAATTTTTGCTCCATCCACCTCTATTCCCTGTGGAGTAACAATATAGCCAAGAAACGAGACTCGATCCGTGCAAAAGGTGCACTTTTCGAGGTTACCATACAACAACGTGCATCTCTCAAAGCTTGAAAAACAGCATGTAGATGATCAAAGTATAGTTCATGTGACTTGCTGTAAATCAAGATATCATCAAAATAAACCACAACAAATCTTCCAATGAACACACGTAAAACTTCGTTCATCAATCGTATGAAAGTACTAGGTTCATTAGTTAACCCAAAAGGCATCACTAACCACTTATACAAGCCAAACTTAGTTTTAAATGCACTCTTCAATTCATCTCCAAGTTTCATTCTAATTTGGTGGTATCCACTTCGCAAGTCAATTTTAGTGAAATTTATAGAACCACTCAACTCATCAAGCATGTCATCTAGGCTAGGGATAGGATGATGATATCTTATGGTAATATTATTGATGGCTTTACAATCAACACACATACGCCAATAACCGTCTTTCTTAGGAACCAAGATTACGGGAACAGCACAAGGACTAAGGCTTTCTCGTACGTACCCACGGTCCAAAAGGTCTTGGACTTGTCACTGAATTTCCTTAGTCTCCTCTGGGTTGGTTCTATATGCAGCACGATTTGGCAAGGTCACTCTCGGGATCAAATCAATTTGATGCTCAATCCCTCGAATAGGTGGTAATCCTAGGGGTATCTTAGTTGGAAAGACATCCATGTACTCCTGCAAAAGGTTAGAAACAGAAGAAGGCAAAGAGCTAGATATATCCTCAAGTGAAACTAAAGCTTCTTTGCATATCAAAGCATAGGATGGCAGCTCATCTTAATAATTGCAGCAAGATCAGATTTTGTAGCAAGCATAACACCACCTTGCAATGTAATTCCCTCTAACTTAGAACTAGGTGCTTTCTTGTCTTTCTTTGGTGGAAAAATGTTCTTAGCTACATGCTGATTTTCAGATTCTAATGCACTCTTTTTATTCTAATTTTGAGCTCTCTCTTTATCACATTGCACAATTTTAGCAGGTGTCATAAGAAGTAAAGTGATTTTCTTTCCTTTGTGCAGAAGAGTGTATTTATTACTTATACCATGATGAGTTGCATCAGTATCAAATTCCCATGGACGGCCTAATAAAAGTGAACATGCTTGCATAGGCACTATATCAAAATCAGCAAAATCATGGTATGTTCCAATGGAAAAATGCACTCTCGCAGTTTGTGTTACCTTCACCTTATCACTATTGTTGAACAATTGAATATGGTATGGATGAGGATGTGCACGTGTGGTCAAGCAAAGTTTCTTGACCAGATCTGAAATCACCAAGTTATTGCAGCTTCTACCGTCAATTATCACACGAACACGACGGTCTTGGACGATGACATAAATTAGAAACAAAATATGGCGTTGTAGGTTCTCCACTTGCTCCAATTGAGCGCTCAACACTCGTTGCACAATTATGGTCCTATAATTCTCCATGGCAGTGGTCCCTAAAATCTCCTCACCATTACCATCCATCTCATGGTCATCTTCATTATCTGCAAGGTTAGCTGCAAGAGCATATTCATCCTCAACATCACTAGCACTAATGTACCTACCTTCTTCTGTGGCGATGTATGCTCGCTGACTTGGACAATCCTTCATGACATGTCCCATTCCCTTACAACGATGGCACACAATGCAAGTCGTATGACCCGTGGAAGCAACCGATGAAGAGCTCTTTGTTGGTGCCTGCACAGTAGTAGATTTACTCACCTTGGGTGCACATGATGGTGGTGGCGGTGCTGCTGAGTGCGCCCTACTCATGGAGGGGGCAGCAGGCCGATTAGTAGGAGACGGGGTTGATTTGGCTTGCCCCAGCATCGATTTTGGTGTAGATGCACTGCCGTAGTTGCTTCTTGACCTTCGTTGTCTTCCCTGCAATTCTTTTTCTACCAACATAGCAAGCTGAAACAATCTATTGATATTATTATATTGTTTGTAATCCACTATGTCGTGAATTTCACAACGTAAACCTCCATAAACACGAGCCATCTTATCGTCTTCATCCTCAAATACCTCACAACGCAACATGCCTATTTGTAGCTCTTGATAGTACTCCTCTATAGATTTATTACCTTGATTTAAGCATTGCAATTTCTTACGTAAATCACATTTATAAGAAGGAGCAATGAATGTATTACGCATAGCTCGCTTTAATGTAGCCCATGTATCAGGTTGTAGTCCAGAATTTACTATTTCGTTCCACCACATAATAGCAAAATCTTTGAACTCACTAGTAGCTTGTCTGACTCTATGTACTTCAGGAACTAAATGGGAGTTAAAATTTTGTTCAACAATTATTTCCCAATCTAAATAAATTTCAGCATCATATGCACCCAAAAAGATGGTATGGTAAATTTGACTTAAGAGAAAGGATCATCATATCCACGACCATTGAGCAGATTAAAATTATTACATCCCATACCATGACAGTTGTGATTCAGGCGTCGTTGTTGTTGTACATCCTATGCAGCGGCATGAGCAACGAAGGCGTCGTGGTCTTCTCCGCTCTCTTCATCTCCTGCGATAGACTCTTCATGCTCTCTTCAAGCCCCATTGAGAGGTGGTCGTTTCTCAAAGTTCTCCATCCTTGTGAGCAAATTGGCAATGCTTCGCTCTATTCTCTCCAATCTATGCTCATTATCTCGACCGATCTTTGCAATGTTTTCATTGATGCCATTTAGCGTGTTCTTAAACTTGTTTCTCAGTATACACTCCTCTCCATCCACAGCTTCGGCTTGTGAACCTGTCATTGTTAGTAGAGGACAAAAGACAACACAAGAGTATTATCCCTATCACTAACTAGGTGGTGGAAGGTGAAATCACTCACTCTCAAGCGTCTTAGCACGCTCTTACAAATGTTCTTATCGAAACAGTGGTGGTACAACCGGTGGCTAGTTCATGATACCATGACTAGAGCATGAGTGAGGCGATTGCAAAGGAGAAACTGAACTAATAAGGATTATGTGGAGCTCGGAAAGCAATATTTAGTAGCAAGGAAAAAGTAATATCGAAATCAGATTTGCAAGCTGAATAAAAGTCCAACGTACTTGTCACAGTTACTGGCCTAAACGTGTTCCTAGAATTAGTTCAACCTAGCAAGGGATATATCAAAGCACATAGGACTCAAAGGATGCAAGCAATTCTGATTATCTTCTTCTTTTTCCCTCTTTATGCTTCTTTTCTTCTCTTTGATTTTTTTTATTTTTTTTCAGTGCGGTTCTTCTTCTTTTTTTTGCACTTGCCTTTTTTCACTTTTCCTTCTTTTAGCTCAATGGCAAAATAAAAATCTCACATTTTGGAACGAGAGAGATCGTTAAACAGATGACCGAAAATTTGGTAAAAACAGCACAGCAAACTTCTGGGGTCCAGAACTTGGTCTTAGAGGCCGATTTTGAGGGTGAAAAATTGCACAGGTTCAAAGACGTGTGGAATTTTTGGATGCGTGTCGTCATCCTCTTCGAAACAAAAAAAGTACGCCCCAACCGGAGTTCGTACGCAAAAGTTATGGCTGTTTTACTGAACACTGCACAATCTAGAATTGCCTGTGACTTCATTTCTTCCTTTCGGTTAGGGCTAAAATAGCAATAGGATCGTGAGTGAACAAGGGTGGCCAGCGGTGGAGGGCAATTGACACAAGGCAGCTCGTGACCTGATATAAGGCGTGCGAAGCGAAAAAATATAATGCAGAGCGGCAGCAAGAGCAAACCCAGTAGAATTCAGATTGGTTCTGGGGTTGGCGGTGGTGGAATGACTATCGGTGCAAAAGCAAGAACTAGGGTAACAGAAAGGGACCACTAGAAACTAGGATCATGACCTTAAACTAGCAACAAGACGATGATGATGGACACAAATTCAACAAACCGAAACTGAAATGAAAATTGCAAAGGTACAAGGGGTTGTAGGACACGGGAATCGATGATGAAATTTTTGTGGGGAAATTTTTCTGGACTCTTGGACGATGGGAAAATAAAATTGTGGATACAAGAATTACCAATGGGCAACCGAGGCTCTGATACCACTTGATGGGAACGGTGGCCCGATCTTCCGACAGGTAGTACAAAATCGATTGGTGGAGAACTCGACGTTGACGATCCGGCTTCCAATCAGAACAGATTCAAACCCTGCAATTGCTACACCACGGCTCCGTTGGTTATCAATAACGCACAAAAAACGGTTGACCTCGCCAAGAAGGCTTATCCCTGCATGCGAATCGAGAACACAAGCAAGAACGTTGAAGATGCAATATGAAATTACGAATAATATTAAGCACACAACTTGGGGTTTCACAAACCGATGAACGGTGAAAAACTGACAAAGTGTCTAGTTGTAATCAAAGCAAAACCCATCTATTCTAGCGATGGCTACTGAATATATATGAGGAAGAGGGCAAGGGAGGCGGCCAAGGGGATGGCTGTGCAACCCTAGGTCGTACAAGGACTTTGGGCCCAAGTGGAGGTGGCGCAGCACCTGGCAGATTTCGTTTTCCATATTTATTTGATTATTCCCGTCAATCCAGAAGGATTTTGGATGTGAAACCAATTCCATTGGAAAGCTCTCATCGTGGGCTTCTCCGTAGAGTCCAAGAACACCTAAATTGTACTTCGTATGATCCAGATATGGTCGTTTAATTGACTTGTTGTCTTGAGGCTCCGAACCAAAGTTGGAGTCCAACTTGAGCTCGACTTTGAGACCAAGTAGACTTACGCTTTGAGGGATGACGTCCAGGTAAGCTTGTGATGCTTCTCCCTTATTGCTAAGCAATAAAACATCACAAGAATTTGGTAGCAATCCATCCAAGAAAACATGAACAGCGAGGAATGAATTCACCTAGTGGTTTAATTGTCGCGTGCGTGCTCTTGTAATTGGTCTTTGTATATCTTGAGAAGTCGTGTTGTGCACATCCGAAGGAGTGATGTCCTCATCACCATGGATGAGGAACGTTATTCCCCCTAAACTTCTTGGAAGTAGGTTGTGGAAAAGACCCACCTCCCTTACCAAAACTCCTCTTTTGCCCACCACCTGAAGCTACAAAAACTCTAGAATCACCAGGTGTTTTCTTATCCCTAGTGAGCTCCAACCTTTCCAGAAAGAACTTCGGGTAGAATTTCGCCCGAAACTGCTCAACGAAGCCCTCCCAAGTGACTGGACTATGGGTGGGGGTCCTAGCAGAAAGCACCCCCCTTCCACCAGATGTCTGCTTGGCCTTTCAGCGAAAAGGCCACAAAGCGAGGCATCTGCTGAGAAGTCATCTCCAGAGCTCCAACCTGCCTTTCCATGTAGTGCAACTAGTCCGCTGCCTAAACCGGTGTGCCTGTACAATCAAAGTTGTCAAGACAGAGGGACATCCACTCCCTGAGACTCATCCTTGGCTTCGACACAACTATAGCAACTGCAGGAGCAACAGTAATAACAGCTGCACGAGAAACCACAATTGTAGGAGCTGCTCGAACCTGCTGGTAGAGCCCTGGACTTCTCGTTGCAAAGCCTGCAATAAGGCCACAGTTGTGGCCTCTACTCCTGTAGAAGACTGCCCAACAAAAGCAACTCCCTAGACTAGCTCCTTGTTGTTGAGCGATTCGCTTCCCTCAATGACTGACTCATCAACCTTCTCTGATGGATGTCCATGACATCCACCATGACCACAGCCTCCATAGCCATGACGACCACGATCTCTGCCCCTTGGCATAGCTACACCCCAAAATAAACACATTAATACCAATAGATCATACATAAGCAATACATCATGCATCATCATACTCACATTCATCATCATAACTCAAATGAAACATTTAAGCGCAATGTAATGATTTACCATACCCTTCCTACTATGCACAGTGACAAATTTTAAGGTTAATTTTTCCTATGGCAAGATTTTAAAGAATAAACATAAGCCATGTTGCTAATTCTCCAAGTCAAAATTTTAGTTCACTATAGCATAATTTGCTAAATTCATGCAGTACAGACCTACAACACGCTTTGATACCAACTGTAACACCTCGGCACCACACGTGACCTGAATGTTAACTCATCATGACTTTAATCTTATATTTAACTAATATCAACTAAAATTTTAGCAACAACACATATTCATTTCTAGACACTAAGCAACAAATACAAGGTGTTTTCAACAAGTAATGGCAATGAGGATAACAACAACAACTGATGAGGACATTAATCCTTTGGATACGCGCATACATCAAGGTCCTATGACAAGAGCTTGTGCACATAAATTAAATCATGAGGTGAGCTCGTTTCTCGTTGTTCATAATAATGATATTAAGGATGGGATGCTACTAAATATTTGTGATGTTTTACTACTTAGGAACATGGGAGAAGCACCACCAGGATAGTTGCAAGCACTCAGTTTGTTGGCACAATTCAAATTGACGCAAAGTCGAACCAGCGACCTCTACTCCAAGTTGGCGCACTTTCCGAAGGGCACCATCACCCCCACACAACCACATCCCAAGCTGGACTCCACCCTTGCCATGCCAAATCAAGCCGAACTCCAAGTCATCCACAATTCGGTCTTTGTGTTTTGTTTGGAGTCAGCAGACATCACTACATTAAAATGGGCATATCTCCCTCATACGAAGTCCAATTGAGGAGTTATTGTGCTTGTTAGAAAAAACGACGAGGTATTTCTAATGGATCTAGTCCCAGCCACAGATTCATTACTAATCATTTGGAATCATTGAAACAATATGTCGTGTTGCTATTTTGAGCAGTTTTGGGCCTTGTAAGCGTGTGGGGCTCCTGGCCCAGGATGTGTGCTCCCTCCTAGTCACACACAACCCTAGCCATCGTCTCCCTCTCATATATTCAGTAGCCACCACTTTAGACACTTGGGTTTTGCTTAGAGTACAAGTAGACACTCTATTAGTTTTTCGCCTTAGATCGGTTTGTGGAACCCCAACTCATGGCTTTAATATTATTCGCAATTTCAGATTGCACCTTCTATGTTCTTGCTTGTGTTCTCGATTCGCATGCAAGGATTAGCCTTCTTATCAAGGTCAATCGTGTTTGTGCGTGGTTGATAAACAACGGAGCAATGGTGTAGAGATTGCAGGGTTTGGATCAGTTCTGATTGGAAACCGGATAGTCAACGGCGAGTTCTCCATCAATCGATTTACTACTACCTATTAGAAGATCGGGCCACCGTTTGAATCAAGTGGTATCAGAGCCACGGTTGCCCAATAGGTAATTCTTGTATCCCCACTTTTGTTTTGCCATCGTCCTAGAGTCCTAAAAAATTGCCCCACAAAAAGTTTATCATCAATTCCGCTGTCCTATGACCCCTTGTGCCTTTGCAATTTTCATTTTCAATTTCGCTTTATTGAATTCGTGTCCAGCGTCATCGTCTTGTTGCTGGTTTGAAGTCATGATCCTAGTTTCTAGTTGTCCACTTATGTTGCCCTAGTTCTTATTATTCACCGTGAGTCATCCCGCCATCTCCAACCTCTAAAACCAAACCGAGTCCTACTCGGTTTGCCCCTGCCAACCCCTTGCGTTATATATCCCGCTCAACAAGCCCTAGATAGGTCACAAGCCACCTTGTGTCAATTGCCCTGCACCACTAGCCTCTAATTTTTCACCCATGATCCTATTGCTAGCTTAGCCCTAACCGAATGGATGAAATGAAGCCCAAGGCAATTCTAGATTGCACAGTGTTCAGTAAAACGGGCATAATTTTTGCATATGGACTCCGATTGGGGCATACTTTTTTTCGAAGAGGATGATGAGGCGCATGTGAAAAAACATAGTTCCTTAGACTAGTGCAATTTTTTACCCTCAAAATCGGCCTGTAAGACTGAGTTCCAAGCCCCAAAAGTTCGCTGTGCTGTTTTTGCCGATTTTTCGGTCATCACTTTAACGTTTTCTCTCGTTGCAAAACGTGAGATTTTTGTTTTGCCTTTGAGTTAAAAGAAACAAAAGGGAAAAAGGTAAGTGCAAAAAAAAAAGAAAAAAAGAAAGAGCCTCACTAAAAAAATCAGAGAGAAGAAAAGAAGCAAAAAGAGAGAAAAAAGAAGATAATCATAATTGCTTGCATCCTTTGAGTCCTTTGTACTTTCATATATCCCTTGCTTGGTTGAACTAGTTCTAGGAACACGTTTAGGCCAGCAACTGTGACAAGTACGTTGGACATTTATTCATCTTTGCTAATCTAATTTCGATATTGCTTACTCTTTGCTACCTAACATTGCCTTCCGAGCTCCACATACTTCTTATCAATTCAGGTTCTCCTTTGCAATCACCTCACTCACGCTCCAGTCACAGTATTACGAACCAGCCACCGGTTGTACCACCCGTTGCTTTGGTAAGAACATTTGTTAGTGAGTGATTCCACCTTCCACCACATAGTTAGTTGATAGGGATAAACTCTTGTGTTGTCTTTTGTCTTCTACTAACAATGGCAGGTTCGCAAGCTGAAGCTATGGATGTAGAGGAGTGTATTCCGAGAAATGAGTTTAACAACACGCTAAATGGCATCAATGCAAATATCGCAAAGATCGATCGAGACAATGAGCATAGATTGGGGATAATAGAGCGAAGCATTGCCAATCTTCTTACAAGGATGGAGAACTATGAGAGACTGTCACCTCTCAATGGGGCTCTAAGAGTAGAGGAGCATGATGCAGCCCAGGATCATGAAGAGTCTGTCGCAGGAGATGATGAGGATGGAGAAAACCGCGACGCCTTCGCTGCTCGCGCCGCTGCAAAAGATATACGACAACAACAACGCTGAATCACAACCGTCATGGTATGGGAGGTAATAATTTTAATCAGCGCAATGGTCCTGGATATGATGATCCTTTTTGTAAAGTTAAATTTACCATACCATCTTTTTCTGGTGCATATGATGCTGAAGTTTATTTAGATTGGGAAATGACTGTTGAACAAAAATTTAACTCCCATTTATTTCCTGAAGTACATAGAGTTAGACAAGCTACAAGTGAGTTCAAAGATTTTGCTATCATTTGGTCGAATGAAGTAGTAAATTCTGGCTTACAACTTGATACATGGGATAGATTAAAGAGAGCTATGCGTAGTAGATTTATTCCTCCTTCTTATAAACGTGGTTTACATAAGAAATTGCAACGCTTGAATCAAGGTAATTAAACTATAGGGGAGTTCTATCAACAGCTACAAATAGGTATGTTGCGTTGTGAGGTATTTGAGGATGAAGAAGATAAGATGGCTCATTTTTATGGGGGTTTACGACGTGAAATTCAGGACATCATTGATTATAAAATTATAATGATATCAATAGATTATTTCAGGTTGCTATGTTGGCAGAAAAAAGAATTACAAGGAAGACAACAAAGGTCAAGGAACAACTTCGGCAGAACATCTACACCAAAATCGACACCGGGGCAAGCCAAATCAACCCTACCTCCTCCTAATCGCCCTACTGCCCACTCCATGAGTAGGGCGCGTTCATCAGCAGTACCAATGTCATGTGCACCCGAGGTGAGTAAATCTACTACTGTGCAGGCATCAACGAAGAGCTCTTCATCGGTTGCTTCCTCGTACGACTGGGATTGTGTGCAATTGTTGCAAGGGAATGGGCCATGTCATGAAGGATTTCCCAAGTCAACGAGCGTACATTGCAATGGAAGAAGGTGGGTACATTAGTGCTAGTGACGTTGAGGTTGAATATGCTTTTGCAGCTAACCTTGCAGATAATGAAGATGACCATGAGACGGACAATGATGGTGAGAAGATTTCAGGAACCGCTGCCACAGAGAATTATAGGACCATAATTGTGCAGCGAGTGTTGAGCGCTCAAGTGGAGCAAGTGGAGAAGCTACAACACCACAATTTGTTTTAGATTATCTAATCGTCCAGGACTGTCGTGTTCGTGTGATAATTAATGGTGGGAGTTACAATAACTTGGTGAGTTCAGATCTGGCCAACAAGCTTTGCTTGACCACACGTGTGCATTCTCATCCATACTATATTAATGGTTCAACAACAGCGGTAAGTGAAAGATCGAGATGGCGATCAAAAGGGGGTGAATGATCCCAAATTAATTTTTATCCCTCAAAGATCATAAAAGAAATACTTCACCCAAAGAAACCAAGCCTACACCCTTAGCAATCAAATGGAAATGGAAGAATCAATTTTATCAGTTTTCAGCCCTCGGCCAGTGCTACCGCCCATATGGAGTGGTGCTACCGCAGTACTGTAGCTATAGTAAAAACAGGCATATAAACAGAGTTTTCAACACGGGTTCAAAACGAAAATTGATGAATCTTTTGATGCGTTGATCCAAACTCAATGAAACTTGGTAGATAAGATCCTAACGATGTCAGGATCTTATTTCAACCTTCAACCAAATGGATTAATGTCAAAGTTCCGACCTTTTTGCCCGGGAAGGAAGAACGCACCAAGTTTCAACAAAAATCGAAAGAACTTCGATCGAGGCTTGCTCGTGGGGCTATGATGATCAAGATGATTTTGAACGAATCCCCACACGTCCCAGCAAGCAAAAGACCACGAAGAAACTCAAGGAAACACAATCTACAAGATCAAGCATTCAAGAATGTCATGAACACCTTCTTGCAAGAAAAATGCATGAGCGGCCTAGATGATTGGAACATAATTTCAAAGAGAGAATCAATCATCAATCTCAGCAAAAGATTTGTAAGCAATTAGAAGGAGGGGAGGCAAATCCAAATTACATAAATGTAAATTGCAAGAAAGTAAATGTGGAATTTAAATTGCGTAATGCAATTGTGTAAAGGAAATTAAGTAAGAACATAAATGAAAAACTTTTCATTTCTGGAAGGAGTGGTTACAAAGCCACACATTCTTGTGGGCAAAGCTCAAAGGAGCATCAACAACCTCAAAACCTTCAAGGGGGGAAGGCTACCCCTCCACCCCTATTTATACAACTCTTGGGCCACCTACCACCTTTGGATGAGCCTCTAAACCCTAGAGCACTCCATCTAGGGCTAGGATTGACCCACTGACTCAGCCATGCAAGGGTTAACCCAAAACCCACAAATATAACGGGTTTTCTTGCACGGTTTTCAAAGCACATTAACTAGACCCGCTAACCTATCAACTAGACCAAGATCCAATGGCCCTCATTGATCCATGCAGCGCCTAGCTAGCATCTAATTCGTTCCTTGTCTTCACAGCTTGCCATGACTCCGTCTCCGATCATCTTCGGCGATCCCCGACCGTCTGGACCTCCGACGCTCCTCGCCTAGTCCTAGTCATCCTTCGCCTCACCATGATCTAGCATCGTCGACATGCAACCATCAAAAACAAGGAAACTCCTGACATAGCATTGGCCACAAAGATATGCAAGAAATTCATCAAAGTCCACACTTTGAAATTCATCTTTCTCCGTTCTGGCCGATGCTACCGCCCTTAGGCCAGTAGCACCGCCCGTGGTGGACAGGTGCTACCGCTCTCAGGCCGGTAGCACCGTACTGCGCAAACACTGGAGAAAACCCTTCTCTAGAATTTTCACACTCCTCCAAAGGCCGGTGCTACCGCTCACCCGGTAGCATCGGGCTACCATGGCCGGTAGCACGTCCCTGCCAAAAACCAGAAATACACCCTCTCTGGAAATATTGCACCGGCCATTTGGTCCGGTGCTTCCGCTCGTCCGGTAGAACCGCACTACCATGGTCGGTAGCACCGGAAAAACAGAGAAGACCTCAAATTGCTTCAATTTGAAAATCCATTTCAAATCAAACTCAAACAAGAGCAAACCAAGCTCAAATTTAGTCAAATACTCATCACAAATCTGGGTAGACCTCCAAATGGTCCTTCAACCTCCCCCTTGATCAGTATATTGACAAACACAACAAAAGGCATATGTTTTTGAGTTTGAAGAGGATGAAGAAGAAAGCAATTTTTAGTTGCAAAGTCAAACTTGGTCCAAAGATCAGAATTGAGATCATGACCAAGTTGACACAAGGAATTTTGGAGCTAAAATTAAACTCAAGAAGGTTTAGATTTTGGAGTTAAATTTCAGAAAGAGCAAGTTTTCAACAAAATTCTAAAATCCAACCATACATGTCAAATGTGATTTATGAGATTATGATCCAAAAGAAGTAGCAAAGGTTTGCAAAGATCATAATAACCAAATAAGCATTCACATTTTTATCTTTTTAATGATGCCTTTTCTACGTTTCTCCCCCTTTTGGCAATATAGGCATCAATTTTTTTATGTATGCATGAGATGCAATCTAAAGAGCTTTGAAGATTATCCAAATGATCCTAATGACAAGATATGTCACCAAGCTCATCAATTTCAGATTATGACTAACCTAAGAAATGTCCAAAAACACATACATTTTATTATCAAGCTTAGTTTTCAATAGTTCATATTAGCAAGATTTGACAAGTGCAAGACTTAGTAAAAATTTCAAATCTAGAAGCAAAACCACACATAGAAATAAATGGAAGAACCTAGAGTTAAACCTACTCAACACTTTGGGAAATTTTGAAGTGCATATAGGGTCCTTTGAGCTCATTTTTCAATTTATGCAATTTTTTCTTTAATACTTTGAAAAACATAGTGGGGCGCAAATGTTTGACATTATTTGCATTCTTTACCCACTTATGTGTTTGTTATTTGCATTTTTTTAATGATTGACTCATGCCATTTTCGATCATCTCAAGAGTAACTCGTAAGAGAATGATCTTTGTCATACACAATATATTCCAAGTTCATCCCAAATGCAATGGGAAGCAGTCTCGTGAATATAAAGTTTTGAAATCAATTTTGCACAAAAGAGTCAATTTTTTCTTAATTTCAATTTAGCACATATGAGCAATTCTGAAGGACTCAAATATGGATCAAACAAATTTCACCCAAGTTGCTATAGGGACTCTAGAGAACTCCAAAAATTTCACAAATCATGGTAAATACCCCTAGAGAAGAAACTTAGTAAGAAAAAGCAACATGTTTCATCAAGTTTTCATTTAAAGCTTTTAATTTTCAAATTTTAATATGCTTATCATGATAAAGCAACTTGGACATATCTAAGCTAGTGACTTTCTTCAAAAGATGTAACATGGTGTATTGCATGAAGATTATGTCATTTGCATAATAGACAAAGCTCATAAAACAGAAAAAATGCAGTCTATATGCAATGCATAAACAAATTCCCAAACTCCCCCTCAACAAGTGAATCAGTTTTAAGTTCAAATCTAGTTAAAGTTGAGTTATAAAAAAGATTAGGCATAAGGAAAACCCAAGTGAACTCAATAACAACCAGAAAGACAGAAGGAGGAGAAGAAGTCGAGAAACTGCAAGTTGGATGGCTATAGAGCATAGATAAGATAGAAGAGACTTACTACGGCTAAGACTCGCTCTTATCTTCCCCAGTGACTGACATAGGGAAGCTGACTCTAGATTCAAACTAAGGAGTGCACACAGACCCTGTCTACCCAGGAGGCCCAACACCAGCTAGACTTATAAGACTGTGAGGGAACTCAACCTAGAGAGAAGAGAGAACAGCTAATCACGCATGATAGCAACCTAAAGCACAAGATAAGAGGTCCATGCAAGGCATGCCAGAAGTCTAAGTGAGTGAACTCAACTCAAGAAAATAAGCCCATAAACACCTAGAAGAAACAAAGAGAAAAGCTGGAAGAGAACATATTATACATAATATACAAACCAGCTCCCCCTCACGAAAGGCCGTAAGGGCTCACAAATCCAACCTCACTCCTCAAGGCAATAAATATAGAGCTATCCAAAGGCTTGGTGAAGATATCGGCTAACTGGAGGACACTCTCTACAAACTGAAGCGCGATATCCCCCTTCTCCACATGGTCTCTAAGGAAGTGATATGTAATATCAATATGCTTGGTCCTGAAATGCTGCACTGGGTTCTTAGCAATGCAAATAGCAGAAGTGTTGTCATAGAAAAGTGGAATACTTGCTATCGCTAACCCAAAGTCCCGCAAGGTCGATCTCATCCAGAGAACCTGGCTACAGCAACTGGCTGCAGCAACATACTCGGCCTCAACGGTAGACTGTGCAACTCTGGACGGCTTCCTAGATGTCCAAGAAACAAGAGAAGTGCCAAAAGTGCTCTTCCTATCTATCCTACAGCCAGCAAAGTCGGCATCAGAAAAGGCTCGAAGGGACAGACAAGAAAAAGAAGAGTACTATAATCAGTGGTAGCACGAAGGTACCTAAAGATGCGCTTCACCGCCTGGCGGTGAGAGGTGCGAGGAGAAGCCTGAAATTGAGCGCACAGACACAAAGCGAAATGTATGTCCGGCCTCAAAGCAATGAGGTATAAGAGGGAGCCGATCATGCTCCGAAACTCCTTTTGATCAGCAGACTCACCATCCTCATCCGGCTCGAGAACAGCAGTTGTGGTCATAGGAGTCATCACCGGCTTCCCGTCAGACATATCAAAACACCTCAGGAGGTCACGGGTATACTTACCTTGATGCAAGAAAGTACCCTTCCGAGTCTGCTTGATTTGGAAGCCAAGAAAGTAGCTCAACTTGCCCATCATACTCATCTCAAACTCTGTGCTCATCACCTCAGAAAACTGAGACACAAGCAAATGAGACAAGCCACAAAAAATGATATTGTCCACATAAATCTGGATGAGAAGAAAATGAGACTCATGGTGTCTGATGAACAGAGTCTTGTCTACTATACCCATCTTGTAGCAATGGCTGAGAAGATAAGACTTGAGCCTGTCATACCATGCTCTGGTAGCCTGCTTGAGTCCATACAAAGCTTTAGAAAGCTTGTACACATGACTCGGAAACTTGGGGTTCTCAAATCATGGAGGTTGTTTGATATAAACCTCTTCCTCAATATAGCCATTGAGGAATACACTCTTGACATCCATTTGATAGAGCTTGAAGCCCGGGATGCAGAAAATGCAAGCAGGATCCTAATAGCCTCTAGTCTAGCTACAAGGGCAAATGAGAAAAGCCCTGTGCAACTAGCCTAACCTTGTTGCAAATGACAACCCCATCCTCACTGTAACATCCCAAAATTTTGCCTAAATACTATTTTATTGCTTAAATGTGCATTTATGATTTTCTGGAATTTATTTAGATTTTTCTGGATTTCTTTAAATTAATTTTAAATTAAGTATATTGACCTTTTGTTCAAATCTGTTTAAATTTGTGCAAAGTTAAAATAAAGTTTTGTCAAAAATATTTTATTTGAGTCCAGAATGTCTCAAAGTATTTTTGAGAATTTTCTTGAAATTTTATGGATAGTTTTATTGCCTAAAATCAATTAAGTGAATTTCTGGAATTATTTTAAAGGTTAAATCGGTGAAAATCTCTGGGAACAGTGTTGGGACGAGCCCAACACTGTGCGCGTGTAGTCAATGGTTGTGCGGCTCAGTTGGCCCACAAGGCCGATTCCAGAAACCCTAAGTCCCGCAGCCGTCTGATTGCATTTCTCCGGAGCAGATCGCGTCGCGGCCGGTGGATTCGCGACACGTGTACGGTTGAGGTGTCATCTTCTTCATTTCGGACTCAGAGTCCACCGCCGGGACGTCACCGGATTCCTTCGCCGTGTAGAGCTCGGACGCCGAGGCTATAAATAGGGGGGTAGCACCCCGAGGTTCGCAGTCGAGCGCCGCATCATTTGGTCGGAGTGATTCCGCGAGACCAGCCCTAGAACGTAGCTTCGAGCTCGTCGGAGTTACCGAAGACTTCGCCGCGTTTTTCTGCTTGAAGCTCGCCGTCCGTGGAGTCTCCGCCGTCGCCGAGGTCGCCAGCGTGTTCGTCGTGACGAGTCGCGTCCGTGAGGGGCAGAAGCATCGCCGGAGACCCTTCCTTCCGCCGTCGCTGTGGTCTTCGTCTCCAAGTCCGGCGAAGAAGCGCTGCCGTGCCGCCATCACTAGGCTCGAAAGGTAACCACCGTCGGATCTCCAGTGAAGGGCCAGGATCGTGCCGCGTAGTGTTGAGATCGGTAGCCGTTAAATGCGATCTGTGCGGTGGGATTCCGCCGCGCATGTGGACCTATCGGGAGTCGATGTGTGTTAGGCGCAGAGGCCGAGACGCCGTGGACCGCGTCTGCGGTGAACCGATCGACGCTGTGGACCCAGTCTATGTGCCGAAGACGCGTGTCATCGTCTGATTGGCTGGCGCCAGGGCTGACATCAGCATGACGTCATGCTTGCGTCATAATTGCATTTTTCAATTGGAAAAATAATCCGATTGGAAATTCTGTGATGATGATGTCATCATGAGGTCACGCTGATGTCATAAATCTGTTTTCAGTTTAAAAATAAATCTGTTGATTTTGATTTTCTGATTTTTGCAATTTCAATATTTATTTCAAACTTCAAAAGGTTATATCTTTTGCATCGTAACTGGGATTTGAGTGATTCAAATTTCTAAAAATTTGTAAAAAGGAGATCTATTTAATGGTGAATTTTATTTGATTTTTGGAGTTCATTTGCTCTCTGTTTTGGTATTTATTTGCTTTTCTTTTTCGGTACGCGTAGACGTTGAATTGTGCGAAGTTTCGGAGGAAGATCCAGCAACTCAAGAGCAAGTTCCAGAACCAGATCAGGACCTATTCCAAGGCAAGTTGTGCTTTGATCATGTCGAACCCATGTTTATAAAATTGCTATATTTTTTTACCCTATTGCATATTATTTCAAGTATACAATTGTTTCAAATTAAATTGGGCTTAGCTAGTATACCAATTTGATCTATACCCTACCTTGTCATTTGTATGCCATGATCCATTGTCACCATAGATTGGTTCAATATAGTTGGTTAGTAATTATAATCAACATGGGATGGGTAGTTCGTATTAGATGCTTAGCCATGCCACGTCATCGCATGTGTCACATGTTAGTGTTATGCCCTTGAGAGAATCATTTAGATGATTGTAACATGACTATGTTTATGAATAATAATATGATTATTGGTCCAATGAATGTATATCATTGTATTGATCAACAAGTATGTGACTTGCTTATGAAGCTCTTTACTTAATGATGTAATTCGATAAATATCTCTGATCGGATATCATCGTATAGGACAACTATGAATAGATCAGCACATGTAGTGATCGATGATCATGCTTCATAGATCATGGGATATGGAGATATCATCTATACATTGTGGACGCATGTTGAAGAACATGGGTTAGATAGACCCGCAATGGGACACTGCGAGAATGTTTCATTCTTATGTGTCATCAGTGTATCTCATACCTAGTAGATGTATGATCCTTAGACCTGAGATTGTCATATTCCCTACATGTGTAATAGTTTTCCTTGGGGCTATCAAACACTACTTCCTAACCGGATAGTTATAAAGGTAGCTTTCATGTTTACTATGAAACGTGCAGAGGGAAGTGAGCAGTCAAGATGGAATTTGCCACTCCAATGAAATGGAGATATATGACAAGGCCACTCGTGTGATATGATTAAGGAAGTGCATGGCCATGCCGTGATTGAGGAGTCAATCACAACTTATTAATATATCACGGATACGAGAGATGGATTGAATCATCAAAGGATGACATGTTTCTCGCCTTGAGATCAATCTTCATATACTTGGCAAAGGGATTATTACATGAGTACTTTTGATAGGTTCTGTCCGATTTGATCATAGTATGTTTGGGAGTTGGCATACTTTGCAAGAAGCCACTACCAACTATTGGATGGAAAAGGAGTTTTCCGAATCCACGTCCAAACGCACGTGAACTGCAGGTCACACACTTAATGGCTGGGACGCATTAATTTGGATTGATCCGTAATTAATGAATCTCGTGGGCTTAGCACGATGGGCCCTAGTTTAGGGTTTCATCTCGTGGCTATATAAGGAGGGAGGAGGGAGGCGCAGGTGTGCTTTCCCACGGTTTAGGAGTGATTCACTCGAAACCCTAGCCTACTCCTCTCATCGCCGCCGAGCGATCGGTGCTTGCACACCGACGCACGGTGTTCCATCTCTGGACGTGTGGACTACTGCGGTGACGCTGCTGCGACTGCGGCATGGGAGGACGATCCACGGCAAGGCGAGGACAATCCACTACATCGACGCAACGACTGCGGCGAGGACGATCCACTACATCGACGCGCGAAGGACTCCGCAACTGCGCGTCTAGTGGTAATCTTATCTATGATCCCCTTCTTGCGAGTAGCTTTCTGGTTTCGCGGTAGATTTTTTTTTGCTAGCGTAGCATACCGCGTTCCTCTTCATCAGAATCATTGATAATTAATCTTGATTAATGGAATATGGAACAATGTTATGAACTTGTGTGTCATGTGGGATCACACGATGAGATTGAGTTGTTGTGGTGAGTCATGTCACGCAACGATGTTGAATTGTTGATGGCACGTGGTGCTTGGTAATCAACTGGGTAATAATCACTTAGATTGGGGCAAGTGATAAGGGGCGACTATGCCAAGGTGGGCCCGATGGGCAGATGGTAAGTGGATGTCTTGCCTTGATCACTCTAAGGACTTAACCTTGCAAGCCTTTGACCTGAGTCAATCATGCAACCACATTTCTGGTATGGGCCAGCCTAGCTGAGTAGTTTGCAATGTCTTAATTTTGGTACTATCGTGGTCGGTGTGAGTTCCTGAGTTATGAAGTAATTCACATGGCGCAAGAGGGGGGCCCTGGATGTGGTAACCAGTCCCACCAGTGTTGAAACCTTAGCGGGTGGTACCGGGTTAAGCCAGCGCATTTTAAAGGCTTTGTTATAATCACTCGCCTTGGTGGTGTTTGGTTGTATCACGTGGGTAAAGTGCATAACCTCTGCGGAGTGTGAAACTATTCGGATAGCCGTGCTCGCGGTATTGAGCAATGCTCGGGAATTACAGTTAAGGGTTAGCTTAAAATAAATGGACAACTTGGTTGGGATGGCGGAATGCCATGTGGAAGATGGAATTTTACTTATGATTGGAAACCTGGTTTACTTGAGAAATACTGAATCTATTTATTATTGCTATTTGTTTTACAAGTCTTTACAATCTAAATATTATATTTGTTCATAAATGCTGCTTATTGCAAAATAGCCATGATAGCCTATCCATTGGAATAAGCCTTACATATAGTTACATAGAATTGCATTCTGTGCACAACTTGTTGAGTGCTTTAAGTACTCACCCTTGCCAACAACAATAATCAACAGTCGAAGAATCTACACCAGTGTTGGAGGAGGAGTTCCAAGAGGACGCGAGTCATTAGGGTCCGAACCTTGTCGGTTGCCTGTGGTGAACTGATGAGCTATCTACGTTTTCTACTTTCCGCTGCTTAATTCTTAGCTTATATTTCTAGTCTTGCCCTACGTAGCTTAATAATGTAAGTCGGTCATAAGATCATACACTTAGCTATATCAATAAGTGAACTACTATTTCTATTATCGTTGAGTATGATGTGATATGTACCGATGTTGAGCTGTGTGCACTAGCGTTGATCCTGGGACTAGTGCGGTAAACACAGTGGATTCGGGTCTTTACAGAGGTGGTATCAGAGCATACTGACTGTAGGTCTTGGCCCTAGATAGTATGGAGGTGTCCAGTGTGTGTTAAAAACTATTTTCTAAAGAAAAATTTAAAGTTGACTAATAAAACACTCTTGACTCATCTCATTCTCTACTTCTCGCCTTTGCTGAATTTACCGATTTACTTGCCGTTTCGGGTGGAGAACTTATTCAAAGTTCTTGTGGAGCAGATGCCGATCGTTCCAACCTTCGAGGAGTCAGCTGGCGGCTACGCCATGGAGCTGTGGAGAGTTCTTCAGACGCTTGGAGGCTTCTATCGTCCGCTTTACCGAGGAGGCAGCTGGTCAGTTAATGGTGTACACCGAGGGTTTATTTGCAAGATGATTATCTACGCTCGGGAGAACGAGGAAGCTAGCAGGCCAATCAACATCTCCGCTAGAAGATTCTCCTACGAGGTTGCAATTCAGGAGGTTGCCCGACTTGCTCTTCGCCGTGTCTGCCGCGACTACGCCGACGAGCTTCACGACTCAGTGTTTCGACTTCACCCTGATGTGCAAGCATGCCGACGCCGACGGATCGTGGAGGACGAGTGTGCTACCGCAACACACCATGCGGAGTTCGCCCTTGCCCAGGAGGAGCATATGAGAGAAACTACTCAGGAGCTGGAGACTGTGTACGAGGCACTCAGAGTGGCAGAACAGGAGCTTGAGGTGACCCGTGCTTCAGCCATCGGGATGATCACCGAGCTGGGAGAGGCCCTAGAGGCGGTCGAGGACGAGTTGGAGCGTGTGACCCGAGGAGCTCAGGAGCCAGCCGAGGAGGAGTCAGAGGAGGATCCCGAGGAGCGAGAGTGGGAGCCCGAGGAGGATCAGTCTTAGAGTTGTGTTGAGACTCGAGTGTTGAGTCGCGTCTTTAAGTTAGTCTTTACCTCTTTAGTTGACGTTAAGGTTTCGTGTTTAGTTTGCTTCTTTGTGTGCTGAGTGTGCAGTATGTGTTGCAAAGCTTGTAGGCTTGAATAAGCAGCCATACCAAGAATAAATAAAGAATTATTTCAGTTGGGTATAACCTATCTCCCCGCTTTAAAAATTCTTGCTTCTTATCTATGCTTCATCTACCTTTCCTAACCCAAGAGGCAATCATCAGATAGTGAATACTCGAGGAAACAACGGTGCTTCAGGAAGTGGACTGTGCCAGAATGACAACCCCAATGACGGAGGCAGCCCTCAACTACCGCCAGTGGACATGCAGAATCTGGAGCGTTTCTTGCCGCGCAGACTCAACTGATGCAGACTATGATGCAGCAGATGCAGCAAATGACCAATGTGGCAGCAACCAACAATAACCATGCAGCTCAGAACAACAATGGTGGACCTCGACCTTACTCCAAGCTGTCAGATTTCATGAGGACTCGGCCACCAACTTTTTCAGGAAATGTGAACCCTTTGGAAGCCGATGACTGGCTTAGCACTATTGAGAAGAAGCTGCACATCACGCAATGTGAAGGCAATGAGAAGGTGCTCTACGCCTCTCATCAACTGGAAGGAACCGCCGCAGAATGGTGGGAGAATTATTGTGCCGCACATGGAGCCCCGCAAGAGATTACTTGGGAGGAGTTTACCACTGCTTTCCGCCAGTACCATGTCCTAGAGGGAATGATGGTTCTTAAGAAGGAAGAGTTCAGGGCTCTGAAACAAGGAGGCCAACCAGTGGCCGAGTATCTGAATAAATTTACCCAGTTAGCTCACTATGCCCCTCAAGACGAGCGACAGATAAAGCTAGGCGATCTCGTTTCATGAAGGGACTAAATTCAGATCGGTGGGACTAATCACCCACAATTTTCCGATTTTCAGAGCTAGTTAATAAGGCTTTGATCCTAGAGGATAAGCGCAAACGGTGGGTGAAACCGTAGCGCTTGATGACTAATCGGGTGGACGCCCAAACCATCTACGCTTGAGAATGTCACCACAAAGAATTTGATAGATTCCAACCGCCACCGTGAATAAGACATCAACCCCGCACTCGCCCGCTAATCGTAACTTTCGGACTCAAAGACAGGCAACAATGCTCCGGGAGGAGTCGCAGATCTGCAGTGAAAAGATGCTATACATGCAATGAGCCGGGCACTTTTCAAACAAGGTCCACGTAGGGAGGCATCACGCTGGTTCGTTTCAACTTGGGAACAACACCTGCCAAGGCACCAGCCTCAGGAGGAAATCGTGCGCCAGGTCAAGCTGGAGCAACACCGCAATCAACAGTGCGTGGGAGGATCAACCATATCACCGCAGATGGAGCTCGGGAGGCTACGGACGTCGTCTTTGGGTAAGTTCTGGTTAACTCGACTGCCACTGCTTTGTTTGATTCTCGAGCTTCGCATTCGTTTGTTTCTCAAAGTTTTGCAACCAAGAATGGATTTAAAGTGGTGAATCTTAAGTGTGTGCTCTTAGTCCAAGCCCCAGGATCTGAGCTTAGATCTAGCCTTGGTTGTTTGGGACCTAAGTTGCTTATGGATGGGATAGAATTTCTAGCGAATCTTATCTTAATAGATGCGCAATCCCTAGATGTTATCCTTGGAATGGATTGGCTGTCTAAGCATAAGGCCGTTTTAGATTGTGGCCGAAGGATCGTAACATTGGAAGGCCCTAATGGCAAGAAGGTAGAATTTCAAGCGACCGCAGTTCGTGATGGGCAATTAGTGGTCAACAACGTGAAAGCCATCAGCATGGAAGATGTGCCAGTAGTCAGAGAATACCCGGATGTGTTTCTAGAAGATTTACCAGGACTGCCATCAGACCGCGACATCGAGTTTGTTATCGAGTTAGCACCGGGGACAGCATCGATATCAAAGAGACCATATCGGATGCCTACCGACGAGTTAGTGGAAATGAAAAGGCAGATTGAGGAATTGCAAGAGAAAGGTTTCATTAGACCTAGTTCATCGCCATGGGGAGCACCAGTTTTGTTCGTCCGTAAGAAGGATGGAAGCCTTAGGATGTGCATTGATTATCGTGCACTTAATGAAGTAACGATCAAGAATAAGTATCCGTTGCCCAGGATCGACGACTTATTTGATCAGTTAAGAGGAGCTGGAGTTTTCTCCAAGATAGATCTTCGTTCAAGATACCATCAGTTGAAGATCCGAGTGGAGGATGTGCCTAAGACTGCGTTTTCTACGCGATACGGACATTATGAGTTCACAGTCATGTCATTTGGATTGACGAATGCCCCGGCATATTTCATGAACATGATGAATAAGGTTTTCATGGAGTATTTGGATAAGCTTGTTGTAGTCTTCATAGACGATATCTTGGTTTACTCGAAGACAGAGGAAGAGCATGCAGAACATCTGAGGATGGTTTTAGAGAGGCTACGAGAGCATCAGCTGTACGCTAAGTTTAGCAAGTGTGAGTTTTGGAAGGTGAAAGTTGAATTTCTTGGTCATGTAATGACTACTAAAGGATTGGCAGTTGACCCAAGCAAAGTGGACGCAGTGTTGCATTGGGAGCAACCGAAGTCCGTTACCCAGATCCGTAGTTTTCTGGGAATGGCGGGATATTACCGTCGATTCATAGAGGGATTCTCGACAATTGCTAAACCCCTTACGCAATTGTTGAAGAAAGAAAAGAAGTTTGCCTGGATGCCAGAGTGCGAGAAAAGTTTTATGGAATTAAAGAAGCATTTAATGACAGCCCCCGTGTTAGTGTTGCCAGATGTGCAGAATGGATTTGATATCTATTGCGATGCTTCAAAGCAAGGCCTGGGGTGTGTGTTAATGCAAGAAGGCAAAGTCGTTGCTTATGCGTCGAGACAGTTAAGACCGCATGAAGTGAATTAACCAATGCATGATTTGGAGTTAGCTGCCGTAGTGCATGCTTTGAAGATATGGCGTCATTATCTCATAGGAAATAGATGTGAGATATATACAGACCATAAGAGCGTGAAATACATATTCACTCAAGCAGATCTTAATATGAGACAGCGAAGATGGCTGGAGCTAATTAAGGATTATAATATGGGAATTCATTATCACCCCGGAAAAGCCTATGTAGTAGCGGATGCTCTGAGTCGGAAGAGCCATAGCGCAAATATGCTGTCAATGAAGGATCAACCAGAACTATGCAAGGAATTTCAGAAGCTAAGATTGGAAGTTATTCCGCAGGGAATTGTAGCGGCACTGGAGGTAAAACCAACACTGGAGGATCAGATTAGAGAAGGCCAGAAAGATGACGATAAAATTTCGAAGATCAAGGCTAAAAAGGAGGAAGGCCTAGCCGTAGATTTCACTCTAGACGAGCAAGGAACCATGTTCTTCAAAGGCCGAATCTGTGTGCTGGATAAAAATGAACTGAAACAGCTGATTCTTGAGGAAGCTCACGATTCTAAGTACTCGATTCATCCAGGAAGTGCTAAGATGTACCAGGATTTGAAAGAGAGATTTTGGTGGCCTAATATGAAGCGTGAAGTGGCTGAGCATGTTGCTTTATGTGATGTATGTCAGAGAGTAAAAGCCATGCATCAAAGACCAGCTGGTTTGTTGCAGCCGTTGAAAATTCCGGAATGGAAGTGGGAGGAAATCGGAATGGACTTTATCACCGGTTTACCTAAGACTCAGAGAGGTTACGATTCTATTTGGGTCATTGTGGATCGCCTGACCAAGGTTGCTCATTTTATCCCGGTAAAGACCACTTACTCGGGAGATCGTTTAGCAGAGTTGTATATGTCCAAGGATTGTATGTTTGCATGGAGTGCCCAAAAAGATTGTGTCGATGAGGTACCCAATTCACCTCAAGATTTTGGAACAAGTTGCATGAAGCAATGGGAACTACTTTGAATTTCAAGATAAAGATATCACCCATGCATGATGGTCGATCGAGAGGGTAAATCAGATCCTAGAGGACATGTTGAGAGCTTGTGCTTTAGCTTATGCTACGTCTTGGGATAAATGTTTGCCGTATGCAGAATTCAGTTACAATAATAGTTATCAAGCTAGCTTGCAGATGTCACTATTTGAGGCGTTGTATGGACGTGCTTGTCGACTCGCTGAATTGGAACGAAACAGAGAACGCTTGGTTTTGGGCGGATATTCTCGAGGAAGCCAAAAATCAAGTTGCAATGATCAGAGAAAGGTTGAAGATAGCACAGTCAAGACAGAAGAGCTACGCGGATAACCTTCGTCGAGATTTGAGCTTCGAGCCGGAAGATTATGTGTATCTCAGAGTTACCCCTCTCAAGGGCGTCAAAAGATTTCACGTTAAAGGGAAGCTTGCACCAAGATACATTGGTCCGTTCAAGATTCTGAGCCGTCGAGGAGAAGTAGCTTATCAGTTAGAGTTGCCTCAGTCTTTGGCAGGAGTGCATGATGAATTCCATGTGTCGCAGCTCAATAAATGTCTCAGAGTGCCAACGGAGCAAACCCCGTTAGATGCAATAGAGCTGCAAGAAGATTTAACTTACAAAGAGCAACCGGTCAGAATTTTAGATGTTATGGAGCGCAAGACCAGAAACAAGTCTATTCGCTTTGCGAGTTGATGGAGCAATCATTCCGAAAGTGAAGCCACTTGGGAGCGAGAAGAAGATTTGAAGTCAGAATTTCCGAACCTATTCTCTAGTTAGCCCTGAATCTCGGGGTCGAGATTCTGTTAAGGGGGGAGGTTTGTAACATCCCAAAATTTTGCCTAAATACTATTTTATTGCTTAAATGTGCATTTATGATTTTCTGGAATTTATTTGGATTTTTCTGGATTTCTTTAAATTAATTTTAAATTAAGTATATTGACCTTTTATTCAAATCTGTTTAAATTTGTGCAAAGTTAAAATAAAGTTTTGTCAAAAATATTTTATTTGAGTCCAAAATGTCTCAAAGTATTTTTGAGAATTTTCTTGAAATTTTATGGATAGTTTCATTGCCTAAAATCAATTAAGTGAATTTCTGGAATTATTTTAAAGGTTAAATCGGTGAAAATCTCTGGGAACAGTGTTGGGCCGAGCCCAACACTGTGTGCGTGTAATCAATGGCTGTGCGGCCCCGTTGGCCCACGAGGCCGATTCCAGAAACCCTAAGTCCCGCAGTCGTCTAATTGCATTTCTCCGGAGCAGATCGTGCCACGTACGAGCTCACGTCGCGGCCGGTGGATTCGCGACACGCGTACGACTGAGGTGTCGTCTTCTTCGTTTCGGACTCAGAGTCCACTGCCGGGACGTCGCCAGATTCCTTCGCCGTGTAGAGCTCGGACGCCGAGGCTATAAATAGGGGGGTAGCACCCCGAGGTTCGCAGTCGAGCGCCGCATCTTTTGGTCAGAGTGATTCCGCGAGAGCAGCCCTAGAACGCAGCTTCGAGCTCGTCGGAGTTAGCCGAAGACTTCGCCGCGTTTTTCCGCTCGAAGCTCGCCGTCCGTGGAGTCTCCGCCGTCGCCGAGGTCGCCAGCGTGTTCGCAGTGACGAGTCGCGTCCGTGAGGGGCAGAAGCATCGCCGGGGAGCCTTCCTTCCGCCGTCGTTGTGGTCTTCATCTCCAAGTCCGGCGAAGAAGCGCAGCCGTGTCGCCATCGCTAGGCTCGAAAGGTAACGACCGTCGGATCTCCAGTGAAGGGCCAGGATCGTGCTGCGTAGGGTTGAGATCGGTAACCGTTAGATACGATCTGTGCGGTAGGATCCCGCCGCGCATGTGGACCAATCGGGAGTCGACATGTGTCAGGCGCAGAGGCCGAGGCGCCGTGGACCGCGTCTGCGGTGAACCAACCGACGCTGTGGACCCAGTCTATGGGGCCGAAGACGCGTGTCGCCGTCTGATTGGCTGGCGCCAGGGCTGACATCAGCATGACGTCATGCTTGCGTCATAATTGCATTTTTCAATTGGAAAAATAATTCGATTGGAAATTCTATGATGATGACGTAATCATGAGGTCACGCTGACATCATAAATCTGTTTTCAGTTTAAAAATAAATCTATTAATTTTGATTTTCTGATTTTTGCAATTTCAATATTTATTTCAAACTTCAAAAGGTTATATCTTTTGCATCGTAACTCGGATTTGAGTGATTAAAATTTCTAAAAATTTGTAAAATTGAGATCTATTTAATGGTGAATTTTATTTGATTTTTTGTGTTCATTTGCTCTCTGTTTTGTTATTTATTTGCATTTCTTCTTCGGTACGCGTAGACGTTGAATTGTGGGAAGTTTCGGAGGAAGATCCAGCAACTCAAGAGCAAGTTCCAGAACCAGATCAGGACCTATTCCAAGGCAAGTTGTTCTTTGATCATGTTGAACCCATGTTTATAAAATTGCTATATTTGTTTACCCTATTGCATATTATTTCAAGTATACAATTGTTTCAAATTAAATTGGGCTTACCTAATATACCAATTTGATCTATACCCTACCTTGTCATTTGTATGCCAAGATCCATTGTCACCCTAGATTGGTTCAATATAGTTGGTTAGTAATTATAATCAACATGGGATGGGTAGTTCGTATTAGATGCTTAGCCATGCCACGTCATCGCATGTGTCAGAATCATTGATAATTAATCTTGATTAATGGAATATGGAACAATGTTATGAACTTGTGTGTCATGTGGGATCACACGATGGGATTGAGTTGTTGTGGTGAGTCATGTCACGCAACGATGTTGAATTGTTGATGGCACGTGGTGCTTGGTAATCAACTGGGTAATAATCACTTAGATTGGGGCAAGTGATAAGGGGCGAGTATGCCAAGGTGGGCCCGATGGGCAGATGGTATGTGAATGCCTTACCTTGATCACTCTAAGGACTTTTCCTTGCAAGCCTTTGACCTGGGTCAATCATGCAACCACATGTCTGGTATGGCCCAGCCTAGCTGAGTAGTTTGCAATGTCTTAATTTTGGTACTATCGTCGTCAGTGTGAGTTCCCGAGTTATGGAGTAATTCACATGGCGCAAGAGGGGGGCCCTGGATGTGGTAACCAGTCCCACTAGTGTTGAAACCTTAGCGTGTGGTACCGGGTTAAGCCAGCGCATTGTAAAGGCTTTGTTATAATCACTCGCCTTGGTGGTGTTTGGTTGTATCACGTGGGTAAAGTGCATAACCTCTGCAGAGTGTAAAACTATTCGGATAGCCGTGCTCGCGGTATTGAGCAATGCTTGGGAATTACAGTTAAGGGTTAGCTTAAAATAAATGGACAACTTGGTTGGGATGGCGGAATGCCATGTGGAAGATGGAATTTGACTTAGGATTGGAAACCTGGTTTACTTGAGAAATACTGAATCTATTTATTATTGCTATTTGTTTTACAAATCTTTACAATCTAAATATTTTATTTGTTCATAAATGCTGCTTATTGCAAAATAGCCATGATAGCCTATCCATTGGAATAAGCCTTACATATAGTTACATAGAATTGCATTCAGTGCACAACTTGTTGAGTGCTTTAAGTACTCACCCTTGCCAACAACAATAATCAATAGTCGAAGAATCTACACCTGTGTTGGAGGAGGAGTTCCAAGAGGACGCGAGTCATTAGGGTCCGAACCTTGTCGGTTGCCTGTGGTGAACTGATGAGCTATCTACGTTTTCTACTTTTCGCTGCTTAATTATTAGCTTATATTTCCAGTCTTGCCCTGCGTGGCTTAATAATGTAAGTCGGTCATAAGATCATACACTTAGCTATATCAATAAGTGAACTACTATTTCTATTATTGTTGAGTATGATGTGATATGTACCGATGTTGAGCTGTGTGCACTAGCGTTGATCCTGGGACTAGTGCGGTAGACACAGTGGGTTCGAATCAGTGGATTCGGGTCCTTACACTCACTCTACTTGTTTTTGAACAACCACTTGGTCCCAATAAAATTATGACTAGATGGACGTTTATGAGCTGCCAGCCTTTGTTCCTCTCGAAGTTTTCAAGTTCCTCATGCATAGCATTAGTCCAAGACTCGTCAGATAATGCATGAGTCACATCCTTCGGCTCAAACGAGGCAACAAAGGCAAAGTTAAGGCAGAAACTGGACAAACGTAATTTTGAGCGAGCGACCCACTCAAACAGGTCGCCAATGATCTGATCAGGTGGATGAGAATGCTAAATATGACAGGGAGGTCCAGAAGCAGAAGTGGCCTCTACCTCATGCGCAGAAGAGGTAGGAGCAGAGCCACTAGCTGCATGAAAGTTAGAAGGCAAGGGCTGGCCTTCCTGAGGTGTAGAAATAGAAACAGGTGGCACCTCAGGTGTAGAGGGGACTGGATCAGGTGTAATACCATCATCTCCATCATCCTCATCTATACAAAGATGGTCTCGGAGGTGGAAGAAGAGCTTGAAATGTTAGGTCTAACTCCTGCGCTAGTCTCATCAAAGGTCACCTCACAGGTCTCTATGATCCTATGCGCATCGCAACTCTAGACCCTATAGCTACGAGAAGAAGACGAATAACCCAGAAAGATACCATCAGAAGAGCGAGACTCAAACTTATCCAGGTTACCAGACTTCAAAACAAAACACATGCAACCAAACACACAAAAATGAGAAACACTGGGATTTCGCCCATACCTCAACTTGTAAGAAGTACAGTGCAAATGTGCTCTCAAGAATACGCGATTTGAAACATGACAAGTAGTAGCTATAGCCTCAGCTCAAAACTTCCTAGGAGTGCTATAGTCGTCTAGCATCGTCCTCGCCATCTCTACTAGGGTCTTGTTCTTCCTTTCCACTACGCCATTTTGCTGAGGGACGTAGGGAGAGGAGAACTGATGCTCTAAACCAGACTCGACACAAAAACTCTCAAAAACGAAGTTCTTGAACTCCGTGCTATTGTCACTGCGTATAGCTCGTAGGGCACCATGGAGCTCAAAAGACAACCTGTGAACTAAACCCCTAAAATGGGTAAAAGTCTCATCCTTCGAGGATATAAAAAACACCCAAAAGTACCTCGAAAAATCATGAACAACGACAAGAACATACCACTTCCCACCCACTGACTGCACTCTAGCTGGACCAACAGTGTCCATATGTAAAAGCTGTCCTAGTGCATCAGTCATCACAACAGTGACTCGGGGATAAGAAGCAACAACCATCTTGCCATGTCGACAGGGAGATCAAACTAAGTTTTTGACCATTTTGAGTTTGGGCAAACCACAAATGAGGTCGTGGCTGCTAACTCGGGTCTAATGATCAAACCCAATGTGACCAAGTCTCCTATGACAGAAGGAGAGATCATGGGACTCTGAAGCAATCAAACACTGAAGGGAGTGTCCTTAAGAAACAGAAAAATCAGCACAGAAGACTCACATATCTACAAATCCTGCAAACTAACCCTCCTGATTAATCGAGGATTCTACAAGTATTACTCTTAAAACTCACCTCGAAAGAGTCATCGATAAGCTGAGAAACAAAAAGCAAATTGTATTGCAGCTTACTCACTAAGGCAACATCTTTAAGAATGGAATTGTCATTAATGCAGATGGTACCTTTAGCAATGACTCTACCTGAAGAAGCATCCCCAAAAGTGATCAACTCATCACCGGGGGCTCGGACTAGGGAAGAAACCATCGACAATCTCCAGTCATATGACAAGAACAACCGGAGTGAACAATCCAAACATCTCCCTTTCCTATCCGACGAACCTGATCAAGACACAAGAGAGAAAGATGACTTAGTACTGGGATAGAGTGAAGACTTGGGAACCCAAATACTGAATGACACGACGCCTCAGAGTACCAGCCATAGAAGAAGACTGGACTCGAGTGTCTCTCTGACGTTTAACCCTAACAAGATCAGTAGTAACTCTAGTAGATGATCTAGGAGCTGAAATTGGGTTGGCCCGTTGTGATGTAAAGGCCGGACCACCCCAATGAGGCAGCCTAAAACTCCTACCAGAAAATACCTCGCACCGCTGATATCTTCCTCGACGAGAAAAACGAGGAATATCAAGAGGACGACAGAAAGACTGACCACAAGCAGCTCCAGGACTAAAACTCGACTAAACAAAATGAAAACCAAGTCCTGGACGCTGCCCAAAAACAGGAGACTTTCTAACCTGTCTAGAAGCAGTGCATGCCTTAGGAGCACTCAATTTCTGGGGATAACCATGAATACCTCTAAGAGCAACAACACGCTCACGCTGAGTGTTCTTGGTGTGCCTGAAGCAGAAATCTACTAGGTGATCATCCTTCTTACAGAAGGTGCATGTGTACTTCGCCTTGCCAGAGGCAGAAGCAAAAGGATTAACACCCTTCTAGTCAGAAGTCCCATGGACAACTCCAGCAAACCTAAACATAGTGATACTCACTTTAGGAGCTAGCACAATCTCACCACACTTGGAGCCACACACAATGGTGGTAGGATGCGCCCGAGTGTGCTCCAAGTAGTCAAATCTTAGACCCTGATTAAATCTGCTAATTTTGGATTGGTCTAGAATGAGATTGAGTTTCTTCTTGCCTCCTACAAACTTCTCAAGAGTGCTCATGAGATACTCACAATCTCGGAAGAAAGAGGTACATGAAGAATAGGGAAGACAGGAAGAAGAAGAACCAGAAAGAGAAGCTCTCTGAGCACGTGCATTTTCCTCCCTCAGCACGGCTGTCTCAATCTTGAGGGCCTCACAAGAAACGCAAGACGCATTTCTAATCCTATGGGCTTAGTCTTCTAATTTATTCCTAAGTTCGACTTAGATTTTATCCAACTTTCTTGTGACTTAGCTAGTAAGTTCTTAGCAAGATTAGCACACTTGACATTTAAAGATTCATTGTTAAGTTTTAGTTGCCTACAACCCTCACATGAGCTGACTTGGTCCTTAGAAGCATGTATTTCAAATTCATCGTTTCTAGAAGAAAGCTTCCTAAGATGATAACTCATGGCATCAATTTCAGTAAGTAATTTAGGGCAATTAGAGCATGATGGAGTAGAGTGAGCATGAAGAAAACTAGCATCTAGTGGAATAGCATTAATAGAATCATCGCTAGCATTCTTCAATCTAAGACTATCTAATTCACATAACACACTATCATGCATAGTCCTTAGGTTCTCCAACTCCACGAGAAGAGCATCACACAAAGAACAGTCATCAGTGACTCGAGAGGGAGAAGATCTAAGAGAAGCTAACTCCCGAGTCAAGGTACCTACTTCCTTCTCTAGTTCCATACACCTAGCTCTAGCTTTAACATGAAATTTCCCTAGTTTATAGAAAGCTTCATTGAGCTGGTCATAGGAGGGTACATCTTCCGTGTCGTTGTAGACATCGGAGTCGCTGATGCCGTTGGCGTCTGCCATGAAGCACATGTTGGAGAAGTCATCGCCGCCTTTCTTCTCTTGCGGTTCATCCTCGCCCTTGTCGCTCCAAGTCTCTGTGTCGGAGAGGTTGATGTCATCAAGCATGGCGAGGACGCAGTGGAAGAGGTTCTTGCTCTTGGAGAACTTGCGGTACTTCTTATCATGCGTCGGCTCGCGAAGTGGAGGCTTCTTTTTGCAGTTCTTGTCGATGTAATCATTCTTTACCGAACCGCCGGTGTCGTTCTTTGCCTTCTCTAGTTTGGGGCAATTAGCCCGAATGTGGTTGGGGCCACCAGACTCGAAGCAAGTGATCATGCCACCTCTCTTCCTCTCTCTCACCCTCCTGTATGCATGTGAAAATTTTTGAGCCAAAAGACCAAGCTCATTTTTTGAAAATTTTTCCAGTTGTTCATCGCTTAGCTCGCAAAGGGCGGAAATAGAGAAACCAATAGAAAGATCAAGGGAAGATCCAGTGGGATGAGTGACCAAGGCCATCGATTGAGATTTCGTCTTGCGAGAGACGACGTCGATCTCATGAGTCTTGAGACGGGAGTAAAGCCCATCAAGATAAAGGTCGACAAGTCGGTAGTGTCCTTGATGGTGGTCACTTTCATTTCCCAAACTCGAAGATCGAGTGCAGTCAAGAAATGTTGAGCATTATCCGAGTTAGGGTATATACAACCGACTGCTCAGAGGTTCCTCAAAATCTTTGTAAACCGACCAAAGCACTCGTCAAGACTCTCACCAACGTGTTGTTCAAACTTGTTGTACTCACGCTTGTACTTGTCCTACCTCACGGTCTTGATTTGAGTAGTGCCCTCATGGTAAGCATTGAGAGTCACCCAAATCTCGTGAGCGGAACAGAGGTCAGAAATCCTATCATACTCACTGCGGCTAAGACCCTGTATAAGAATTCCTTGCCTTAGCGTTTGCCTCAACGTCAGCCATATTGCCGGCCGTGACTTTTCATCAGTAGGAACCTCATACGGGAGTTTCACCTTCTGCCATATCAGGAAGCCCTGGGCAGTGATGTATGACTCCATTCGCGACTACCAAAAAGGAAAATCAACTCCAGAAAAAATGGGGGCTTGGTGGAATACTAGTCCATCACCATGGCTCTTGAGACTGGTCAAGATTTATGAAAGAATGAAGGAAGAACGCTCCAAGTTTGAAGGAAGATCCGACCTTTTTGCTTGCGAAGGAAGAACGCTCCAAGTTTGAAGAAAAATCAAAAAAACTTCGATCGAGGCTTGCTCGTGGGGCTATGATGATCAAGATGATCTTCAATGACTCCCCACATATCCCAGCAAGCAAACCATGAAGAAACTCAAGGAAACACAATCTATAAGATCAAGCATTCGAAAACGTCACGAACACATTCATGCAAGAAAAATGCATGGATGGCCTAGATGATTGGAACAAAATCTCAAATATAGAATCAATCATCAACCTCAGCATTAGATTCGTAAGCAATTAGAAGGAGGAGAGGCAAATCCAAATTGCATAAATGTAAATTGCAAGAAAGTAAATGCGGAATTTAAATTGCGTAATTTAAATGCGTAATGTAAATGCGTAAAGGAAATTAAGTAAGAACATAAATGAAAAACTTTTCATTTCTGGAAGGAGAGGTTACAAAGCCTCACATTCTTGTATGCAAAGCTCAAAGGAGCATCAACAACCTCAAAACCTTCAAGGCGTGAAGGCTACCCCTCCACCCCTATTTATAAAACTCTTGGGCCACCTACCACCCTTGGATGAGCCTCTAAACCCTAGAGCACTCCATCAAGGGCTAGGATTGACCCACTCACTCAGCCATGCAAGGGCTAACCCAAAACCCACAAACATAACGGGTTTTCTTGCACGGTTTTCAAGGCAAACTAACTAGACCCGCTAACCTATCAACTAGACCAAGATCCAATGGCCCTGACTGATCCATGTAGCGCCTAGCTAGCATCTCATCCGTTCCTTGTCTTCATGGCTTGCCACGACTTCATCTCCGATCATCTTCTAGCGATTCCCGGTCGTCCGGACCTCCGACACTCCTCGCCTAGTCCCGGTCATCCTTCGCCTCAGCATGATCTAGCATTGTCGACCTGCAACCATCAAAAACAAGGAAACTCCTCACATAGCATTGCCTACAAAGATATTCAAGAAATTCATCAAAGTCCACACGTTGAAATTCATCTTTGTTCGTTCTGGCCGGTAGCACCGTACTGCGCAAACACCAGAGAAAACCCTTCTCTTGAATTTTCACACCGCTCCAAAGGCCGGTGCTACCACTCACCCAGTAGCACCGGGCTACCATGGCCAGTAGCACCGCCTTGCCAAAACACCGAAATACACCCTCTCTTGTAATATTGCACGGGCCATTTGGTCCGGTGCTACCGCTCACCCGGTAGCACCGCGCTACCATGGCCAGTAGCACCGGGAAAACAGAGAAGACCTCAAATTGCTTCAATTTGAAAATCCATTTCAAATCAAACTCAAACAAGAGCAAACCAAGCTCAAATCTAGTCAAATACTCATCACAAATTTGGGTTGACCTCCACATGGTCCTTCAGAAAGAAGAAGGTAACACAAATTGCGATAGTGCATTTTTCCATTTGAACATACCATGATTTTGTTGATTTCGATGTAGTGCCTATGCAAGCATGTTCTCTTTTATTAGGCCGTCTATGGGAATTTGATACTTATGCAACTCATCATGTTAGAAGTAATAAATACACTCTTATGCACAAAGGAAAGAAAATCACTTTGCTTCCTATGACACCTACTGAAATCGTGCAATGTGATAAAGAGAGAGCTCAAAATGAGAAAAAAAAGAGTGCACCACAATCTGAAAATCAGCAAGTAGCTAAGAACATTTTCCCACATAAGAAAGACAAGAAAGCATCTAGTTCTAAGTCTGGGAGAATTACATTGAAAGGTGGTGTTATGCTTGCTCCAAAATCTGATCTTGCTGAAACTGAAGAGAATGTTGCACCATGCTTTGCTTTAATGTGCAAAGAGGCTTTATTTTCACTTAATGATATTCCTGGCTCTTTGCCTCCTGCTATTATTAACCTTTTGGAGGAGTGTAAGGATGTGTTTCCAACCGAGTTACCCTCGAAGCTGCCACCTGTTAGAGGTATTGAGCACCAAATTGATTTGATCCTGGGAGCGACTTTACCAAACCGTGCTACGTATAGGACCAATCCAGAGGAGACTAAGGAAATTTAGCACCAAGTCCAAGAGCTTTTGGACCGAGGGTACGTAAGGGAAAACCTTAGTCGATGTGCCGTTCCTGTTCTTTTGGTTCCTAAGAAAGATGGTAGTTGGCGTATGTGTGTTGATTGTAGAGCTATTAACAATATCACAATAAGGTATTGTAATCCTATTCCTAGGTTAGATGACAAGCTTGATTAGTTGAGTGGTTCGATTATTTTCAGAAAAATTGACTTGTGTTGTGGATACCATCAGATTAGAATGAAATTTTGAGATGAGTGGAAAACAACATTTAAAACTAAGTTCGGTTTATATGAGTTGTTAGTCATGTCTTTTGGCCTAACTAATGCACCTAGCATTTTCATGCGTTTGATGAACAAAGTTTTACATGTTTTCATTGGAAAATTTGTGGTGGTATATTTTGATGACATTTTGATCTATAGCAAGTCACATAAAGAACACATAGAACATTTGCATGCTGTTTTTAATACTTTCAGAGATGCACGTTTGTTTGGTAATCTTGAGAAGTGCACTTTTTGCACAGATTGAGTCTCTTTTCTTGGCTGTGTTGTTACTCCACACGGAATTGAAGTGGACAAAGCAAAAATTGAAGCTATCTAGAGCTAGCCATCCCCTGAGATAGTCACATAGGTGAGAAGTTTTCATGGTCTTGCAGGATTCTATAGGTGTTTCGTGAAAGATGTCAGCACCATTGCTGCCCCGCTGAATGAGTTGACAAAGAAGTGTGTATCTTTACAATGGGGACCAGCACAACAACAAGCTTTTGACATGCTGAAAGAGAAGCTTACACATGCACCTCTACTCCAACTTCTAGATTTCGGTAAAACATTTGAATTAGAATGTGATGCAAGCAGAATTGGAATAGGATGTGTGCTACTACAAGAAGGTAAACCTGTTGCTTACTTTAGTGAGAAATTCAATCGGCCAACTTTGAATTACTCCACCTATGATAAAGGGGTGTTTGGCATAGCTCCAGCTCCACCAAAATCCATGGAGTTGGTGGAGCAGGGTATTCCTAGCTCCAGAAATTTATGGAGCTGGAGCTGTGGGTACATTAAAAGTGTTTAGGTGGGTCTTCTTGTTTACATTTTAAACTAAAAATATGAACTTAATTCACTTTATTTTAGCCTACAAGCTCCAGATCTGAGGTGGAGCTAGGTTTGGAGCTCTACTAAACATGGCCAAAGAATTGTATGCTTTAGTTCGAGTATTAGAAACATAGTGTTTGCACCAAAATTAGGCAAGTTTATCGAATCAGGCAATAAACTCAAAGATACGAAAATTAACAGAGGATTGGAAAGAATCCGAGATATTTGGTGACTGCGAGATTTTTTTAGGGAAACAACCGTTCAAAGATAAGGCCGATACGGATACGGACTTGAAGCGTGTTGTAACAAAACACTATCGGCCAAGGGTATAAAAGAAGGACCAAAGCGAGCTGCGAAATTATCATCAACATAATACAATCAACCAGCTTTTACTTTTCATCTACTTTTCCTGTCAATTAGGAGTAGGTCTTGTAATTTAGTCTTTGTAATCGATTTTTGATCAATAAAGCAGCGCATCGCCGATTGTTGATCTTCGTCAATTACACCCGAGTTCGATTTGTTACGATTTTGTTGCGCATCGCCTTCTTCAGAATCAATCTGCCTTTATCGTTTGATTAGCCTTAATCGGCTAATTAAACTTATCTTGTTACTTGATCTTGATCGGCTTCAAGCTGATTGAGTCTAAGCCGATTGATCTTGACGATCGGCTTGAGTAAATTTTATTGTTTTTTACCTTGTCGATTCTGAGTCAAATCGGCCGCACGCTCGAACGAGGTGTTAAATGCGGTGTCTTTGTTGTCGAAACCCTACATCAAGTTTTTGATGCCAACACACTTTTGGCACGCCCGGTGGGACACGCAATGTCTTCATCAGGGAAGTCGATTCCACCATCAGATCTCAACTCAGAAGCTATAACCGTCCCAACAATGGACGATTTATCCGCGGAACAGCGCCAAGAAATTGATGCTCAAAAGGCTGCGCTGGAAGAGATGATGCTAAGTTGCTATCAGAAGACAAGACGTGGCGTCACTCAAAAATCCGCCCTGCCGACGGTCAGCATACAGGTGATGCGGGTGTAATGAACAAGTAAGCCGATATTTACCTGCTCAAGCCGAATTATCGGCTATGATTAATCAGTCTGTGCATCACGCTTTAATAAACCAATCATCGGCTCTGGTGACAACACTTAAGCCGATGATAGCAAATAGCGTCAAATCTATAGCCCAGGAGTTAGCCTCGTCAGGAAGTCTGCTAGATCCATTACAAGCTTTGTCGAATTATCCTGTTTTTTCAATACCACAGAACACGCAGGGCACTACGGTCGATCCTAAATCATCGGCTGTAACCTCACCTCCCACAATGATGCCCACACAACCTACGGTCATATTGCCTAGGGACCCTCGGTCAAGTGGGGTGAGTCATTACCATGCCTATACCGACGCCGCTAGGTTGGATGCGTCAATCAATTTGCCGCCATCGACTCCGTTCTCGCTTTTCCCAATCGGTTTCACGTACCGATTGGCTCGAGAGATTCCCAAAAGAATCTACCTTGCAAAGGAACCAGTGCACGGGGTAGTAACATACTCTGAGCCATTTGTTCCAGTACCAGAAACTCAAACCAGGCATAATCAACGCGATCAGTATGGTCGTATGACGACGGCACAGCGCAATTGGTAGCCCGAGCTTACGCTCGGGGGGCAGTGTGTCGATTATGATCGACATTATCAAGGGCCTGCTATGCCAATGGCCGATAATGCCAACTAGACCGATCAGATCTGTACCGTTTTGAGGGACCAATTTGGCATACAACCAAAAGGAAAAGTGATCGGCTATAGAAAGCCGTACCCTGATTACATTGATCGCATGCCTTACCCTCACAATTTCAGAGTCCCGGACTTTGCCAAATTCTCCAGGGATGATTCTATCACCACCCTGGAGCATGTCGGACGCTTTATCGCGCAATGCGGTGAAGCGGCCCAATCCGATGGGCTTAAAATTAGGTTGTTCCCATTGTCTTTATCGGGCAGACATTTACTTGGTTTACTTGTTTACCTCGAATTCGGTCCATTTATGGAGCGATTTGGAAAGCCGATTCCATGAATATTTCTTTTCAGGCAGTTTGGAGCTTAGAATTTTAGATTTGAGTTCTGTGCGCCAAAAGTTTGGGGAATCAGTGACGGATTACATCAAGAGGTTTAGAGAAATCAGGAATCGGTGTTTTAGCGTTACGTTGTTCGACAACCAACTTGCCGATTTAGCATTTCAAGGTTTGATCCCGCCGCTTAGGAGAAGTTTGGAGGCCAAGAATTCACCGACCTTAGCCACTTATTGCATCGCGTGATCGATCAAGAAAGCCGATTCACTGATAACAAAGTATTCAAAGATAGATTCAAAAATAGCAATAACAAGGAAAGGGATAAGGCCAAGGTCAATATGGTTGAATATTGTCCTAGTGATTCGTCGGACGACGAGGAAGCAGAAATAAACATAGCCGAATGGGTAAAAGGATCCAAGAAATCCTTAGTCATTCTTGGCTCAAGCCGACTAGGAACAAGTCGGAAGTTAAGTACTCTTTTGATGTTTCTAAGTGCGATCGTATTTTTGATTTATACGCAAGAAAAGATAATACGATTGCGGAGGGACATGTGATACCATCGCTGATGAGATTAAAAAGCGCAGGTATTGCAAGTGGCATCATTCTTATTCGCATAACACTAATGGCGCAATATCCTTCGTCAACAGATCCGATGCGCTATTGAAGATGGTCGGTTGAAGTTTGCCGATGAGCCGACCATGCGTGTTGATGTTGATCCGTTTCCTATCAACATGGTACAGTGTTCGGCTAAAGGAAAAGAGCCGATGCAAGACGAGCATAAAAAGGATCGACAAGTCGACCTACAGTCAAGCTCGAGCGACGGCCAAACACTGAAGATTACCATCGGTTCCTTACAAATAGAAGCCGATCGAGATCACGAAAAATTCAAGGACCATTAAACCCAAAGGAATCCCGGTGGGTAAATGGTACAAAGCAGAGAAATCCCCATCAAGGCAGCCCGCGAAAAGGATAGGTCCAACGTTCTCACAATTAATGGAGAAGTATGAAAGGATGAACAGCCGACCACGGCATCATACCCGTCGGTCGGATAATTTGTACCGTACAGAGAACGTGGAAAGGGCACATAGAAGGTGTCCCTTTTGGCAGTTTTGCTGGGAGAGAGGAGTAGCGTTGCCATCACCATATACCTGCCCGATGGAACATTATCCCCGAGACGATTGGCCAATGCAATCGGCCAGAGGTAGGCTATCTGGGCCAATCAGAGAGCAAGACAGAAGTCACAGAAGGCCAGTCCACAAAAGAATATCTAAACCGAATCAAGAGCCGAGTCAAGACAAGACGCACGAACCCAGTTCTAATCAAGAAGATTTGGCTTGTCAAATACGGAAGCCGGTGGAACCCAAACCCAGGTGGTGTCCATCTGGCCTAAGCCGATCGCAACGACGACGACTTCAGAGGCTAAGGACGCAAGAGATTCGTGAGGCCGACGCAGAAAGAGAGAGAGACGAAGTATTTAACGAACTTCGTCCAGTTAAATGCGTCAAAAAGGAGTGGAGAAGAAAAGAACAAGCCGAAGAAGATTTCGAATCGGCTGATGACTTGGATTCTCCTATGGTTCGGGATGACACGCCTCCAATGGATATTAACATGGTGTTCACATTGAATTTGAGTTCGAGTCGAATCGAATCGGCCAAAGAAGCTGTTGCTAAAGCGTGCTCGTGCGTAACGCCATCTTTGAGAAACCCAAAGATGATCATCGGCATCTGAAACCATTGTATCTGAAAGGGTATATAAATAGCAAGCCAATATCAAGGATGCTAGTAGACGGGGGCGCCACGGTGAATCTTATGCCGTACACGACATGCAAAAAACTGGGCAAGTCTGACGAAGACTTATTCAAAACTAACATGGTTCTGAATGACTTCACAGGTGACCCTACAGAAGCAAAGGGTGTCATGGTCACTGAGCTGATTGTCGGCAGCAAGACCTTGCCGACAGCATTCTTTGTACTTGATGCCAAAGGAAACTACAGTGTGCTGCTCGGGCGGGATTGGATTCATGCAAACTGTTGTATCCCATCAACCATGCATCAAGCGCTTGTTCAATGGAACGGAGAAGAAGTTGAGGTCGTTACAGCCGATACATCGGCTCACATTGCCATGGCTAGCTCCGATGCAAATTGACAACACGAAGAAGCTGGCTGCATATCGGGCAAAGTGCTGGACGACTGTGATTTCATTTGTGTGAGCAAGTCAGGTCTCATGCCGATCAGTGTCAAGCCAGGCACTTTTGATCGGGCGAATGAAGTATTACGCCAATGGGGACAAGAAAAACATTGAAAGCGCTGCAAGATAAAATGCAAAGCTATCGGCAAACAACGGATAGCTACGAAGCCATCGAAGATTTTGAAGAAATTGAGAAGTTAGGTTAAGGCTTCACATCCACCGATTTACTTGAAGAAGTCGATATAGGTAACGATGATAGGAAAAGACCAACTTTTGTTAGTGCAAATTTAGGTGTAAAGTACAAAGAAAAATTAATAAAAATCCTTAAGGATTACAAGGATTGTTTTGCTTGGGAATATCACGAAATGCCTGGATTAAGCCGGCAGCTTGTGGAACATCGGTTACCTATAAAATTGGGTTATCGGCCGTTTAAACAGTATCCTAGGCGTTTCAATCCAGCCTTGTACCAAATCATAAAAGAAGAGATAGAACGGTTGTTGGAGGCAAAATTTATCAGGCCTTGCCGATACGCGAAGTGGGTTTCCAACATCGTTCCAGTCATGAAGAAAAATGGAAAGCTTCGAGTATGCGTCAACTTCAGAGATTTAAACAAGGTGACGCCAAAAGATGAATACCCGATGCTAATAGCTGATATGCTTATTGATGCTGCATCAGGGAACAAGATCATAAGTTTTCTAGATGGTAATGCCGGGTATAACCAGATACTCATGGCAGAAGCCGATATACCAAAAACGGCTTTCAGATGTCCTGGTGCAATAGGATTGTTCGAGTGGACAGTAATGACTTTCGGCTTGAAAAACGCTGGAGCAACGTATCAGCGGGCAATGAATCTGATCTTTCATGATTTAATCGGCCACATTGTCGAAATATATATTGACGATGTAGTAGTAAAGTCTGCAGACGATTTCCAACATTTGGCCGATTTAGAGAGGGTGTTTAAAAACATAAGATCGCATGGTTTGAAGATGAATCCTTACAAGTGTGCGTTAGCGTGTCGGTGGGCGTTTTAGGCTTTATGGTACATGAAAGAGGAATCGAAGTCGATAAGCGAGGGTCAAGGCCATAGCCAATACTGAACCACCGACGTGCAAAAATGAATTACAAAAGTTGATCGGCAAAATTAACTATCTCCGTCGGTTCATCTCGAACCTCTCTGGTAGAATTCGTGCCTTTACTCCATTACTGAAGTTGAAGGACAATGAAGAATTTATATGGGGAGCCGATCAGCAGAAAGCTTTCAACGAAGTCAAAAGGTATTTGTCCAACCCTCCACTTTGGTTGCACCGCAAAAGGATTCCTTTCGATTATATGTCTCGGCGAAGAAGATACTATTGGAGCTGTTTGGCACAAGAAGTGCATGGTAAAGAGAGGGTTATCTTTTATTTAAGCCGACGGTTCTTTGGGCCTTGAAGTCAGTACCCTTTTATTGAAAATCGGTACCCTTTTATTGAAAAACTATGTTTATCCTTGTACTTTCGTGCACAAAGCTAAGGCACTACATATTAGCATCGGCTTGTAAGGTCATCGCAAAACCGATGTTATAAAATATATATTGTCATCGGCTCAATTCTGCGAGGTCGACTTGGCAAATGGGCTTACGCCTTGGTCGAGTTCGACTTATCATACTGAATCGGCCAGCGGTCAAAGGACAAGTCCTAGCCGATTTTATAACAGACATGACACAAGACAAACCTAGTCTTGGTAGCACCATGGCAAGCTGTTCTTTGACGGATCGATATGTGGGGAAGGTGATGGTATCGGTATTGTACTCACTTCACCCAAAGGGCATAGCTTTGAATTTGCATTAGGCTAAATAGCCGATGCTCCAACAACCGGGCCGAGTCTGGCGTTACTCAAAGGCTTCTTGTTGTTAGAAAATATTGGAGTAAGAGTTGTTGAGGCATATGGTGATTCACTATTGGTAGTCTGACAAATAAAGAGAGAATACCAATGTCGGGATGAAATACTCTCAAATATTTAGAACAATGTTTAGAGATTATCGGCTCTTTTACTTCATTTTCTATCGGTCATATTCCTCGTGAATTGAGCGATAGAGCTAATCTCTAGCTCGGCAAGCATCGGGATATAAGGATTTTGACCAAAGTCGGAGACCGAACTAGTGAGCAAAGCGGTCATGTGCGCAAATATTGCTGATTGGAGAACGCAAATAAAAGATTATCTAGTCGATCCATCCAAGCCGACGAGCGAAAGATAAGACAACAAGCGTTGAAATCGTTGTTTTAGGCGATATACTATATTATCGGACTATGGAAGGTTTGTTGTTGAGATGTTTTGAAGCGAAGAAGCGCGAGTGGCAATGGGCGAAGTACGAAGGATTTGTGGTTCTCATCAATCGGCACATAAGATGAAATGGATGCTCGAGACGGACAGGTTATTTTTGGCCGGCGATGTTAGAAGATTGTTTCAAGTACTATAAAGGATGTCGGACATGTCAAAAGTTCGAACGCATACAAGCACCACGACATCGGCTTTACATCCAATTATTAAACCTTGGCCGTTTAGGGGTTGGGAATAGATATAATCGGTCAAATATTTCTGCTTGAGTAAAGGCCACAAATTTATTTTGGCGCAACCGATTACTTTTCAAAGTGGGTTGAAGCTATCCCACTTAAGAAGGTGACTAGTGTTGAGGCGATTAGTTTTGTGAATGAACATATCGTCCATCGGTTTGGAATACCACAAACAATCACGACCGATCAAGGTACGGTATTCATGTCTAATGAGTTTCAAGGTTACGCCACAAGTCTAGGAATCAAATTGTTAAACTCGTCGCCATATTACGCTCAGGCTAATGGACAGGTCGAGTCGTCTAATAAAACACTAATCAAGTTGATCAAAAGAAAAATTGATGAGAAGCCAAAGAAGTGGCATTCGACTCTATCGGAGTCACTTTGGGCCTATCGGTTATCTTATCACGGAGCGACAAAACTTTCACCTTACCAATTGGTGTATGGACAAGAAGCTGTTTTACCTGTGGAAATCAACATTGAGTCGATACGAATAGCCAGACAGAATGGTTTGTCGGCTCAAGATTACAATGACTTAATGATCGCGACTTGGATGAGTTAAGCGGAGTTACGTTTGTCACGCTTGATCGGCTTAAAAGAACAAGATCGAGTTGCAAGGGCATACAACAAAGGGTCATGCCTAAAACTTTCGGTCAAGCGATTTAGTATTGAAAACAATATTGCTGTTGGTTCTAAGGATAACCGATTTGGAAAATGGTCGCCTACGTGGGAAGGGCCATACAAAATTAATCGGCTAGTCGGCGGAAACTCGTACATGCTGGAAACACTTGAGGGGTATGTATTGCCAAAAGCTATAAACGGGAAATACTTAAAGAAATACTATCCTAGCGTTTGGATCGGAACCTAGCCGACTAAAAATCTCGTTCAGAGCCAAGATTAACACGATGCTGTTAATCGGCTGAAAGAGTAGCAAACTCTAGATATAAGAAAAATATGAATCGGTTAAATGTACGATTGTAAACATAACAAAATTACAAGCATTCATGAGACATTCAGAGTATTTAGAAGTTTTGGAACGACCAATCAAGTTTTACATCCCAGAACCTGGGAGTCGTGCTCCTAAAGTCGACAGTGCTCCAGCCGCTTTGGCAATTGTTTCTTGTACCTCATCCAAGATTTTGTCATCTTCTGCTGCATTGCCTGTGATAGGTACAAGTTTAGCCGACTGCTCCTTGAAGGCTGCCACGGCTGATGCTATTTCTATCTTTTGCTCCTTGGCGGCCGATGATGTTTGTTCAAAGGAATCTTGGCCTTCAGCAATGAGCTTTATCGTCCTCGCCAACTCACCCTCAAGAAATTTTTTAGTGGTTTCTAACTTTTGAAGAGAAGATTTGTTAGCCTTCGGAGATTCTATGGTTGCATCAAATTTTTTCTTCTTTGCTTTTGTCTCTGCAACCATTTTGTCAAGGATTTTCTAATCAGCCTCTTGGGCCATTCTCTTTGCTTTCCTCTCCTGGGCTGCTTCCACTGAAGCCTTCTTCTCATCTAGGTGACACACTTCGAGCAGCGCAGCCATGGCCTCTGGTGGCAAATTAGTTTCAACTACGGCCATAGCATCTCGAATCGGCTGATTGTTATTCAGAATCTCTGATTGAGGCCTTGACACCAAATCAAAGAGTCTGTTGAGGCGATCTTGCATTCCGGGAGCCGATGAGACAAAGAATGACGCGCGTCTTTGGAAACCGCGATGATATTTTGGATTGCGAGAGATATAGTCATCGGTTGCAAAATCTCTGGATCATCCAAATCGGATAAGTTGAAGCCAAGGATGTTGGATGGATCGGATGTCTGGAGCAAAGAAGTGGTTGTTGGCGGCATCGGTGAGGAGGCAGCGGCTCTTTGGCGATATATCCGCAAGCTTGCCGGGATGTTGGCCACTTGTGCCGGCGGTAAGGTGGAAGAAGATAGAATATAATGAAAACCGATGGACTAAATCAAGATCCTTAAATTTTGAGATAGACAAATACGAGCGAGAGCCGATCCGATGCGGTGAACTTTTGCCACTTTGTTCTGTGGCTTGGAGTGTTTTTTCTTGGCGGCAACTTTAGTGGACTTCGCTTCTTCTTCTCGAAGGTCCATCGGCTAGAAAGTTAGTTTATGAAGAAACTAAAAGAAACAAGAGATGGTTAAGCGTAACTTACTTGGTTGTTGTTGTCTTTCCAAATCGGACAATGATGGGCTTTGAATGCCCAAGGAACGAAGTATAGCGATGAAGTGCGCTTGCCTTGTATGGTCGTTTTCTTTACTAGCGAAGGGCGTCGATCGGCTTCTTACCAAAGCAGACTTTAGTCCGCAAAGAAAAGAGGATAAAGCCAACGAGACATTCATATAGGCTACGATAAAGAAAAGTTAAAACCGACTAATACCTGCGCGATAATATCTACAAGACTCGTATTATCATATCCGAGCTCGATTCATCACTTGAATCATTATCGAGAAGATACCATCGGCTCAGAACGCGTGGGAAAAGGGCATTAATAATGGCCGATGGGGTACAATCTAAGAGAAGTGCATTTGCAATTGAAGACCACCATACGAGAGAATCAATTTGGATCGACGATTATTCAAGACAAAATGTGGCAAAGATTTGATCGCAAGTCATCGGCTATCTCCAAGACCATATTGGCTGCAGCTAAAGATCTCACTCTAGTCCTAGGTGAACCAAGTCGAGAAGTGGGAGGCGGGATCACTTGGCGAAACCAGGTTATCGGCAAAATGGAAGGATGATAAAATTCATAGGAAGGCTGAAAGGTACGATTTCTTGTATTAAAGCCGACATGTAAGATGCTGGGAGAAATAAAAACTTTGAAGAAATCTAGAGTCGATTCAGGCATCTCTGAACTGTCAGAATCCAGATGAAGAAATGATGGCCATTCAAAATCGGCTGCATTGGTATAACTGAAGAAGTCTTGTTGGCTAAAATCATTACTATCCAAGTTCAGGAAGAAAGATAAATATTTTTCAGGTTTGTGGAGATATCTTCTTGCTACGAGCACATTATGTATCTTTCGCCATAAGATCGGTGGCTCAATTACAGTGCTACATTTTCGGTGTATCTTCACGAGGAATGCCGAGTCGTCAGATGGATCCAATTCGAAGGATCGGCTAAATAAATAGTACAACCACATCTGTATGAACCAGAGAGGACCTCCTACGTTGTCGACGCAAAATTTGGCAAAACCAGTAAAAAGCCGACTCCTAATTACATGCATCATTTGACAAACTGCTCCAAGGAACATCTTTCCCAATGCTAGCCGACGGCCCTCTACCAACCGCTCTGCCATCAACTGATACACTTGTGTTGGTCCTAAAGAAGCACCACAAAACAAAGATCGGTCTAACCATATGTTCAGGAAAGCAACATGTTCTTCATCGATATCGGCCCGTTCACTTTATTATTGTTATCAACGTACTTGCGTGACCTTCTCCTTTGGATTGAATAAGCTTGTATTTGGTTTGCCACTAAAGCCGATATCTGCTCACCATCCGCCTAAGGCAACACAATTGGGCTATGTCCATGAGGTTGGGCCGATGGGACGATATGGAACAAAAGGCATTGAAAGGTCTCCGACCGAAATAATGTGCCGTGGCCACTAAGGGCTCATTGGCTTCGGATCGGCTAGTGAGAGAGGATACACTCAGCTATACCCATCTTTTCCCATTCCTCTCTTTTTGAGCAGCCACGCGAATATACCAAGATCTCCACCCTTAAGCGGCGTCGGCCATGCCACGAAGCTTTTTACCGACTCTCTGTTGAATGCGATGGCCGATAGAGGAAGGCGGGAATATCGACTAATAACCGTGCTGGCATCTAGGTTCCCTATCGGACCAAGGAAGTACTGATCTTTACTGTTAGGGATCGGAATGAGTACCTGACTCGCGTCCATTTCAGCCGATCTTAGCAAGCCGATTGGAGAAGAGAGGCGCAAGCCGATTGATGGAAACTGAGCAAAGGGTAAGCAAAAGCCGATTGTTTGGGGTCAGAGAGCTTGTGCGCGTGAGGAATGACCGAGGTGGGGGCCCCGTTTTATAGCATGGTAAAAATTTGAAACGGCAGGAAGTGAATCTCAAAGGACGCGAGCAGTTAAAACGCACTACCAGCATGTCAGAAAATTACGGCGCAAATAAAGCGGCAATTAATGGGTGAAGATCAAACGTTAGCCGATTGAACAAGCCGATAATTGTGATTTTTGACAGATGACAAGTCATCTCTCAAAAATAGGGGCATATGTTTGCACCAAAATTAGGCAAGTTTATCGAATCAGGCAATAAACTCAAAGATACGAAAATTAACAGAGGATTGGAAAGAATCCGAGATATTTGGTGACTGCGAGATTTTTTAGGGAAACAACCGTTCAAAGATAAGGCCGATACGGATACGGACTTGAAGCGTGTTGTAACAAAACACTATCGGCCAAGGGTATAAAAGAAGGACCAAAGCGAGCTGCGAAATTATCATCAACATAATACAATCAACCAGCTTTTACTTTTCATCTACTTTTCCTGTCAATTAGGAGTAGTTCTTGTAATTTAGTCTTTGTAATCGATTTTTGATCAATAAAGCAGCGCATCGCCGATTGTTGATCTTCGTCAATTACACCCCAGGTTCGATTTGTTCTGATTTTGTTGCGCACGCCTTCTTGTAATCAATCGCCTTTATCGTTTGATTAGCCTTAATCGGCTAATTAAACTTATCTAGTTACTTTGATCTTGATCGGCTTGGTGATTGAGTCTAAGCCGATTGATCTTGACGATCGGCGAGTAAATTTTATTGTTTTTACCTTGTCGATTCTGAGTCAAATTGGTCGCACGCTCGAACGGTGTTAAATGCGGTGTGTTGTTGTCAGAAACCCTACATCAAGTTTTTGACGCCAACACATAGCAACCCTATCTTTGGCCTAAAGGAGTTCATTACTTATTCTGATCATGAATCTTTGAAGCATATTAGAAATCAAGCCAAAATGAATAAACGACATGCTAAATGGGTTGACTTCATATAGTCATTTCCATTATCATTAAACACAATAGGGGTAAAGACAATATAATTGCTGATGCGTTATCAAGGCAATATACTATGTTGTCTCTACTTGATCATTAAATTTTTTGTTTAGAGACAATAAAAGAGTTATATATAACTAATTTGGACTTTAAAGATACATTTGAAAACTATAGAGAAGGAAGAACATGGAAAAAATATGTGCTAAATGATGGATTGTTATATCGTGCTAACAAGCTATGTGTTCCTGCTAGCTCTATTCGCCTTTTGTTTTTGCAGGAAGCGCATGGAGATGGTTTGATGGGGCATTTTGGAGTGAAGAAAACTGAAGATCTACTGGTCGCACATTTCTTTTGGCCAAAGATGAGACGCGATGTCGAGCGCTATGTGTCACGCTGCACTACGTGCAATAAAGCTAAGTCTTGCTCAAATCCACATGGTCCTTATACGCGTCTTCCTGTTCCTAACATTCCATGGGTGGATATTTCTATAGACTTTGTTTTAGGGTTGCCTAGGACAAAGAGGGGGAGGGATAGTATTTTTGTAGTTGTGGACCGATTTTCTAAGATTCTCATTTTATACCTTGTCATAAGAGCGATGATGCTAGAAACGTTGCTGATTTGTTTTTAAGGGAGATTGTACGCCTACATTGAGTGCTAAACACAATTGTTTCAGATCGTGACACTAAGTTCTTGAGTGACTTTTGGAGAAGCTTATGGAATAAATTGGGGACAAAGCCGCTGTTTTCTACTACATGTCATCCCCAAACCGATGGACAAACGGAGGTTGTCAACCGTACGTTGTCAACCATGTTGAGGACTATTTTAAAGAAGAATTTGAAGATGTAGCAAGACTATTTACCGCACGTTGATTTTTCTTATAACAGGTTGTTACACTCTACCACTAAGGTAATTCCATTTCAGGTAGTATATGGGTTTAATCCTCGTGCTCCAAATAATCTTATGCTCTTGCCTACTTCTGAAAAGGTGAATTTAGATGCTAAGAAGGGTGCTAAATTTATTTTGAAAATGCATGAAACAACTAAGGAGAACATAGAAAATATGATTAAAAGGTATAAGATTGCTGGTAGCCAAGGTAGAAAACATTTAACTTTTGAACCAGGTCATCTTGTGTGGCAACATTTGAGAAAAGATAGGTTTCCAGATTTGAGAAAGTCTAAATTAATGCCTCGAGCTGATGGTCCTTTTAAAATACTTGAAAAGATTAATTATAATGCATATAAGCTTGAGTTGCCAACATATTTTGGGGTTAGTCCCACATTTAATATTTCAGATTTAAAGCCATATGTGGGACAAGAGAATGAGCTTGAGTCGAGGACAACTCCAATTCAAGAGGGGGAGGATGATGAGGACATCACTCCTCTGGATACGCGCATACATCATGGTCCAATGACAAGAGCTCGTGCATGTAAATTAAATCATGAGGTGAGCTCGTTTCTCGCTGTTCATAGTAATGATATTGAGGATGGGATGGTACTAAATATTTGTATTGTTTTACTACTTAGGAACATGGGAGAAGCACCACCAGGACAGCCACAAACACTCAAATTGTTGGCACAATTCGGATTGACGCCAAGTCGAACTGGCCAGCTCTACTCCATGTTGGCGCAATTTTCGAAGGGCGCCATCACCTCCATACAACCACATCCCCAGCTGAACTCCACCATTGCCATTCCAAATCAAGTTGGACTCCAAGTCATCCACAATTTAGGCTTTGTGTTCAGTTTGGAGTCAGCAGATAGCACTGCATTAAAACGGGCATATCTCCCACATACAAAGTCCAATTGAAGATTGCTTGTTCTTGTTAGAAAGATAATGATATGATTTTTCCAATGGATCTAGTACCAGCCCTAGATTCGTTTCAGATCATCCGAAATCATTGAAACATTATGTCATATTGCTGTTTTGGGCTATTTCTGGCCTTGTAAGCATGTAGGGGGTCCAAGCCCAGGTTGTGTGTGCCCCCCTAGTCGCACACAACCCTAGCTGCTGCCTCCCTCTCATATATTCAGTAGCCGTCACCTTAGACACTTCGGTTTTGCTTAGATTACAACTAGACAATCTATCAGTTTTTCGTTGTATATCGGTTTGTGGAACCCCAACTCGTGTGCTTAATATTATTCGCAATTTTAGATTGCATCTTCTACGTTCTTGCATGTGTTCTCAATTCACATGCAGGGATTAGCATTCTTGGCGAGGTCAACTGTGTTTTGTGTGTGGTTGATAACCTACGGAGCCATGGTTTAGTGATTGCAGGGTTCGGATTAGTTCTGATTGGAAACCGGATCGTCAACGTCGAGTTCTCCATCAATCAATTTACTACTACCTGTCGGAAGATCGGGCCACCGTTTGCATTATATCCTATCATATTTCACACCCTTTATTTGAAATATAGAATATTCGAAATCTCATGTTAATCTGGAATTATTGTTGCTATAATAAGATAAATATTAGAGTTTAGGTTGCATAACCTACGTCTCCTGTTCGAGGGTGCTTGTTTATAAATATGCTGAAATGGCTTAGTTATAAGCAAGCACTGTCAAATTGTTCACGTTTTCTGGATAGTTCGAGGATATGTGGTTCGGCCAAATTCCTAATTAAGCTGTTGTACAACTCCAGTGAAAGTTTCGGTATCATCTTCCTTGTGATCTGTAACATCCCATTTTTTTGGAGTTTTTGTTAAAAATTAATTTAAATTAATTAATTCAAAGATTTGGATTTTCTTAGAGTTTTAGTTAACCTGGCATTCCTTTTCATCCAAAAATGGAATTTATTCCATTCGCGTCTGGAAATTCCATTTTCATCCGGATATCCAAAATTCAAATCCAATTCCAGTTTTCTCTAAAAATTTCGAAACCAATTTTGTTAGGTTCCAAATATTCCATAGCATTTTTGAGAATTTTTTTCAAGATTTTTAGAGCCTTCTTGCTATTTTATCATTCGCCCTTTATTCTCAGTACTATTCATTTGGCCCACATGTCAGAGCTACAGCTACAGTAGCATCTTCAACCTCTAGCTAGTGCATTCACGAAATCCTTCCTCTCTTCAAAGCTTTTGAAAAAATTTCATAACTTCTTCATTTCCGCATCAAATCAAATGAGAATTAAACCGTTGCGGCCGCATTGATGCAAGGATTCAATCCCCAGCCGTTGCTCTCACCCATTAAAGCCGGATTTGGCGCAGTAAGCAATTAAGTCTAATTCATTGCTCACTTGATTTCTCGGCTGTTTCTCAATCTTTTCGTGTGCTTCCACTTCCTATAGATGCGTCTCACCTTCGTCTACGCCGTGCTCACCATTTCCCTTTGTTTCCTCAAACTTTTCCTCTCCAAAACTCGCAAAAACCGCAGCCTGACGTCGACCAAAGACACCGGCGAGCCAACTTTTGATCTGGTGAGCCAAATCAAATTTTGTTCGTGTCATTTTGTACATCTTGTCGCAAAGATCAAAAGCACTCAAGAAAATTTGGGTTTCATTACAGGCGGCGATGAATTTCACATTTGAACACCGTCGGCCTAACCGTCTTCACGGTGTCGATTTGTCGTATCCAGTAAGCCTCTTCGAAATCCGATTACACCGTAGGATTCGCAGCGTCGAGCTCTACGTGATGCTCATCTTATCCTTTCCATTCTACTGCCGTGCGCGATTTCGGCCATGGTTGCGCGCCGCACGGGCCACCTCCGGCCACATCACTCTGGCTCTGGTGCCACTGCTCTGTCGCCTCTCCATTTTCTCAATCGCCGGCTGCCGTTGAGCCCTTCTACGCCGGTGCCGTCTCATGGCCGAGACCCTCCTCCATGGCTGTGCTGTGCTCTGTTGTTTTGTTTGTGAAGAAGAAGTCTAGATCCAATGACAGCCGGGTCCCACCAGTAAGAGAGAGAGGAAAATTCAGTAATTCCAGGAAAAAGAAAGATTCCGGAAAATTCCTCGTTTTTATATTCTTTTTCAGATCGAGCGCATTCAGTCGACCCGTTCTCTTCTGTTGTAGCTTCGAATCGAGTGATTCAAATTTCTAAATTCAGGCTCTTTTTGCCAGTACTAATTTTATAATTTTTATATTTTATTTATTGGTTGCTCCATTTTGCGTGAAGTCGAATAAGCTGTTGCCGTCGCCGAAGAAGGTGCCGATCTGCCGAGCAACCCTTCTCTCCTCCTCAACGAAGGAAGTCTCCATGACGCATGTTGATCCCATGTTTTATAAATGCTTTACAATGTTTTACAATTTGCATCGCTATTTATTTAAAAGATGTTGTGAAATTTAGGTTGGCAGTTAATACTAATTGTTATTACCACCTTGATATTGAAATCCTTGACTGTTGTAATCCTAGGTTGCTGTAATATGTCATAATAATAATATGTTTTGATATATTTTGTTTAGTGCTCTAGATGTGCTTAAATGCAAAGTCGATCAAATACCTATGGATGTGTTACTTTGAAACTGTGAAAAAAATTATGAATTTGAAAAGTTGTGGCAATATGTATGCCGTTGTATTTGCAAAATAAAAATGAAAATAATTTAGACTTGGGCGAATTGGTTTGTCTGGCGGGTGCAGATGGAGCACTTGTTTTTGTTGTGTTTGTGCCGCCCAAGTCAATTAAGGACCGACGCTTGTGATTGTCCATTCTAAGCACAACCTACAACCACATGTCTAAATGGGTACGACCTGGCTGAATCATTTATAATAATTTAACTTAGACTCGCCAAATGATGGAATGTGGGTGCCCGATAGAGGCTAGTTTGTTTTTCCCACACGGCGCAAGAGGGGGCTTCTATACTGGGTGGATAGAACCCTAACAGTGGTCAAACCTCAGCGGGTGGAGTCGGGTTAGATTATTGCATTGTAAAAGCCTTGTCATGATCTCTCTGCCAACAAACCAAAGGAAGTGTGCTTATTGCGCATGGCAACAAGAGACAATCATGTCTTGTTGTACACCTCTACAAAGTGTAAAACTATTCGAATAGCCGTGCCTACGGTCAAGGGCAAGCAAATAATGGTTTCATATTGGTAGACTTTGTTTTTGGTTTTAAAAATTGATGTTTTGGGATCTGGGAGTGGTTAGAACTTTCGGATGTATTTCTGGTGGTTAGAGCCAGTTAGCTGGTTGGAACCTATTTTGAATCATGACGGTTGGAGTCATGTGATGGTTAAACAAGATCTTTTAAAAATGGGCGGATAGAGCCTGTATACTAGTGTTGGTGGTTGGAACCTTCACTAGAGTTATAGATAATTTCAATTGTACAGATAATTGTCAAAACTGCTTTGTGAAAATTATTATTAATATTTTTTGTTAAATCTAGCTTTGTGCAAAAGAACCATATTAAGCCATCTTTGGAAGGACTTGCATCTTGCATATTTCCCCGACTTGTTGAGTAAGTTTGTTCTCAAATGCTACAATAAATTCTTTCGTCAGAAGCTTTCCATGATGCTATGAATGATGGTGAGTTCTACGATGTGGAGTACGATGAAGACAATCTAGAGAGCTAGGCGCACGTTTCTTTTCAGTCGACTGCCTGTGGTGTTTATTGGCTTTACCATTTTGCTTTTATTTCCGCTGCTGTAAACTTAAGGTCATGTGACCTGGTTTTGTAATAATGGCTTTTCGGCCGGTAGTCAGTATTTATCTTTTGAATTCGTGCTTTTCGGTTATGATTTATCACTGTGAACTGTGTGTACTAGCTTTGATCTGGGACTTGTACAGAAATACACAGGAGATTCTAGATAGCAAATCCGGGGTCTCACAGCGGTGGTATCAGAGCCATGTTGACTGTAGGACGTGACCTAGTTATATAAAATATATTTATAAAATTCTAAGTTTTCTTGCTTCTATCTTTTCTATCTTAGCATCTTTCTCTTGTCTTGTCTTCTATTTAAAATGTTTTACTGACCTTGTCTTATTTCAAAATTTGTAGATGCTTTCCTATACCTCGTTTGCTTAGAATGAGAGAAGTTTCTGTCAGGAGTTATCCTTGATGCTCCAAGAGCTGGGTTACACTCGCCGCCCGGAGTACCATTGCACTTCTGTCGTCAACAATGGCATCAACATGTGGAGGGTGAGGTTCCTTATTTTCTCGAAGGGTCAGCAGGAGGATGATCACCCTCACTACATTACAGTGGAGCAGCAGAAGCTTGGTGATTCTTTGCAGGATGCTGCCAGACAAGCTCTTATTCAGCTGGGCGACATTCATTGTAACCAGTTGGATACCTCACCGTACCGGCTCTTTCCTTATCATCAGGTAGGGAGGAGTCACAACCGGTTTAGGAGTTTGGAGGTGTAGTCCGACCCTACCATTGTGCACATGGGTTCACTTATCCGAGCTCAGGATGAGGCCTATGTTCACATATCTTTCGAGCTTCAGGATGCTTGCAAGGATCTAGCTACAGCTAGACGGGAGATCCTTCAGTTGAAGGAAGCACAGCTATCTAAGCCACTACCAATCCCTGTGCAGGAGGCGCAGCAGGTACCGCCACCAGCCCCAGTTCACGAGGAGCTTCCACCTAGAGGGTTGACTCCAGACGCCTCTCGGGTCAAGCGTCGCCGTGGACCTTTGATCGGGATGACAATGCTCAAGTCTGTGCACCATGTGGAGCATTTGAGACCTCGACTGAGGCATATCAAGGGTGTAGAGCTGCCCTTGATTAGCTAGGTCCATCACAGAGTATCAGAGGAGTCCACATCAGCAGTGATGAGCCTAGTGAGGAGGATCCTTCCCCTCGTGTTCCTGAGGAAGGTGAAGGGAGTAGTTAGTTAGCTTTGTCAGTAGCACCCATCTTTTGTTCTAGTTAGTATAATAATTGTGTGAGATGGACTATATCGTGCTTTATGCGCTTGTGATACAGCCATCCTATCAAAAATATTTTGTTTTAATTTAGATTTTAGTTGGTGTTCCTTTCTTTGCTGTTGTTCTTATCTTTGTGGTGGGTGTTGTTTAGTCCCCTGTTTATCTTATCTTTGCTTTTCCCTCTTTCCTTGTGCTTCTTCCATCTCTCGTTTCAGATGGTTAACCTAGGAAGAGGACGTGGAGCTGGTCATGTAAGAGGACGTAGTCGTGGATGTGGCCGGGTAGCACCACAAGAACAGCAAGAGCATCAAGTGCCACCGTCCCTGGTCCAGCAAGATCAATTGCCACAAGGTCAGCAGGATCAAGTGCCACCGCCACTCCCAAATCAACCACCAAGTATGGAACAGATGATGGCCATGCAGCTTTAGATTCTGCAGGCCTTAGCGCAGAACGTATTGAATCCACCTCAAGCCGCCCCAATGCAGGTAGCAGCTTAGCCACCCCAATCCAAGTATGGGGAGTTCATGAGGACCAGACCTCCGACTTTTGTTGGGCCAGCCGATCCTTTGGAGGCTGATGACTGGCTAAAGGAAGTAGAGAAGAAACTTTACCTGGCCCAGTGCGATGAGGTAGAAAGTGTGTGGTTTGCTACGCACCAACTTAAAGGAATAGCTGTGAGTTGGTGGAAGAACCATTGTGCTGCCCACGAAGAAGCTCAGAACATCATCTGGGATGAGTTTGTTGATGCCTTTCGCGCCACCCATATACCTAAGGGAATTATGGAAATGAAGAGGAGGGAGTTCCATAAGTTGCAACAAGGAAATCTCTCAGTGTTAGAATATCTGAACAGATTCACTCAGCTGTCCAGATATGCTGCAGAGGATGTCTCGACTGATGAGGCGAATATCTGGCATTTCATGGAGGGTTTGACCCTAACCTCAAAGTTCAGTTAGTCTCTAATGAATTTCCCACCTTCCAGCACATGGTGAACAAAGCTTTGATTCAGGAGGATGCTCAACGTCAGCTCTTTGAGTCATGAAAAAGGAAGATGGTGTTTCAAGCTCAACATGGTGCTAGCAGCTCTAGACCTCGTTTCTATCAGCCCCAGTCCAGCAGACCAGCAGCGTCTAGTGCCGCCAGAACTCTTGTGTCAACACAGTGATAGTTTGCTCAAGATTCTACCAGTAACCCAGAAGGTCAAGTTCAGAAGAGCAACACAGCTCCAGCAGGTGTCTAGTGTTTTAACTGCAGGGAAATGTTACATTATGCTAGTAATTGTCCTCAGAAGCTCAAGCCATGACCCAGTTTGCTTCAACCAGGGGACCACACCAGCCCGCGCACCTGCATCAGCTCAAGGAAGAGCAGCACCGCAGACCCCGCATACACCTCGCACTGTTGGTAGAGGACGTGTTAATCACGTCCATCTTGAAGAAGTTCGGGGACTTTTGATGTGGTGTATGGTAAGTTCTTTTTCAACTCAGTACCTGCTTCAGTATTGTTCGATTCTGGTGCTACGCATTCTTTTATATCAGAGTATTTGGTCAGAAAGCATGGTTGGGGTACAGTTCAGCTTAGAAACCCTTTATTAGTTCAATCTCCTGGAAAAGAATTAAAAACTACTGCTGTTTGTCCAAAATCGGATATAGTTATAAATGGGGTAAAGTTCCTAGCGAACTTAATATTATTGAATACCAAGGGAATAGAGGTAATCCTTGGGATGGATTGGTTAACCAAGTTTAAATGACAGATAGACTGTGCTAATCGATCTATCTCCCTTACCAGTCCTGATGGAATTCATGTAGAATTCTTGTCTGATCTTTCCTCAAAGAAGGATAGTACCCTAAACAGTTTGAAAGGTACAACTTTGGAAAATGTGCCTATAGTACATGAATACCCAGATGTATTCCCAGAAGATTTGCCTGGTATGCCACCAGACCGGGACATTGAGTTCATAATTGAGCTTGTACCTGGTACAGCTCCTATATCAAAAAGGCCTTATAGGTTACCCGCCAATGAGTTAGCATAAATGAAGCAACTGATTGAAGAACTACAAAAGAAAGGATTTATAAGACCAAGTTCTTCACCTTGGGGAGCACCAGTAATCTTTGTTAAGAAGAAGGATGGTAGTTTGAGAATGTGTATAGATTACAGGTCTCTGAACGAGGTTACAATTAAGAACAAGTATCCTTTGCCAAGGATAGATGATCTTTTTGATCAGTTGAAGGGAGCCCAGGTTTTCTCAAAAATTGATTTGAGATCAGGATATCATCAGCTTAAGATAAGGAAGGAAGATATTCCTTAGACAGCTTGCACGACCCGGTATGGACTGTATGAGTTTACAGTGATGTCCTTTGGATTAACAAATGCACCTTCCTATTTCATGAATCTGATGAACAAGGTGTTCATGGAGTTGTTGGATAAGTTTGTGGTTGTCTTTATTGATGACATTCTTATATTTTCCAAAAGTATGAAGGAACATGAGGATCATCTGAGGATAGTTCTGGAGAAATTAAGAGAGCATCAGCTTTATGCTAAGTTCAGCAAGTGTGATTTTTGGTTGAAAGAAGTTGCATTCTTGGGTCATGTCATTTCTACTAGAGGAGTAGCTGTAGATCCTACAAAAGTGAAGGATGTTTTAGATTGGAAGCAACCTAAGTCAGTTCCAGATGTTAGAAGTTTTCTTGGTCTAGCAGGCTATTATCGGCATTTCATTGAGGGTTTCTCTAAGATAGCCAGACCTCTCACTCAACTCTTGAAGAAGGAGAAGAAGTTTGAATGGACGAAATCTTGTGAGCAGAGTTTTCAGGAATTGAAGAAGAGGTTAACTTCAGCACCTGTGCTTGTTACGCGGATATTGGAAGGATTTTGAAGTTTTCTGTGATGCTTCAAAGCTAGGTCTTGGTTGTGTTCTGATGCAGGAAGGAAAAGTTATAGCGTATGCTTCAAGACAGCTGCGACCCCATGAGGAAAACTACCCAACTCATGACTTGGAGTTAGCTGCAGTTGTTCATGCGCTCAAGCTTTGTAGACATTATCTTATTGGTAATCGATGCGAGATCTACACGGATCATAAGAGTTTGAAGTACATTTTCACTCAGTTTGATCTCTACTTAAGGCGGAGAAGATGGTTGGAGTTGATTAAAGACTATGACATCGGCATTCATTATCATCCAGGGAAAGCTAATGTTGTTGCAGATGCTTTGAGTAGGAAGAGTTATTGCAACAATATTATGGTTTTAGAAAGTCAGTCAGCACATCATGAAGAATTCCAACATCTCAATCTGGAATTAGTGAATGAAGGTTGTATTTTTAATGTGGAAGTGCACTCAACCTTGGATGATCAGATTAGAGAAGCTCAAAAGGATGACAATGGTATTGCAGACATAAAGAGTGATCTTGAGAAAGGAAAATCTTTTGGATTTTCTGAGGATGAGAAAGGTACCATTTGGTTTGGAAAAAGAATTATAGTTCCTAACCAAAAAGAAATCAAGGATGTGATTTTAAAGGAGGCTCATGATTCTATTTATTCTATTCATCTGGAAAGTACGAAAATGTACTCGGATTTGAAAGAAAAATATTGGTGGTCGAATATGAAAAGAGAATTTGGTGATTTCGTGGCTCGTTGTGATATTTGTAAGTTAGTTAAAGTAGAGCACAGAGACCAGCAGGATTGTCACAACCTTTGCAGATTCCTATTTGGAAATGGGAAGAAATTGGAATGGATTTCATTACTGGACTTCCCAGAACTAAGTCTGGATATGATTCAATTTGGGTCATTGTGGATAGGTTGACAAAAGTTGCACATTTTATCCCGGTGAAGACCACCTATTCTGGTGACAAACTTGCAGAGTTGTACATGGCTAAAATAGTATGTTTACATGGAGTGCCAAAGAAGATTATGTCAGATCGAGGGTCCCAGTTTACCTCGAGGTTCTGGTAGAAATTGCATGAAGTACTGGGCACAAATGTAAATTTTAGTACTGCTTACCATTCTCAGACAGATGGTCAAACAGAAAGGATAAATCAAATTTTAGAAGATATGCTGAGAGCTTGTGCGTTGACATATAGTGCCTCTTGGGATCAGAATTTGCCATATGCAGAATTCTCCTACAACAACAGTTATCAATCAAGTTTAAAGATGACACCTTTTCAATCTCTTTACGGAAGAAAATGGAGAACACTGTTATATTGGAAAGGGACAGAGGGCAGACAAGTAATTGGGCCTGACATTCTGAAGGAAGCAGAAGAGCAAGTCAGAGTGATTCGTCAGAATTTAAAAACAGCTCAGTCCAGGCAGAAAAGTTATGCTGATTATCATCACCGGGATTTAAGCTTTGCACCTGGTGATCATGTGTATCTGAAAGCTTGCACCTCGCTACATCGGTCCATTTCCGGTGGTTGCCAGAAGAGAAGTTGCTTATAAATTAAAACTTCCTTCGCAGTTGTCAGATGTGCATGATGTCTTCCATGTATCTCAGTTGAAGAAATGCCTTCGAGTGCCAGAAGAACAGTTGTCGTTCGAAGAGATGAAACTAAAGGAGGATCTTTCTTATCCCAAGTATCTGGTCAGAATTTTGGATGAAGCGGAGACTAGAACCAGAAGCCGTGTGAGTTTTGCAAGGTTTAGTAGAGCAATCATTCTGAGAAGGAAACAACCTGGGAGCGAGAAGAGGATCTTAGAGCTGAGTTTCCTGATCTTTTTCTTTCTCTGTCCGAATCTCGGGGTCGAGATTCTCTCTAAGGGGGTAGGTTTGTAACATCCCATTTTTTTTAGAGTTTTTGTTAAAATTTAATTTAAATTAATTAATTCAAAGATTTGGATTTTCTTCGAGATTTAGTTAACCTGGCATTCCTTTTCATCCAAAAATGGAATTTATTCCATTCACGTCCGGAAATTCCATTTTCATCCAAATATCCAAAATTCAAATCCAATTCCAGTATTCTCTAAAAATTCCGAAACCAATTTTGTTAGGTTCCAAATATTCCATAACATTTTTGAGAATATTTTCAAGATTTTTAGAGTCTTCTTGCTATTTTATCCTTCACTCTTTATTCTCAGCACTATTCATTTGGACTACATGTGAGAGCTACAGTAGTATCTTCAACCTCTAGCCAGTGCATTCACGAAATCCTTCCTCTCTTCAAAGCTTTTGAAATTTTTTAATAACTTCTTCATTTCCTCATCAAATCAAGTGAGAATTGAACCGTTGCGACCGCATTGATGCAAGGATTCAATTCCTGGCTGTTGCTCTCACCCATTAAAGCTGGATTTGGTGCAGTAAGATATTAAGTCCAATTCATTGCTCACTTGATTTCTCGGCCGTTTCTCAATCTTTTTGCGTGCTTCCACTTCCTATAGATGCGTCTCACCTTCCTCTACGCTGTGCTGACCATTTCCCTTTGTTTCCTCAAACTTTTCCTCTCAAAACTCGCGAAAACCGTAGCCTGATGTCGACCAAAGACACCAGCGAGCCAACTTTTGATCTGGTGAGCCAAATCAAATTCCGTTCGTGTCATTTTGTGCATCTTGTCGCAAAGATCAAAAGCCCTCAAGAAAATTTGGGTTTCATTATAGGACGGTGACGAATTTTACATTTGAACACCGTCGGTCTAACCGTCTTCACGGCGTCGATTTGTCATCTCCGGTAAGCCTCTTCGAAATCCAATTACACCATTGGATTCACGGTGTCGAGCTCTAGGTGATGCTCATCTTATCCTTTCCATTCTGCCGCCGTGCGCGCTTTTGGTCATAGCTGCGCACCGCATGGGCCACCTCCGGCCACATCTCTCCAGCTCCGGTACTGCGGCTCCGTCGCCTCTCCATTTTCTCAATCGCCGGTCGCCGTTGAGCCCTCCTACGCCGGCGCCGTCTCATGGCCGAGCCCCTCCTCCATGGCTGTGCTGTGCTCTGTTGTTTTTTTTTGTGAAGAAGAAGTCTACATCCAATGATAGCCGGGTCCCACCAGTAAGAGAGAGAGGAAAATTCAGTAATTCGAGGAAAAAGAAAGATTCTGGAATATTGCTCGTTTTTCTATTTTTTTCAGTCCGAGTGCGTTAAATCCACCCGTTCTCTTCCATTGTAGCTCCAAATCGATTGATTCAAATTTCGAAATTCATGTAAATTCAGGCTATTTCTACCGGTACTAATTTTATAATTTTTATATTTTATTTATTTACTTTTATTTATTGTAGCTCCATTTTGCGCGTAGTCAAAGAAGCTGCTGCCGTCGCCGAAGAAGGTGTCGATCTGCCGAGCGACCCTTCTCTCCTCATCAACGAAGGCAAGTCTCCATGACGCATGTTGATCCCATGTTTTATAAATGCATTACAATGTTTTACAATTTGCATCGCTATTTATTTAAAAGATGTTGTTAAATTTAGGTTGGTAGTTAATCCCAATTGTTATTACCACCTTGATATTGAAATGTTTGACTATTGTAACCCTAGGTTGCTGTAATATGTCATAATAATAATATGTTATGATATATTTTGTTTAGTGTGCTAGATGTGCTTAAATGTAAAATCGATCAAATACCTATGGATGGGTTACTTTGAAACTGTCAAAAAAATTATGAATTTGAAAAGTTGTGGCAATTTGTATGCCGCTGTATTTGCAAAATAAAAATAAAAATAATTTATACTTGGGCGAATCAGTTTGTCTGCCGGGTACGGATGGAGCACTGGTTTTTGTTGTGTTTGTGCCGCCCAAGTCAATTAAGGACCGACGCTTATGATTGTCCATTCCAAGCACACACCGTACAAACACATGTCTAAATGGGTATGACCTGGTTAAATAATTTGTAATAATTTAACTTAGACACGCCAAATGGTGGAATGTCGGTGCCGGATAGAGGCAAGTTTGTTTTTCCCACTCGGCACAAGAGGGGGCTTCTGTACCGGGTGGATGGAACCCTAACAGCGGTGAAACCTCAGCGGGTGGAGTCGGATTAGATTATTGCATTGTAAAAGCCTTGTCAGGATCTCTCTGCCAACACACCAAAGGAAGTGTGCTTATTGAGCATGGCAACAAGAGATGATCATGTCTTGTGGGTAAAGCTGTACACCTCTACAGAGTGTAAAACTATTCGAATAGCCGTGCCTACGGTTAAGGGCAAGCAAAGAATGGTTTCATATTGGTAGACTTTGTTTTTGGTTTTAAAAACTGATGTTTTGGGATCTGGGAGTGGTTAGAACTTTCGGATGTATTTATGGTGGTTAGAGCAAGTCAGGTGTTTGGAACCTGTTTTGAATCATGACAGTTGGAGTCATGTGATGGTTAAACAAGATCTTTTAAAAATGGGCGGATATTAGCCTGTATAGTAGTGTTGGTGGTTGGAACCTTCACTAGAGTTATAGATAATTTCAATTGTACAAATAATTGTTAAAACTGCATTGTGAAAATTATTATTAATAATGTTTGTTAAATCTGGCTTTGTGCAAAAGAACCATATTAAGCCATCTTTGAAAGGCCTTGCATCCTGCATATTTTCCCGACTTGCTGAGTATGTTTGTACTCATATGCTACAATAAATTCTTTCGTCAGAAGCTTTCGAAGATGCTACGAATGATGGTAAGTTCTACGATGTGGAGTACAATGAAGACAATCCAGAGAGCTAGGCGCATGTTTCTTTTCAGTCGATTGCCTGTGGTGTTTATTGGCTTTACCATTTTGTTTCTTATTTCCGCTGCTGTAAACTTAAGGTCATGTGACCTGGTTTTGTAATAATGGCTTTTCTGTCAGTACTGAGTATTTATCTTTTCAATTCGTGCTTTTCGGTTATGATTCATCACTGTGAACTGTGCACTAGCATTGATCTGGGACTTGTATAGAAATACACAGGGGATTCTGGATAGCAAATCCGGGGTCTCACATAATCTCCAGATACACACCCCTCTTGGCTTGTTGTCGAGACATGTATTTGGAGAACAACGGGGAGATGCTGCCGAAATTTTCTCTAGAGTTTTACAATAGCTTAGGAACTTGCCCAAACCACATATCCTCAAATGGGATTAGGACCTAACCTAATTAGGGATTATGAGTCATAGTTGGTACGTACTTAGTTGGTCAACAAATAGAGATTTCTTCAAGATCATTCAATTCCTTAACATTGTTAATGCTTCCACCCTTATTTTCTTTCATTCAAGTCAAAAGGATTTCAAGCTTACTGCATTAGGTAATTCGATATCATTGTTAATGTTTTGAATGTATGTCTCCTGAGTAAGGAACTGAAAGCTCTTAACTAGGGAAGAAGGTATTAGGAGTAAAATTATATATCTTGGAACTCGTTCTCTATTTTGCAAAGGTAATTTAATAATGTCTCAACATTTGAAATAGCTAGCAGTTGCTCTAGTTTTTTCCTTAATTTGTTATGCGTAGTTTAATTGTAGATGGACCGTGAAGAATGGATGTATCAAATATGCCATGCGAGTGTTGAATTTCATAAGGGTGTTAAGGAGGTCAAAAAAATTGTAGAAGAAGACATGGTGAAGAGGGGAATAAACTTTATATATTGTTCTTACTTTGATTGTACCAATCTTAGGCGATTTAACAACTCAGCTCAAATTGAAGACCACTTGATTCGATGTGGCTTCGTGAGGAATTACACATGTTGGATCCATCACGGGGAGACAAGTAGTACCCATCCGGTATGAAATGAAGACATGCTGGAACCCGATCACGAGTTGTAGTGTGATATGTATTAGGACAATTTAGAGCAAATATTGCGGGATGTAGAGAGAAATTACACGAAAAGAGATTTTGAAAAGTTTAAAAGCTTGATGAAGATGATGCCAAACCGTTGTTCTAAGGGTTTTAACGCGGAGTACACAATGTTGGGTTCAGTCCTTGCATTGTTCGAACTGAAGGCAAAATACCGTTTCAATGCACTTTTAGTTCTTCTATCAGACGTGCTTCCGAAGGGAAACGAGTTGCCAACATGTATTTATGAAGCGAAGAAGCTACTATGTCCAATAGGAATGGAAATATGAAGGATACATGCATGTCTGAATGATTGCATCTTGTACCGTAATGCGCATAACGAACTGCATGTTTGTCCAGTTTATGGTGTGCCCCGGTACAAACAAAAGGAGAAGCGTAATGACAAGAAACGTAGGAGCCATGGCAACAGTGGTGAAGAGGTTATTAAAGGGGCACTGGCCAAGATATTGTGGTATTTGCCCATCATTCCTTGTTTGGAGTAGTTGTTTGCAAATCCCAAAGAGGCAAAATTGTTGTGTTGGCATTATGAATCATGAAAGGAAGATGGCAAGCTAAGACACCCCGCTGATTCGTCTCAATGGAGAAAGATTGATTGGAAATATGAGGAGTTTGGTGCCGAGATGATGAACATAAGATTTGAGATGCATTTCCCCCGTCATAATTCGACGTCATGGTCCACCTTGTTGTTCACCTTGTTAGAGAGATTAAGATTTATGGACCTGCATTCCTATGTTACATGTATCCGTTTGAGAGGTACATGGGTATAATAAAGTCATATGTGAGGAATCGGTCGAAGCCTGAGGTTAGTATTGTTGAAGGTTACGGGACTAAAGAGGTTACTAAGTTCTGCACGGATTATCTAGGTAAAAGACAAGCAATTGGTGTTCTTGTATCTCGTCATGAGGGTAGACTTGCTAGCAAAGGAACTGTTGGGTCCAAACTAACGAATCCACCGTTTGATATGTACGACAAAGCGTATTTGACAGTCTTGCAGCATAGCGCATAAGTTCATCCGTACATCGAGCAACACAAGTTGATAGTACGAGAAGAGAATCCACATATGGATGAGCTTTCCATCACACGAGAACACAATGATCGATTCCTCACATGGTTCAAAGAAAAGGCGAAGGTCTCCATCCATGAGGATGTCAAATGGTTAGCTGGTGGACCAAGATTTAATGTATAGACATGGTAAGGGTATGATATTAATGGATACACCTTTTACACTGAAAGTCAAGATACAAAGAGTACTATTCAAAATAGTAGTGTGAGCATATATGCTTTGTCCGATGATCACTCGAAAAGATGATCCTCAACCGCATTGAACTCCTACTACAGGGTGATCGAAGAAATTTGTGAGCTCGATTACAGAATATACCAAGTTCCATTGTTCCGATGTAAGTTGGTGGGACTTCCACATGGAGTGAAGATCGACAAGAGAGGTTTTACTCTTGTGGATCTCAATAGACTTGCCTACAAAGATGAACTATTCGTCTTTGCAAAGTAAGCAACTCAAGTCTTCTACGTGTGTGATCCGGCCAATCTGAGGTTGCACGTCGTCCTTCATGGGAGGAGGTGGATTGTTGGAGTTGAAAATATTGTAGATGAAGAAGAGTAATACAAATTTGATGAAATACCTCCATTTGCAGATGGGGCATGTCTTAGCAGTGAGGACGACACACATAGAACAAATTACATATGTGTAGATCATCAAGAAGGGTTCTATTGTAAATGAAGGAACTATTTTACTATTTGTTCGTTTTATCTGGCCGTTACTGCTTAACAGGTACATTTCATTTTGTCGTTTATTTTGGTAAAGTTGTAAGATTGCCATGTGACATGGAACATTGTGACATACGTGAGATGAATGCTAATTTATTTTCAATGCCACTTGAGTTGTTCGTTCATTCAATTATCATTCTTTAATTACGTTCACATTATGCTATATTTTTTCTTTATGTCACCGCTGTGGACAATTATTGATAATCTCATAGTTCCATTATATATGCGTAAAAGAATATTAACTAGATGCTTATTTTGGTACTATAAATAGATGAATAAATTTCTCCAAATGTTGGTAATTTAAAAATAATTAATTTCAAAAGAATTATTTTTATATTTAATTTTAAAATGATTTTAAAAATAGATCCAAAACGAAAAACATAGAGTTGGTCATTCTTAACAATTCTCGTATTCAAATGATTTTCAAAAGACAAACTGATCCTAAGTTATTTGATTTTCAATCTAGCCCAAAAACTGTGTTGACCCATATAGGTCATTCTTAACTATTCTCGTAGGCAAAAGATTTTCAAAAGACCAACCGATCCTAAGTTATTTGTTTTTGAAACTAGCCAAAAAAAACTAGGGTTGACCCATATAAGTCATATTCTAGCATTTTATGAGTTTCACCTCTTATACATGATTTTTTGTCATTTCTTTATGCCTACTAAGCGCATTTTTCTATATCTTTTGAAAGAAAATTATTTTTGAGGAAATTATTGTTGGGAAAGCTTCTAACTAGTCCAAAGTTCATTTCTAGAAATTTTTTAAAAAACTAGGACTTTATTTGAAAATGTTTTGACTTTTGTACTCTTTAAGCAAAAATCATTCCTATGAAGTAAAATTTGTCATATCTTTTCAATGCTGACTCTTTTTTCGAAAATTCTTTTTGGAAAGCTTAGCAGTATCCCAAAGTATATTTCTACAAAATTTCAAATAATTTCAACTATGTTTGAAAAATTTATGGCCTTTTCTCTCTTTGATCAAATACTAAAAATTCAGACTTTTGCATGCCTTTGAGCTGATTTGAAAAGTCTGAAAACATGTATATCACAATCGATTCCTAATTGTAACCAATTCTAATAATTTATGACTAATACAATCACAATCGGTCCCTAATTCGAACCGATTGTGAATATTAAATCATCACAATTGGATTGTTTTTTTGCTGTCAGTTTTGCCTTGAACCGGTTGTAATTGTCACTTTTCACTGTCGGTTTTACTTTGAACCGACTGTATTGCCCTCACTCGGACAAATTTAATGCGGAGTTTAACTCAGTCTTCGACACTCTTCATTACTCACTCTTCCCGGCCCGTAGCCCTCTCCAAACCCTAGCTAGACACTTCACGGCGTCCTCAACCTCACTGACCTCCTTCCCCCACTGGTGCTTCCTACCTGTGGCATCCTGGGCCTCGCCGACCTACTCCCCCACCGGCGCCTCCTACCCCTGGCGTCCTGTGCCTCGCCGTCCTCCTCCCCCACCAGCGCCTCCTCCCCTCAGCTTCCCCGGTGTCATCGGTGACCTCCTCCCCTTGGCGACCTTCTTCCCCTACCGGCCTCCACCTCCCAACATCCTCGGCAACCTCCTCCCCCGGCGTCTTAAGGTACGTACTATGCTCCACGCATTATTTAGTACAACAAATAAGACACATTGATAGAAAATAAGACACATTAATTAGTACAACAGTACAAATGTCAAGGAAGTTACGCTACTCTCTGTTTTTCATGGAGAAGCAGCAAATTGGACACATTGATAGCATGCTAGCTATACGAACCAGGCATAATGGACTAATGGATGAAATTTCAAAGAAAATTGAGTACAGAAATAAGTTCAATACGGATGTACCTAATGACAGCTGAAATAACAAAGGCAAAAGACAGTATTCGCTATAACAACATGAATTCTCTTGCTACTTGAGTCCATTGAAGCACTCCTGCTGATTCATGGACGACCTCACATAATTGTAAACCAAGGACTAAAACATGCAAAAGGTAGCAGTAGTGTCAACAAGGATGTGTAACTATGAAACATCCTAAAATGAGAGAACAACACAACAGTGCCACCTTAGAAAGAACTCATCATAGCACTAAAAAAATTGTAGCTCACTCTATATACAAGGCGAAACGATAGTGATTATGTCAGTTCTGCACCTAGCCAGGAGGCCGATCCCCTCATGTGTGATGTGTAGCGACACTTCCACGTGTATAAGTCATAAGTAGTTACACTCCAAAGGGGACTGTGGAAACAATGAGATAATATGCCAGTCCAAAGCAAAAACAAATTGAACAAAATTAATACTAGGTGGTCCTGGAGCTCTTGATTTGATTGAAGTGCTAACTAAGGCATCAAAATCTTCTATGTGTTCCTTTGTACTGATGTCTAAAAATCGAACTCCCAATCACAAGACACTTTGCATTCAATTGACTACTACTGAGTTGCACTTTGACTTAACCCTTGCAATTGTCACATTACAAGTAGCAAGCTAGCTATATCTAAGAAAAAGGAGCACGGATTCAGTACCGCTGGAACGATATATGATATGACCTGTGAATACCTAAATTGTCATGTGACAGGCTAGAAGAATCTAATGTGCCGAGAACACTCTATGTGTAAGCTATCACTAACTACTTGAGAGTAAAACCACAAGGACGAAGAATCAAACAGAAATGACACTATTCATATACCATATCAATTTCACATTAATCTCGTGACTAGTATCTCACATTAATCTGTAGAACCTTTCAAACCTGATTCATCTAAAGAACATGAGGAAATGCATGGTGAAAAAATGTAAGTTTTTTAGTGCTATGATGAGTTCCTGATGCATGGTGCAAACATCTGCTACTTGAGAAATTTTGTCACTGGTTGAAATCAATACATAAAGCAATTCTGTCAGTTGATCATGTGGTTGACCTCATACTATTTTCTGTAACTTCTGCTACCTGAAGTTGGTCATGTTCTTATAGCTGATATCAAGTACAATATGAGTATCAATGATTCGAAAGTTGCATATAACACGGCTGTTAGTTAATGTTTTGAATCTAAAAAATGTAGATCAATTGTTTACTTATAACCGCCCATATATGTCAATTAAAATTATGGTTAATTGGTTACTAATACCTTATATACTTCTATATTGCAACTGATGACTATATTGGCCATTATGCACTACGCGAAAACCTGCAATAGGTGACAGTCTATTTGTGACATGTTTCTTCGAACCGGCACAAATATAATTATCAGTGGCGGTTCTATATTGAAAATGGCAGGAAGAATATCAGTGGCAGTTCTATCCTCGAACCGCCACAGATAATTCATTATCAGTGGCGATTTGAGGATAGAACCGCCACTGATAACAGATACATCATTAGTGGCGGTTGGAGGATAGAACCGCCACTAATAACTAGGTTATCAGTGGCGGCGCTATCCTCGAACCGCCGCTGATACTATTGGATTATCCGTGGCGGTTCTAGTTAACAACCGCCACTGATAATATTGCCTATAAATAGGTGGTCAGTAGCAACACTGGTCTTCTTCCTCCCGAGAGCAAAACAAAACTTCTAATTTTCAGATTTCGTTTTCTCCAATTCTTGTGCTTGTACTTCCTCTTGTTGTTCCTTGGTGAGTTATTTTTTTCTCCTCTCTTGATTTGTGTTAATCTTTTTGCAATTTAATTTTTAAACCTAGTTTAATTAATGTTTATATGTAGATGAGATGAAAAGTTTAGATTTTGTTTATTTTTATTTTCCTACCATTTTGTAGTTGATGAATTTATTTTCTAGCTAGGTTCATTAGATGATGTTGTGTTCTTTTTATAGATGATGAATTATGATGAAGCATATATTTAATATAAATTGCATTTTAAGTTAATTTGGTAGATGATGAATTTATTATCTAGCTTCTTTAGATGATAAGTAATTAGATTAGTTTTTTAATTACTATTAATTTGGTTCCATTAGTGAACGGACATATACATCTTGCATATATTAAATTTATTTATTTAAGATTATTGGATATTAATATACATGAAATTTAGTTAATTTGGTAGGTAGGTGCTCATCATTTTTAGATGATGAATTTATTATCTAGCTCCTTTAGATGACAAGTAATTAGATTAGTTTTTTAATTACTATTAATTTGGTTCCATTAGTGTGGACATATAATATACATCTTGCATATATTAAATTTCTTTATTTAAGATTAGTGGATATTAATATACATGAAATTTTAGTTAATTTGGTAGGTGCTCATCATTTTTAGATAATGAATTTATTATCTTGCTCCTTTAGATGATAAGTAATTAGATTAGATTTTTAATCAATTTTTATATGTTAATTAATTTTAGATGGACCGGAGATGGATGTACAATGCGAACCGTTACAGCCGAGATTACATCGATAGGGTATATGCTTTTCTAAGAGCCGCTGAGGAGAACAAGTTGCACAAGAAGATGGAGTACATATATTGTCCATGCATTGATTGCAAGAATGAGAAAATGTTTTCAAACAAAGAGCACATCCACTTGCACTTGATTCGAAGGGGTTTTGTACTTGGCTATACACGTTGGACAAGTCACGGTGAAGAGAAAAACATACATGAAGGTGATAACATATTGGATGATGGAGAAGGCATTATGGCAGCTGACATCGGTTATGGATCTGATGAGGATAGGTTGGACATTGATGACGATAATAATCTTGCTCAGATGTTGCGTGATGCAGAAGGGAACTACACTAGTCAGAGAGAGTTTAATCAATTCAAGGGTTTGTTGGATGACTCGGACACACCTTTGTTCCCGGGTTGCAAGGAGGAATACACAAAGTTGCACATTGTGCTTTCACTTCTGAAATTGAAGGCAAGCAATGGTTGGTCCGATAAGAGTTTCACGACGCTATTACAACTCTTAGGGGACATACTTCCAGATGGAAACGTATTGCCGATAACCAATTATTTAGCTAAGAAGGTTGTATGTTGTAACACCCTAAAAACTGCCCTAATTTAATTTTTTGAAGTATTTTCGATTTTTGAGAATTTATTGGAATTCATTTGGATTTATTCAAATATGGCCTTTCTGGAATCAATTAAAATATTGCAAAAGTTTATGCAAAGACCTTCAGGAAATATTTTATTTGAGTTCCAAATGTCCCAAAGTATTTTCCAAAATTTTTCTGGAATTTTCCACGTGTTTTTGTTATTTATTTCGGCTTTGTTTAATTACCTGAATTATTTTAATTCAAAAAGGTTTTAGAAATGCTTGAATATTGTTTGGGCCGAAACCCTCCGGTCCGGCCCAGTACTGTGCTCAGCCCAGCCCAAGCACGCCTCAAACCCTAACTGCCATGCGCTCGAGCCGTCCGACTGAGATCCAGCGGCTGCCGTTGCGCCACGTCGCCCGAACGCGTGCGCCATCGGATCGTCGCTGCGCGGACGACTAGGATAGCGCCACATCGCTTCGTCCTCGCGGGATCACCGGAGAGGTGTGGGCATTGAAGCCCGTGAGTTTCGCCGCCTGTAGCGCGCACGTTGAGGCAGCCTTTAGGTCCCCGTTGAGGGCGCCGTGCAAAGATCTTCACGTCGCGTCTTTTGACTCCTTGCACACACGCCGAGACCTCCTCTAGCGCCCATGCAAGCTCGCCGTTGTTGCACCTCCATGCCGCCGCTGTTCTTCGCTGTTTTCTTCGCCGTCGATCCCTCTCCGCCGTCGCTCGAACCGGTTCCGACATCTCCGAAGTAAGCCGGGTCGAACGGGTCAGTCCTTCACGCCGGAGAAGCCTCGTAGCGCCGTTGGCTGCGTCGTCTTCCCCAACTCCGGTGACCTGTTTCTTTCGCGCCGTCGTCGACCTTGCCAATCCTCGCCGGCCGTCCGATCTGCATCGTTCGGTTCTAGTGAGTCCACGTCGCCCTTCCTGTTTACATCTAGATTAGATCTGTACCATTAGATCTGTTATGGACGGTGTAGATTAGCTCTAAGGTTTACACGTTAGTTGGATCTTGACCATTAGATTTAGATTGAACGGCTTGGATGAGATCTAGTGTCTGTGCTTAGATTAGATCCGAACCGTTGGTTTGTTTTTGAACGTTAGCGATTGAGCCACGTAGTCAAGTACACAGTAAACAACTCCTTAAGCACACGCCGTTGGATTTGATCTGAATGGTTGAGATTAGATCTGGAAACGCCCTAAGGGTCCGCGCCGTTCAAATTTGAACGAGCGGCGGAGATGACGCCGCGCCCTCGCCGAATCGCGTGTGGACGCGTGTGCATCTTTGACCGAGTACCAGACCAGTCTCGGCCGTGGATTTCAAATGAGCCGTCGCGATCGTGCTGTGTGTTGCCGCGTAGCCCGAGGCGTTGCCGAGCTCGCGCGCGTGATCCATCCGTTGAATTCAATCCAGCCGTTGGATGCTCGACGTGCGTGCCCGAGATGAGAACCGTCGCCGAGCTCGCGCGCGGGATCCAGCCGTTGGATTCAATCCAGCCGTTGGATGCTCGACGTGTGTGCCCGAGATGCGAACCGTCGCCGAGCTCGCGCGCAGGAGATCTGACCGTTGATCTTTTGACGGCCGTGATTGCGCCACGTGGTTGAGATCTGGCCGTAGGTTGGGAACAGCAGAGGTAGTGACGCATGTCGTGCACGAATCTCGAGGCAATCGGCTGACGTCAACAGTGACGTCGGTGCTGACGTCATCTGGTGGGGCCAGGCGCATGGTTCTGTCGACCGAGTCCACGGTGGACCAACCCGAGCTGTGGACTGGGTCCATAGACCGAGGTGACGTGGCTGCACCAGGAGCTGCCACGTGTCATGCTGACGTCATCGCTGACGTCATGAATATTTTTATATTTCGACCGAAATTCATTTCGGTGCTGACGTCATCTTTAGGTCATGCTGACGCAATCAACCGAGTTTTCAGTAGAAAAATAAATAAGTTAATTCGGTTTATTCTTTTTAATATATTCGCAAACTTTGAAAGCCTATAACTTCTCCATTGTAACTCCGATTGAGTTGATTCCAATTTCTAAAAATTTGTAAAATCAAGATATATTTATTGGTGAATTTTGTGGAATTTTTAGAGTTGAACTTGCTCTCTGTAAATTATATTTATTGTGTATTTATTTATTTCGAGTAGACGTTGATTTGCCGGAAAGCTTTGCGGAAGAATTTCAAGCACAAGACCAAGCTCCAGATCAGGATCAGCAACTCTTTGAAGGCAAGTGATGCTTTGATCATTTTGATCCCAGTTTTTGAATGTATCTTGCATTGAAATTATGCATGCTAAGTTAATTAAAAATAAATTTAAATTAACTTTGTAGTGTAGCTAAACAACCTAAAATGCTATTGCCACCTTAAAATTACCATTTGTATGCCTTTAAATCATTGTTCACCCTAGGGTTACTCACAATTGTTGGATGTTAATATGATGCCAACACGGGAGGCTAGACCGTGATTAGATGCTTAGCCTTGCCACGAGTTATGAATGACCTTTTGAAAAATGCAACAATGCTGGTTAATGAATTATTGAATGTATTTGAAAGTGGTGTGATGATGCCACATGATGCAATTGAAGTACGGAGACCTGTGTGGATCCGTATCGATGTTGAGTTATTGTTGGCAGGTGTTGCACAATAATAAACTGGGTGGGAAAATGTTTTAGACTGGGGCAAGTGGCAGAAGTCTGTGTGCCAGGTGGGCCTGTGTGGCAATGGGCTGATGAGTGATGTAAGTCTGTGTGCCACATTGGGCTGTGTGCCACTGTTGAGTGTTGGAAGTCTTGCCATGGTCAGCTAAGAACTTCACCTTGCAACTCTTTGAACTGAGTCACCCGTACAACCACATGTCTGGAATGGGGCAGACCTAGTTGATTAAGGTTCCGATATCTTTCCTCTGTTACCTCGGGGTGAAAGTACACGAGTGTGTATCTGTGCGGGGGAGCGTACCTGTGCTGCGGCTTGGTACCCATCAGACGGTGTTGGCTGTACTATACTTCGGCTGGCACTGCGTGGGAGGAGTAATAGCGAAGACAACACCGGAGAGGTTCATTGGTTAAGGTAGAGGTTCCTGAAAGGCTTTGTTACGGACGATCACCTGTGTGGTGAATGGTTGTATCTTGTGGGTAAAGTGTACAATCTCTGTAGAGTGTAAAATCTATTCGAATAGTCGAGTCTGCGGTATTGGACATTGCTCGGGGATTACTGTTAATGGTCAGCCCTTCAAAAATAAAATGTGGAATGGGAGGCTGTGTGCCAATGTTAAAAATGACATGATTAGGGTTATGTGCCAAGTTTATGGAGAAAAACCGTTTAAAAACTTAGTACTACTAATAACTGTTTCATTGCTTTTAATCTAAGTAAGATATAAGTTTAAAAATGTTGTTTGATGCAAAAGAACAAAGTAAGCCAATTCTTTGGGATAGGCCTTGCATGTAGTATCAGCACTGCATTCTGTGCATTACTTGTTGAGTACGGTGTGTACTCACCCTTGCTTTCAAAACAACACCAGTGGAGGAATGAACGCCAGTATGGGAGGAGGAGTACGTCGAGCAGCCAGAGATCTTGGGGGCAAGCCCAGTCAGTTGCCTGTAGCAAGATGGGGCTTCATGGATGATTATTTGTTTTTCGCTGTTATTTCTATTTACTCTAATAATGTAAGCCCTGCGTGGCTGATCTATGTAAGGAGACCATAAGATCGCACAACTCGTTTAAATACATGTTTGAAGTACTTTATTATTATTCTGCTGTGTATGATTGTGTTACTTTAACCCTGTTTAGCCTGTGTGCACTAGCGTGATCCTGGACTAGTGCAGAATACACAGATGGTTCGGATTTGCAGATTCGGGTCCCGACAGAGGTGGTATCAGAGCCATACTCACTGTAGGACTTGACCTTAGAAAGATTGGCCGAGGAAGATAAAACTATTTTCTAAAAAGTCTAATCAACTTGAGCAAGAATATCAATGAAATCTCGACTTACCTGTTCTCTCTTGCTTCATATCTATGATGAAATCTTATTATTATTATCTGTTTAATTTAAACGAGGTCTGTTTTGGCAGATGAGGGTGATCCACTCTTATGGAGAGCGCACTGGAGGATAGGCCGCTGAGCTATGGCGTATGATGCGGCTTCTTGGAGGCTTCGACAGGCCACTCTATTAGGGGACCACTGTAGTGCGGGAAGGACTTGATATCGTCTGGGATGTCAAGATCACCGTATATGCTTGGGAGAGGACGAGGGCGAGCCGTCCTATCTACATCACCGTTTGGAGGACATCTTTTGAGGCCGGGGTCTAGGAGACGGCGCGTCTCGCGATGCGGCAGATTGCCCGCACCTACTCCGCAGAGTTGGAGGGCACTGTTTTTCGTCAACACCCGCGCCGAGATAATCACTATGGCAAGATGGAGCTCTTGGAGGAGGACGCCACGATCACTCATCTGGCGAGGTATGTCATCGCCCAGGAGGAGGCCATGGCCGAGACAATCCAGGAGCTGCAGAGAGCCCGCGACGAGGTCACGGAGGCGAGAACTCAACTGCGGGAGGGCTTAGCTCACTCCATGCAGAGGATCCAGGAGCTGGAGATGGCTCTGTATGGACCTGAGCCTGAGCCAGTTCTGGAGCTGCACGATCCAGATCCGGAGGAGCCAGAGCAGGAGGCACCAGTGCAGGAGCCACTGGCACAGGAGCAGGTAGCCCTGGGACCAGCAGAGTCGGTGGGGTCGATCGTACCGACTTCAGTAGGGCATCAGCACCAGTTTGCCCCTATGCCGCCGCACCCACCACAGTACCCTTCGGGAGGACCGCACCCCGGATGGTTCAGTGTTTGAGAGTCTTTTTCTTTTAGAGTTGACTCAAATGTTGAGTCAATCTTTTTGAGTCTAGTTAGTGTGGTGTCGAGACTCGAGTGTTTGAGTCGCGTCTTTTTCAGAGTCACCATTAGGTGTGAGTCGTTGTTGAGTCTTAATGTTTGATTACTTTCGTATGTGATCGTCTGGTATGTGTTGCATGGCCTTTGGCACTTGTGAGCAACCATACAATTTTACTAAATTAATAAAGTTGCTGAATAATCTAATTTACACCTGTTTCCCCTGTATAAGTTCCTTTACATGCCTATGCTTCCTTCTTCTCTCTTAACCATGAAGTTTCCAACAGATGGGAGGACTCGCGGTAACGATGGAGCTAGTGGAAGTGGAGCTAACCAGGCAGGAGATCAGAACGAGGACCCAATTCCTCAACCACCGCAAGTGGATCTACAGAATTTGGGAGCTTTTCTCGCTGCTCAAACCCAGCTGATGAACACAATGATGCATACAATGCAGCAGATATCCAATCAAGCAGCTGCAAACGTTCCACAAGGGGGTAACCATGGACCACACCCCTATTCAAGACTGTCAGAGTTCATGAGGACTCGTCCACCCACGTTCTCAGGCAATGCCAATCCATTGGAGGCGGATGATTGGCTGAGAACTATCGAGAGGAAGTTACACATAACTCAATGTGTAGGACATCAGAGGGTACTATATGCCTCTCACCAGCTAGAGGGAACCGCCGCAGAATGGTGGGAAAACTTTTGTGCTTCGCACGAGGATCCTCAGAGTATCACGTGGGAGGAGTTCACAATAGCCTTCCGCCAATACCATGTACCTGAGGGTATCATGGATCTTAAGAAAGACGAATTTCGAAACCTCAAGCAGGGTGGCCAATCAGTGGCCGACTACTTGAACAAATTTACCACCGGCACGCGCACGCACTGAAGGCGTAGCTACGGATAAGGCCAGACAATCCTGCTTTATGAAGGGATTAAACATGGTATTGCAGGTGGGACTGATCACCCACACATTCCCTGACTTCCAAGAGTTAGTCAACAAGGCTCTCATCTTGGAGGATAAGCGCAGGGAGTTGGAGACAACAGAAAGCGCAGAATGGCGCAACAAGGAGGTCGTCAGGGCCAGCAGAGGCAAAGGATGGCACCCCAACAGTTCATCCGGTTCCAGCCCAGAGGTAGTGACAAGGCACCACTGCCGGCAAATCGTCTAGTGGGCCAGAATGCCCAGACTCCAGTCAGAACCATAATGCAGACTAGAGGCAATTTGCAGACAACGGGAAGACGTTGCTATCACTACAACGAACCGGGGCATTTTGCCAATAACTGCCTAAGAAGGGAGGTGTCACCCCGGTACACTTTAACCTGGGGAACACACCTGCAAGGGCTCCAGCGCCAAACGTGAATCGCGGAGCAACGTCATCGGCAACTCCGTCTCAAGAAACTGCGCTAGGCCGAGTCAACCACACCACAGCGGAAGAAGTTCAGAATGCTACGGACGTTGTATTGGGTAAGTTCCTAGTAAACTCAGTACCAGCTACTGTTTTATTTGATTCTGGAGCTTCACATTCATTTGTTTCGCGAGATTTTGCTGTTCAAAACAATCCGGATATGGTAAATCTTAAATGTGTGCTTGTAGTCCAATCCCCCGGATCAGAACTCCGATCAAAAGTAGGATGTTCTGGGATAAGACTAATAATTAATGGAATAGAGTTCCTAGCGAACTTAATTATCCTAAATACCCAAACCCTGGATGTTATCCTAGGAATGGATTGGCTAACTAAGCACAAGGCAGTGTTGGACTGCAGACAAAGAATCATATCAGTTGAAAGCCCAAATGGAAAGAGGGTCGAATTTGAGGCAACCGCAGTATGGGATGGACAGTTGATGGTCGACAACGTGAAGGTCGTCAGCCTAGAAGATGTTCCGGTAATCAATGAATATTCAGATGTTTTCTCGGATGATTTACCCGAAATGCCTCCGGATAGGGATATCGAGTTCGTTATAGAAGCTGTACCAGGGACAGCTCCTTTAGCTAAGAGACCCTACCGGATGTCAACATAAGAGTTGGTGGAGATGAAGAAACAAATTGAAGAGCTGTTGGAAAAAGGGTTCATAAGACCTAGTTCATCGCCATGGGGAGCACCAGTCCTGTTCGTCAAAAAGAAGGACGGGAGTTTTAGGATGTGTATAGACTATCGTACACTCAATGATGTGACGATAATTAATAAGTATCCGCTACCTAGGATCGATGATCTTTTTGATCAGTTGAGAGGAGCAGGAGTATTTTCCAAGATTGATCTTCGATCAGGATATCATCTGTTGAAAATCCGATCAGAGGATATACCGAAGACTACATTTTCATCAAGATATGGACACTATGAGTTCACAGTTATGTCCTTTGGATTGACAAATGCACCAGCATATTTCATGAACTTAATGAATAAGGTTTTTATGGAATACTTGGATAAGTTCGTCGTCGTGTTTATGGATGATATTCTTGTCTACTCCAAGACGAGAGAAGAACACGCCGAACATTTAAGGCTAGTCCTTGAGAAATTGAGGGAACAACAGTTGTTTGCTAAATTTAGCAAATGCGACATTTTGAAGAACACGGTGGAATTTCTTGGACATATAATGACTGCGGAAGGAGTCACAGTAGATCCAAGTAAGGTGGAGACAGTTTTGCATTGGGAGCAACCGAAGACGGTAACTCAAATCCATAGTTTCCTTGGAATGGCGGGATACTACCGTCGATTTATTGAAGGATTCTCTACAATTGCGAGACCCCTTACGCAATTGTTGAAGAAAGAAAAGAAATTCTTGTGGACACCTGAAAGTGAAAAGAGTTTCCAAGAGTTAAAGAAGCGATTAACGTCAGCACCGGTTTTGGTTTTACGTGACATACATCAAAGCTTCGATGTTTATTGTGATGCATCACGTCAAGGATTGGGATGTGTATTGATGCAAAACCGAAAGGTAATTGCATATGCATCAAGGCAATTGAGACCGCATGAGGAGAATTATCCGACTCATGATTTAGAATTAGCTGCTGTAGTGCATGCCTTGAAAATATGACGTCACTATCTCATCGGAAACAGATGTGAAGTATATACTGACCACAAAAGTCTCCAGTATATCTTCACGCAAGTTGATCTAAATATGAGGCAAAGAAGGTGGCTAGAGTTGATCAAAGATTACAATGTTGGAATTCATTATCATCCTAGCAAAGCCAATATTGTGGCGGATGCCTTGACTAGAAAGAACCACAGTGTAAATATGCTGTTGGAAGCAAGTCAGACAGAATTGTGTACAGATTTCCAGAAATTGAGATTGGAAGTAGTACCGAAAGGATTTTTGGCTACCTTGGAAGTAAAACCTACTCTGGAGGATCAGATCAGATAAGGGCAGAAAGATGATGACAAAATCAAGAGAATTAAGTCCAAAATGGATGCAGGCAAGGCAAAGGATTTCAAACTGGATGAGCAAGGTACAATGTGGTTTAAAGGGCGCATTTATGTGCCAAACAAAAAGGATTTGAAGCGGTTAATTTTGGAGGAAGCCCATAACTCTAAGTACTCAATTCATCCAGGAAGTGCCAAAATGTACCAAGACCTGAAGGAAAGATTTTGGTGGCCAAGCATGAAGCGGGAAATTGCAGAGTATGTCGCATTATGTGACATATGTCAAAGAGTCAAAGCAATGCATCAGAGACCAGCAGGACTATTGCAACCCCTAAAGAAACCTGAATGGAAATGGGAAGAAATTGGTATGGACTTCATCACCGGTTTGCCCGGAACTCAAGGTGGATATGATTCCATATGGGTTATAGTGGATCGCTTAACTAAAGTTGCACATTTTATACCGATAAAGACCACTTACTCAGGAGACCGGTTAGCAGAACTTTATATGGCAAGAATAGTCTGTTTGCACAGAGTACCGAAGAAAATAGTGTCGGACAGAGGTACCCAATTTACCTCCAGATTCTGGGGTAAGCTACATGAAGCAATGGGGACTCGTTTGAACTTTAGTACAAAGATACCATCCATGACATGACGGTCAAACTGAGAGAGTTAACTAGATATTGGAAGATATGCTGAGAGCTTGTGCTTTAGCATATTCTACTTCATGGGACAAGTGTTTGCCTTTTGCTGAGTTCAACTATAATAACTGTTATCAGGCAAGTTTACAGATGTCTCTATTTGAAGCTCTGTATGGTCGATCCTGTCAAACCCCGTTGAATTGGAATGAGACAGGTGAACAACATGTTTTTGGACCGGACATTCTTCAGAAAGAGGAAGAACAGATCGCCCTGATCAGGGAAAGACTGAAGATTGCTCAATCAAGGCAGAAGAGTTATACCGACAATCATCGTAGAGAATTGAGCTTTGAACCTGAAGATTTTGTGTACCTTAGAGTCACGCCACTCAAGGGAGTCAGGAGGTTTCATGCAAATGGGAAGCTCACACCCAGATATGTCGGACCATTCAAGATCTTGAGCCGCAGAGGTGAAGTTGCGTACCAGTTGGAGTTGCCACAGTCATTGGTAGGAGTACATGATGTATTCCATGTGTCACAATTGAAGAGTATCTCCGAGCACCGGAAGAGCAAACGCCTTTGGAGGCAATCGAGCTGCAAGAAGATTTGACTTACAAAGAGCATCCGGTGAAGATTCTGGACATAATGGACAGAGAAACAAGGAACAAGTCAATGCGCTTTTCCAGAGTTTAGTGGAGCAATCACTCGAAAAGTGAAGCGCCTTGGGAACGGGAGGAAGATCTGAAGAAAGGGTTTCCTAACCTATTCCATAGTCAGCCCTAAATCTCGGGGACGAGATTTTGTTAAGGGAGGGAGGTTTGTAACACCCTAAAAATTGCCCTAATTTAAAATTTTGAAGTATTTTCGATTTTTGAGAATTTTTGGGAATTTATTGGAATTCATTTGGATTTATTCAAATATGGCCTTTCTGGAATCAATTAAAATATTGCAAAAGTTTATGCAAAGTTCTTCAAAAAAATATTTTATTTGAGTTCCAAATGTCCCAAAATATTTTCCAGAATTTTTCTGGAATTTTCCACGTGTTTTTGTTATTTATTTCAGCTTTGTTTAATTACCTGAATTATTTTAATTCAAAAAGGTTTTAAAAATGCTCGAATAGTGTTTGGGCCGAAACCCTCCAGTCCGGCCTAGTACTATGCTCAGCCCGGCCCAAGCATGTCGCAAACCCTAATCGCCACGCGCTCAAGCCGTCCGATTGAGATCCAGCGGCTGCCGTTGCGCCACGTCGCCCGAACGAGTGCGCCATCGGATCGTCGTTGCACGGACGACCCGGATAGCTCCACGTCGCTTCGTCCTCGCGGGATCACCGGAGAGGCGTTGGCATTGAAGCCTGTGAGTTTCGCCGCTTGTAGCGCGCACGTCGAGGCAACCTTTAAGTCCCCGTTGAGGGCGTCGTGCAGTGATCTTCACGTCGCGTCTTTTGACTCCTTGTACACATGCCGAGACCTCCTCTAGCGCCCGTGCAAGCTCGCCGTAGTTGCACCTCCATGCCGCCGCTGTTCTTCGCCGTTTTCTTTGCCGTCAGTCCCTCTCCGCCGTCGCTCGAACCGGTTCCGACATCTCCGAAGTAAGCCACGTCGAACGAGTCAGTTCTTCATGCCGGAGAAGCCCCGTAGCGCCGTTGGCTGCGTCGTCTTCCCCAGCTCCGGCGACCTGTTTCTTCCGTGCCGTCGTTGACCTCGCCAGCCCTCGCGGCCGTCCGATCTGCATCGTTCGGTTCTGGTGAGTCCACGTCGCCCTTCTCTGTTTACATCTAGACCATTAGATCTGTTATGGATGGTGTAGATTAGCTCTAAGGTTTGCACATTAGTTGGATCTTGACCATTAGATTTATATTGAACGGCTTGCATTAGATCTAGTGTCTGTGCTTAGATTAGATCCGAACCGTTGGTTTGTTTTTGAACGTTAGCGATTGAGCCACGTAGTCAAGTACACAGTAAACAACTCCTTAAGCGCACGCCGTTGGATTAGATCTGAAAGGTTGAGATTAGATCTGGAAACTCCCTAAGGGTCCACGCCGTTCAAATTTGAACGAGCGGCGGAGATGACGACACACCCTCGCCGAATCGCGTGTGGATGCGTGTGCATCTTTGACCGAGGACCAGACCAGTCTCGGCCGTGGATTTCAAATGAGCCGTCGCGATAGTGCCGCGTGTTGCCGCGTAGCCCGAGGCATCGCGAAGCTCGCGCGCGGGATCCAGCCGTTGGATTCAATCCAGCTGTTGGATGCTCGACGCGTGTGCCCGAGATGCGAACCGTCGCCGAACTCGCACGCGGGATCCAGCCGTTGGATTCAATCCAGCCCGTTGGATGCTCGACGCGTGTGCCCGAGATGTGAACCGTCGTTGAGCTCACGCGCTGTAGATCTGACCGTTGATCTTTTGACGGCCGTGTTTGCGCCACGTGGTTCAGATCTGGCCGTCGGTTGGGAACAGCCGAGGTAGTGACGCATGTCGTGCACGAATCTCAAGACAATCGGCTGATGTCGCAGTGATGGCGTCGATCGGCGTCATCTGGTGGGGCCAGCGATCGTTACGTGGACCGACCCGAGCCGTGGACTGGGTTCATAAACCGAGGTGACGTGGTTGCACCAGGAGCTGCCACGTGTCAAGCTGACGTCACCGTTGACATCATAAATATTTTTATATTTCGGCCGAAATTCATTTCGGTGCTAACGTCATCATTATGTCTTGCTGACGCAATAAACGGAGTTTTCAGTAGAAAAATAAATAAGTTAATTCGGTTTATTCTTTTTAATATATTCGCAAACTTTGAAAGGCTATATCTTTTACATTTTAACTCTGATTAAGGTGATTATAATTTCTAAAAAATTTTAAAATCAAGATCTATATATTGGTGAATTTTTTGGAATTTTTAGAGTTGAACTTGATCTCTGTAAATTATATTTATTGTGTATTTATTTATTCCGAGTAGACATTAATTTGCCGAAAAGCTCTGCGGGAGAATTTCCAGCACAAGACCAAGCTCCAAATCAGGATCATCAACTCTTTGAAGGCAAATGATGCTTTGATAATTTTGATCCCAGTTTTTGAATGTATCTTGCTTTGAAATTATGCATGCTAAGTTAATTATAAATGAATTTAAATTAATTTGGGAGTGTAGCTAAACAACCTAAAATTCTATTGCCACCTTGAAATTATCATTTGTATGCCTTTAAATCATTGTTCACTCGAGGGTTACTCATAATTGTTGGATGTTAATATGATGCCAACACGGGAGGCTAGACCGTGATTAGATGCTTGGCCTTGCCACGAGTCATGAATGACCTTTTGAAAAAAGCAACAATGCTGGTTAATGAATTATTGAATGTATTTGAAAGTGGTGTGATGATGCCACGTGATGCAATTGAAGTACGGAGACCTGTGTGGATCTGTATCGATGTTGAGTTATTGTTGGCAGGTGTAGCACAATAATCAACTAGGTGGGAAAATGTTTTAGACTGGGGCAAGTGGCAGAAGTCTGTGTGCCAGGTGGGCCTCTATGGCAATAGGCTGATGAGTGATGTGAGTATGTGTGCCACTGTTGAGTGTTGGAAGTCTTGCCTTGGTCAGTTAAGGACTTCACCTTGCAAGTCTTTGAACTGAGTCACCCGTACAACCACATGCCTGGAATGGGACAAACCAGGTTGATTAAGGTTCCGATATCTTTCCTCTGATACCTCGGGGTGACAGTACACGGGGGTGTATCTGTACGGGGGAGTATACCTGTGCTGCGGCTTGGTACCCATCCAACGGTGTTGGCCTGTCCTATACTTCGGCAGGTACTGCGTGAGAGTAGTGATAGCGAAGACAACACCGGAGAGGTTCATTGGTTAAGGTAGAGGTTCCTGAAAGGCTTTGTTACGGACGATCAACTGTGTGGTTAATGGCTGTATCTTGTGGGTGAAGTGTACAACCTCTGCAGAGTGTAAAATCTATTCGAATAGCCGAGTCCGCGGTATTGGACATTGCTCGGAGATTACAGTTAAGGGTTAGCCCTTCAAAAATAAAATGTGGAATGGGAGGCTGTATGCCAATGTTAAAAATGACATGATTAGGGTTGTGTGCCAAGTTTAAGAAGAAAAACCGTTTAAAGAACAAAGTACTACTAATAGCTGTTTCACCGCTTTTAATCTAAGTAAGATATAAGTTTAAAAATATTGTTTGATGCAAAAGAACCAAGTAAGCCAATTCTTTGGGATAAGCCTTGTATGTAGTATCAGCACTGCATTCTATGCATTACTTGTTGAGTACGGTGTGTACTCACCCTTGCTTTCAAAACAACACCAGTGGAGGAATCAATGCCAGTTTGGGAGGAGGAGTACGTTGAGGAGCCAGAGATCTAGGGGGAAGCCCAGTCAGTTGCCTGTGGCAAGATGGGGCTTCTACGGATGATTATTTGTTTTTCGCTGTTATTTCTATTTACTCTAATAATGTAAGCCCTGCGTGGCTGATCTATGTAAGGAGACCATAAGGTCGCACAACTCATTTAAATACATGTTTGAAGTACTTGATTATTATTCCGCTGTGTATGATTGTGGTACTTTAACCCTGTTTAGCCTGTGTGCACTAGCGTGATCCTGGACTAGTGCAGAATACACAGAGGGTCCGAATTTGCAGATTCGGGTCCCGACATATGTCCAATGGGATTGGAAGTAGAAAGAATACATGCATGTCCAAACGATTGTATACTCTATCGCAAAGAGTATACAGACATGCATGTATGTCCGGTATGCAAATCATCGCGATACAAGCGTAAAGGCCATGACAGCTAGGGCACCGTGGTGAAGAAAGGAGCTCCCGCTAAAGTGGTGTGGTATTTACCAGTAATACCTCGGTTGAAGCGTTTATTTGGAAACAAAAAGCATGCCCAATTGATGCGATGGCACTTAGAAGAGCGTAAAAAGGATGGAAAGCTGAGACATCCTGCTGATTCTGTCTAGTGGAGAACCATCGATAGGCTCTTTAGGAAGGACTTCGGGAATGAACCGAGGAATATAAGGTTTGGGTTGAGTACGGATAGAATGAATCCTTTCGGTAACATGAGTAGTATTCATAGCACTTGGCCCGTGACTCTCTGTATCTACAACCTTCCTCCTTGGTTGTGTATGAAACGAAAGTACATTATGATGTTATTTCTTATCCAAGGGCCGAGACAACCTGGCAATGATATTGATGTATACCTACAACCATTGGTGGAAGATCTTGTGGTACTGTGGAACGAAGGTGTACAGGTATGGGATGAGTACAAGCGAGAGTACTTCATCCTACGCGCATTGTTGTTTTGCACCATCAATGACACGTGCGGAGATGATGAAACGATGAGGGGCGGAGATGAAGGAGGAGATGATGACACGTGAGGAGCACCTAAGGGCCGAGATGATGGCGACGATATCCCAAAGTTAGAGTCAGATGGCCTCACCTCTCAAAGAAAAGCTTGTGCCCCACCCAAGCAGCTACGGTTCCAAAAAATGATCAGTCCAGTCCCCAGTTGAAGGTAATATTTTTTTCTAACTTAAAGGTACAAGTGTAACTCCTACAATGTTTTCAATCAAGTTGTGTACTTCTTACAGGTGCTTGCCAAGTGCTAGTTCACCGTGACGAAAGACGAATTTCCCATTGAGGCTGGACGCAGGGTTGCATTTTCATGCAAGAATACTGACATGGTGCATGGTAAGCCATTTGGGAAGCGCTACCTGAGGGTGCAGGTCGACTATGTCCAGGAAGACTTCCTATCTCATGTGTTGGAGTTCCCCTCGAACAAACATATCACCACTCTCGGGCAAGCATAGATGTCGTTCATTAAGTGGCCCACGACGGGTGTCGTAATACTCAAGGTAAAAAGCCACCGCTCTTCTCAATCATTCCAGTAATGCAACACGTTACATATGCATGTGCTTCGTACACTACTACAAGAATGTACATCACAATCGGTTCTTTTTCGTCATCACATTCAGTTCTTGTGGCGATACAAAGTCATTAGACAGTGATGAGGCGGCACTATCATGGTTGGTTTTTGCCCGATTGTGATAACGGCATCATCACAATCGGTTCTTCATAAGAAGCGTCACTATCGCTTCTTTATAAGAACCGATTGTGATGAGGCCTCATCACTATAGCTTTTTATAAAGAACCGATTGTCATGATGCACTCATCACAATCGCTTCATATAAAGAACCGATAGTGATGAGTGTGTGTGCAATCTCATTTGTCCACCCTCCCCAAAAACATCACATATCACATAATGCAAGATTTAGTTTGTAAGCCAAATACCCATATATTTAAAAATATCTAGTTTAAGTAAAAGATGGCAGTAAAATCTCATACAATAAGAGTATGAGATGATTATATAATATTTGTTGTTATGTCCAACAGTAGAAGGCAAATTAAGAATGGGTTAATAACAAGTAGCTTGCAATATGGCCCTCTACTCTAACAAAACAATAAGACAAATATAAGAGCACTACAAAACATAATCTATGGAATTTTATCATAGTTCATGTAGAATCGTAATACAGCCTGAACCTAGAATTTAGATATCAATTTGCCAATGTTAGGTCAAACATTTCATGTAAATCCAAACATATCAGACAGAGACGTTCTTTAAAAAAATAAAATCACCTTATCTTGCGAGTTGGCTTAGCAATTCCTGATATGTTTGCTAGCTTTGCTTCTAACTCTTTTTTCTACAAACAAAAGGAAGCATGGTTATAATATTCACTCAGAATACACATGATTAATATAGGTATTGTACTGGTACGAATAATCCCACCATTGTATCTCTCATCTTCTCAAATAAAATTGCTTTTATAGGCTCTTTGCCAATCCATCGACAAAGCTCAAGTGTCAAACCCTTGGAAGAAGCCCGAACATTCTGGTCTGGATGATCAAAAAGCCCAACAAGCATATTTAGAATTTTTTTTGGGTGGTACTACCTTAGCTCCGAATTCACTAGCAAGAAAAAAAGATGTTAGAGGAGTTCAATAAAAATTTATGACAACAGGGAGCCAAAATATAAGCCAGGAACTTACCTAAGTGCTTGAAACATCACGTCAATAGCAGGTACAACTGCTTTAACCACTTTGTTTTTTACAGCCTTCTCCATAGATTCCTGGTAGCACAACCATATGAAATATGTTTGAGCATGTTAGAATTCTATAAAAATATTAAATACTAGAAGGAACATGTGGTGATAGAAAGAGATGAGAAATCTTTTAGATGGGATGAGTAAGCAACTAAAGAAGAAAATCTTAAACAAAGGTGAGTCATCAATGCCTTGCAGCAAGATAAGATCATATCACTAAACTAAATACTTCTCTTAGAAATATTGAGACTAAATAAAATGCTAGTTCCAGTTCATCTAACAGCATCTCAGATTGGAGTAATATTCCATATTCCCATTGCACAGCATGGACTATGAAACAGCCCACTAAAAATCCAACATAAGGAAAGATGAAACGCCACCAAAGAAACAAGAAAATATGCTCCTTTGTTTTGGTCACTCCCATTTCCTTCTGCATTGTACTTGGCAGTATAAGAAACACACCAGGTTGTCCATGGATTTCACACGAGACATGGCTCCTTTGCCACTTTGGCAACAGATCCAAAAGACGGCAACCTCGTCAGCCCCCTCGGATCTAACATCTCGAGTAGGTTTGATTTTAGGTTGTCCACCTATTGAGAGGTAGAAAATAAATTAGTAAGATGGGATTATTGAACAAACAATGCATGCAAAGAATGAAGAGTATAACTTTGATAGGATCAGAATCTGAGTATAACTTTGCCTGCAAAGATACAGGAAATAAGTATACATCCATCGAAATTGTTGCAATCAACTTCAAATTAGTATAGTAAACAACATTATAACTTGCCCAAGCCTGATCGTATTAGAAAAAGACAAACAAAAGGGAAAGATCCCAACTGCGCTTTGGTTGATTAACAAAGCACACACCAAAAGACAGTAGTCAACTCAAAACCAGGACTCAAACCGATGTAAAAAGAACTACGAAACCGCAAAGTTTTACCTTTACCATAGTGCCCAAAAAACAAGCTTTGCCTCAACCATTCACTACCAACGTTAAGCTACGAACGATAAGAATTGAATCTTTGGCAATGACTAAATTTTGAAATACACGATCAGATTTTTAATCATAACTACTGTGGGCAAAATTCCAAATAAATAATTCAACAATGGGGAGAGACATTACCTTCCTGGCGATGAACTCGGGGTAGTTGTCCTGGAGCAGCGCGACGACCTGGCGGGTGACGGCGCGTTGCTTGCCGAGCATGGGCGGCGAGTTCTTGAGGTCGGTGACCTACACCACGAAGTAGATGCCACTAGCTACTAAGTCTAGCTGCGATAGGATGCCGCGCTCCCGTAGCTGGCCAGATGTCTCACTAGAGGAAGCGCTAGCGCTTCTCCTTATCATCGAACGCCTTCTCGTACAGCTACCTGTCTTGGTGGGGAGCCCGGAGGCGAGCCGACAGGGATGGGGGCCATGAGCTCGGGGGCCTTGATAGGGACGGGGGCGAAAATTGGCCCAAGAGCTCGGGGGCGAACCTCAGGGGCCGACGGGATGGCGACGAGGCCAGAGCTCGGAGGCCAACGAGGATGGGGATGGGGACGACAATCTTCTCCACCAAGTTCTTAGGGTTCGTGTTGTGGATGCTCTTCGCCAGCGGGTCCGTGCAGTTCGCCATCCTCCACGCTGGTGGTGACCAAGGCGGCGGCTACTCCACGCTACCGGTGGGATTGGGATTTCTGGGGATTGGATTGGGGCTTATGACCAAAACCCTAGCTAGCTGCTTCTGAACCCAGCGACTCCCATCTCAATCGGTTTCAATAGGAACCAACTGAAATATAATCAACACAGTTGGTTCAAATAAGAACCGATACAATTGTACCGAAGAACACTGTCGGTTTTAAACGGAACCGATACAATTGTGCCGAGGAACACTATCAGTTTTAAACGAAACCGTTACAAAGTACCAAAACCCTAGCTAGGCTGCTTATGAACCCATCGACTCCTATCTCAATCGGTTTCAACCGGAACCGACTGAAATATGATCAACACAGTCAATTTAAATAAGAACCGATACAATTGTCCTGAGGAACACTATCGGTTTTAAACGGAACCGATACAAAGTACAAATACAACACTATCGGTTCAAATGGAAAATGATATAAATGTATAGGAACATCACTATCGGTTCAATATTGGAACCGATTCAAATGTATAAAACATTTCAATCGGTTCTAATGTGCCAGGTGCTACATCACAATCATTTCTAACTTGAGAACCGATAGTGATTATTATAAACACCCCTCTTAAGTCATCTATCACAATCGTTTTTTCCTAAAAACATGAGAACTGACCCAGATAAAGCGATAGTGATTTATCATTCTGTCGAAATTACATAGTGCAAAATTGAAGGGGGTCGAAGGAAGGCTCACATTTTGAAGAAAACCACAAATTCTGCAAAATGAGGGAAAATCTCCTCAGGCTAGGCTTCACATTTACCCTCTTAACACCCACCTTTGAGAATTTCAATTTTTCTCACCCAAGTATTACTTCCAACCACAAAATAAGAGCTGTTTTTCGGGTGGCGGCGGAGAAATATCCTCTAGAACAATAATAGAGGAGAGTTCAACCTGAGTGATATAAATAAACTAGCGAGACACATCACAATCGGTTCTCACTTAAGAAGCGATAGTGATGTGCACGGACATCACTATCGGTTCTCTCATAAGAAGCGATAGTGATAAGACTGTGCACGTCACTATCGGTTCTTATGTGAGAAGCGATAGTGATGTGCATGGTCATCACTACCAGTTCCAAAAAAGAAGCGATAGTGATGTGCACGGGCTCATCACTATCGCTTCTTATGAGAGAACCGATAGTGATGTACATGCACATCATTATCGCTTCTCACATAAGAACCGATTGTGATGTGTTTATTGCTATATCACAATCGCTTCTAACCTGAGAACTGATAGTGATTATTATTAACACCCATCCTAATCATCTATCACAATCGTTTTTTTTCCTAAAAACTTAAGAACTGACCCAGATGAAGTGATAGTGATGTATGTACCATCCTGTAGTAGTGGTAGGTTCCTATCGTACCTGTGCCTGCTACTACTCTTGCTCCTGCTCCCACCACCATGACAAGTCCTATGCAGAGTGCAGAGCTAGTGCCAAAAGGACTAACATGACAACCAAAGAACCATAGGAGGTCTTAGAGACTTGTTTTGTCAAGAAGGCAAAGTTGACAGAGACCACAACGCCTTCTTAAATACATGGAAAGCCCATTGTCCTAACCTCGGAGACTCCTTCTGTCCATAAAAGAAAGTTGGCACAGGCCACAGAGCCCCCTCAAGATTTTAAGGGGTACGTACATGGAAATCCCCTTTGTGGATTTAATGTGCATTTTATATTTTTGTGAAATTTATTTAAAATATTTAAGTCTTTTAGAAAATCTGAAAAGTTTAAATAATGTTTTTTGAAAATATTTTATTTGAGTTCTAAATACCCTAAAATATTTTCCAGAATTTTTTTGGAATTTTTTCGATATTTTTGCTATGTTATTCGGCTTTATTTAACATCTAGAATTGTTTGTATTCAAAAATGCTTTAAAACGCGGTTTCAACAGTGTTGGGCTGAATCTGTGTGGGCCGAGCCTAGAAATCCCAGCCACCAACCCATCCACAACACACCCTACTTAACCCTAGCTGCGACAAATCCAGGCCATTTGGTGTGGATCCAATGTGCGGGAGCTCACCGCGTTGCGCTTGCACATGAGTCGCAGGATTGTGCACATGTGGACGCCTACGATGGAGCTGCGCGCCTTTGCTGTATCTCAACTGCATTCTGTCGTCACCACTGAACCTACCATGGATTCCTTACCAGACATGGCTCCCTAGGCCTCTATTTAAAGCGTCGCCACCTCCATCATAATCCCCACCTCAAGCCGCACCTGACACCCAGATAATGTCGCCCTAGTCACTACCTTGCAACCAGATGAGCTCGCCGGAGTTGCTGTGCGTGCACACCATTGGTTTTGCACCATGACACCACCATTTTGCCCTCCCCACCTTGACTGTGACTAAATCTGGAAACCCTGTGTTGAGGCCATTCGATTCCACCAGAAAACGTCACCGGAGGTTCCCTGTAGCCCCGCATTCGTTGTCTTTGTCTTCGCTGTCGGTAAGCCACCGCCGTTGTGCCATTGGCACCATCACTGAGCTTTTTGACCATCGAATCTCGCATGTGTGCCTTGGATCTGGCTGCATGTCAAGTCATCGCAACCAGCCATTGCTTAGCCGAGCCGTTCGATCTATTCCGGATGGTCAAGATCTCGCAATGCATCACAACCGAGGTAACCCTAGAACTGTCATTCCATCGGTAGTATCAACCATCCAATCTTGTGTTGGTGGCTGCGTTGTTGCCACGCCATCACCAGCCTTCACCGTAGATCTTCACTGTTGGATATAAGATTGACAATCGAGATTCTGCCATGTTTAGCCATCGCCGACAGCCTCTATGGTGTATCATGACCATCGGATTTGAAAACGACGATCGTGATCGTGCCAAGTGCCATGTGTCTTGACTTGGGTCTGCCGCATGTCGCTGCTTGCATCATTGCTTGCGTCAGCCGGTGCACAAGCACAGTGGACAGGGTTCACGGTGGACAAGAGCCGGCCATGGATCGAGTCCATGCACCAATGTCATGTGTCGGTTAGTCATTGGGCCACGTGTCTGCTGATGTCAAAATGATGTCATAATTCAATTTTTCAGTAGAAAAATAATTTGATTAATTTAGATTTTCTATTTTCTAATTTTCTTAATTATTCAAATATTTTGAAAACTCATTTTCTCTCATTCAAACTCCGATTGTGGTGATTCTAGTTTCTAAAAATTTATAAAATTGAGCTCTATTTAATGTTGAATTTTATTCAATTTTTGGAGTTATTTTGCTCTCTATTTTTAGTATTTATTGCTTTATTATCCGTTTCGCATAGACGTTGAAGTACCCGAGGTGTTTGTGAGCGAGGAGCCAACTCAAGAGCAATGTCCAGAGCAGGATCAAGAACTTTTTGAAGGCAAGTTGTGCTTCGATCATGTTGAGCCCATGTTTTAAAAGTTATATTGTTTTTAAACTATTGAATGCAAATTCAACATATACATGTTTTAATTAATTTGGGATTAGCTAATCAACCAATTTAAGTTATGTCAACCTTGTCATTTGTATGCTATGATTCATTTGTCACCCTAGTTTGGTTCTTTATTAATTGGTAACTATTAATTTCCAATGTGGGTTAGCTAGAACACGAATAATTTGGTTAGCCATGCAATGAGTTATTGATATCATTTTATGTGAGCAAATTTTATCTTGCTAAATGGAATATGGGACATGTTTGTGAAATGTTTGTGAGGTGTTGTCACACAATGTTGTTGATAGCACGTGATGCATGGTAATCAACTGGGGTGGTAAAATGACTTAGATTGAGGCAAGTGGCAAGGATTGTGATTTTAGGGTGGGCCAATATGGCATTTGGGCGGTCGCATTATTTTATATAAATGGAAATTGATGGTATAATGGTAATGGTGAATTTTTGGTAAGTCTTTCCTTGGTCAATTAAGAAGTTAACTTTGCAAGGAATTGAAATGAGTCATTCATACAACCATATGTCTGGAATGGGACATACCTAGCTGATTAATTTGCATTGTCTAGATTTTGGTACTGTCATGGTTGTGTGGGTTCCAGGTGCACAGGTAGTAGACTCACATGGCACAAGAGGGTGGCCCTGAATGTGGTAACCTATCCCATCAGTGTTGAAACCTGAGTGGGCAGTACTGGATTTATACAGAGCATTGTAAAGGCTTTGTTTTGGTCACTTGCCTTTGTATTGTATGATTTGTATCTTGTGGGTAATGTGTATAACCTTTGCAGAGTGTCAAACCTATTCGAATAGCCGTTCTCGCGGTATTGAGCAATGCTCGAGAATTATAGTCGAGGGTTAGATTTTAATAAAATGAACATGGGAATGGTGGCTGTATGCCTATGAAGGTTTGGAAATTGACTTAAGGTTGTGAGTCAGTTTATTTGGGAAATAACTAATAGATTTTTATAACCTCTACAGAGTGTCAAACCTATTCGAATAGCCGTGCTCGCAGTATGGAGCAATGCTCGGGAATTACAGTCGAGGGTTAGATTTTGATAAAATGAACTTGGTAATGGTGGTTGTATGACTACGAAGGTTTGGAAATTGACTTAAGGTTTTGAGTCAGTTTATTTGGGAAATTATTGAGAAATTTATTATTGTTACTATTTGTTTACTGTCATTTCAATCTATTTATCCTATTCTTTTATAAATGTTGCTTTATTGCAAAATAACCAATTCAGTCATTCATTTGGAATAAGCCATCATATTGTCGAATATCTAAACATGGGGCAAGTGTCCACAGAGGATACGTAGAGGATATGTCCCAACGACATGCAGAGATTCCGGATATCACAGGCCCGATTCTGTGGGATATGATATATGCGGGAAAGATAACTCCATATTAGGAAGGACTCGATCGCTTTCCCCTTGCGAGGAAACCAACTAGAGTACGCCTGGTATCTAGGGAAGTTTGGATATGCTGCAAAGATCACGCGACGATGGACTCCACATCGGCTACGATCTGATACTTGAAAACGACTACAACATGACTTGAGGCCGAGCTACCCCGACATATAAGGCAAGGGGTAGGGGTCCTCAAGGGAGGAAGCTTTCTAGATCAGAGACAGAGCAAGAGCAATTCTCTGAAGATTAGTAATTTAGAGCTTTAGTTCCTTTAGCACATAGAGCTCAGGAGCTGATGAAGCCTGTTTCATCATCCTCCAGCCATAGCATATCCTTAGCTTAGGTGTAATCCACATTGTAGCTAGGGCTAGACACATTGCTCTGTACTTTGTTCATTGACTCCATACATCATCCAAACAGGAGTAGGGAATTACTCCACTAGGGGGCTCGAACATGTCTAAATCGTGTCCCAATGATTTTGTGCTTGACAATGCTAACCATAAGGTATAAATTTATTATCGATTTTCTAACCTTCGACAGTTGGCCCACTAGGTAGGGGCCTTAACTATTTTTTGCAGATCAAGCATGTCTTCGGTGTGCACTCACATCGAATTTTTTGGCGACTGCCTGTGCGATAATTTTCGCTCGGTCACCACCATCGACCAAGCACCTGCGATCAGATCTGAGACCGCCTTCGTATCCATGTTCTATCGATGGGGACCGAGCGGAGATCTAGTGCACATCGACTTCATCGAGTCCTGTTCTTGGGATCCATGCCGAGAGGTAGGCTTCACCGACTATGACCCGTTGGAGCCCAACGTCCTCATGTGTGTTGACACGAAAAGCGAAAGCGACGGCCATAGCTGCTAGGGCAGCAGCACGACATATCGATGTGTGTTCATGGCTGGAGTAAACAACGGTGCTACTGCCGGTAGTTCCCAAGAAAGGAACCCAGGGGCAGACGCCGTAGAAGGTCAGGAAAGCCAATTCCCCCTGATGATGCCTCAAGACCTTGCAAACGCTGTTGCCCCCAACACCGCAGATCATCGGCGTGATCTAGCAGCTGCGGCTACAGTCGGGATCACGGTCAATCTATCGAGGCAACAAGACCTTGATGATCCAATGACACTCCACCCATGGGTGCGAGATCTTTAGGGATAGCAAATTCCTCGATAGCCCGACCACAATGGCAGGTCCAGCCGTACTCCTAGAGCAGCATCCCATCAGTGCCACAATAGCAACATATTTAGCACTCCTGAGACAAATGTCTAGTGTGCTCACATGCTGCTTAAATCCCTTCTGCCACTTGATCTGGGCAACCCGATGAATCCAGTGTTCGACCAGATAAAAACGCTGCTCGATGCAGTGCAAGCACAAACCACTCGAGTTGCCAACTCGAGGCAAGGGCGTCCCAGCCAGCAGGGCACCAGAAGCCAACGGTCAAGACCATCCCACTGCCATCGAGCAGAAGGATCAGCGGTGGCTAGTTCCAACCAGAGAGTTTACAGGGTAGTTCGCTCCAACCTCCATCCGGGACATCCTGAAGATCTTTGAGATTGAATTCCTCATGATCGACGAGACTTGTGGGATGTCCTGCACGGCTGGAGGGAGGAGCGTGACCGGGTAGACCGCGAGCAGGCGAAAAAAGAGTCCCCACCTTCAAGGGCCCAATATCCCGCGCGCCAAGCCCGAAGGTGCGAATCTCCACCCTTGAGGGGCCACTCGCATGCACGGCACAGGCTCCCTCCTCGGCAAGGTCCGTGACAGGTGACCCCTGAGGATGTCGATGAAGGATGCAAGTTCTTCACCCCCAAGCTACGTGCAATAAGGTGCCCAGATAAATTCCAACTAGACCCCGTCGAAAAGTACTAAAGAAAAATCAACCGCGTTGAGTGGGTGCAGATGTACACTACAGTCATGAGGGCTACTAGGGAAAGCGAGAAGGTGATGGCCAATTACCTGCCCAACACCCTAGATGGTGCTGCGAGGTCCTGGTTGCTCAACCTCCCACCTCAGTCAATATCCTCATGGGCGGAGTTGCGGGCCCAATTCATCACCAACTTCGAAGGCACATATGAACGCCCCAGAACACGCAGAAACTTGCATCAGGTGATTGAAAAGCCAAGTGAGTCGTTGCATGGCTTCATTCGATGCTTCAGCGACAGGCATAACTTGATCCCTCACATCTCGGATGAGTCTGTCATAGTCGCCTTCGAAAACCGTGTCAAGGATAGGGAGTTGAAAGGAAAGCTGGCCACTCGAAAGATGCAAACCCCAAAAGAGCTTTGCGAGTTAGCGGATAAATGTGCCATACGTGCCGAGGCCCGATAGCATCTCAATGACCCCAAGTCTAGCGAGGACAAGCTCGAGTCATCCAAGCAGGGGGCAAAGAGGAATAAGAACCGTGGGGAAAAGCGCAAGGGTGATTCTACCGTAGCCATGGCTGAAAGAGGCAAGGCGCGTAATACTGGTGACAACAAAGGTCAAGGCCGTGGGGGAGGCAAATACTGCCCAGTCCATCACACGGACAAACACGACATCGACGAGTGCCAGGTGATCATCAAGAAGGTCCAAGAGAAACTCAAGGTTGCCCTAGCCGAACATTGGGTCGAGCAGTCCAAGGAGATGCTCTAGGATGACTAGCCTAAATATCACAGGGCTGACCACAAGCTGGCGCAAATTTTCAGAGGATCTACCACGTATGAGTCCAAGAGGCAATACAACGTAGTCGAGAGGGAGGTCAACCTGGCCACGCCAGCTCTCCCCAGATTCCTCAAGTGGTCAGAAGTACTAGTCATCTTTGACCAATCGGATCACCCAGCCGTGGTCCCACATCTTGGTCGATAACCCGTGGTGGTCAAACCCACCATCGTCAACGTTAAGGTCGCTCGAACCTTGATCGATGCAGGAAGTTCGCTAAACCTCTTCTCCGCAAAGACGCAGGAGAACATGGGATCCCTCGAACGGAGATCAGGGCCAGAGCAGAGCCATTCCATGGCATAACTCCGCGATCATCTTTGATGCCCCTTGGTCGGATCGAGCTGCCAGTCACGTTCAACACACCAGACAATTTTCGCACTGAGAAAATCCTCTTCGATGTGGTAGATTTTGAGACTGCCTACAACGTGATCCTAGGCCACCCAATGCTAGCCATGTTCATGGCCGTGGTCCACTATGCGTATTAGACCATCAAGATTCCAGGGCCAAAGGGAGTCCTCACAATCAAAGGGGACAGCGAGTGGCTCTGTTCCTACCTCTTCTATGCACGAGGTAGAGGCCACTTTTTCTTTTGAACCTCCCCACCATATTCAGAGACATCATGTACCTGATCAAATCATTGGTGATCTGCCTCCACTCTGCCTTTGTTGCCTCTTTTGAGCCGAAGAATGTTTCTCATGTATTATCCGATGAATCATAGATTAATGCTATGCATGAGGAACTCGAGAACTTCAAGAGGAACAAGGTATGGCAGCTTGTCGAGCCCCCATCTGGTCCTAATGTCATTGGGACTAAGTGGGTGTTCATGAACAAGCATAGTGAGGATGGGGTTGTCATTAGAAACAAGGATAGGCTAGTTGCACAGGGCTTTTCTCAGGTTGAGGGACTTGACTTTGAGGAGACCATTGTCCCTGTAGCTAGACTAGAGGCTATTAGGATCCTGCTTGCATTTTCGGCATCCAAGGGCTTCAAGCTTTATCAAATGGATGTCAAGAGTGCATTCCTCAATGTATATATTGAGGAAGAGGTGTATGTCAGGCAGCCTCCAGGATTCAAGAACCCCAATTACCCAAACCATGTCTTCAAGCTTTCCAAAGCGTTATATGGACTTAAGCAGGCTCCTAGAGCTTGGTATGAGAGGCTTAAGTCATATCTTCTTAGTCATGGTTTCAAAATGGGTATTGTAGACAAGACTCTGTTCATCAGACATCAAGATTCTCATTTCCTCATCGTCAAGATTTATGTGGACGATATTATCTTTGGTGGCTCTTCGCATTCTCTTGTGTCTCGGTTTTCAGAAGTGATGAGCACAGAGTTTGAAGTGAGTATGATGGACGAGTTGAGCTACTTCCTCAGCTTCCAAATCAAGCAGACTCGGGAGGGCTCTTTCTTGCATTAAGGCAAGTACACTCAAGACCTCCTGAGCCGCTTCGACATGTCTGATGGGAAGCCGATGCTGACTCCTATGGCCACCACTGGTGTTCTCGAGCCTGATGATAATAGTGAGCCAGTTGATCAGAAGGAGTTTCGGAGCATGATCGGCTCCCTCCTGTACCTCACTACCTCGAGGCCGGACATACATTTTGCTGTGTGTCTGTGCACTCAATTTTAGGCTTCTCCTCGCGCCTCTCACCGCCAGGCGGTGAAGCGCATCTCAGGTACCTTCGAGCTAACATTGATTATGGTATTTGGTACACTTCTTCTTCTTGTTTGTCCCTTCGAGCTTTTTCCAATGCAGACTTTGCTGGCTGTAGGATAGATAGGAAAATCACTTCTGGAACTTGCTAATTCATCAGCACTTCTCTTCTTTCTTGGTCATCTAGGAAGCAGTCCAGAGTTGCACAGTCCACTACTGAGGTCGAGTACGTTGCTGCAGCTTGTTGCTATAGTCAGGTGCTTTGGATGATATCGACCTTGCGGGACTTTGGGTTAGAAATAAAGAGTGTTCCACTCTTCTGTGACAACACTTCTGCTATTTGCATTGCTGAAAACCCAGTGCAACACTCTAGGACCAAGCACATTGATATGAGATATCACTTCCTTAGAGACCATGTGGAGAAGGGTGATATAGTGCTTCAGTTTGTGGAGAGTGACCATCAAGTTGTCGATATCTTCACAAAGCCTTTGGATATCTTTAGGTTTGTGGCCTTAGCTTAGAGTTGTGTATCATTACGGCTTATCGTGAGGGTGAGCTGGTTTGTATATTTTGTATTATATATTTTCTTCTAGCTTTTCTTTTCCTTTGCATCTTCTGAGTGTTTCTGAGCCTAGTGTTATCTACTATCTTTTCTTTGCTCTATAGCCACCCAGTTTGCAATCTCTCGATTTCTTATCCCCATTCTGTGTTTCTGGTTTCGATTGAGTTCTTTTGGACCTTTCTTGAACTTAATTTTCAAATAACTCAACTTAAACCAGAATTGTGCTTAAAATTGATTCACTTGTTGAGCGAGAGTTTGAGAATCTGCTTCATGCACTGCATATAGAGTTCATATTCTGTTTTATGAGCTTTTTCTATTATGCAGATGAACTTCTATTCATGCTATGCACCCTGCTACCATTCTTGAAGAAAAATGCTGGCTTAGATATGTCCAAGTTTTTTTCAATCATCTTGCTAAGCTTGTTAAAATTTTAAAATTAAACCTTTAAATGAAAACTTGATGAAACATGTTGCTTTTACTTGCTATGTTTCCTCTCTTGGTGCATATGCCATTATTTGTGAAATTTTGGATTTCTACTAGAGTCCTTATAGCAACTTGGGTGAAGCTAGGTAGATCCATACTCGATTCCTTCACATGCTCATAAATCTAAGATGAAAACAAAAATTGACTCCTTTTGTGCTAATTGATCTCAACACCTTACCGTCTCAAGACTGCCTCCCATTGCACTTGGGATGAACTTGGAATGTATTGTGTATGACCAATACCATCCTCTTAAGAGCTTTTCTTGAGATGGTCGACTATGGCTTGAGTCAATCACACTTAAAAATGCAAATATATATATATATATAAATTAATAAGTGGGTAAAGAATGCAAATAATGTTACACATTTGCACCCCACTGTGTTATTTGAAGTCTTAAAGCAAAAATTTGCACTAAAGATAATTGAGCTCGAAGGACCTTGTATCCACTTCTAGCTTTCCCAAAGTGTTGAGTAGATTGAACTCTAGGTTCTCCATTTGATCAATTGTATGGCTGTGCTTCTAGTTTAGAAACTATGCTTGGTGTTGCACTTGTTAAATCATGCATAAAGACATGGCCTTACTTGTACTTGCTAGCAAATTTGACATTTGCACTTGGACTTATCTTAGTTTAGTCTAATATGTCATTAACTTGCTTGATTCGAGTAGATTGGTAGTACCTAGTATCGAGTAGAAATGTTGCTGGGTTGAGCACTCTGCAGTCAGCTCAACTCGATTCCTTAGTTTAACCAATTGTTAGTCGATATCATTTTATCGACTTGGTGTCGTGATCGATCGAGTTGGTCGTGAGATCGATAGACTTGGTATCGAGTTGAGGTTGATAGACTAGGTATCGAGTTTGACATGTGGTCGATCAATCGATGCGGTCGAAACGGTGGTTGAGTTTCTACTCGAGCGAGGATCCAACTCGATGGTGACAACTCAATGAAGCCGATATAGTGGTCAGTATTGCCGACTTGTTGAGCGATGCAATTGGGTGATGATTTCATATCTTTGTTGGACATTGCTATGTGATCGGTTTTCCTTCTATTTGATGGCTGCAGGATGACGGTGCTAGATCATGGTGAGGCGAAGGATGACCGGGACTAGTCGAGGAGCGTCGGAGGTCCAGACGGTCAAGGATCGCCGGAAGATTATCGGAGACTATGTTGCTGCGAACCTAAATGACAAGGAATAGCTTAGATGCTAGTTAGGAGCTGCTCAGATCAAGGGGGCCATCGGATCGCAGTCTAGGTGATAGAGTAGTAGGTCCAGTTAGTATGGTTGTATGTGGGAGTCATTCCTAACCCTTGATGGTGGTCCTTAGAGTAGAAGGAACTCATCCAAGGGTGGAGGGTGACTCAAGAGTAATATAAATAGAGGGGAAGGGGTAGCCTTCCTCCTCTTGAAGGTTTTAGAGGTTTTGGCTCCTTTGAGATTTTTGCCCACTTTGTTGTGAGGCTTTGTAAACCTCCCTTCCAGAAATGCAAATCATTTTCACTTATGCTTGAATTTACTTAGCTTAGTTAACATGCGTTTCTACCATGTGAGTAAAGTGTACAAAAATATTTAGATTTGTCATGTTATCATTATATTGATCATTAAAAATACTTTCATATAATTATAATTTTAATAGTATTCATTAACATATAGTGAATAAAAACAATAATTAAATATGTATATTAAAAGACTGTATCAATATCCAAAATAATGGGTAAAAAAAGACAGAGGCAGTACATTTAAAATGACTCTGTTCTCCAGCTTAGACAGACGCATTTAAAACGCATTTTCAGCTTTTAAATTCCGCAATTTACATTCTTGCAATTTGCTTCTTACACATTTGGTTTTGCCTCCCCTCCATCTAAATACTTATGGATCTTGTGCTGAGGATGTATGATTGATGGATGAGTCTTCTTCAGACCATATTCCAATCATCTAGGCAAATCTTGTGTTCTTTTTTGGAAGAAACTGATCTTGTGTGCACTGGGCACATCACAATCAGTTCTTATGTGAGAAGCGATAGTGATGTTCATGCACATCACTATCGGTTCTCACAAAAGAACCAATTGTGATGTGCACGTGATCATCACTATCGCTTGTTTTGCTAGAAGCAATAGTGATGATCAAACACATCGCTATGGGTTCTCAAAAAATAACCGATAGTGACGTGCACGTTGTCATCACTATCTCTTCTTATGTGAGAAGCGATAGTGATGAGCATGCACATCACTATCGCTTCTCACATAAGAACCGATAGTGATGTGCATGTAATCATCACTATCGCTTCTTATGTGAGAACCGTTAGTGATGATAATGCACATCACTATCGCTTCTCACATAAGAACCGATAGTGATGTGCATGATCACATCACTATCGCTTTTTTAGTGAGAACCGATAGTGATGTGTGTGCACATCACAATCGCTTCTTAAGTGAGAACTGATTGTAATGTGTCTCGCTAGGTTATTTATACCCCTTGGGCTGAACTATCCTCTGTTGTTGTTCCAGAGGATATTTCTCCGCCGTCACCCGAAAAAATAGCTCATATTCTGTGGTTGGAAGCAATACTTGGGTGAGAAAAATTTAAATCCTCAAGGGTGGGTGTTAAGAGGGTAAATTTGAAGCCTAGCCTGAGGAGATTTTCCCTCATTTTGTAGAATTTGTGGTTTTCTTCAAAATGTGAGCAGTCCTTCAAATTACCCCTTCATTTTTGTAGTATGTAATTTTGACATGTCGTGAAGAAAGTTTAGGTTGCACTGGTATTATGTATATCCTATCAGATTTCGCACTCTTTATTTGACAAGCACACATGTATTTAATTATCTTAATTTGTAGTGCTTTCATGTTAATCTGAAATTATTATTGCAATCATGTGATGAATGTTAGAGTTTAGGCTGCTGAACCTACATCTCCCATTCAAGGTTGCTTGTTTATAAATATGCTGATCGAAATACATATTTATAAGCAAAAAGTCTTGAATTGTCCATGTTCTTTGGACAGTTCGAGGATATGTGGTTCGTTCAAGTTCCTGAGCTGTTGTAAAACTCCAGAGTAGATTTTGATAGCGTCTCCGTGTTGTTCTCTGGATACACACCCCTCTTGACCTGTTGTCGAGACGTGTATCCAGAGAACAACGGGGAGATGCTGCCGAAATTTTCTCTGGAGTTGTACAACGGCTTAGAAACTTGCCCGAACCACATATCCTCGAATGGGATTAGGACCTAACCCTTGTTTTGTTTCATTGTAATCAAAAGATTTGCAAGCTACTGCACTATATAATTAGTTCATTCGATATCATTGTAATCAAAAGAACAATGTATGTCTCCTATCTTGGGAATTGGAAGCTCTAAACTAGGAAAGAATCTAGGTATCGATTAGGAGTACATATTTTATATATCTTGAAACCTATCCTCTATTTTGCAAAGGTAATATTAACTGGAATGATGTCTCAATATTTCAAATAGCTAGCTAGGTGTCCCTCCAGTTTTTCTTTAATTTATTGTGCGAAGTTTAATTGCAGATGGACCATGAGGAATGGATGTATCAGAAAAGTCATGTGAGTGCTGAATTTCAGGGGTGTTAAGGAGGCAATGCCAATCCGTTGGAAGCGGATGACTGGCTAAGGACTATTGAGAGGAAACTACACATAACCCAGTGTGTAGAGCATTAGAGGGTGCTATATGCCTCTCATCAGCTGGAAGGAACGGCTGTGGAATGGTGGGAGAACTTCTATGCATCCCACGAAGATCCGCAAGGCATCACTTGGGAGGAATTCACTACAGCCTTCCGTCAGTACCATGTACCAAAAGGTATTATGGATCTTAAGAAGGAAGAGTTTAGGAATCTCAAGCAGGGTGGCCAATCAGTGGCTGACTACCTGAATAAGATTACCCAGTTGGCACGCTACGCACCAGAAGACATAGTGACGGATAAGGCTAGACAATCCCGCCTTATGAAGTGATTGAACGTGGGACTGCAGGTGGGACTGATCACGCACACATTTCTTGACTTTCAGGAGTTGGTCAACAAGGCCCTCATCTTGGAAGATAAGCGCAGGGAGTTGGACGACAACAGAAAGCGCAGGATGGTGCAGCAAGGAGGTCATCAGGGTCAGCAGAGGCAGAGGACGGCACCTCAACAATTCGTTCCATTCCAGCCCAGAGGCAGTGACAGGGCACCACTGCCAGCAAATCGTCCAATGGGCCAGAATGTTCAAACTCCAGCCAGAATGGTGGTACAAGCTGGAAGAAATTCGCAGGCAACGGGAAGGCGTTGCTATCACTGCAACGAACTGGGGCACTTTGCCAATAATTGCCCTAAGAAGGGAGGTGTCACTCCCGTCCGCTATAACCTGGGGAACACACCCGCAAGGACTCCAGCGCCGAATGTGAACTGCGGAGCAACATCATCGGCAACTCCGTCTCAGGTAACCATGCGAGGCTGAGTCAACCACATCACCGATGAGGTCCAGAATGTTACGGACATTGTATTAGGTAAGTTCCTAGTAAACTCAGTACCAGCTATTGTTTTATTTGATTCTGGAGCTCCACATTCATTTGTTTCCCAAGATTTTGCTATTCAAAATGATTTGGATATTGTGAATCTTAAATGAGTGCTTGTAGTCCAATCCCCTGGATCAGAACTTCGATCCGAAGTAGGACGTTTTGGGGTAAGACTAATAATTAATGGAATAGAGTTCCTAGCGAATTTAATTATCCTCAATACCCAAACCATGGATGTTATCCTGGGAATGGATTGGTTAACCAAGCACAAGGCAGTGTTGGACTGCGGACGAAGAGTCATATCAGTCGAGAGCTCGAATGGAAAGAAGATTGAATTTGAAGCAACAGCAGTGCGGGATGGACAGTTGATGGTCAACAGCATGAAGACCGTCAAACTAGAGGATGTACCAGTAGTCAATGAATATTCAGATGTTTTTTCGGAGGATTTACCTAGGATGCCTCCAGATAGGGATATCGAGTTCGTTATAGAACTTGTTCCAGGGACAGCTCCAATAGCTAAGAGTTGGTAGAAATGAAGAAACAAATTGAAGAGCTGTTGAAAAGGGATTTATAAGACCTAGTTCATCGCCTTGGGGAGTGCCAGTCCTGTTCGTCAAGAAGAAGGATGAGAGTTTTAGTACGTGTATAGACTTTCGTGCACTCATAGAATAAGTATCCGCTACCCAGGATTGATGACCTATTTGATCAGTTGAGAGGAGCAGGAGTCTTCTCCAAGATTGATCTCCGATCGGGGTATTATCAGTTGAAGATCTGATCAGAGGATATACCAAAGACCGCATTTTCGTCAAGATATGGGCATTATGAGTTCACGGTCATGTCATTTGGGTTGACGAATGCACCAGCGTACTTCATGAACTTAATGAATAAGGTCTTCATGGAATACATGGATAAGTTCGTCATCGTGTTTATAGATGATATCCTTGTCTACTCCAAGACGAGGGAAGAACACACTGAGCATTTAAGGCTAGTCCTTGAAAAGTTAAGGGAACAACAGTTGTTTGCTAAATTTAGCAAATGCGACTTCTGGAAGAATAAGGTAGAATTTCTTGGGCATATAATGACTGTTGAAGGAGTTGCAGTAGATCCAAGTAAAGTAGAAGCAGTATTGCATTGGGAGCCACCGAAGTCAGTAACCCAAATCCGTAGTTTTCTTGGAATGGCAGGATATTACCGTCGTTTCATAGAGGGATTCTCTACAATTGCAAGACCCCTTACGCAATTATTGAAGAAGGAAAAGAAATTCTTGTGGATGCCAGAATGTGAAAAGAGTTTTCAGGAGTTGAAGAAGTAGTTAACGTCAGCACCGGTATTGGTCTTACCTGATGTTCATCAAAGCTTCGACATTTATTGTGATGCATCGCGTCAAGGACTGGGATGCGTATTGATGCAAAACAGAAAAGTAGTTGCATATACATCGAGGCAATTGAGGCCACATGAAGAGAATTATCTGACCCATGATCTGGAATTGGCCGCCGTAGTGCATGCACTGAAGTTATGGTGTCATTATCTCATCGGAAACAGATGTGAAGTATATACCGATCATAAAAGTCTCAAGTATATCTTCACACAAGCTGACTTAAATATGAGGCAAAGAAGATGGCTAGAGTTGATTAAATATTTACAATGTTGGAATCCATTACCATCCTGGTGAAGCCAACCTTGTGGCTGATGCCTTGAGTCGAAAGAGCCACAGTGTAAATATGCTATTGGAAACAAGTCAGGATGGGTTGAGTAAGGAATTTAAAAGATGAGGTTGGAAGTGGTACCAGAAGGATTTTTGGCTACCTTATAAGTAAGACCTACCCTAGAGGATCAGATCAGGGAAGGGCAAAAAGATGACGAAAAGATCAAGGAATTAAGTCCAAAATGGATGAGGGCAAGGCAAAGGATTTCAAACTGGATGAGCAAGGCACTATGTGGTTTAAAGGACGCATCTGTGTACCGAACAAAAAGGAACTGAAACAGTTAATTCTAGAGGAAGCTCATGACTCCAAGTATTCAATTCATCCAGGAAGTGCCAAAATGTATCAAGATCTGAAGGAAAGGTTTTGGTGGCTAAGCATGAAGCGTGAAGTGGTCGAATATGTTGCATTATGTGATATATGTCAAAGAGTCAAAGCTATGCATCAGAGACCAGCAGGACTACTACAACCCTTGAAGATACCTGAATGGAAATGGGAAGAAATCGGTATGGATTTCATAACCGGTTTACCCAGAACTCATGGGGGATATGACTCCATATGGGTTATAGTGGACCATTTAAATAAAGTTATACAATTTATACCGGTAAAAACCACTTACTTAGGAGATCGGTTAGCAGAACTTTATAAGGCAAGGATTATTTATCTACACGGAGTACCGAAGAAAATAGTGTCTGACAGAGCTACTCAATTTACCTCAAGGTTTTGGAGTAAACTACATGAGGCAATGGGAACTCGTCTAAATTTCAGCACAGCATACCATCCACAGATAGATGGTCAAACCGAGAGAGTTAACCAGATATTGGAAGATATGCTGAGAGCTTGTAATTTAGCATATTCTACTTCTTGCACTACAAGAAACAGAGAAAAATTCGTGGGTTTTTTAAATTCGTGGGCCCAAAAAAAACCCACGAATTTATTTATTTAAATTCGTCGGTTTGTATAAAACCCACGTTTTTAATTAAATTCGTGGGCCAAAATGAAACCCAAGAATTTATTTATTTAAATTCGTGGGCTCAAATAACACCCACGAATTTAATCATTTAAATTCGTGCGCCAGAAGTTACCCATGAATTTAAACATTTAAATTCGTGGGCCAAAAATTACCCACGAATTTAAACATTTAAATTAAATGGGCCAAAATTAGTACAATTTAAAAATTTAAATTCGTGGGCCACCAATTACCCACGAATTTAAATTTTTAAATTCGTGGGCCACCGGTCCCCACGAATTTAACTCGGGCCAAAAAACCCTACAGGCCCAAGACGCCCGGCCGACGCTGCCTCCCACGCCCACGCGCGCCGCGCCGCCGCGCCGCCGCGCCCGCCCCGCCCGCCCATACACGGCCTCGCCACGGCCCGCCCCGTCCCCAGCGCCGCCCGCCCGCCCCCGCCCGCCCTTCGCTCCTGCGCGCCGCCCACTCGGCCGCCGAGTCACCGCCCTGCGGCCTCCGCGGCGCCGCCGCTCGCCTTCGGCCGCCGAGACCCGCCCGGCCGGCGCCGCCGCCGCCCGCCGGCCGGCCGCGCGCGCGCCGCCTCGCCCGATCGGGCAGTGCGCTTTGGCCGCCGCCGCGCCGCTTCGCCGCCACCGGCCGCGGCCGGCGCCCTCCCGCCCGCGCCGGTCTGCTGCGGCCGGCCGCCCGGCAGCCTTGCCCCGCCGCGACTCCGCCCGGCCGCCCGCCCGAGCCGCAGCGCCCGCCCGCGCGTCGCCCGGCAGTTGCCGGCCGCCTGCGCCCGTCCGCGCTGCCGCCTCGCCCGGCCGGCCAGACGCAGTGGTGCCGCTCACCCGGCCGGCCACCCGTGCCGTCACCCATTGCCGCTGCGCCGCCGCCACTGCTGTCGCTGCGCGCCGCCGCCCGGCCGCCCCTCTGCCGTGCCACCGCCCGCTCGATGCGCCGAGACGCCCCGCCCGCCCGCGGCGCCGCCCCCCCGCTTCGCTGTCGCCCGCGCGCTCTGCTAGCGCCATCGCCGCGCCGCCCCACAGTCCGCCTCGTTGTTCTTGGCGCCACCGCCCTCCCGGACCCTCGCGGCGCCCCACCGGTGTTGGAGAAGGTATATTTCATCTCTTTTATATTCGTTTAAAGTTATTTCATCTCATTTTATATTATTGCATATGATATATATTTTTTATTTTCATTGCCGTTGTATATAATGTTAGAGTTTAGGGTTTGTGTCGAGCGAGAGAGAGCATAGGCGTCACCGTTCGGGAGCAGCGCATCTCACATTTGCTTGTGAGGTGCGCGGTTCGAATTATCGGCGTATTTTGGACGGCGAGAATGTTGGTTGTTGCATAGGGCTGTGGCGTGCGGCGATCGAGCGTGATTTCGGCCACATAACCTGTTGTTCTCCGGCGCACGGCATCAGGCGTGCGTTTGGAGAACGGCGGGTTATCTTGCGAAATTTCATTCGTTCGTAGCGCACGTCACAGTCGCATGCAATAGCCTCCATTCTTGGGTGGGTTTAGAACACATCTTTCCTAATAGGGTTGTCTTTGTCACCTAAGCCGTTAAATGCGTTGACATCGTTTTATTTGTTTAGCTTTGATAATGGGTGGCGATCGAAGGCGATGTATGACGAATGGAGGAGTGATGGGGGCACTCAAGGGAATGGGGCGAGATCACGGATGCTTTCTTGAAGCAAGCATTTCTTTGGAGGAGCTGAATATGTGTATTGCCGTGTACCCTCTGCGAGAATAACATCTACTACTGACAAGGATATAGTGCATATCACATTTGCAAAAGCGGGTTCATGCCTAACTATTTGGTGTGGCACCGTCATGGAGAGGCCGCAGGCGAGCCATTGAGATGGAAGAGATCTTTGGACCATGTGGAGGATCACGACCGGATGGAAGAGATCTTTGGATGATCTTGCGGGGATGAATTTAACTCGGGGATGGGTCACGGCGGAGGAGGTTAAGGAATTCTATAGGCTACTTGGCGCCTCGGACGAGAAGTGCATGACTTGACCAATGTGACCGTCCCTGTGGCGGTTACACGGCTTATGTCGATGAAGTCGAAGTTCAACTTTTGAACAAATGCTTCCACGCTTTGCTTGAACTAATGAATGATGTCCTTCCGCCTAACCACAAGATGCCAAAGGATTTGTACCAATCGAAAAAGTTGATGGCGGCCTCGGGATGAATTACGGAAGATTGATGTGTGCGAGAATAATTGCATCTTGTTCGGAAGGATCATGACAAGGATACCCATTGTATGCATTGCGGTAAGTGTAGATTCGTTGAGGTGGTAGATGAGGAAGGGTATCGGTGACTACAAAGGTCGCGACTAAACGGCTTCGGTACATGCCGATCACGGATAGGCTTAAGCGGTGTACATGTCAAAAGAAGCAATGAAACATATGCGGTGGCACGAAGAAGGTAAGCGTGAGGACCAAGACCGGATATGATGGTGCATCCGTCGATGGCGAGGCATGGCGGGCATTGGACCGCCGATCCTGCATTTGCAAGCGACCTAGGAGTGTCCGTCTTGGTTTGTCCACGGACGGTTTCACACCATTCAGCACAAGCGCTAGCCCCTACTCTTATTGGCCGGTATTCATCATGCCATACAATCTTCCACCTGAGATTTGCTTGAAAGAGGGGTTCATATTCCTTGCTCTTGTCATTCCAGGTCCTAAGCATCCAGGGAAGGATCTCAATGTGTTCATGCGGCCCTTAATTGATGACGTGAAGAAGTTGTGGCGAGGGGAAAAGGCATACGACAGCGTTGGTGGTAGAGAATTTACCTTACGAGCCGCATACCTGTGGTCGGTCCATGATTTGTTGGCATATGGCATTTGGGCCGGCTGGTGTGTTCATGGTCGCCTTGTGTTGTCCAATTTGTATGGTGACTCGATGCATTCGAGCTCACGCGCGGTAAAAGATCACATTCTTCGATTGCCATCGACGATGGCTTCCGGCGAGGCACCCTTTTAGGAACGACGCCAAAGCATTTCGAAAAGGACAGACAGTTAAAAAAGGGCCGCCGAAGCGACTCACAGGAGAGGAGATAGCTGAATGGCATAGTCGGCTTGTACGATCTACGAAAGTGGGTTTCACTTGCTATGGAAAGGAGCACAACTGGACTCATATTTCTTTTCTTTGGGAGCTACCTTACGCGAAAGCTTTGATTCTGCCGCATAACATAGATTTGATGCACCAAGAGCGCAATGTGGCAAAAAGCATCATAAGCATGGTGTTTGATGTAACCGACAAATCAAAGGATAACGTGAGTGCTAGGAAAGACATGGGTGATCATTGTGCTAGGCCGTGGCTCGAGGTTAAAGTTGGTTTAAATGGAAATGAGAGTCGGCCATGAGCTCCATACTGTGTGAAGCCAAAAGACCGTAAACAGATTTTGAGGTGGTTGAAAACTCTAAAGTTTCCTGATCGCTATGCATCTAACATAAAACGGGCTGTGAATGTCAGCACCGGTAAGCTAAACGGGCTAAAGAGTCATGATTACCATATTATCATGGAAAGACTTGTTCTGGTAATGTTTCGTGGCTATTTTGATAATGAGTTGTGGAGGATGTTAGCCGAGCTCAGTTACTTCTATAGGCAGATATGCGGTAAGGAAATCTCTAAGACGTTCATGCAGAAGTTAGAGAAGGGAATTCCATTGCTTGTATGCAAGTTGGAAAAAACTTTCCCACCTGGTTTTATGAATGTGATGCAACATCTGCTGGTGCATCTACCGTGGGAAGCGAAGGTTGGAGGTCCTGCACAGTTCAGATGAATGTATAGTCAGGAAAGGGAGTTGAAAAAGCTTAGAGCTATAGTGCGCAACAAGGCAAGGGTAGAGGGGTGTATCGCAGAGGCTTATGCAAGTAAAGAGATCACAAACTTCTCAACAAAGTATTTCGCACTCAAGCACAACGTGAATGTCCGTAAGAATCGGTACCGTGCCGCGGAAGAAGAACCGTTGAGCGAACTTAAGCTTTTTCAATGCAAGGGTCAACCTGTTGGGTCGTACACTACACACCATGTTGAGTATGAGGAGTGGAACATGGCCATGCTTTACATGTTCACTAACATGCTAGAAGTTGAAAAATATTTTGAGTAAGTGACTTTCTGAATTATGTTTTCAACATTTCGATTGTCTTGTCCTTTTAACCCGAGAATAAATGACGCAGAGTATTTGACAAAGAAAATTGGAAGTCAACTCGACAACCCACAACTAAGCAATTGGATAACCTACGTCGTAATGAGTTGAAAGGCGGCCCAAGCTTCGTGCAATGGTTCCGTCAGCATGTAATTTGACTATTTATTCATTTTTCTAAAATGAATTGTTGTAGTAACTTAATATTAGACTAACAGTGATGCATGTTGCTATATAGTGTATGCGTGATGCCTCCGTCCCTGAGGATCTCCGACAGCTCTCACATGGTGATGTGATGGCAAGGAGCTATAGTCGCTGTGATATGAACGGGTTCCGTTTTCGAACAGTGAAATTAGAAGCTAGCCGTCCACTTGCGGCCACTTCAAACAGCGGAGTAGTCACAACGTCATCCGATTCCAGCGGTGATATATTAGACTACTACGGTGTTGTACAAAACATAATTGAGTATACCTTTGGGGGTGCCAAAGAACTGAAGGTTGTGTTTTTTGATTGCCATTGGTTCGATCCACACAACGGCACATATGTCGATGACTTTGGGATGGTGGAGGTGAAGCACAGTTTGCGGCTTCAGGGCCACATCAATAACATTGTGCTTGCACATCAGGTTGAGCAGGTGTACTACCTGAGATATCCTCATCGTAGCTTGAAGGCTTGATGGGTTGTATTTAAAGTTAACCCTGAAGTATATCCTCCTGGGGATGTTTCGTATGTGGCAAGTAACGTAGAGGATGATGTGGGTGATGTATATCAAGAAGAAGCTATGGGGGATTCTTTCCTTGTCTCCGACGGGGCAGGACTCGATCAATTACCTACCGATGCCACAGACGTAATAACAGATGAACCAGGCCTGTCACGGAAACGCCCTCAAAAGTCAGTAAGGATTGCACGTCTCAATGAAATACGAGTCGCAGAAGTAGATTCCGACGCCGACGACTTTTGATATGTATATTTTGTAAGATTATTGTTGCCTCGTTCATTTCTACAAGTCATTGTTGTCTCCTTCATTTTTGCAAGTTATTGAAAATTATTTGTAAACCTGTATACTAACTCTTGTCAAATTTGAACAGATGAGTATGTTGAGGAATCAGGTTGACAAGCTTAAAGGCAAGTTCAGCGGGTCGTCCCCCAGAAGGTCGAGGAGCAAGGGTTCTGATGGTCAGGACTCGACGGCCGGCGGCACCATATTTTTGGGCGCGCAGATTAGGCGATGGCAGGAGAGCAGCTCTAGAGGTGCTTCGATGGCGAGGGGGACGAGAACAGCGCGGAGCGACCACGGGAGGACGAGGCGAGTAGGGGTTGCGGAGGAGGCGGTTGGGATGTGAGCATGAGGACATGGGTGAGGCGGACGACGAGGAGTTCGTTGGGGTGGTGGCGGTGGGGCAGCAGTCTGAGATCTGAACCGAGGTTGAGGCAAGCAGCAGATCTGAGTTGGAGGCGACCTTAGAGCCAGTTGAAGAGGGCGGGTCTTCTTCGGGTACCATTTAATCTCCATATTTACATTGTAATGTCTATGAACTAATTATTTGCTTTTTAGGTTTCAGTAAAACCGTCTCGATTCGTCGAGATGCAACCCGGCCGATAGGAGGTTGATAGAGTACGGGAGCAGAGTAATGATTATATCTTTCATGTCTTTTCTTTTAGCATTAGCTAAGTGACAACTTATTGTTTTGATGCATCTTTGTCTTGTATTTTGTTGTAGGCACTGGAAAGAGCCGGGTTGGACTGGGACGGGCCACATTACAAAGATTAACGCCGTCTTTGGGAGCCCTTGGCGGTACTACTACCCGGCATGGTTGGTCAAAGAGGATAGATTCATGACCAACAACTGGAAGCAGGCGTTGAAGGAGAACATGGAAGGAGGCGAAGACAACCAAACATGTCGAGGCGCGATGTGGGTGGCTTCAGGTGAGTTTGCGTTATGTATTTACTCTATTTGAGTATTTCTTTAAATGTAAATACAATTTGACAGTGTGTGATTATATGCGGTGAGGTTCGGCTTGAGAAGCGAAGACGATTAACGCTTTGAAGAAGGCCAAAAGCGTCTTCAATAGGGCGGCAAAAAGGTTGTCGGAGATTCATTCAAAGAATGCAGATTCAAGCTGTCATCAATTTTTACAAGAGGGTGAAGAAGGTGAACATGAGAAGAGGACCAGAGGCGAGGAGGATACACTTGACAGAACAAGAGTATCTCCAGAGCTCGGTCGATTGGATAATGATGGACATGGAGGCTTGGAGGTGGATGTGCCGATACTAGGGGTCGGAGGATTTTCAAGAAAAATCAAATAGAAATCCAGGGAACAGAAGAAGTAGATTGGGGAAGCACAAGTACAGCGCAGACGGACACATTGGCCTAGAGTAACGCATGGTAAGTATCGGTATTATAATTGTTAGTGAATTTGTCACTATGTTTATAACTTTGCATCGTAGGAGGCTGAAAGTGGGAGTACTCCCACTTTTGTGGAGGTTTACATCCGGGGGCACCAAGGCGAGGATCCACAGAACCCGGATGTGTTGTGCGGCAGACGGGCTAGTGAGAGGATGGTAAGTATAAATGACACAATATGTTTTGTGCAAATTTACATCCGGGAGCACCAAAATGTTGTTTTGCAAAGCGTCATATGCGAACAAATGACACAACGTCATGGGCTGGAGGTTGATTGGAGGGCCGCGCCGGTCGATGTGGAAGCGTTGTACCACGCTGGAGGGGGCCTAAAGCAGGGGAGGTTCGTTAATAAAACTGATTTTAATTGTTTTCGCTCTACTAAGGAAAAAAATGTTGCATGGTCACATTTCAGTATATATCGTTTGTAGGTGGGCCATGGGGGATGGAGTTGTGGACTGCGATCGTCTTCCACGAGGCTCGGTTTCCTTACAGGGGAGTGCTCGCTCGTCGAGGTCCGCACGGGAAGCACAAGCGCACAAGGAGGCTCATGAAGTGCGAGAGGAGGCTCGTCAAGCGCGAGAAGAGTCTCGTCAAGCACGAGAGGAAGCTCGCAGAAACCGAGAAGACTCAGAATACATGAAAATGTATCTGTAGGTACAATCTCAACTTTGAACAAAACGCTCAATTGTACATTTGTGATTAAAATCTAACAAACAATCTATATGCAGCGACTGTCACAATCTCTTGGACCTAACGTGCCAGTGTTTCGCCCTCCTGTTCCGCAGGTAAAGATACTTGAGTTCATTACTCTCTAATTCACTTAGCTCGTAAAATCAACAATTCACAAACTTGACTATTATGTCATAGGGCTCCCAGCCACCTCCCTTCTACATGTTTTCTCCGCACATGCAGCCACCACCACAAGGAGAAGCATCACAGGGTGCTCAGCCTCCCCCGACGTCTTTCATAAACCCTATTGGGATGCAGGCACCACCCCTAGGAGATGCACCTCAGCTTATATGATATTCTCATGAATTCTTTATTTTTAAAAAACTCTATTATGTATACTTTATATCACAAACTATGATCCACAGAGCTCCCAGCCTCGTCCTCCTTTCTACATGTTCACTCCACAGATGCAGCCACCTTCTGCAGGAGAGGCACCACAGGTAAAGACGGATCGGTTCAATTCGTTATTCAAAATTTGAATGAATGATTTATATGTGGCATAATGTACCTGTCTATGCCTTACAGGGCTCCCAGCCTCCAAACCCGTTCTACATGTACCCACCACCTATGCCAGGCCAAGGAATGCCTATGTACTTCAACCCGTGGGCCCTGCAGCCACCTCAGACGACACCACAGGTATGGATGTCGAAAACATTCTAAGCTTGCGACACAAGCTAAGTTTGTCAATTCTTGAACTTACAGGTTTCTGGGTCATGCCCTCCAACACGTACTAACGACGACATCATAGAAGACATCTTCAACAGGTAGCGTGTGGTGGTGGGTCATTGCGTACGTAGTTTACAAATTGCCGTTTTGGATGTGTGATTGATTATCTAAGGATCTGCTAGAATGTCTCCTTCTGGTTTGAGAGATTGATATATATATTATAACTGCAAATATTCTTGTGTCTGCTGAGTGGATATCCTATTTACTAGAGAGGTCATGCCGAAATTTTGTACATTTCAATGACTTAGTTTTAAGCCGGTTTTAAAGAGTTAAAAGGTTGGTTTCGATCTTTTAGTAGAGGTAATAGGTTTGGTGTCTCGGTTGTTAATTCTTCGTTCGCTTGAACTTTGTTGTGGAGTTTGATGACCTTGGTGAGCTACCTGCCCCCTCCCTTCCTTTCTCTTGCTCAAATTTAGGAACATTAGTTGCAATTTAGTCGATGTGCAGCGGATGGACAGATGCTTCTGTAGGAAATTTAGTTCATTCTTTTAGTATATATCAATCTGAGTAATCTGTTGCAATAGTGATAATTTCAGTTGAAATGCATAACTTAGTCGATTTTTGGACATTTAGGCAACTCTTTCTTAAACCTTGCACAAATCATCTCAATGTTCATACTTGAAAAGGTATACTTGTGTGCTTTTGAAAGTTCATTGCTGTGCTCCTGTATATATGTGATGGTTTACCAAATTATTAACCCATTACGTGCTATTTGATTTTTCTTTTCACAATAATTTTTGATTTGGAACCTTATATTGTGCTAACTTGTTGGAATTGAAAAGTTATCTTAAGACAACTTGTTCAATTGTAAACTTATGTTTTAAATGCTTTATATGGCATCCTTGTAGAATGTGTTGTTTGCCCATGTACAATCTGATTGTTTATCCTTGTAGAATGCTTTATATTTGTACTTTGTATATTGAACTCTTAAAATGACTACCAAAACTCTTAATTGCTTCTTTGAACTATTTTCACTGTTTGTTATCTTTTGAATACTCAGTGATGCAATTACGGTCTTTGGAAGTTGAATTAAATAATTTTAGTTGTAATCTTGGCCTTGAACTAGATGGTTAACTTCTGTTAATACTAGAGAGTATTACTTTCATGCTTCATTGAATATGAGATTGATGTTCATATGATTATTATAGCATATCTTGACTAGCTCGTAGGTGTAGTTCTTATATATAGTATCTATTCTTGTTTAGCATGACCTGTCATATTGATATTCTCATATTGTGTCTTGGTTGAATAGTAGTATTCTGACCTTGTTTCATGTGAATTAGCATAATGTTACTTGTAACACAACCTAAGTTAATCTTGAACTTGCAGGTTTCTAGGTCACGCCCTCCAGCACGTACTAACGACGACATCATAGAAGACATCTTCAACAGTGCCGACGGTGGTGGTAGCGCCCACAACTCCAACAACCCCGAGGCATGAATTCCATTGTGAGCTCGATTGGTGTATTACTGTTGTACTTTATGACTTGTTGTGATGGATACATTGTGATCGACTTATTGTGATGGACTTATTGTAATGGAATGTGGATTGTATCTATTGCGGTTGTAATGTGTTGTACGTCATTGCGTAGTTTACAAATTGTCGTTGGATGTGTGATTGGATTATCTAAGGATCTGCTAGAATGTCTCCTTCTGGTTTGAGAGATTGATATATATATATTATAACTGCAAATGTTTTTTTGTCTGCTGAGTGCATGTCCTATTTACTACAGAGGTCATGCTGAAATTTTTTACATTTCGGTGACTTAGTTTTAAGCCGATTTTGAAGAGTTAAAAGATTGGTTTCAGTATTTTAGTAGAGGTAATAGGTTTGGTGTCTCGTTTGTTAATTCTTCGTTCGTTTGAACTTCATTGTGCAGTTAGTTCTTTTGTGTTAGTGTTTCGATCGATTTGAACAAAATAGATGATCCTTCTTATTCTTAAACTTAGCAATTTTTAGTTTCAATTTTCTTTTGCCTTTTCTTTTCTTCTTTAGTTGTTATATGTATTGAGTGCGATGCATATGGATATATATATATATATATATATATATATATATATATATATATACATTTGTGTATAAATGGTGATAAATTCGTGAGCCATTAAAACCCACGAATTTATCCGTTGCTCGAGATAAATTAAATTGGTTTGTGCCCACAATTTAAAAATTAAATTCGTGGGTTTATTAAGCCCACGAATTTAACAGATTAAATTCGTGGGTTTTGTACCCCTACGAATTTAAAAGATTAAATTCGTGGGCCACATTGGCGCACAAATTTAATTTGTTAAATTCGTGGGTTTAATAAACCCACGAATTTAACTCAGATTCCCAGTTAAATTCGTGGGCTTGGCATAAACACACGAATTTAACTTAAATTCGTGGGTACCCATGAATTTAATTGATTAATTTCGTCGAGTTAAATTCGTGCACTAAATTCGACGGTGTGCTCAAGAATTTAAATTAAATTCGTGGGTTTTGGCCTAAATTCATGGGTTTCTGGCCCACGAATTTTTCCCTGTTTCTTGTAGTGTTGCCTGGGTATCCTTCTTGGAGCAGATAATAACCTTGGTTGTTATCCCATGAACCTTGCCATTCTCATACCTGCATGTTCTCCTGTAACATGGTCTCTCATATCCACCCAGCAATTGTAAAGCTCTCCATAGTTCAGCAGCATACCCACCGGTATACTCACCTAGGTGGGAGGCATTGACATTTGATAAGATAGCTTGGGTTAAGACCTCAACTCAAGCCAGTAGGGAAAAAAAGAAAAATTCAGCAAACGAATAAGAATAGAAGAATGAGATGAGTCAAGAACTTATTATTAGTCAAGTTAAATTTCCTTTAAAAAATACTTTTAAAGAACCTCAAAAGACAACCAGTCTATCTAGGGCCAAGACCTATAGTCAGTATGGCTCTAATAAATGTCGGGACCTGAATATGCAAATCCGGACCCTTTGTGTATATCTCACTAGTCCAGGATCATGCTAGTGCACACAGGCTCAATATAGATGAATATTAGAATCATACATAGCGAAAACATAATAAAAGACTTCATATATTGAATATAAACCTGTTAGCTGACCTTATGGTTGACTTACATGACTTTTCCACGCAGGGCTAGACTATGAACTTTAAAGAAACTATAGTGGAATGAAAATGTAGATAAATCCATCAGTATACCAAAAGCAACTGACAAGGCTCACACCCTAAACGTTCATCACCTCCTCCAATGCTGGCGTAGACTACTCCTCAACTGTTAATTTTGTTGTTGGCAAGGGTAAGTACATAAAGCACTCAAAATGTTGTGCACAGAATGCAATTCTAATAGATCTATATGCATGGCTTACTCGAAATGAATGGCTGATGTGGTTGTTTTGCAATAAAGTAGCATTTACAAATGAATACAATAAATAGATTGAAATGACAGTAAAACAAATAACAGTAATAATAACTTTCTAGTATTTCTCAAGAGTAAACTGGCATCAAACCCTTAATCATGTTCCAAACATTTCATTGCCCACTGCATCCCTTCCAAAGTTTCATTTCATAAAATCTACTCCTTGATTGTAATTCCCTAGCATTGTCCATAATCATGGACACGGCTATTCGAATATATTTACAATCTGTAGATATTATGCACTTTACCCACATGATATGATCGTTTCACAGTGCCACGTGATATCACACTTCCATAGTAGTGTGGAAAAAATATCATAACAAAACCATTTGGAAAACCGTTGTCCGAACACTGACCCTCTCGGTAAGCCCTCACTATCCCTTCCCTCACAAGAGTTGAAGTATAGGACCGACATACCATTGGACTGATGTGAGACCGTAGTACACCACATCCTCCCCATAACCACACTTCCATATGATTATCCACTTGAGGTATCACATGTCAATACATCGGTAATCTTACTTTGTTATATATGTCCCATATACCAGACATGTGGTTGCATGTTTGACTCAGTTCAGATGCTTGCAAGGTTAAGTCCTTAATTGGCTAAGGAAAGACTTCCATAACCCAACCGTCAAACAGGCTCACCTTGGCACACGGCCCTTGCCACCTGCCCCAATCTAAATCATTTTTCCACCCCAGTTCATTATCATGCGGCACATACCATCGACAACTCAACATCATTGCAGGACAATACATGTCACTGCAATTCAACATCATTGTGTAACAACACCTAACACACCTTTCATAAAATATGTTCCATATTTCATTAGTCAAGATTGATTTTGATATTTCAAAATACATGAGTTAATGTGGCATGGCTAAGCATACTAAGCACAATCTAACGAACCCACGTAGGCATCTATTACCAACCAACTAATAATGAACAATCCTAGAGTGACAAATAATCATGGCATATAAATGACAAGGTAGAGTATAATTCGACAGGGTTGAATAACTAGATCCTAAACTAATTTCAAAACAATTCTACACGTAAAAAATCATGCATAATTTAAATAAACATATCAATTTTATAAACTAGGTTCAACATGATCAAAGCACAACTTGCCATGGCAAAGGTCTTGTTCCTGCTCTAGACCTTAGTCTTGGATCAACTCTTCACTCTCGCATGATTGTCGGGACCTGAATATGCAAATCCGGACCCGCTGTGTATATTGACCTAGTCCAAGATCATGCTAGTGCACACAGGCTCAACATCGATAAATATCACAATCATACACAGCGGAACATAAATAAAGACATCGTATATTAAATAATACTAGTTGAATGACCTTATGTCAACTTACATGACTATGCCTCGAAAGGCTAAAAAACAAATTAAACTACAACGGAATTAAAACGTAGAAAACCCCCTCAATATACCACATGCAACCGACAAAGCTCGCACCCTAAACATTCATCTCCTTATGTTACTCCTCCTCCAGCACTGATGTAGACTCCTCAATTGGTGATGTTGTTGTTGGCAAGGGTGAGTACTTAAAGCACTCAACTAGTTGTGCACAGAATGCAATTTCTAATATAACTATATGCAAGGCTTATTCCAAAGGAAAAGGCTAATAGGGCTATTTTGCAGTAAAGCAGCATTTATGAACAACTACCATAAATAGATTGTAAAGAGAGTAAAACAAATAACAATAATAGATATATTCATCATTTCTCCAGTAAACCAAGTTTCGAACCCTAAGTCAAGTTTCCAACCTCCAACGGCAACCAGCCAACCCAACCAAGTTTTCATTTTATAAAATCTAACACTCAACAGTAATTCCCGAGCATTGCTCAATACCGCGAGCACGGCTATTCGAAAACATTTACACTCTACAGAGGTTATGCACTTTACCCACACGAGATGATCATCTATAACATCCCAAAAATTTTGAAATTTGAAGTTAGAACTAAATAAAAATTTTAACTGAAACCAAGATTTTCATTCTAAATAGCATAATTTTCTTCATTGTCTTGTACTTCAACATAAAGGACAAAGAATAAGTTGCTAAATTAAAATTTTTCGTCCAAAATAAAAAACCTTAAAAATGAGTTTACACTATGAATCTTATTTTGAAATTCCATCTTTTCAGAATTTTCTTGAATTCTAGTTTTTAAGAAAATAGTTTATATAAAACGTTTTCTTCTACTCTATAACACAAAGTCCAGAATCACTTAAGAGATAAATCTGGAAAAATTCAAATAAATACCAAATCCTCTCGTGGTTATCTCTAGAAATTTTGAAAGACATGTGAGCTCATTTAGTGTTGAAAAGAAATCAAAAGCAGGGATAATTTAAAAATAATATTATCAAACGTAAAAATTTTATAAAAAATAAATAAAGTAGCATGAAAGGAATCTTTTTGCATATTTTGATTTTTATTTGAATTTATCTCTGGTATTATTCATTTATTTGCATGACTTGATTTCGGAATTTGTGAGTTTTAATTACCCAAACCAAGCACATTAAAGAAACTCAAGAAAACACCAAACAACATACTATAGCAAATAATTTTATAAAATACTAGAGCACATAAGATGTATAAATATAATTCTTCCATAATCTTTGCACAACATTTAAATAGCTTAACAATTCAAAAAAAGCCTAAAAATTAGCCAAATTTGGAGAATTACTGTTCTTAATCTGCATGAGAGAATCAAATGAAACCAAAAGGAATGGAAACGATCATACGTATACAAAAATATTTAGGTTTTACCTTGGTTTACATTAATTTCTCAATAGTCGAACTTATAATGAGAGAAATGTTCAAATAATCGCAACTTTCGTAAACGAGCCTCAAACTCAACAAAACCAATTTCTTTGGTTTCAAAATATTATGTCCTTGCTTGCTATGCAAAAATATGTCAGTTTGAACAAATTTGAGTTAAACCCATATTAACCCTTAATGAACATTTATAAGAAAAACATCTCAAATAAATATGAAATATCACAGAACCAACTGTAAAACACTCTTAGGGGTATCCCCTACTAATGTATGAAAAATGGTTAGAATATCTTATACATTGCAGTCGCAAACGTAAAATGAAAACTGGACCGTAACCGTGTGAACAAAATGGTCATATGAGCCTATTCGGCAACCTGTAAAATATCTTATATGAACACAAAATAGTGAAATAATAGCTTAGTGGCATTCTATGATATACATACTACCATAATCTATAAAAATATTTCATTTGTAACCTGCTTTGTGTATAAAACATTTCACCGCAAATACCCTTAAATGACCATAAACTGCACCAAATCCATATCACTTATGCCTTTCTGGCAATCCATAAAGTATCTCGTCCTAATGCAAATTTAAGGGAAAATGGTACATAATCACTGTTTAGGCCCTGTTTGGTATAGCTCCAGATCCCAGCTCCACCTCAGAGCTGGAGTTTGTAGGCTAAAATAAAGTGAATTAAGTTTATATTTTTAATCTAAAATGTAAACAAGATGATACATCTAAACACTCTTAATGTACCCACAGCTCCAGCTCCATAAATTTCTGGAGCTAGGAATACCCTGCTCCACCAACTCCACGGATTTTAGTGGAGCTGGAGCTGTCCCAAACACCCCCTTAGTATATAGACTGAGATAAATGGTAAAATATATTAATTAGAACTTGCTTTGCATATTAATCCAATCACAACAAATACCCTAAATGATCACAAAATGCACTGAACCTATATCAGTTAAGCCTTTTCGGTGGCTCGTAAAACTACTCGTCTTAACACAAATTTTGGAGGAATTGGTCCAACATACTTTAGTATATGGACAACCAAATTATAGAAACATATTCAAATTACTGCTTCCTTATCTTATAGAATTCGTTAGACCAAACACTTAAATGATAATGTTGCTGAAGTCATTATATGAACGGTTGAGATCGGAAGTCTTAAACCAAAGCATCTGTAATGCAAGAATCGTCACATAACCAAGCATTATCAACCAATAAATTTAACTTCCAGATCCAACATGTAGGAATTCCTCCCAAGCATGAAAACTTAAAGCTAACTACTAATCAAGCAAAACCATTTAACTAATGTTTTACTTTTATCAATCAGAACAATTTATCATCTAGAATCCGAATAAATAGATACAAATAAACATGATAAAACCTTTTTAATTCACAAACCACCTCATGTAAGCTCATAACAATAATATATATAATCAACAAGTGAAAGTAACTGTTACAAGCAAACAACCTTTCATGCATTGAACACTAATGGAAATGTCATGCAAGTGATAAATTGGAATCTCAAAATCGCCATTTTCTTATTGGTAAGTTTGAATTTGGTATTTATATCTGATTTCTTTTTGCCCCATTTGATATGGTGCTATTTGCTTTTGTCTCGGGTTTTATTATTCGACGCGTAGACGACGATATTTCAGATTCGATTGATAACAACATCGACTATGATCCCGATTACATTCCCGAAGAAGAGCAACCAGGCAAGCACCCTCCTTTGACCATTTTGATCCCATATTTTCAAATTTATGTTGTTTTATCAAACTATATGCATGCATGTATGTTATAAACTTGCTATATTGTGGGTGATGGTAGCTAATTCCAATTGTATGCATTTCCTTTACCTTGTCATTTGTCTACCTGCCATTGTAACCTAGTATTGGTGTAGACATTAATTAATGTCACTTGGGTAATACTTGAAAAATAACTTATGTGTACATGCTTAGACTTGCTCACTAGAACGACTTTTAAATGATGGGACACATTTCAAACTAGCTTGAGCAACTTCGTTTAAATGTATGGAACCGAGGTATGATTTCCGTGTAATTTGGTAAATTCCAACTCAAAACTTATGATTTAGACGCGGGCGAGTTATGGTTAAACTCGAGGCATGAAAAAGACCTCACGCATAGATAGGGGGAGATTCTCGCCTGGGTCAATTAAGGACCGAAGTTGGTGCTACCACCTAAGTGTTTTGGTGCAGCCACATGTGCTAGTATGGGATAGCCTAAACTCATTAGATTAGTTGAAGTTTAACCTTGCACATTGGTTGGCCGGAGTAGTAAGGGCGCACCCGTAATGGTGTTGCTTGTGGTGCTCCCTTCACGGAGGTGTTGGGGCCAATGTAACCCCATACAACGGTGCATGCCTTGCCATGTGGAGCGGACCCGATGGGGATATACCATCGTCTAGCACAACACATGTTGGTCGAGGTCTCCAGACCATGGCAAGGGTTTCACATCACTGTCTTGGTGCAAGGCTAAGCTTTAGCTAGTCGAACGGTTTCGTCACATCTAGCAAATCGGGCATGTTGAGTATCGCGAGGCATGGTTGACATGATTGCTAGAATGTATCATGTAGGTAAAGTATACACTCTTTGTAGAGATTAAAATCTAATGTTGCATAGTCTTTGTTTTTGCAAAAACTTTTGGAAATAGTTTTGGAATGGATGGGTAAACACATGAGACAAGGGTGGCTGTTTTCCTCGCTGTTCGCAGCAAAGGAGGGCTGTGGAATGATGTATATGAAGTGTACATACTTTTATTTAGCTTTATATTAAATGCTCTTTACAATTCCGTTACCGTTTTATGCAACATTCACTTGTTAAACAAAATGTGCTTTATGCTGAAAATGAGACTAGTTTAGAACCTTGTTATCCTTGTTCTAGCCTTGCATTTACTATATTTCCATGCACTAAAGTCTTGCGAGTACATACGTGTACTCACGGTTGCTTAATCTAAACAATATAGACGACGGTATGGAAGAATGCCCCGACGACACGTACTTTACTCTGGGGTTGGACGATTATGTTGATGGATGAACTTGGGCTTTTCCATGTCGGCTGCCTATGGGTTATCAGATGGGCATACCGCTGTCCTCATTTTGGTTCATGTTTATATTCCGCTACAATTTACTTTTGGCATGTAATATTTGGCCGATCGGCCACTACTTGTAATATTAAGTAGTTGTAATAGTTTCTAGTTTATGTTTATGCTATGCCAACTTCTTAGTCTTTTGTTTATGTGTTGCGATACATCTCGAATGCGGGATATGTGGGTGCTAAGTGTTGATCTTGGGAACTAGCACTATACATATATCCGGGTACCTGGGATTGTTTTCAACCATCTAATGCATAAACTCGAGCGGTCGTCTTTCTTTGGCTATTGCTCGCGCTCTCCTTGGTGAGTGTGGGTGATACCAAGGTTCTGAGACAGACGTCGGGTGCTATGCTTGGATGAGTTGCTTTCAATCCCAGTATGGCTATTCGGAATGGAATCGAAACTCCCTTGGTTGCGTAAGTGTGTACGGTGCAACTAAGTGGCTCATATTTGCTTGAGTGAGGGCCATCTGGTTAATACTCCGAGCACGGGACTTTTGGGTGATAATGATCATACACTTAAGTGGAGTATGGGTGTCACCTCTGAGTCCAACACATGAGCAAGGATCAATTCATATTTCCGGGTGCCCACAAGGGGTGGTATCAGAGCCCATACGACTGTAGGAAAAGCCTTAGTTAGCATGGTCGATAGTTAAGGACAAAGCTTTCTCTCAAAAGATTATTTTCGGTTATAAAAACTATTTGATAAAATGTAGAATACTGTTCTTATCCCTTCCATAGATTTTCCTTCTCATCTTACCTTTCAAAAGGATTTTGACCTCATCTCAAACTTCAAAAATTGGTTTTCTGGAAAACAACATCATGAAACTTTGCTCTACTTCTTATGCCATTCAAATTGATCAAAACCAAGCTTTGGAGTTATAAAAGCTAAGTTTTGAAAACTTAAAATTTGATAGGACCAGCAAGAAGCTCTCTGAACCTCACCTTGCTCTGCACCATCTCCTTTGGTGGTGAAAATTTTTGTAAGCTTACCTTATTTCAAAATAGGCCGCAAGTAAATGTAATATTAAGGAAATTAGGCTCTTGTCTGTTCGATTTAGAGAAATAGAAAATTTTCACTAAAATTCTAAAATAAGTCATCATTGGGGGTCAATACTAAGCTCGTAGGATTTTGTAAAATTCCGACCTAAGGAACATGGTTAGAACTTTAAAAGGGGGGTAGTACGAGCAGAATAGCAATTCTGGACAGAAACCCTCTTATTCAATTTCATAGGCCAATCTGTAAATGAAAAAATTTCGAAACTTTTTCCATGGATTCATAGCTCTTCCAGGAAGATACCTAAAAATTTTCAAAATTTTATCAGCTATTTACCAGTATTTAAAAATTCCACAAACCAGCTGGACAGAACCTTTAGCATCACAGTTTTCTGTTTTAATGACTATCCCAGGAAATATTTGATTATTTTGATGCCATGCTCAAGTTGTAGCAAAAGCTATCCCATCAAATGGGGTGCGTGCAACTTGTGCCCAAGCATTTCAATAAAAATATTTAGCATTTCCTTACTATGTTTAAAATGAAAATGTATACGGTTTATGTTAACTCTTCCCTACTTTTGATTCAAATCAAAATTTTCTCTTGTATTTTGATTCACTATCTCTATTATTATTTTCACCTATGCTTCCAAATTCTGTAACCTTTTCAGAATTTTCTCATAACATGAATGACCAATTTGAATCAAGCACCTTCGTTCTCAAAGTTGCATATGTAATATATCTTCAAAGTGATCTCATCAACCACCGTGTAGCTGTCCAAATATATCATCATACTTGTATACTCTCCCTGAAGTGAATTTTCTGCCTTTCTCCAGATCAATCTAGTTATTATGCATCCTAACTTCCATCTCAATCACTCCGACGTATCGCATACCTTTCCCCATGTTAAATCATTCTCATCACGTAAATCATTGCGGATATGTGTTATCCTCATTTACATCTACTCCCATAAAAGAATGTGAATCTCACAAGTGTACCTTAATTATCAAGTGCATCTCATTACAAGGCAAATATCATCCTTGTATTATGAATAATGTTCTTCATTCTTCTCTTGTCAATTTTACTATGATCTTTAATCTTGCTCTATCTCTTCGAAGCTATGCAAGTTTGAGCTCCTATCTATCATTATATCATCGATCGACTATCAATCATTAAATCGATCTTTATGTCTAGAATCCTCAAGTCTGTATGTATGTCTATGAATCATCAAATCGATCATTATGCCCATGATTCGTCAGATGGAAAATATCAATCTATCATCGAATCATCTATGCGAGATCTAACTAACTAATGTTTCTACTAACTTTCTAAATCAAGATCTCAATGGTTATTCCTCATCCAATTTCTACTCAGTATCGATTTGAATCCCGATCTTGAGAACTATCTATCACTTAGCAACTCGGGTACCTTATAACAATGTCCGTGAAATCAAGTGTTATCTTCCGATCTCCCTACAGGCATGCTAACTTATCATTAATGCCATCATTATCTCGGGATAAACGTGATCTATAATAACTGCAACCAAGTTCCTTCAAATTTCTTTGAATTTTTTTTTCAGATCTTCTCACTCTAACAAACCTTGGAAATATAATTCATAAGCCTACATGGTTCTTATCTCCTTTTCGGGTCATTCATAATCCTTGATGTCCTATGTATTCCTCAAGATGTACCTATGCATTAAAGCTAGCCTTTTCTATTTTCTACGCTCTTTTTTTGCCGTTTTGAAAAGAAAAAATCACTGCACATTATTTGCGATGGGAATAAGGGAAAAGAGAGCAGCATTGACAGTATTGACTAGTAGTAGTTGAACGTCAACGACAAAAGGACCATAGTTGTCCCGACTTCGCATGAATTAGCAACAAGTGACACCTGGAGGACAAAGAAGAGTAACTCCAAGATGAGACCACGACATCATCAAGCTGATCCATGAAGAACCAGTATCACTGACCAAATATGCTAGGATTGTAGCTAAAAAGTAACTATAGACTCTCTGTGTGTTGGTTTTGAATATGTGATCTTTTGTACTTTGGAGTTCTATTGTAAGATCTTTTGTACTAATTCTCGGGTTACTCTAGTAAACACTAAACTCCCGGGTTGAAAATTTACGATGTGCCAACCCTACTTAATAAGAAACCTTAATTAAGAAAAGTTTAAGGAACGAGATGTTGCCTTATAAACCAGCCAACAATTATCTAGTTTATGTAGAGGCCTTTCCTAAATAATGTTTTAATGAACGGAATGTTGCCTTGTAACCCGGTTATCCCCAATATAACTATCTTTCCCCGATCCCAATATTCCAACGAACATTGTTATAGGATGCATATGACCCAGTCTACCAATACACCCACTAGAAGTAATAACTAATAAGATCCCCAAAATGTGTATATATTAGAGACATCACCATTATACCGAATGTGATGTTTGTTATGTATGTCCCTTATTTGCTATTATATATATGAACGTAAATCCATATATATGTCTATATGTTTGATTGAAACCTTGAGTGATTCATGCATTCATTCGTAAAGAATTGGCGGTATGAACATACATGTAGTTACTTGGTTAAAGATTCTTTGAGGTTTGTTCAAAGATCTGAACGATTGAATTACATACAAAAGATGATTTTAGCATTTGATGGGATATTTGCATAAAAATAAGAGCAATGAGAGTATATGGACAATTTGATCGTGATGTGCTTTAGAGTTGATATTGTGAATTGATCAATGCAGTAGACTGTCCGAATACGAAATAAGTGATTGTGTTGTGACTTGGTGGTTATACCAATAAATAGGTGATACAATATTGGATTTAAAAGTCTAACTAGATTATAGGAACTAAGATGGAATTATGACCAAAAGTGTTATCCTTATTATTTGGATTTATGGTTTTGTCTAATCAATCGAGAGGATTTTTGATAGCAAGTAGAATATACACCTAAGTTTTTGGAATGATATATACTGAAGAATGGGTGGAGAATTACCTAGTCAAAATCTTGCTTATAATATTATGTGATGGGGTTATGACAGAAGTGATGATTCGATTTTGAAAAAAAAATGTAGCTTTAATTCTCGAGAATATTTGGAAGTCGGATACAAATTGATTCAGATATTTCCAAAGAATCCTAGTGGGCAAATTATTAAACACTCAGGATGCAAAGCCTTGATTATGGGAACCTCATCGAATCATATGATATTGGAATCATCACGATGGATATTTCTCCTACAAATACATCCACCGAGGATGCATCTAAATCTCGAGGACGAGATTTTTGTAAGGGGGTAGGTTTGTAACATCACAAAAATTTTGAAAGAAAGAAAATAAAATTTTGAAATTTAAAAATGGAACTAGATAAAAATTTTAACTGAAACCAAGATTTTCATTCTAAATACCTTCATTTTCTTGTATTTCAACCTAATGGAAAAAGAATACGTTGCTACATTAAAAAATTTCGTCAAAAACAAACAAAACTTAAAAATGAGTTTAAAATATAATTTTTATTTTGAAATTCCATCTTTTCAGAATTTTCTTGAAATCTAGTTTTTCAGAAAATAGTTTATATAAAACGTTTTCTTCTACTCTATAACACAAAATACAAAATCACTTAAGAGATAAATCTGGAAAAATTCAAATAAATACCAAATCATCTCCTGGTCATCTCTAGAAATTTTGAGAGACCTGTGAGCTCATTTAGTGTTGAAAAGAAATCAAAATAAGGGATAATTTAAAAATAATATTATCATACGTCAAAATTTTATAAAAAAATAAATAAGTAGCCTGAAAGGAATCTTATTGCATATTTTTATTTTTGTTTGATTTTATCTTTGGTATTATTCATTTATTTGCATGACCTGATTTTGGAATTTGTGACTTTTAAATACCCAAACCAAGCACATTAAAGAAACTCAAGAAAACACCAAACAACATAATATAGAAAATAATTTTATAAACTACTAGAGCGCATAAGATGTATAAATATAATTCTTCCATAATTTTTACACATGATTTAAATAGATTAAAAATTCGAAAATAGCCTGAAAATCAGCCAAATTTGGAGAATTACTGTTCTTAAACTGCATGAGAGAATCAAATGAAACCAAAACGAATGGAATCTACATGTCTTATTCTATCAAAAAGAAAATTTGGAAAAAAAACTTTGAGTCAACACAGCACTTTTGCCAAGCATGTCCATCTCACTCCACTGAATTATGTCTTTTCATCACAATGACCAGCGGGCGACCTTCCTGCTCGATTAAGCCGTAGCCAATGGTCTCTGGTAGTGGGCCATATGCGCCTGCGACCCCACCGGCCAGCCTCTCGTCTCCTTCCCTCTCTTCCTCCTCTCTGTACCAGCCCATGCGAAGCAAGCGCCGCGCTGCTGCCCAACCACTGCAGCGGCAGAGCAGCGCCTCGGCCACACGCTGCCCCGACAGACCTTCATTGCCACACAGCCGCAGGCGCCTTGGCCCTCGCGAGATCCACCCCCTTGCCCATGCCCTGGCTCCAACCACTCCAGTGCATTGCCATAAAGACGCCAAAGCCATTCACCTCACCTTTTGCTCGCTGCAGATTTGCTTCCCGTTGCTGCAAGCTTGCCGGAGTCGAAGTAAGGCAGCGAGCCCCTTGTCCGCAGGAAGAAGACCTGGGTGAGCTCGCTTTCTCATTTTGTGCACTCTCAACTGCCATTCAAACGCCTGAAGAGCTCAATGCATGTCCATGCAGTTTCACCGCGAGCCACCGGGACTATCGTCCATCGCCGACTGTCCCTGCTGCGCCAAGCTTCGGCCGCCGTCGCCAGCCCCGGTGACCACCGCCATCACCAAGAACCTTCTCCAGCCAAGCCTCACCCTCTCTAGCGACCTCCTCGTGTGAGCCTAGGTTGAGACCAGCCTCGGTTTGCCAGCGCCATTGTTGTTCCCGTCAAGATCTAGGGTTAGCGAGGGTAAGCTTCAAATAATTTTACATGCTGACTTATCACAAGTAACACCTTGGCCCAGTGGTTCAGCCTTGCCGTTTGAATCTAGAGGTCCTGAGTTCGAACTCGAGTTTTCCAATTTAATTTTTTTCCTTTTTGCACTTGTGATTCAAACCTTCATATCTTGTGCTAGATTTGTCAAAATGAAGCAAACTCATTTTCTAAATTTGAGATAGGAAATAAGTATTTAGAATATGCAGTAAAAATACATATGTTACTTGCAGTAAAATCATTCAAATCGAGTTTAAATTAAAGTCCCATTTTAGGTGTTATGAAGCAACTATGCAATCCCTAGTTCCAAAAATCATAGAATAAATCACACATGTTCCTGCAACATTGGATGCTTCATTTTTGCAAATATTTTTATATTTGAATGCAATTTGGATCAAAAATTGATTGTAGAAATCCTCAGTTGCATGCAAGAATCAAATGGTTATAATGTGAATCAAATGAACTCAAAATTTGGTGAAACCAGTTTAGTTACACTCCTGGGATTGCAAAGATCATAAATATACAAAAATATTTAGGTTTTACCTTGGTTTACACTAATTGCTCAATAGTCGAACTTACATCGAGAGAAATGTTCAAATAATTGTAACTTTCGTAAACGAGCCTCAAACTCAACGAAACCAATTCCTATGGCATCAAAATGTTATGTCCTTGCTTACTATGCAAAAATATGTCACTTTGAACAAATTTGAGATAAGCCCATATTAACCCTTAATGAACATTTATTAGAAAAACACCTTAAATAAATATGAAATATCACAGAAGCAACTTTAAAACACTCTTAGGGGTATCCCCTACTATTGTAAGAAAAATGGTTAGAATATCTTATACGGTGCAGTCACAAATGTAAAATGTAAACTGGACTGTAACCGTGTGAACAAAATGGACATATGAACCTATTCAGCAACCCGTAAAATATCTTATATGAATAAAAAATAGTGAAATATAGCTTAGTGGAATTCTATGATATACATACTACCATAATCTATAAAAATATTTCATTTGTAACCTGCGTTGCATATAAAACTTTTCACCGCAAATACCTTAAATGACCATAAACTGCACCAAATCCATATCACTTAAGCCTTTTCGGCAATCCATAAAGTATCTCGTCTAAATGCAAATTATGTGAAAAATTACATAATCACTCTTTAGTATATAGACTACCATACGTGGAAAAATATATTAATTAGAACTTGCATTGCATATAAATCTAATCACAACAAATACCCTAAATGATCACAAACTGCACTGAAGCTATATCAATTAAGCCTTTTCGACGGCTCATAAAACAACTCGACTTAACACAAATTTTGGAATAATAGACCATAAACTTACTAAAGTATATGTACAACCAAATTATAGAAAAAATTTCAAATTACAACTTGCTTATCTTATAGAATTCGTTAGAGCAAACACCTTAAATGATAATGTTGCTGAAGTCATTATATGAACTGTTGAGATCGGAAGTCTTAAACCAAAGCATCTGTAACGGAAGAATCGTCACATAACCAAGCAGTACAAAACAATAAATTTAAATTCCAGATCCAACATGTAGGAATTCCTCCCATGCATGAACACTTAAAGCTAAGTACAAATCAAGCAAAACCTTTTAACTAATATTTTACTTTTATCAATCCAAACAATTTTAGCATCTAGAATCCGAATATATAGATACAAATAAACATGATTATAACCTTTTTAATTCACAAACCACCTCATGTAAGGTCATAACCATAATATATATAATCAACAAGTGAAAGCAAACAACCTTTCATGCATTGAACGCTAACGGAAATGTCATGCAAGTGATAAATCGGAAGCTCCAAATCACCATGTTCTTATTGGTAAGTTTTAATTTGGTATTTATATCTGATTTATTTTTGGCCCGTTTGATATGGTGTTATTTGCTTTTGTCTCGGTTTTTATTATTCGATGCGTAGACGATGATATTTCATATTCGATTGATAACAACATCAACTATGATCCCGATTACATTCCCGAAGAAGAGCAACCAGGCAAGCACCCTCCTTTAGCCATTTTGATCCCATATTTTCAAATTTATGTTGTTTTATCAAACTATATGCATGCATGTTTTAAACTTGCTATATTGTGGGTGATGGTAGCAAATTCCAATTGTATGCATTTCCTTTACCTTGATTTGACTACCTGCCATTGTAACCTAGTATTGGTGTAGACATTACTTAATGTCACTTGGGTAATACTTGCGAAATAACTTATGTGCTTGCTTATACTTGCTCACTAGAATGACTTTTAAATGATAGGACACATTTCAAACTAGCTTGAGCAACTTTGTTTAAATGTACGGAACCGAGGTATGATTTCCGTGTAGTTTGGTAAAATTCCAACTCAAAACTTATGATTTAGACGTGGGCAAGTTATGGTTAAACTAGAGGCGTGAAAAGGACCTCACACGTAGATAGGGGGAGATTCTCGCCCGGGTCAAATAAGGATAAAACTTTATGCTACCACCTAAGTGTTTTTGTGCAACCACATGTGCTAGTATGGGATAGCCTAAACTCATTAGATTAGTTGAAGTATAACCATGCACATTGGTAGCCCGGAGTAGTAAGGGCGGACCCGTAACGGTGTTGCTCGTGGTGCTCCCTTCACCGAGGTGTTTGGGCCAAAGCAACCCCATACAACGGTGCATGCCTTGCCATGTGGAGCAGACCCGATGGGGATATACCATCGTCTAGCACAACACGTGTTGGTCCAGGTCTCCAGACCATGGCAAGAGTTTAACATCACTGTCGCTGGTGCAAGGCTAAGCTTTAACTAGTTGAACGGTTTCGTCACAGTATAGCAAATCGGGTATGATGAGTATCGTGAGGCATGGTTGACATGATTGCTAGAATGTGTCATGTAGGTAAAGTGTACACTCTCTGCAAAGATTGAAATCTAATTAATTAGCCGTGCTCGCGGTCATGAGCAACTTGGGAGAATACTATAAAGGATAGTCTTTGTTTTTTGCAAAAACTTTTGGAAATGGTTTTGGAATGGATGGGTAAACAGATGAGCCAAGGGTGGCTGTTTTTACTCGCTGTTCGCAGCCAAGCAGGGCTGTGGAATGATGTATATGATGCTTACTTACTGTTATTTAGCTTTTTATTAAATGCTATTTACAATTCCATTCCCGTTTTATGCAACATTCACTTGTTAAACAAAATCTGCTTTATGCTGAAAATGAGACTAGTATAGAAACTTGTTATCCTTGTTCTAGCCATGCATTTACTATATTTCTATACACTAAAGTCTTGTGAGTACATACGTGTGCTCACGGTTGCTTAATCTAAACAATATAGACGACGGCATGGAAGAATGCCCCGAGGACATGTATTTTACTCAGGGGTTCGACAATTATGTTGATGGATGAACTTGGGCTTTTCCAAGTCGGTTGCCTATGGGTTATCGGATGGGCATACCGCTGTCCTCATTTTGGTTCAAGTTTATATTCCGCTGCAATTTAATTTTGGCATGTAATATTTGGCCGGTCGGCCACTACTTGTAATATTAAGTAGTTGTAATTGTTTCTTGATTATGTTTATGCTATGCCAATTGCTTAGTCTTGTGTGTATGTGTTTTGATACATCTCGAATGAGGGATATGTGGGTGCTAGGCGTTGATCTTGGGAACTAGCACTAGACATATATTCGGGTACCTGGAATTGTTTTCAATAATCTAATGCATAAACTTGAGCGGTCGTCATTCTTTGGCTATTGCTCGCGCTCTCCTTGGTGATTGTGGGCGACACCAATGTTTTGAGACGGACGGCGAGTGCTCTACTTGGATGAGTTGCTTTCAATCCCGGTATGGTTGTTCGAAATGGAATCGAAACTCCCTTGGTTGCGTAAGTGTATACGATGCAACTAGGTGGCTCATATTTGCTTGAGTGAGGGCCATCTGGTTAATACTCCGTGTACGGTACTTTTGGGTGATAGTGATCATACACTTAAGTGGAGTATGGGTGTCACCTCTGAGTCCAACGCATGAGCGAGGATCGATTCGTATTTTCGGGTGGCCACATCATCTCTTTGTGCAAACGTTACTATCACACTTTGTTTGGTGTGATGCTAAGATATCATGACAAAGCCTTTACAAATCTCTTCCTTAACCCAGTTCTGCCCACTAAGGTTTCAACACTGGTGAGTCTGGTTACCACATCCAGGGCCCCTTCTTGCGCCATGTTAGTTGATCTGTGCGAGGACTAGATACCACACCCCGAGACTCACACCACCATTGATAGTACCAAGCTAAGGCATTACAAATTAATTAGTTAGGCTGTCCCATAACAGACATGTGGTTGCTTGATTGACTCAAGTGAAAGGCTTGCAAGGTTAATTCCTTAAGATGATAAAGGCAAGACTTCCACATACCCTCCGCCATTCGGCCCACCTTGGCACACTTGCCCCTTGCCACTTACCCCAATCTAAATGATTACCGCCCTAGTTGATTACCAAGCACCACGTGTTACCAACAAGTCAACATCCTTACGTGACATCCCTCACCACTACAACTCAATATCCTTGTGTGACAACACCTGACACACCAATTCATAATCATGTTCCATATTCCATTAATAAAGATTAAACATTGATGATTCAAGTACATGTGATGACGTGGCATGGCTAAGCATACTAACACGGTCTAACCATCCCATGTTGATTTTAGTATTTAACAAACTATAATGAACCAATCTAGGGTGACAATAGATCATGGCATACAAATGATAAGGTAGGGTATAGATCAAATTGGTAGATTAACTAAGTCTCAATTTATTTGAAACAATTGTATACATGAAATAATATGCAATAGAGTAAAACCATATAGCAATTTTGTAAACATGGGTTCAACATGATCAAAGCACAACTTGCCTTATAAAAGCCCTTATTCTTGCTCTGGACCTTGGTCTTGAGTCAATGGATCTTCCTCAGATGCTTCACACAATTCAACATCTGCGCGGAATGAGAGAGAAAGAAAAATAGAGAGAAAAACTCCAAAAATCAAATAAAATTCACCATTAAATATATCTAAATTTTACAAATTTTTATAAATTTGAATCAACTCAATCGGAGCTCGTTTGAGGGAGAACGGGCTCATGGAAGATTCAAGAATCTAAAAATCAGAAAACTGGAAAATAAAATAATAAACCGAATTATTTTAATTCTTTACTTTACTTTAAACTTCACAATATTTTAATTCTTTTCAATATATGGCTAAATAAAAAATATATATTTAATAAAACCTAATAATATCCAAATAATCCAAATAAATCAGAAAAATCATAAAATGCATAAATAACAATAAAATAAGTATAAATTTTCTTTGAGAGCAAAATTTTGGATGTTACAATGATCCAGGCACTTCGACTTCTACGCAAATTGAGACAAAACACTAAATAAATATCAAACTAGAGAGAAACAAATCCAAAAATTAAATAAAATTCATAATTAAATAGACCTAAATTTGACAAACTTTTAGAAATTTGAAGCATGTCAATCAGAGCTCGTATGAAAACAAACGGCCTCTCAAAAGATTGAAATATCTGAAAATCAGAAAATAGTAAAATCATAATTTGTTGAATTATTTTTGTACTAAAAATCCAATTATGACATCATGCTAAGGTTAGCCATGATTTTCCTAAAATAAATTAAAATGTAAATATCCCCATGGGAATTGACAGGTGTGTCCGAGTCTATAGACTGGGTCCATGGTGGACTCAGTCCTTGGGAGCTTGACCATTGGTCAATGCTGACACAAGGCTAACGTCATGTGATGACGCAAGCGTGCATGCGCAGATCGACACAGGCTATCCACATGGCGTGCATCCAATTGGCCGCCCCTAGGATCCAATGGTTGAGATCATGGCCGAGCTCGTCGCGGCGAAGGCGGCAGCGCAACTCACAGGACTTGGAACAAAGACCCCCAATGTGGTGCAATGGTGATGGAAACAACTCGTTTTCACACGGATCTGAGAGCACGCAGTGCGGGGATGCTAACGCTGACCTTGCGGATGATAGAAACTCCTCAATGGCGATGAAAATGACGAAAAAGCATGGCGGTGAGCACAAAAATCTCTAACGAGCTCCCTAGGGTGAGTTACGACGTCTCGGGCTTCGATTCCTTGGGTGAAAGTTGCGGTGTGGCTTGGGGTTCCCAATGCAATGACTCGGGTGTGGATTTATAGCCCTCAAAAGGCGTGCAAGAGGCGAAAACCTACTCGAACACGGTGGCGAAGTCCGGTTTCGTGATAGCGATGGCGTCATGGATACGAAGCATGTGAGCTGTACACGTGGATGATCAATGGCCATGATGCGCATAGGTCTAGCTCAATCCAAGCCAAGCATGAGATCGAATGGTCACCCTCCCCTAGGGTTTCCATAAGATTTTATCTATCTCGACTATTCGATTAGATCCGACGGCTCATAAACACTAGGGTTCCAAGACCACTACAGCCACTCGATCTTGATCCCATGGTCATGGATCAAAGACATGTGACGAGCGGGCCAACTGGGCCGAATCAAGCTTAGCCCAAGGAAAATAGGCTCTAATGGGCTTTCGGCCCAGCATTATGCTAAGCATTTTCCAAAACATTTTTGATTTAAAATTATTCTAGAAAATAGATTAGGCCAAATAAAATAGTAAAAATATCAAAAACATTCCTAAAAATATTTTGAGACATTTGAAATTCAAATAAAATATGTTGAAAACATTTTATTTATACTTTTCAAATAATTAATTAATTTTCATTGTAGGCATAATTAAAAAATACAAAAATAAATCCAAATAAATTCTTGAAAATCCCAAAATCCAATAAATGAAGAAATAACACTATTAAAATAAAAAATGGGATGTTACACCACTTTAGAGGTTGGCCTCCTCGCACTGGAGTGGTATCCTCTTGAGCTGCAGCGAGGACCAAGAGTAGACATGCATGGCCCGCGCTGGTACTACTCAAAAGTGGGGTCTAGGTCAGGGAGATCCTCGACATCAGCTAGCATGATGTCCTCTCCATAGTGGAGCTCTAGGGTAAAGATGTTGGTGATGGCCCAAGGAACGATGCCATTCTCCAAGGTTTATATCCTCATGCGGGCTTCCAAGGTCTCTATGAACATATAGCGGAGATAGCTGTCGAGTGACATGACCAATTCAACTAAGTACAAGAAAGGGGCATGGGGCTCCAAATGAATGGCCTGGTAGGTGTTGTTGCTTTCACCTGTTGGACGTGACAGGTAAAAGTAGAACATCCCTGCCATTTTAGGGAGATTGTGGCGGAGGCGGATGATGGCCATGTATGCGACATCATAGAGCGACATACGAATGTAGGACCATTGTCTTTAGAATTTAAGGGACGGCTCGTGGTGTGCCTACCATGGATAGTCACCTCGGTCATGTACTCTATGGATGCTTCTCCCGAAGGCGTGTAGTAGGCAGTGTAGACGAGTGGATGCATGAAGTTCAAGTGCGTGATAATGATCCACAAGGCATGAGGCAAAGTGTCTTCCTCAAAGCACTTGTACTGTAACATGGTTCTCAATGGGTTTGCATCTAAAGATTTTTTTTCTTGACTTAAGTTATTCTAATGATATGTTAGAGAAAGATTTAAAGACAAAAGCACCATATGAGACAAATTTCTTGGTACCAAAGGTTTTTCTCATAAAATGAATTTTCCAATTTCATGCACTTAAAGAGACATGGGGGATACAAGCTAGCTAGTTAGCATACAACATAAGTAAAATCCTACTATAGGGTTCCCAGTCGGATCTAGAGGAATGGGACTCCTCGGACCTAGGCTCGGAATCACTATATACAATCCACGAGTTACGAACTGGTGGTGAAGGTGGTGGAGACTCCCTAGTGTAGACTACTGTGAGGTTCTGGACTAGAGGCGGAGGTGGTGAAGACTCTCCAGAATCATATATATTTGGACTCTTGGCCTGTGGAGAGAGTGTAGAATCACGAGCTACAATGAGGGTAATGCGTTGTAGGTAAACCTTACGGTTGCTGCTACGGCGACGTCTTGTTCTTGTTACTTCTAGAGGTGATGATGGCTAGGGAGTTTCTTGTGGTGGAGGCAGTGGTGGAGCTACTAGTTCTAGCATGATGCCTTGAGGTTTTGCCCGTCGTCTTGAATGAGCATCATATGTGCAGACATAAGCATTCATATTGATTCCATGAAATTCACATATCCGAGTAGGAGTTTGTGTCCAGTTCCTTGGACGACAACAACCTTGGTAAAGCTCTATTGCTTTGGTGCAGGAATTGGCCTCCTAATTTGGTGGTGACATAGGCGTAGACTTTGCATACCAACCATATGGCACAACAAGTTGTTTTTGGCATCGAAAAAGGAAGGGTCTCCTCTGTCCAAATCTCCTAGTGAATTACCAAACAAGATCGGTCCAATTGGTGTTATCTGCCATCTATAAGCATTTAAAGGAAATTGTTACAAAATTTGAATAAGAGTGTGGGTAAAGAGAGAAAGAATTCCTATGAAGGAGAGAGGAAATATTTTATGAATAACTTTTAATGGTTTTTGTGCTAACGGCCATTCTATCTAGGGCCTTCCTACAGTTAGTATGGCTTGATACCAACGCTATCGAGACCCTCCCTTCTGGTGTGGAATATCGAAAAGGTCTGATATGCACACAGTACTAGTCTTATGATTAGTGGCTAGTATGCACATTTACAACATTGTCATCATATCCATACACTAGGTTACAAATATATTAAGATAACTTTGTTCATACAATATGACCATAAGTCCAATTTAAAATACAGTGGAAGGTACAAAACTCCAGCAGTATGACTTTCCAAAAATACCATAGGACACTCAGAAGGATCACCCTAGAAAATATCGTCATCATATTCCCTTTAACCTGCAGGGAGGTAGACATCATCGGGGGCATTGCTTTCTTCGCCCACTGAACCAACAATTAAGCAAAGTTGAGTACTTTTGTACTCAACAAGACTTGTAGTGTATCACAAATGTATAATAAATGCAGGCTATGTCAATAAGGAGCTACTAAGTTTATTTGTGTAAAGCAAAATTGAAATATGAATATCAAGTACTAGATTGTAAACAGAATTTTTAAGAGCAATTTACAGATATATAAATAGCAAGTATGAATAACATAAATGTAACAACTCATAGTTCTCCATGATTGCTAGTATCGAACCTTCCCTTGCCATTTCTTGGCATAATATCTTAAGTAAGCTTCTATAATATTTCCAACCCAACCTTTTTCATGAATATAACAAACTTTCTAACTAGTGCCGGCACACCAGAACCACGAGTACGGCTTTTGAAAAAGTTTTACACTCTACAGAGGTGTACAACTTTACCCACAGGACATGACCAACTCTTTTTGCCACTATTTTTGCACTTCCTTTGGCGCGTGGCCAAGAGGTCATGACATGAACCGTTACAGCACCTAAATCTAATTTTGCACCAGCCTGGTGTTGTCATACCCTTGCTGTGGCGGCGAATGATATTTGTACACTCATCACTCACAACAGTCCGTCCCTATCATGTCCCCCCTTTCCCCATAGCATGGCATAAACCATTGTATTGGTATGTGTTGAACCCATACCTCTGTGTGGACACCCCTATGAGCAATATATCTCAAAAAGCCTGTATCACCTTAGTCTTCCAATGTGCAAAGCCAAACCCAAGTAACTTAATTGGTTAAGGCTACCCCATAATAGCACTTTTGGTTGCACCGAATATCTTGGTTTTAAGGGACACTACGTTTGGTCCTCAATCCAACTTGGGCGAGAACACTACCTGTACAGTATGTGCAAGTCCAATTCACTTTTTCTATTTTCACATCTCCCCCACATCAAACCATATTTTTATTTTGATTTTTATACCAAATTACAAGAAACCATAATTACCATTATGTCCGAAATTTTCATTTTCGAACAAATAGTGTATACAACGATTTGTTCGTCCAAGACTAAAGCATGGCTAAGCATGTGCGTAATATTCTAGTATACCCAATTGATATTTCTATATTGTCAATATCTACTTTAGGGTTATCAAGGTTGACATGACAATATTTATTTAGGAAATTCTATGAATTACGAGGATGTATATCTACCGGTACCCACAATATAGCAATTTATCGAAAATAATTTGACAAAAACAATATAAATTAAGTGAAATACTGGGATCAACGTGATCAAAGAGGGTGCTTGCCTTGCTCGTTGGTTTCTAGGGTGATTTCGATGACGATAGTGGAGGTGTTTTGAGCATCGTTGTTTACTCACAATTCGACGAGAAGCATTGAAAAGAATCCAAACAGAGTCAAAATCAAAATATTATTATGTAAATAGAGAGCACATGTTTTTATAAAAAATTTAGGAATTGGTTTTGCATGTTTGGAGTTTATTTGCATAAGTTATGAATTTTCAAATTTTAAATGTGTTACTAGTCATTTCAAATAGAAATTTACTTCATACTAAGCCTAAATTTAAATTTTGTTACAAAACAGAGGTTTCATCTGTATATAAGATCTTAGAAACTAGTTTAAGAAAATTTGAAATTTATTTGTAAGAGTCATTTACATTTTAAATTTGAATGAGTAGGAGTTATTTTAATTAGAATTTAAACCTAAACCATGGTCAAATTTCAAATATTTCTATTCAAATAGAAAGTTCATGATTTTAGAAAAATTTAGAAATTAGTTTGGCCAAATTTAGTTAATTTGAAAATTTTATAAGATTTTGAATCTTGTATGTCCTAAAAATCAGAGAAAATAGCGAAATACGGTTTCCAACAGAGAATACGTATAACTTATTTTCTCTGATTTTCAGATTAATATCAATTTCTAACAATAAGGCCCTCATGTAAGTGATTATTCCCCAAATACCGTTTCGGTTTTTAAGATAAATTCATTTATTTACCCCTTGGCCCACATGTTATGCACAGATTTAATAAAACTCGATTGAAATAGAAATACTGTCAAGTGGGACAAGGCTATCAGTGGCTCGGCTCGATATGAGAGAGGGACTGATAGAGGGGGCCACTGGTTAGTGAGCCGAGGCAGAGCATGGTGACGCAAGGCTCACTAGCGGCGAGCTGCTACGATCGGGGAAGAGTGAGTGGTCGGGTTAGCTTCGCAACTATAACGGGAACATAGGGCATTGGTTGGTGGTGTCAAAAATCAGCCAAAGAAGGCCGATGGCAAGGTGGAGTAGTGGAGGATGCCTCGGTTAGCCATTGATGCGGCTAATGGAGGCCCGATTTTTCATTGAGATAGATAACTCTCGATTAGTGGAGACGACCCTCACGATCCAAGCTACCGACCAAAACATGATCGACGCCGAGTAATCGCTGAACTAAACACCGAATTGTTATCAACTGTGCCAAATCCCGATTGACCTGATCACGAAGATCAATTCCTACAAGCAACCGAAGAACAAAGCAAAAGTAATATGAAATTGCAAATATAATTGAAATATTGATGCAGGGTTTCGAAGCAAAGTATGAAGAGAAACGGGTATGCTACGCTAGAACAAAAAAATCTACCGCATGACCAGAAAGCTACTTGCAAGAAGGGGACCATAGATTAGATTACCACTAGACGCACAGTTGCGGAATCCTTCGCGCGTCAATGTAGTGGATCGTCCTCGTCGCAGTCGTTGCGTTGATGGAGTGGATCATCCTCGCCTCGTTGTGGATCGTCCTCCCACGCCGCAGTCGCAGCAGCATCACCGTAGTAGTCCACACGTCCAGGGATGGAACGCCGTGCGTCGGTGTGCAAGCACCTGGTTGCTCAGCAGGGGCAGCGAGAAGAGGAGGCTAGGGTTTCGGGTGAAACACTTCTAAACCGTGGAGCGCACACGCTACGCCCACCCTCCTCCACTCCTTATATAGCCACGAGATGAAACCCTAAACCAGGTCCCATTAGTGTGCTAAGCCGACGAGGTACAATAATTACGGATCCAATCCAAATTAATGCATCCCAGCCCATTAAGTGTGTGACCCTGTAGGTTCACGTACGTTTGGACATGGATTCGGAAAACTCCTTTTCAATCCAATAGTTGGTAGAAGCTCCTTGCAAAGTATGCCAACTCCCAAACATACTATGATCAAATCGGACAGAACCTATCAAAAGTACTCATGTAATAATCCCTTTGCCAAGTATATGAGGATTGAACTCAAGGCGAGAAGCATGTCATCCTTTGATGATTCAATCCATCTCTCGTATCCGTGATATATTAATAAGTTGTGATTGACTCCTCAATCACGGCATGGCCATGCACTTCCTTAATCAAATCACACGAGTGGCCTTGTCATATATCTCCATTTCATTAGAGTGGCAAATTCCATCTTGACTGCTCACTTCCCTCTGCACGTTTTATAGTAAACATGAAAGCTACCTTTATAACTATCCGGTTAGGAAGTAGTGTTTGATAGCTCCAAGGAAAACTATTACACATGTAGGGAATATGACAATCTCAGGTCTAAGGATCATACATCTACTATGTATGAGATACACTGATGACACATAAGAATGTAACATTCTCGCAGTGTCCCATGGTGGGTCTATCTAACCCATGTTCTTCAACATGCATCCTCAATGTATAGATGATATCTCCATATCCCATGATCTATGAAGCATGATCATCGATCACTACATGTGTTGATCTATTCATCGTTGTCCTATACGATGATATCCGATCAGAGGTATTTATGAAATTACATCAATAAGTAAAGAGCTTCATAAGCAAGTCACATACTTGTTGATCAATACAATGATATACATTCGTTGGACTAATAATCATATTATTATTCATAAACATAGTCATGTTACAATCATCTAAATGATTGCCTCAAGGACATAACACTTACAATCTCCCACTTGCACTTGAGTCAATCAATTAAGTATCTAATACCAATAGACCTCTTGTGCACCTCATGCTTAGGCTGTGGCAATGGCTTTGTCAGCGGATCGGCCACATTGGCTTCCGTATGTACTTTGCATATTCTCACATCACCTCTATCCACAATCTCCCGAATAAGGTGAAAGCGTCAGAGTATGTGTTTAGACTTCTGATGGGATCTAGGCTCTTTAGCATGTGCAATGGCACCACTATTATCACAATAGATGTCCATTGGACAAGAGGCACTAGCAACCACACCAAGCTTTGTGATAAACTTCTTAATCCACACAACTTCTTTTGCGGCCTCCGAAGCCGCAATGTACTCCGCTTCTGTTGTAGAGTCGGCCACGGTGTTTTGCTTGGAACTCTTCCAGCTTACTGCTCCTCCATTTAGTGTAAACACAAACCCGGATTGCGATCGGAAATCATCTTTGTCAGTTTGGAAGCTTGCATCGGTGTAACCCTTTGCAACCAGATCTTTCTCACCTCCAAAAACAAGGAACATACCCTTAGTTCTTCTCAAGTACTTTAGGATATTTTTTACGGCTATCCAATGACCATCACCAGGATCTGCTTGGTATCTGACATCTGGACGCGTGCAGATCATGGCATACATAATAGACCCAATAGCTGAAGCATATGGAATCTTGCTCATCCTGTCTCGCTCATCAGTTGTCGAAGGACACTGATTCTTGCAGAGACTGATGCCATGTGACATTGGCATGAAACCTCTCTTGGACTCATGCATATTGAACATTTTCCATATCTTGTCAATGTACGTTTCCTGACTTAATCCAATTAACCTTTTTGACCTATTGCAATAGATTTTTATCCCCAAGATATAGCATGCTTCTCCCAAGTCCTTCATTGAGAAACCCCTTTTCAATGAAGTCTTAACATCTTCAAGCATAGGAATATCATTCCCGATCAATAATATGCCATCCACATACAAAATCAGAAACACAAGTGCGCTCCCACTAGCCTTCTTGTAAACGCAAGGCTCTTCTTCATTTTTGATAAAGTCAAACCCTTTGACTACTTCATCAAAATGAATGTTCTAACTCCGAGATGCTTGCTTTAACCCATAAATGGATCTTTGAAGCTTGCATACCCTTTTAGCATATTTAGGATCAACAAAACCTTCAGGTTGTATCATGTATACATCCTCAGATAGATTCCCATTAAGAAAGGCTGTTTTGACATCCATCTGCCATATTTCATAATCAAAATATGCAGCAATAGCTAAAATGATTCGGACAGACTTGAGCATGGCTACCGGTGAGAAGGTTTCATCATAGTCAACTCCTTGAACTTGTTTGAAACCCTTTGCCACCAATCGTGCCTTATAGATCTGAACTTTTTCATCTATGTCTATCTTCTTCTTGAAAATCCATTTGCATTCAATGGTTTTTACACCATCAGGAGAATCGACCAAGTTCCAAACTTGATTGTCATGCATGGATTGAATTTCGGATCTCATGGCTTCAAGCCATTTTTCGAAGTTTGGGTCCATCATTGCTTCTTCATAAGTCGTGGGCTCATCATTGTCCAACAATAATATGTCATTCCCATATCTTATAGGTACATGACGCGGCCTCCCCGACCTACGTGGGGCTGGTGTCTCTTCCACAGGTTGTACAACACTTTGTACATCTTGTGAAGGATCAGTGGTAGCTTGAACATATTCATGTGATTCTCGAACTTCATCGAGATACACATCACTCCCACTGATTTCTTTTGAAAGAAATTCTTTCTCCAAGAAGACACCATTTCGAGCAACAAAAACTTTGTTCTCATTTCTTTTGTAAAAGTAATATCCTTTTGTTTCTTTAGGATACCCTACAAAAAAGCATTTTTCTAATTTAGGTGCGAGTTTATCTGATTGTAAACATTTTACATAAGCCTCACATCCCCATATCTTGAGAAATGACAACATGGGTCTTCTCCTAGTCCATATCTCATACGGCGTCTTCTCAACGGGTTTTGATGGGACCCTATTCAAAGTGAACGTAGCTGTCTCTAGAGGGAAACCCCAGAAGGATAATGGCAGATCTGTTTGGCTCATCATTGACCGAACCATATCTAATAAAGTTCGGTTTCGCCGTTCGGACACGCCATTCCATTGAGATTGAAAGATCGAAATGGCGAACAGAGGGGGGGGGGTGAATGGTCGCAAATAAATTTTCCCAAAATACTCCAACAAAAACCTCGACAAGATCGCTCAAAGGAAATCGTGAAAAACCCGAAAAACTAGACAATTATGTGTACCCCTAGCTTGCATGCATAAGTACCATAAAATATTTGGGGATTTTTGAGTCACAATCCTGGTTGCCTAGTGTCCAAGATAAAGAGGAATCAATGAAACTCTTGCTTTTAGAAAGGACATCAATTCAAATCACAAAGGTCACTTTCAGAAAAGCAAAAGCAGAATTTCCAGAACTTGTCCTCAATTTGAACAGGTGGTTCGTGGGTTTCTACAGCTCACAAAATTTTGAGAATTTTTATGCCTATGAGAAACAGAGTCGTAAAGAACTCCACCAAATTTCTCCTCAAAAATCCTGACAGAAAAAACAGGAGAAATCAAAGAACACAGTCAGTCAAGAACTTCGAGCAGAAAATTTGGGGTTTGGTTTTCACCTCATGGCACCCAAACGGTGCAACAAAAGAACTCCAAACGTTTTCTACAGGTGTATATCGGAGTCCCGCACCTCCTCCAGCAAGAAACACTTAAAAAGGAGTTTTCAATATTTTTATAAAATTCAAATACTAAATGCTACGCAAAGAACAAGTTCTGAACAAAGTTGGAACTTGAAAGAAAAGATGTTCTCTACTCAATCCAAGAGTGCAAAAGAGATGTAAAACCATATGAACACACTATAAACATCCAAAATCAACAGCATTTAGAAGGAGGGGAGGCAAATCCAAATTGCGTGAAAGTAAATTGCGAGAATGTAATTGCGGGAAAGTAAATGCTGAATTTAAATTGCGTAAAGTAAGGACATAATGTAAATGCGCAAAATAAATTCAGAGAAGGATGGATAAAACTTTCATTTCTGTAAGGAGAGGTTACAAAGCCTCACTTTCATGTGGGCAAAGCTCAAAGGAGCATTCACAAACCTCAAAACATTCAAGGGAAGGAGGCTACCCCTCCACCCCTATTTATACTACTCTTGGGCCACCTACCACCCTTGGATGAGTCCCTCAACCCTAGAGCACTCATCTAAGGGTTAGGATTAACCCACACACACAGTCATGCAAGGGCTAACCCAAAACCCACACACATAACGGATTTTCTTGCATGGTTTTCAAAGCATACTACCTAGACCCGCTAACCTATCAACTAGACCTCAATCCGACGGCCCTCATTGATCCACGCGGCATCTAGCTAGCATCATCTCCTTTCCTTGTCTTCTTGACTTGCCCGGACTCCGTCTTCGATCATCTTCCGGCGGTCTCCCAACTGTCTAGACCTCTGACGCTCCTCGCCTAGTCCCGGTCATCCTCCGCCTCACCATGACCTAGCACCGTCGCCCTGCAACCATCAAAGACAAGGAAACACATCACATAGCAATGCCCACAATGATATGCAATAAACCATCCAACTCATCACTACCGCACCCATACGGCCGGTACTGCCACTCCAGGCAGAGACAACTCAAATTGCTTCATTTTGAAAATCAATCCAAATCAAACTCAAACTTGAGCACACCTTGCTCAAATAAAGTCAAATACTCATCACAAACATCGATGGACCTCCACATGGTCCTTCAGAGACGTTCCTGGCGGAGTAAGTTGCGAAACGATTCCACATTGCTTTAGATGATCACCAAACTCTTGGCTCAAGTATTCGCCACCACGATCTGATCGTAAGTGTTTTATTGATTTGCCAAGTTTATTTTGTACTTCGTTCTGAAACTCTTTGAACCTTTCGAAAGTTTCGGATTTATGCCTCATTAAATAGATATATCCATATCTACTAAAGTCATCGGTAAAAGTTACAAAGTACTGAAACCCACCCCTAGTAGTCGAGCTCATTGGTCCACATACATCTGTATGTACTAGGGCCAATAATACAATCGCTCTCACACTAAAACCTGTGAAAGGGGCTTTTGTCATCTTGCCAAGTAAACAAGACTCACATGTTTCAAATGATTCAAAATCAAATGAGGTTATAAGTCCATCACTATAGAGCTTCTTCATGCGCTTCTCATTTATATGTCCTAAGCGACAATGCCATAAAAACGTTGGGTTCAAATCATTAGGCCGAGGACTTTTTACATTAATGTTATAGATAGGTTTTTCTTCGAGTTCAAGTACGTACAACCCATCCACCATGGGGCAACAACCATAATACATATCATTCAAAAATATCGAACAAACAAAGTTCTTTATTCTGAAATCATAACCTTCATGTTCCAAACAAGAAGATGAAATAATGTTTCTACTCAAAGATGGAACAAAATAACAATTATTGAGTTCTAAAACTAATCCTAAAGGCAAATATAATGGATACGTGCCAACGGCAAGACCAGCAACTCTTGCTTTATTCCCCACACGAAGATCCACTTCTCCTTTTGCCAAGTCTCTACTCTTTATCAGCCCCTGCATCGAATTGCAAATGTGAGCAACCAAGCTGGTATCATATACCCATGATCTGAGTGAAGAAGTAGCAAGATTAATTTCTATAACATTAATACCTGAAGTGGAAATCACATTTCCATTCTTCTTATCTGCCAGGTACTTTTCGCAGTTCCGTTTCCAATGTCCTGACTTCTTGCAATAGAAGCATTGGGTATCAGGTTGAGGGCCAACTTTAAGCTTCTGAAGCTTAGTTTTGAGGCTTGCAATCTCATCTTTAACCTTGCCCTTGCCCTTGCCCTTGCTCTTTCCCGTTCCCCTAGCCTTAGCCTTCCTCTTTTTGAATGCAGTTGTTTTCTGAACCATCATCACATGATTGGGTTTTTTCTTAATGCTTTCCTCGGCAGCCTTGAGCATCCCAAGTAGTTCGGTTAGGCTCTTCTCCATGCTATTCATATGAAAATTCATAATGAATGGCTCAAAGCTCTGTGGCAGAGACTGGAGAATAACATCTGTAGCCAAACTAAGGCTAAGGGGAAACTCAAGTTTTTCCAATCTCCCAATGTAACCAATCATCTTGATCAGATGAGGGTGACCTGATCGCCTTCACTGACTTACAAGCAAATAAAAGCTTTGAGATACCATACCTCTCTGCTCTTGCTTGATTCCCAAACATGCCCTTCAAGCCCACAATCATATTGTAAGCATCCTGGTCATCATATTGCTTTTAGAGCTCAGAGTCCATGGTGACAAGCATGAGACAGCTGATCTCTACAGAAGCATTAACATGTTTTTCATATTCAACCATCAAATTGCGAGGAGCATTTTCGGCTGGTTCATCAGGAATTGGATTCTCTAGAACATAGTCCTTTTTTTTCATGCTCGAGAACAATTATCAGGTTGCGATACCAATCAACAAAATTAGTTCCATTAAGTTTTTCTCTTCCCAAAACCGATCTCAAAGCAAATCCAGGTGTAGTAGGAGTAGGAGAAGGTGCCATTGAACTACAACAAAAATATGAAAAGATTTGTAAGCATTATGTTTATGTAAAAATTTTATTAAACATTTTAATAAAAGACACTCCTATTTTATGTCCCTTTTATAGACACATAGTGAGTATTCAAGATCCATATTCATCAAACACTAGTGAGCTTTGGCATCATTGCTAGAAATTTAATGACATAGGTAAGCAACACCTTTGCTAATTATATCATATGTAACTCTTGTTTGTTGAGTATGAAAACAAGTAATGAATGCCTCCATCAACTTGACTCATGGGCAGGTCAACCTGCCCCTAGGGCTCACACGAGGGAGGGAGCACTTCCCGTTTTTGAGTGCCAATTAAGAAACCTGCCTCATGTGTGTTTTCCTAGACACCAATTGTCTTGTATAGGTTCCTTCATTACTGAAATCAAATCACAACCACTTATGTCCTCAAGACCAAAACCGTTTTGATAGCTTGATTAAATCTACCATTGTTATGCGTGATGTGTCCAACACATCCCTATCATCTATTAAGATAGCCATTGATATACTACTTTGGCAGTCATATCAATAACGATCTAAATTCTTGATAGGTGCAACAATTGGATGGACATTTTGATTTAAAATTTTTAACTATAGGGTAGAACAATATCTACTATGAACATGGCATCACGTGCAATGAGCATAAAGAAAATATCAAGGATTAAACACACATCCACAGAAAAACAAAATAAGCTGTGAAATAGCATGGCCCTTAGCATTAAGATCTCCATCATCATGCTTGTTTGTTCACCTAGCCACCTTGCTTGATTGTTCACCTAATCATAATGCTTGATACCATCGTCTTCATCATTATGGATGCAACGCCTTACAACTTTTGATAATGAATTTTACATGAGGGTTTGAAGCATCACAAGTCGACACGCAGGTCGTTATACAATTTAAATAGCCTTATGGCTTGACACGGCACGCAGGCCATGTGAAAATTACATGCATCACATACACATAGGCCATACTATTTCACATAATTTCCTGCAAAAACTAGTTAAACAAAAACAATCCTACGACTCCGGCGTCGAGGGGCGATGACCTGGCGGCCGTCCCCGGCCGCCGATCAAGGCGCGGGTCCGGCGGCCACTCAGCGGGTCCAAGTGGCAACACCCCTAGCGGCGGTCCTTGGAAAAAAAATTTAGAGGCATGTCTTCTATTAAAGGAAAACACCCTTAAAATTTCCACGGATCAACCAGATTGACCCAATCCGATCTAATCTGATTGGCTTGGTACCATATGTATACGTTTCAGAAACCCTGATGGCGGTAACCCAACCGGTAAGGGTAACGTCGTACCATGAACGGACTCACCCAAATCAAGATTGAGTCGGTTTGCACTTTCCTCAAACCCTAAACCGACCGTCACCAATTCATCACATTAACCGGCTGAACATGTAATAGATCCAATCTACTAACCTCAGACATCATATGTGCAACATCAAGATCACAAATCTATACGAGATGGCTCTCATAACACTTAAGAGAAACACGGTATGCTACGCTAGCACAAAAAAAATCTACCGCATAACCAGAAAGCTACTCGCAAGAAGGGGATCATAGATTAGATTACCACTAGACGCGCAGTTGCGGAATCCTTCGCGCGTCGATGTAGTGGATCGTCCTCGCCGCAGTCGTTGCGTCGATGGAGAGGATCGTCCTCGCCTCACCGTGGATCGTCCTCCCATGCCGCAGTCGCGGCAACGTCACCGCAGTAGTCTACACATCCATGGATGGAACGCCGTGCGTTGGTGTGCAAGCACTTGGTCGCTCAGCAGGGGCAGCGAGAAGAGGAGGCTAGGGTTTCAGGTGAAACACTTCTAAACTGTGGAGACCACACGCTGCGCCCACCCTCCTCCACTCCTTATGTAGCCATGAGATGAAACCCTAAACCAGGGCCCTTTAGTGTACTAAGCCCATGAGGTCCATTAAATACGGAACAAATCCAAATTAATGCGTCCCAGCCCATTAAGTGTATGACCCTGTAGGTTCACGTACGTTTGGACATGGGTTCGGAAAACTCTTTTTCAATCCAATAGTTGGTAGCAGCTCCTTGCAAAGTATGCCAAATCCCAAACATACTATGATCAAATCGGACAGAATCTATCAAAAGTACTCATGTAATAATCCCTTTGCCAAGTGTATGAAGATTGAACTCAAGGCGAGAAGCATGTCATCCTTTGATGATTCAATCCGTCTCTCGTATCCGTGATATATTAATAAGTTGTTATTGACTCCTCAATCACGGCATGGCCATGCACTTCCTTAATCATATCACACGAGTGGCCTTGTCATATATCTCTGTTTCATTGGAGTGGCAAATTCCATCTTGACTGCTCACTTCCCTCTACACGTTTTATAGTAAACATGAAAGCTACCTTTATAATTATCTGGTTAGGAAGTAGTGTTTGATAGCCCCAAGGAAAACTATTACACATGTAGGGAATATGACAATCTCAGGTCTAAGGATCATACATCTACTCTGTATGAGATACACTGATGACACATAAGAATGTAACATTCTCGCAGTGTCCCATGGCGGGTCTATCTAACCCATGTTCTTCAACATGCGTACACAATGTATAGATGATATCTCCATATCCCATGATCTATGAAGCATGATCATCGATCACTACATGTGCTGATCTATTCATCGTTATCCTATACGATGATATCCGATCAGAGATATTTATCGAATTACATCAATAAGTAAAGAGCTTCATAAGCAAGTCACATACTTGTTGATCAATACAATGATATACATTCACTGGACCAATAATCATATTATTATTCATAAACATAGTCATGTTACAATTATCTAAATGATTGCCTCAAGGGCATAACACTAAATAGTTTCACCAAGGAAAACTATCACTAAACAAAACCTGAGTCTCATTAGGGAGCTCGGCTAACTTAAATAAGCATCTAAAGGGGTGCGGCCAAGAGGTGGGCACAGACACAGACTCCTCTTGGGCCATCCTATTACATGGGTGGAAGCCCAATTAGCAAAAATGGTGCGGCACCTCTCTTTGACGATTGTGATATGTAGACAATGAATTTGAAAGTGAGGCTAGATCCGTTCGAAATGTCTCATCGTATGATTTCAAAAAAGTACTCGCATACCTCGAACGGACTCCATATGTGAAAGTTATGATTGTTTTAAATCAAGGCTGTCACACATTCCGAACTGGACTAGAATTAAAGTAGGGTCGGCCTGAACTTGGTGTGGTAATAGTGCTTCTCTCCTCATCATGGTTCCTGAGTAGAAAATAACGCATAACTTAGGTAGCAATCCATCCTCAAAAATAAAATTACGAACTCCTAGAAACGAGCTCACCTGATAATTCAACTGTCATGCACAAGCTCTTGTCAAAGGTCGTTACCTAGCATCTTGTGGAGGAGTGTTGTGTGTATCCAAGGAAGTGATGTTCTCATCAGCCGTGGGGGTGATTGGGTGTGATGGTGCTCGTGAAGAAGGTAGTAAAGCATCCACAAGGTCCAAAGGTCTCATTTTGCTACCTAGCAGCGACGAAGAAGCTTGGAGGTGTCCTGGCAATTGTGGCCATAAACAGGGAAGACGACAGGCTGTGCGACGGTGCTCTCAGTGACCTGAGCTGCATTTAAGATATGGGACGGGCTTCGGGAATTGAGAGGGTGCTTTAGGCCAAAATAATTGAAGAATTGATCACCAAATGGCTCAATCGAGCTTAGCCCTGTCCCACGGTGGCTCGACGACAATGGTTGCTTTCCAGCAGCTCAGGGTACCGCGCTTGGGGCAGAGGGTGTTGGAGGAGATGCAAGGGAGCATGGTAGGGCATTGAATAGTGGAAGAAGTGTGGTTTCGTGCCAGTGCACATGAGCTTAGTTCGGCTGACAAGAGGAAGAGGACATCAGCAGAGGTTTTTCCAGCGAGTAAGATGCGCATGCATTCTAGGCTTTTGGCGGCTGCAGTGGTTCAACAAGGCACAGAGGGTAAGTGGCACGACAGATATGCTTTGCTAGGCACAGGCGGCGTTTGTAGGCGAAGGAAGTACTAGGGCGCAGTCGAGCAAGCTCGTGCCGTGGCAGGACAGGGCCAGCTTGGTGGCTACCATTGTCCTGGCACGTGGGCGCACACTGGTGCGTCACGCGATCGATAGACAGGTCGGGGGCCCAAGGGCATAGAGAGAGGGGGATAGGATCCAAATAGGGAGGGCGTAATTCTTGGCTTTACGTCTTTACACAGAGAAAACAGATTTTGGTTGGGGCACATTCCATTTTTAGATTTTGCCAATTTTTATTTTTAAAATTTATTTTTGCCACCCAAGTTTCTTATATTTATTTAAGCTACCAAATGAATTTGACATTTTATGATAAGGTTTTTGTAAGATCCTGAGGTGACTCTAACACTCCCGTAAAAATTTCAGAACATGACCAAAGTTTTAGAATTTTAGAAAAATCAAACTGTGCTTATGTTCTTTTTGAGAGTTGCTGTTTTTTATTTTCTTGAAGCAAAATTTCTAAAACTTTTTTGAGGTGATCCGGAGGTTAGTTAGGATTATCAATTTTTCTAGACTTCGTGATGATCCAAAACTGAAGTTTGAAATTCAAAAGTATTTCTTGGTTATTTAAAAGCATTTTTCTTATTTATAAAAAAATTCCACAAATTCTAAATAATGCTGAAAATTCAAATCTTTTTATATACTAATTGGAGGCCCTCCAAGAAGCCCACACATTAATAAGAAAATGCTAGAAATTCCCATGTTAATCTAAAAAAAGAAAAATGTTAGAAGATCCCACATTATTCTAAAAAAGAGAAAATTCTGGTCGCCCAATGTAACATCCTAAAAAGTTCAAAAAGTGAGAATGTACAGATGAAATTGGAAAAAAATAAATGTTTATGAGTTTTTCTGGTTTTATTCATTTTTTTTTGTTTTTCTTGGAGCTTTATTGTGTGAAAGCTTGATTAAAGAAATTTAGAAATAGGAAAGAGGTAAAAAGATAAAAAGAAAGGTGGTAAAAAGTAATAAAAATTTCTATGTGACCCTAACTGCACTGGTATCTCGGTGAGATCAATAAAAAAATTTCATGCAAAGGATTGGGAATAAATAATTTATATAACCATCCTTTGACTAAAAACAGTAAACCAAAAATTTAAAGGAAAAATGGTCGATGTCTATCTGGGGCCAAGAAAATTACCATAGTTCCCTGATGTAGAACCTGCTACTAAAATTTTTTTCTTAAATTTTCAAGTCCATTTATTCCTTTTAAAAATTCAATTACAGAGACTTTAGAAAATTTGAAAATGGCATGTCAAAATTTTAATAAAATAAATACTAAATTTTTAGACTTGAAAATTTTATTTTAGCACCTCTATAAGGAACTGAATCCTTAAAAAAATATTCAAAAATAAATAGTATAAGATGAAGCTTTTAATAAATTAAAACCCGAAATGAAGATTTAGAGCAGCGCTCAGTGTCAGAATTTTTATAAAATAACTAGAGGGTTTTTTTGTCTCACATTTTCACAGGTTATGCCTGTCTCCTAGTAAGTTTTGGTCAAAAATTTAGTAAAATTTTGGCTGAGGATGTTTTTTGAACTAAAGGAAAATCCGGAGAGGTCTTGTTTAGTCCCATCGCATTAATCGTTCTATTTCACTGACAAGTGGGCCGGGCACCTGTTGAAGCTCGTCGCACTGGCGAGGCTGAGGCGAGGCCTTGTGTCACTGCCAGTGGGCCTGGTCCCACTCGTCAGTTTTAGAGCACGCCATTCTTCTCCCCTTTCCTCTCCCGGTCGAGGCGAGGAGATGGCGCCTGCGTCCTTCACCGTCCAGCCGCACAGACTCCAGTCCAACCGCGATCACTGTCGATCATCCTTCATCGCGTCACAGCGGGGGAGAGGTCACGCCATTCCGGCGCACAAGTGCCGAGCTGAGCAACCGAGGCCGTGCACCCAACGCGTTGGCGCAAACCCTTCCTCCCAAGCCCAAAAGCTCTCCCTATGCATCGCATTTCACTTGTGCTCACTCACACTCCTTCTCTGTGCGCTAAGAGCTCTGCAATCTTCTTCCTCTCCTCGTTCGTCCACAAGAACCCAGAAGGGGGGACCGGTGATTCGGGTCAACCTCTCCCCAATCCTTCGAATCAATCGCATCCAGAGCTTCCTTAGTATCCCAGGTTTACTGATCAACCTCCATTTCGGCTTCTTTTTTCTTGCAGCGCCGTCCCGCCACTGTCTTTCTTCTTTGTAGCCGACGCACGGTGGCAGCTTCCCTCGGACTTCCTCCGGCCTAACCATCGGGTAAGCCTGAACCCCCTTGACTCACTAATGCTCACCTAGCCCCTAGTTCTCGGAATCTTGGTCTCTACCGAAGCTTCCTCCAGCTCGGCCATGGCGCCGCCGCACCCTCGCGCTGATGACCTTCCTCCCGACCTCCACTCGCTGAGATAGAGCCGCCCCTAGGTGCGCCTAGTCGCGCTGTAGCTCGAGCCGCTTCCCATTCCGCTGCTCCAGAGCTAGTTCTCCGGTGGTGGGCCAAAGTCCAAAAACCTCTAGTTATTGTCGCTGACCGCTGGGCCCCAATTGCCAGTGGGTCGGTGCATTTGAACGCATTCGTGCGCGCGCAGAGAGAAGGCGTTTTCCAACAGTGTCGACTTTTGTAGTCGGCAATAAATTTATGGGGCAGGCGCTACATCTCAAACTCGAAGGTCGCACAAGACAAGGGTTTAGACAGGTTCAGGCCCTCGACGGTGGAGGTAATACCCTAATCCTGTATGCTGGGATTATATGGATCTCTTGGATCTAAGGTTGCTCAAAGCGCAATGTGCTCTGGGTGATATGTGGTGTGTGTTGTGTTGAGACGATTGCTCAATACCTCTGGTGTTGCCCGCCCTCTCCCTTATATAATGGGGGTGGGGCATTTTTACAAAGTCCTGATCAGTCTAAGGGATTCCGATCGGTTACAGGATTATAGTTGGTTACAGGATAGAGTTTACATCTTTATCTACCCTATTAACGACTCAGATTACAACCGTATCTTTTATATCTAAATATATATTCAACTGTCTATAAGATGTACCCCCTTCCGTACGGCAACATAGTTTGGCAGGGAGCTTATCCTTTGGGCCTTCTACTTGGGCCTGTGTTCTCCTCAGGCGATGCTGGGCTGGTCATGAAGACACCTGGTTTCATATATTCCACAGTAGCCCCCGAGTGATTCATGATCCGGTTGCTACATTTTTATCCAGGCCTTGATTCTGGATCAACATTTCTAGCTTGTGGTGTAAACCTTCGATTGATTTCTTTTTTTATTTGAGCGCTTTTCTTTGCAGCAAGTGGTATGAAGGACTCGAATATAACTCCCGTTTTTTTGTTATAATCTTCTATCTCTTCCCGCTCGAAGCAAAACCTTTATATCTTTTCTCTTTGCGGATCAACACTAGACAGTCTTCGAGGCTGCTTTGGTTTTTCGTGTAAACCCAATTTCCGAAAACCTCTTTGGCTTCTGAAACTATATTAACTCCATGTCTCCTCGGCATCCAATGCATTTACTTCATCCTTGCCGTATCGGCTATAAAAGGCAAACCAGAGCTTTCAGAATTTATCTTCTCGCGCTTAGTTCTCCATTTTCTTACACCAAACTTCATCTTGTTTGCTAGGGATCGCATGGCCAGCCAGGGTCCTACGCTTGATGAATTATGGGCGCTCTTCGGCATTGCCATGGCGGAGAGGGCAGAAGATAAAGCTGTTGCCCTCGACCGCATCGCCGTCGACACCTTCCTCGAGATCTTCCCCGTCTTTTACAGGGCTAGGGAGGCTCTTGTGGAGGCTTCGACGCGTCTTGTGAGGGAGAAGTTTAGGGCCTCAGAATGTAATACTTTACCAGGCATAATGCCTGGTGAACTTTATATATAATAAAGAAGTACCTTTTCTAAGCATTTTTTCATGATTGTCGTTTAGATGTAGCTTGACCCCAGCTTGGGGCATATCGAAGCTTGCATGGTTCCTTGGTCAAGTGTCATTCGCATCCATCCGTCGCAGGATACATCTTAGGTCCGACATGGGACATATTAGGATTTGCGCGGCTCTTGGCCGAGTGGTTCCCATATTCGACTGCTATTGGATATAGCCTAGGCTCAGCCTTGGAGCGTATCATGCTTACATGGCTCTTGGCCGAATGATACCCATATCCGACTGGTGCAGGATACAGCTCTGCTTCGTCTTGGGACATATCAAAATTTTCTTGGCTTGTGGCCGAGTGATACCCATATCCGACTGCCGTAGGATATAGCTTAGGCTTGACTTGGAGCGTACCATACATACGTGGCTCTTGGCCGAGTGATACCCATATCCGACTGGTGTAGGACACATCTTAAGCTCAACTTGGAGCGCATCACAATTACGTGGCTCTTGGCCGAGTGATAAACATATCCGACTGGTGTTGGATACAGCTCTGGTCTGACTTGGGACATATCGAGGTTCATTCGAATGATTTCCATACTCGTTTATTACGACGCACAGCTTTTCGACCCTCATGGGACATACCATTGGATTCGTGCCCGTTTAGGCTCAACTCGTGATATATGATTCCGTCATGCGGTAACCACCTAGTGACCCAACATGGGGCATATCACAAGAAGATATTTTTAATCCGGACTGGAGGACACCCACGTCTCGCTTAGTTCGATAAGTGGTTAAACATCCCATCGTGGGGAGCAACTTGTCCCAAACATGACTTGGTCAAACCATAACTGCCTCTGTATGTCAGGACGTCAGGCTAGCAAATCATTATGAAGCATAGAGTAGGGCTAGGTGTTCTGCAATCTTTTTCCCGCCGTCTTGGCGAAAACCTGATTTCCCCCCCCCCTTTAAAGACTAAGCCGACGGTTCATTTTTCCCATCGCGCATTCCTGCCTCTTCTGCTTCCTTTCTCTCTCCACCTTCTCCGCCGCTAGGGTTAACTGCTGTTGCAATCGCATCCTTGCGCCGCTGTTGATCTTTTCCTCCCAAAATGTCTTCTCAATCTTCCAAAGAAACCTCCTCACCGCCTTTGCCACAAGATTGGACCACTTCGATCACGACGGAGGAACGGCTTCAATTCATGGTGAATGACGGGGTTCTTCCGGCCCATTACTTTGATCTCTGCGCAACTGGCCGCAGGTGAATCGATCCCAACCCCCCGTTCCGAAGAGGTCGTAATCTTTGAATCATTCTTCCAGCGCGGGTTGAGCCCTTCCTGCCTGCGCCTTTCTTTGCCGCCTTCTCTTGCTCTACGATATCGAGTTGGTGAACTTGAATCCCAACTCCATCATTCAGATTTCCCTTTTTGATCATCTTTGCGAGGCCTTCTTGGGCATTCGCCCTCATTTCAGTCTTTTCCGTCATTTTAACCTTCTGAAGCCCTATCCCTCAAAGAGCGACCCCAAGGTGATTGGGGGAGCCGGATTTCTGTTGCGGGAGGGTTTAAAGAAGAATTACTTTGCCATTCCCTTCAAGACCTCCAACAAGGGCTGGCACCGAGAATGGTTCTATTGTGCCAATCTTAAACCTGCTCTTCCCTCCTCTGTCGGGCGCCGGCCTAAGGTATCCCTTTTTTGGGTATCCACCCCCAATGATGCCGACATGGACCAAGTGTATGATCTTCTGGCGTTGATTGAGAAGTTGAAATAAGACGGCCTGACGGGAGTCGGCCTGGCTCTTCATTTTGTTGCTCGCCGGGTATAGCCACTGAAGGAGCGTGTCCATCTGGGGTACGCATTTGAAGGGAAGGACGATCCGACCCGGGAACTGCCCGAAACATTGACGAAGGAGCAGGTATGCGCTCGGGTAGGCGAATTCTTTATCCCAAGCGTCAATATATCCACCATCTGATGCCCGAAATCCTTCACTGCATCACACCCCCCTCCTGATGTAAGCAAGTTTAGCTGAGAGATTTTGACATTGTTTTCTGAATGTCTTTTAACAGTTGTAACACTCCTTTCCAGGATCGCCAGGCTTTTTTTAGTGACGCGCCTCTCCCGGAGATGCCCGTTCATAAGGGCGCACCCTTCAAACGACCCGCGTGCTCCCCGACCGGAGACCCCACCGCCAAGAAGGGGAAGAAAGTGATGACCAAGGACCCTGCGAAGCCCCGGCGCCCAACTGGTGGCCCCAAGATTCAGGATCCACCAGCGCGAGCCCTAGTTCCTTCGGCCCCCCTTCCCCACGAGCCCGTGGTACAGCCGAGTCCTCTTCCGAGAGACTCGGGCAGTCGGGAGGAGCCCAGGGTTCCAACTGATTGCGCCCCGAGTGGTCCCTCCGATAGTGGCTCTGCCACCCGAAAGAAGCCTCCAATGAAAATAAAGAAGTCCGACAGGTTGGATATCCTATCGACTCTTTATCTGACGCATCTTGTCGGCTGATTCACCAATCAATCTTCTTGTAGGAATCCTTCGCATGATGTTCCTGTCGCGACACCGTCTAGGGCTCCCAAAGAGGCTGGGCCCCCAGAGGTTTTTTGTCTTGGTTGAGGGGGCCTCGCCCAGGGGCAAAGGAGCGCCCTCGAGCCCCAGCCGCCTTCATCGACACCTCATGCTTCGACATCGGGCCCTGCTGCTTAGGAGCCCGTCTCCCGTCCATCCCCCGAGGTTGAAGAGATCTCCTGGGTTCCGTCGACTCCTGCTCGCCCCCAGCTCATAATGCAAGCTGCGTGTGTTGACGAGGAGGACGGCTTGAAGCTCCTGGACGACTCGGAGGAGAGAAAGAGAGAGGAATGACTTTTACAGTCACGCCACCGCTTGCGCACGCCTGGCCCGGGTAAAATTTTCTCTACCCTCTCCGCCTTCGCACTTATGTCGGTTAGCACGTAGTCACCTTTTCCTGTGATGATTACAGAAATTATGGGAGCGCTCTGAAAAGAAGTCTGAGTACCTCCAGATGATGCTCTCGGAGGTCCGGATGCGCCAAAAATATTTGGCCGAATTGGAGCAGATAAAGGTTGGTCATGCAACCGAGCTGCGGGCTCTTCGGTTAGAGGTCCAGGCGATGCGGGAAGAGCAGAAAACCCCGTGCTTTTGTTTAATCATCCTGTCTTTTGATTTCCTTATCTCTGTGACAGCTCGGGATTCCACTGTTGCGAAGCTTCAAGAATAACTCAAGGTCTCGGAGGCCTCCGAGTTGAAGTCAAAGGAGGAGCTAGAATGTATGCTCAGCGGCTTGGTCCTCCCTTGCCTCCCTCGTCTTCTTGGTACTTCTTATTAACTTGTTTTGCTTGCAGATTATAAGTTCAAGACGCGGGCGCAATACGCCGTTTTTAACGAGAAGGTTGAAGCCCTCGAAGCGTCTTGTAATAAGCTTTGCGAAGCCCCAGAGCCATTACTGAGCTTGCTTCATCCCGGAGGCGAGAGGCCGCTCAGTAGGAACTGGGTTATCTCCCAGCTGCAGGAAGCCCCCAAGGAGCTCAAGATACTCCTGAATGAAACGGCGACCAACGCTGCTAGCCAAGCTTTGGCGATCACCAAGTCACTCTATCCCCGAGTGGATCTTGAAGCTATTAAGGACGGTTATGCCCGCAATGTGGACGAAGATCGGGCCGTCGAGCTCTGGCAGGAAGTCAAGGATGCCTCTACGGCTGTTGTAGAAACCCTGGAGTTGTAAACGAAATTTATAAAAATGTTTCTTTTGTCCTGCAAGTCTTCTTTTAAAAAATGCTATTGTGCTTAAAGAGCCCATCCGAGTGGTTTTTGACATATCATGTCCAACTAGTCCAGCCCCCAGGCTCTGAGGCATGGTTCATGACGCGTGTCTTAGAGTCTTAAATTTTGTAGGGGCGAAGCACTCAGACGCATAATTTTCGAGAAGATTATACGAGAAAAACTTTAAGGGCAAACATTTTATTCATAAAGAAACAATTGAATTACAAAGTTCAAGCGAAAAAACGACGTAGCTGTTCTATGTTCTAGGTGTTGCTGATAGTTGTCCCGTCTTCACGCTTTAGCTTATAAGCCCTAGAGCGTATCACCTCATCGATGACGTAAGGGCCTTCCCAGCTTGGGGAGAGCTTATGCTCGCACTTTTGATTCTTTCTAAGGACCAGATCTCCTTTGGAGAACGCGTGGCTCCTTACATTTCATCTGTGATAGCGACGTAAGCCCTGAAGATATTTTGTCGACTGAATTGTTGCAACGTCCCTGGCTTCTTCCAGTCGGTCGAGGTCTTCTTGCCAGCTCTCTTCCGAAGCGACCTATTCATAGCTCCGAACCCGCGGGGATCCGAATTCTAACTCGGTGGGGATGACCGTCTCTGAGCCATACACCAGGAAGAAAGGTGACTTCCCGGTTGCTCTGCTGGGGGTGGTTCGCAGCTCCCAGAGTACCGAAGGCAATTCTTTGACCCACCGAGTGGCGTATGGTTTGAGACGATCGAAAATCCTCGCCTTTAGGCCTTGTAGCACCATGCCATTGGCTCGCTCGACCTGCCCATTACTTCGGGGGTGCGCTACCGACGTGAAGCAAATTTTTATGCCGAGTTTGCCGCACCAGTCCTGAAATATGCCGCCTTTGAATTGGGTGCCATTATCCTTGATGATTCGGTTTGGTACACCGAATCTAACAACGATTTCATGGAAGAATTATTTGGCCTTTACAGCTGTGATTGTGGCGACTGGCTTAACCTCAATCCATTTGGTGAATTTATCGACGGCCACGAAGATATGAGTATAACCGCCTTGAGCCTTTTTCAAAGGTTCCACCATGTCGAGCCCCCAGACTGCAAACGGCCAGGTGATGGGGATGGTCTGTAGCTCCTGTGCCGGTTTGTTTATCTGTCGTGCAAAGAACTGACATCCTTCGCTTGTCCGGACGATGTCCTCTGCATCAGTGACGACAGTCGGCCTGAAAAATCCCTGACGATAAGCCTTGCCAACTAGGGTTGATGACTCTGCATGATTCCCACAAACTCCCGAGTGGATTTCCTTGAGAAGATATCTTCCTTCTTTTTCTGATATGCACCGTCGTAGTACACCAGAGGAGCTCTTGCGATAGAGTTCTTCCCTGATCACCATATAGCACTTGCTTCGGCGCATTATTCGTTTGGCCTGCACGCGGTCTTCGGGTAGTTCGTCCTTCGTCAAATAGTCCAGATACGGAGCTGTCCAATCGGGGGTAATGACTAGGACTTCAGCCTCTACGTTCTTCTCTGTCGGGGCGTCCGACTTTGACCGAGTGCTAATCGTGGGCTTATGAATTTCTTTGACGAATACTCCCACGGGCACTTTAGACCGGCAGGATCCCATTTTGGCTAGTTCGTCGGCCGCTTCATTGTCCCGGCGAAGCACATGAACAAGTTCCAGGCCGTCAAAGTTACCTTCCAGCTTGCGTACCTCCTGGCAATAAGCAGCCATGTTGTCTTCGATACACGAGCATTGAGTCTCCACGAACCATTAAACGTCGGATTCCGAGTGATATGGCAATGAGGAGCCCATGGATGAGTGCCTCGTACTCGGCGGCGTTGTTTGATGCGGGAAAAAGTATTTGCAGGACGTACCGCAACCGTTCTCCACTTGGTGATATGAGCACTATACCAGCCCCAACGCCGTTGAGCATGAGGGAACCATCGAAGTTCATCGTCCAATACTCGAGTTCCTTGATGACCGCCAGGTTTTGAAGTTCTGTCCACTCGGCAGTGAAGTCGGCGAGCGCTTGAGACTTGATGGTTGTGCGAGGCTTGAAAAGGGCATCAAAAGCTCCAAGCTCGACTGCCCATTTTGCAATTCTCCCAGTGGCCTCCTGGTTGTGAAGAATATCTCCTTAGATTCACTCAGGACCTCGCTGACGAAGTAGACCGGGTGTTGGATCTTCTGCATGTGGCCCGACTCCTCTCTTTCCACGATGACTGCAGCGCTGACTACATGAGTCGTTGCCACGATGTAAAGTAACAGAGGTTCTTCTGGCATCGGGGAAACTAAGACCGGGGGCGTCGTTAAGGTCTTTAAATCTTCAAACGCATGCTATGCCTCGAGAGTCCACTGGAACTTGTCCTGCTTCTTGAGGAGTTTAAAGAATGGCATACCTCGCATACCCAGTCGGGAAATAAATCTGCTGAGCGCGGCCATGCACCCTGTAAGCTTCTGGATGTTCTTTTGGCAAGTCGGCGGCTCCATATTTGATATGGCCCTAATCTTCTCTGGGTTGGCCTCAATGCCTCTTTGGGATACGATGAACCCGAGTAGTTTTACCGAAGATACTCCAAAAACACACTTCTCGGGATTAAGCTTCATGCTGAAAGCCCTTAGACTCTCAAACGTCTCGGTCAGGTCGGCGATAAGGTCCTTCCTCTCCCGAGTCTTCACCACGACATCGTCCACGTATGCCTCCACATTGCATCCGAGCTGGGCATGAAAACACAGCCGTATCGTGCGTTGATATGTCACACCTGCATTTTTCAACCCAAATGCCATTGTGGTATAGCAAAATTCCCCAAAGGGCGTGATGAACGAAGTCTTGATATGATCTCTCGCCTTTAGGCGAATCTGGTGGTACCTTGAGTAGGCATCAAGGAAACTCAGGATCTCGCACACGGCGGTTGAATCAACTACTTGATCAATTTGAGGTAGCCCGAAGGGATCCTTCGGACATGCCTTGTTGAGATCAGTATAATCAATGCAAATGCGCCAAGTTTTATTATTCTTTTGAACTAGTATAGGGTTTGCCAACCAATCGGGATGATACACTTCTTTGATAAAACCTGCAGCTAAAAGCTTGGTGATCTCCTGCTTGATGGCGTTCCGGCGATCTGGAGTAAACCGCCGAAGCATTTGCTTGATTGGCTTTGCCTTTTCATCGACGAGTAAGGAGTGCTCGATCACCTCCCTAGGAACAACTGGCATGTCGAATGGTTTCCAGGCAAAGATGTCCTTGTTAGCCTGGAGGAAGGTGACGAGCACGCCTTCCTATTTACCCTCGAGCCCTGTCTCGACCAGAGTCGTCTTAGATGGGTCGGACGGGTGAAGAATAATTCTCTTGGTTCCTTCGTCGGGCTTCATCCCTTACGTGGCCTGCTTCTTGGATGGGATATCGCCTTCTTCCTGCAACCTGGCCACCTCTGTCTGGATATTCTTCCCCTCACCAGTTGCCTCTTGCAGCTCAGCAAATTCGTGGTTCTCTCGTTCGCACTCCAGAGACCGCTTGATGTCGCTGCGAACCGTGATGCGCTTCTGGGTCCCGGCATCTTCATCATCAAGTAGGTGTAGTGCGGGACGGACATGAACCGAGCCAGTCTGGGCCTTCCCAAGATGGCGTGATACACCGTCTCAAAATCCGCTATCTCAAAATTTATGTACTCGGTTCGGTAGTTTTCTTTGGTGCCGAAAGTAACGGGCAAAGAAATCTGCCCGAGTGGAAAAGAAGACGCCCCAGGGATCACCCCGTGGAATGGCTGTGAGCTTGGCCTTAGCTCGGAGCGGGGGATGTTCATGTCGTCGAAGGTCTTGGTGAACAGGACGTTGAGTCCACTCCCTCCGTCAATCAATACTTTCTTGAGCTTTACATTGCGAATGACAGGGTCGAGCACTAGAGGGAACTTACCCGGATGTAGAACCCGATTGGGGTGATCCGAGCGATCGAAGGTGATCGGGACCTCAGACCACTTTAGATACTGGGGGGTTGCTGGTTCCACCGCATTGATCTCCTGAGCGATAAGCTTTTGCTTCCGCTTGGACTGGTATCCGGTGGAACCCCCGTATATGTAGTTCAGCTCCTGCTTGGGCTCTTGGTAATCATCCTCGTCTGGAAGGTCTTTCTTTTTGGCCGCCTCATCCTTCGCTGGAGCCGGCTGCTTGTTGCTTTCCCGCGCAAAACGCTTCAGGGTGAAGTAGTCCTTGGCGACGTGCTTTCCCTTGGGGTGGAAAGGACAGATCGCATCCATAACAGTATTATAATCGGGCGCCTCTCTCCGCGTGACTCGGGGCCGATTGCGTTCTGTTACCGCAACTAGCTCCTCGCCTTTCCGTTTCTTATCTTTTTGCTTGGAGAACTCAGCCTTGTCGCCTTTGCTCTTCTGTTGTGGGTGGTCTTCTTGGCACTCGGCCAGGGCGTCTGTGGCCGTGGCATAGCGGTCCGCCAACGCAAACATCTCCTTTACAGAGGCCGGAGGTTTCCTGGACATTTTCTTGATTAGATCAGGACCACTTACCCCTTTCTGAAAGGTTGCCACCACCACAAAGATCGATACGCCCACGATGGTGTTCTTCTCGCATGAAACGCGGATAAAATCTCTCAAAGATCTCGCCCTTCTTACGGTGAAGTGGTATAGGTCCCACGGGGTGCCAGGCCTCTCGTAGGTTCCCTGGAAGTTCGCGATAAATTGATCGCAAAGATCGCTCCAGGAGTCCACCAATTTCGCAAGAAGTCCCGTGAACCATGCTTGAGTTGAAGGGGTGAGATTGACTGGCAGATAATTCGCCATCACATTCTGATTGCCCCCGGCCACTTTGACCGCCAGGGCATAGACATGCAGCCAAGCTTTTGGATCTCGCTCCCCGTCAAACTTGACGATGCCCTTGGGATTGAATCCTTCGGTCCATACCACTCGGTGTAGCCGAGGAGTGAACGCTCGGATCCCGTCAATGGATCTCTCATCATGATGTGGGAGGGAACGGCGTGGCGAGCCTCTGGCTCGGCGATTGTCTTCAATGCGTTGGGGTGGAGTTCGGCGCGGCGAGTCCATGGCTCGACGATCGTCGTCGTTCCGACCCCGGCGATGATGGTCTCTAAGGTCGTCGTAATCGTCGTATCTTTGATCACTCCGTCGATTGTGGCCGGTGCCGAAATGCTCGTAGTCGTTGTGGCACCCGCGTCGTTCTTCCTCGTCCCGCTCTTGCCATCTGGCGGTGATGTCTTGGTGGAGGTCACGGTTGAGAATTCAGCGAGCGTCTCTGACTGGTGGTGTGAGGCGCCGACTGCCGGTATTCCGACTGGTTGTAGTCCGACTGCTAGCGACACGAGTAGCCGCGTGGGAGCGTGAGTGCGCTTCCCCTTCTGGCCTTTCTTGATTCTGCTGAATCGCTGCCGCCGTCACCATGGCTTTGATCTGGGCCACGCACAGGGCTGCCGGGCTATCAGACGCAATCATTGGATCCAGTGTATCAAGAAGCGTCTTGGAGGCGACGACGTTCTGCACCGGTGTATGGAAGACAGCTTGGTCTCCCAACCTGGACTGCAGGATGTCCTCGCGGACATGGCGGCCGCGAGATCGAAGCGATCGCGTCTGTACCTCCTTTCCCTTACGAAGAAGACGCTCTTCATCCGCAGCTTCTTGAGCCTCTTGCTGGCGCTGGAGATCGGTCTTCTGTTCTTCTATCGCGAAGATGCCACGTAGATCGCAGCAAATTCTTGTGATGCTGACTGGTTTACTAGCCAAGTCAGAGCGACATACCTGAGATGGGTGATCCTGACCACTACCAGATTGGATCTGGTTTAGGTCTAGGCGAACGAGTTCTCCGCGTGCATCTGCGACGAAGTCCAGGCTTTCAAAGCGGAAAGCCTGGCTGGAGATGAAGGTGGCGATGATTCCGCTGATTGCTTCCATCGAGTCTGTAGGAAAAGATTATAGCGCTTCCCCTACCTGGCGCGCCAACTGTCGACTTTTGTAGTCGGCAATAAATTTATGGGGCAGGCGCTAGATCTCAAACTCGATGGTCACACAAGACAAGGGTTTAGACAGGTTCAGGCCCTCGACGGTGGAGGTAATACCCTAATCCTGTGTGCCGGGATTATATGGATCTCTTGGATCTAAGGTTGATCAAAGCGCAATGTGCTCTGGGCGATATGCGGTGTGTGTTGTGTTGAGATGATTGCTCGATACCTCTGGTGTTGCCCGCCCTCTCCCTTATATAATGGGGGTGGGACGGTTTACAGAGTCCTGATCGGTCTAAGGGATTTCGATCGGTTACAGGGTTCTAGTCGGTTACAGGATAGAGTTTACATCTTTATCTACCCTATTAACGACTCATATTACAACCGTATCTTTTATATCTAAATATATATTCAATTGTCTATAAGATGTACCCCTTCCATACGGCAACATAGCTTGGCGGGGAGCTTATCCTTTGGGCCTTCTACTTGGGCCTGTCTTGTCCTCAGGCAATGCTGGGCTGGTCATGAAGACACCTGGTTTCATTATATTCCACAAACAGAGAAAACGTATTCTGGCATTTTCATGATTTTTCAGAAAACCGAGTAGATTCAAATGCTAATAACTTTTGAACCAAAGCTCCAAATTTTGTGAAACTAAATTCTAAATTCGTATAAAATTCTGTAGATTCAGAATATACAAAAATTAGTTAAAGATGATTAGTTTGCAATTTTAGGAAGTTCAAAGAGACACTTAGGTGTGAGTAGGGCCATTTAATTAAAATATTTTCAAATAAAGTTTAAATGGAATGATATAAGTTTTATGAAACCACTGGTTGTGAGCACTTCAATTGTGTAAAAATAATTACAGATTACTTGGTTAAACCTTATGTTCAAATAGAATGAAATATTAATATGTAGAAGGATAAGTGAGTGAAACAAATATAAATTGAAGTATGTATGGATAAAACTTAAGTTGAAGAAGCATGTGCCAGTAGAAGCTCATTTGTGTAAAAATGTTTAGGAAAAAGTATGGGTGATGCTTTTCCAGTGAAGGAAAATAGTAGTTATAATGGTAAACATAGATGTAATCTACTATGATTAGGTTCAAAATAATACAAATTAAGTTTTAAGATGTTTTTAAGATCATGCCCTGATACTAGTGAGAAAATGAATAAAAGTTGATAAATGGTCTGGTTGCAGATGAATGTGGAAGTTGAGATGCTATAGGGTTGTTTTTGTGGTTATTTAGGTCTTTCCAATAGCAAATAAAATGATGTTTCTAAAATGGAAAGAATTGTGGAATCAGCTTAGTAGAATTCTACAAATTTCATGCTGTTATTTTCTGAAGAAATAATGTCACTTTGTAAAGGTTTGCTTGTAATGTAAGCTAGCAACAAAAGCCTAGTTGTTATGTTTTCAAAGTAATGGAATCACTTAAGCATTTTTGGTAGCTTGTACAATAACTTGTTCAAGTGAGAGTTTTGTGATGGGTAGAAAAGAAATGATGCTAAAAGTATGTACTACTATGTTTCATAAAATATCCTATTAATAACCTGTTCTTCACTTTGTTTTTGTTAGAGTAATACCCTTAAGTGGTAATCTTTCAGCCTTCTTCTTTGGTCCAGTTTTTATAGCCTAAGTTAAAGTTTCGATTAAGCCTTTTTAGCAGTAAGTTTTATGTCCTGTCTAAGATTGTTAACCAAAGTATATTCTAGCTTGTTCAGGACTAAAACCCTTATTTCGTTAAGTGTTACACATAAATTTTATTAGGTAAATATCCTTAAATGTTTTGGTTTTTGGAGTTCATTTTGGGAAGCTGAGAGAAGAGCAGAGACATGATTTTCAGTACTACTCTTTCATGTCACTTTCTAGAGAAGCTAATGAACTAGTTTTCCTTAATCTAAATAATTTTTGTACCTTAATTTCGAAATTTAATTAGAAATAATTCATTTAAAGCAATCCCTGTCTTGGTGTGATTTTGTGTTTATCTTTGCTGTCTGTTTTCTTTTTGCCCATTTGATGTTTACTGATATTCTTATTTTTTGCCTTATTTTCTCGACGTGTAGATCCTGATGTTCTCGAGGAGGAAGACGACTCTATCGCAGATCCAGATTTCATGCCAGACAGTGAGCTGCAAGGCAAGCAACCCCTATAGCATATTGAGCTTGATAATTTACCTACATTATGTTGTTTTTGTCTATGTACGATGCATCCGGATAATTCTCCATAGAAGTGCTAATTTGGGTTGGAACTGTAGTTAATCCTGTACATTATGGTTTACCTTAATCTGTATGGACATGTGAACCTTGTAAACCTTAGTTTGAACTAGACATACTTAATGTCATTTTGGGTATAACCGCTAGCATAATATTCCTGCTTAAGCTATTTGTTATGTGTTTTCAGTCTTTTCAATCAATGTATGGTCTTTTTTGGAAATGGTCACCGGTAGATTGCTATAAAACCCCCCAAATAAAACTATGGTTTGACGCAGGTGATTATTGGCAATAGCCGGTTGTGCAAAGGGAATTGCACGTAGTGTAGGGTGGAGTATCGCCCGTGTCAGATTAAGGATCGAGCAAATGGGATGTTGTAGATCCATGTTTCCGTACAACCACGAGGGCTAGTATGGGACAGTCTTAGCCTATTAAGTCTAAGGAAGGCGGGAGTTAGCACAGGCATTCCGGTCAGGTCTGCTTGTAGGGGTTTCAACATACCAATGCAACGGTGTATGCCTTGCCATGGACAGAGACGTGGTGTTGGGTGTGATAAATGTGGATCCATGACATGGGTGAGTGTCTCTATTTTCAGGGCGAGGGCCAAATGTCCCGGGCTGGTGTAAAGCCACGTCTAGATAATGTAACGGCTCTGTATGATTTCCTTGCTGGCACACAAAGGAAGTGTGTCATATGGCCTAGCATAAAGGTTAATCATTCCTTTGGGGAAAATGTACACCTCTGCAGAGTAGAAAATCTAATCGATTAGCTACGCCCGCGGTAATGGGCACTTGCGGAAAATCCTCCCAATGTTAAAGTCTTTTGGTATTTTTCTGGAAAATGGGTTTGGTTTGGAAACATTTTGCAACCAGTTTTTGTGTCAAAGGATCGACACCGGGACCCTATGCAGTCGGGTAGACTGGGTTGGAAATCTGGGTTATTTGCTTAACATATTATTTCTCAATTGCTTTTATTAAACTGCGATGTTGCGATCTAGCATATTTATACTTTTTAATTCTTTTGTGCAACTGCAAAATAACCATAGCCTGTTTATTGTTCAGCCTGCATATTTATTTATTGCATCTATGAACCACTATAAGAGTTGCTGAGTACCAATGTACTCAATCTTGCATCTGCTATCTGAGAGGACGAAGACCGCGATTTGCCAGACGATTCTCTTTTCCAAGCAGGTCTCGGGTGTTTCGACAACGGTTTCTTCTAGGGTGCCTAGTTAGTTGCCTGAGAGTTTAGTGGGCAACCAAAAGGCTTTTTGTAGTTTATTTGTCTGTCTTGAAGTTTCCGCTGTTCAGCTTTTGATTTGTACTAAACTCTGTATAATTACTGCTTGTATGTAAGGACTTTGTGTGTCTTGCGAGTTTGGTTACGATACAAATGTTGTAAACATCTGAGTGCTAGCTACTGATCCAGGGAATAACACAGTAATCACATGGAGGTTCCTGTTCGTCAGAACGGGGTCTCATAGCGTTGGAATCAGAGCCATACTGACTGTACAAACCTTGGGGAGAAATGGTAGTTAGTTAGAAGTATAAAGATTTGATTTGGAAGTAAACAAAAATCTGTCCGCTACTAATAATGGAATTTAGCCTATTGCTAATTTTCTTGTTTGTAGTCTCTTAACTCTTCATAATTATGTTATAAGCTTATATTGTCTTGTATTTTTGTAGATGGCCCAGTTTGTTCCTTGCCATGAGTCGAGGGTTCCTGAGCACTCGGGTATGATGGGAGTGCTGCATTCACTGCTAGAAAGTTGTCATTTCGATGGTTGTCCAAGATATGTTGTATTTCAGGCGTACTTGAGTTCGGAGACTAAGGAGTATGCCACTCGAGTGTTTATCCCTCCCAGGACGGTTTGCAATGAGGGAGAGAGGAGCTATGTTGGTAGTGGGTCGTCTATAGACACGTCAATGAATGAAGCGACGTACCAAGCCATAGTGCGACTTCAGCATGTGCTACCCGACTTGAGCCCTCACCACTACTACTTACCTGGGAGACCCTTGATTGGGAGTAATGTGTACAGAGACCATGCTAGAGTGGGTAATGGTAGTCTAAAAGTCATGGTGGAGTTTGCTAATAGGTTGGATAGCCACTATGTCCAGATGGCTCAAGAATTGTTGGAGACTCGGCGACGTGTGGCATTCTTGGAGTCGCAAGTAGCATTGTATGTAGCGAGGCGTGCTTTACCACGCATAGTGCTAACTAGTGGGGCTCCATGAATTCCGGCGGCGTAACGTCCTCCACCTATGTCTTATGTGCCTACACCGGGAGTAGGTGCAAATGCTATGATGTCGTGCATAGGTAGTTGCCCTAGGCTTGTAAACGATAAGGGCATCAATCCTTATAGTATTTGTACCTACCGCCTCAGCACTCCCCGGGTGTATCGCCGAAGGAGATGTGTATTTAGAAATGTGGAGTTTGGAGGTGGTGCTGGAACATCTTCCAAGCCGGCCGGGTTAGAGATGTGAGAGCTGGACATGCAGTAAATGGATGAGAAAGTAATAGGAGCAAGTAGTGTGTGGTATTGTAATGAGGGAAATATTTTGGGTAGTGATCTGGTAGTGTAAAAAGTGCGTGTGTAAAGTGTAGTTTTGTTGTAATATAAATGTTGCAAGGACTTGGTAGGTGTTAGAAAGTTGTGTTGGACATGCTAGTGGTAGTGTTCCAGACTGTACAGGAAGTAGGATTGTAGAAATATTAGTTGTGGTTGATGCTTCCTCTGTTCCAGCTAGTGTGGTGTATGTGTATGCTTCTAGATGGAAGTGTTAAGTTGTTCAAATTAGTAGCTCCAATTGGTAGAAATGGTAGTATTGAGTTCTCTGTTAAGTGTAGAAACTGGATAATGGTTGAAGCCTTCTCTGTTAAATTAGTGCTTTGTATGTGCTGGTGGAAGGATGCATTTTAGTTCTTCCTGTGTTGCTTGTGCTGTAATTGTTAGTGTTCTGGTCATGGGAGCAAAATCACTAGTGGCTGTCATGTGAAAATAATCTGTATAAATATGTGCAAATAATATGTGCTGTGATGTGGTTGTGTTGCATTAGTTGGTGCTCAGCATGTGAGTCCAAGTCACAAAAAAATAGCAGTGCTAACGTGTTAAATTGTGTATATGCATGTGTTCTAGTAATGTGAATCCAAGTTGCAGGAAAGAGTGCAATGGCTAATATGTATAGATAATATATGTGTAGCATGATTGGTAGTGTAAAATTTTTGAGCTGCTTCTGTTCTATGTGAGTTAGTAGTGATGATTTTTCTCTCGCCAATTTTAAATTTGAAGTGGGAATTTTCGATGAGATAATCATTCATGATAGATAAAAGTATCAGGAATTAGCCATGTGAGGTATTGTACTGGGAATAAATTCCAAAACAACATTCTTTCCTGTGGTATACTAAGAGATTGTGATTGCAAGATGAGGCCAACAAGGTCGCTTAGTCAGATTTTGGAGACCGATGCGGCTCAGGATACTCGCGACCCTCGAGCGAGTATCTCAACGCCGTCGCAACCGAATCCTCAACATCCTGTGACAAGAGCTTCGTCTTCACGCACAGCCCGTCGTGATGCTCCTGTTCCACCTCTTGTCCAGGAGGATATTCCAGGGGAACAGTTGCCGCAGTCGCCCACCATGGCGCAAGTATTGGCTGTGATCGAGCAGGGGAGGCAAGCCAATACTTTGCTACTCCAACAGATTGCTCAAAACACAGCGACACAAGGTGTTGCTCGTGGAGGGAACGGTGGACCGCCACAAGTGTCCAGGCTGAGCGAGTTCTTGAGAACCCAGCCACCGGTTTTCTCCTCTTCAGCCGAGCCCCTTGATGCTGATGATAGGCTGTGCGTCATGGAGAGCAAGCTGAATATTGCTCAGTGTGATGACCGAGAGAAGGTTCTTCATGCCTCCTATCAGCTTCAGGGAGCCGTAGCCATTTGGTGGGAGAACTACCAAGTGGTTTTGCCAGAAGGTCGGGTAGTCCTATGGCCCGAGTTTAAGGCCTCTTTTCGCCGCACTCATATTCCCACAAGTGTAATTGAGTTGAAGAAGCGGGAGTTTTTAGATTTGAAGCAAGGCTCAATGTCAGTGATGGAGTACTTACATCGCTTCAACCAGTTGTCAAGGTATGCTACCTATGAGGTAGCTGATGAAGCAAGGAGGATTGAGCGATTTCGAGAGAACTTGAATGAGGAGATCAAGTGGGCTTTAATAGCCCAAAATATTGATGACTTCCAGACTTTGTTGATAAGGCGGTGAGAGTGGAGCATGGTAGCCGCAGTGTGTTGGAAAGTCGGAAGCGCAAGTGACTTGCACGTAGTTCTGCTGCAGCCGGATCTTCTCGGTCACCAGGGTGGCAGTCGACTAATATCCGTCGACCAGCACCAGTTCATGCCCAAAGGGTCCAGCGCTAGGCTCAGCGGGTTCAGAGTCAAGCTCCCCGTTTTGTCCAGCGACAATCGTCGCAGCCAGCTCGCCAAGTGCAACAACCTAGATCGGCTGCTGTTGTTCAGAAGCAGGCTTCTAATGTCACTTGTTTTCATTGTAATGAGCGTGAGCACTACGCCAATGATTGTCCTAAGAAGAAGGCTGGACAGCGACCCCAAGCCCAAGGCCGATCACAGGAAGTGGCAAAGCGGCAGTCCCAAGGATTGGCTCCACCACCTGCACAAGGTGGCAGTGTTGGGCGCCTCCATCACATGACAACCGAGGAAGCGCAAGAAGCACCAGATGTCGTGCTTGGTATGTTTTTCGTGCAATCTATTCCTACCTTGGTTCTGTTTGATTTGGGAGCTTCTCATTCTTTCATATCTACGAAATTTTCTAAGCAAAACAAATTGGAAGTTTCTCTATTACCTACCCATATGATTGTTCAATCACCTAGGGCCACCATTAGAACTGCTAGTTTCTGTTCTCGGGTTAGCATGGAAATCAATGGGATTATGTTTTATGCTAATCTCATCATTATAGAGACATCTGGTCTAGATGTGATTTTAGGCATGGACTGGTTGGATTAACATAAGGGTTGCATAAGTTGTGCTAATCGATCCATATCCCTGGTAAACCAAGATGGAGTACATGTAGAATTTGCCTCAAGTACCAAAATTTCAGCACCTCAGCCAGTTTGGTTTTCTGCATCTACTTCTGATTTAGATGAAGTGCCAGTCGTTAATGAATTTCCTGATGTTTTTCCTGCTGAATTGTCGGGAGTACCTCCGGATCACGATATGTAATTTGTTATTGATTTGGTGCCGGGAATTGCACCGATATCAAAACGTCCATATCGAATGCCTCCAAATGAGTTGGTGGAATTGAAAAAGCAACTCAAGGAACAATTAGATAAAGGATTCATTCGTCCTAGTACGTCACCCTGGGGAAGTCCTGTTCTCTTTGGCAAAAAAAAGGACGATAGCCTACGCATGTGTGTAGACTACCGTGCTTTAAAGAAGTGACCATCAAGAATAAATATCCGCTTCCCCGGATTGATGATTTGTTTGATCAGTGCAAATCTTTTCCAAGGTAGATTTGAAGCTAGGGTATTTTCAATTGAAGATCAGACCCTCGGACATCCCAAAGACCGCTCTCACTACGCGTTACGGTTTATATGAATATACTGTAATGTCGTTCGGACTGACAAATGCTCCAGCAAGCTTTATGAATCTAATGAACAAATTCTTTATGGAGTATTTGGATAAGTTTGTAGTGGTCTTCATTGATGACATCCTCATTTATTCCAAGAGTGAGGAAGAGCATGTGCAGCATTTGTGCATGGTTCTCAACAAGCTTCGAGAAAATAAACTATATGCCAAGTTTGAGAAATGTGAATTCTGGTTGAAAGAAGTTGCATTTCTTGGGCATGTCCTATCTGAAGGTGGAATTGTTGTTGACTCGAGCAAAGTAGAAGCAGTATTAGCTTGGGAAAGGCCGCAATCAGTTCCAAAGATTCGAAGTTTTCTAGGCTTCGCCGGTTATTATCGCCGGTTTATTGAAAACTTCTCTAAGATTGCTAAGCCACTAACTCAACTCTTGAAGAAGGAAAGGAAGTTCGAATGGACTCCTGATTCTGAAGAGAGTTTCCAAAGACTGAAAGAAAAGTTAACATCTGCCCCAGTGCTTATTTTGCCGGATGTTCACAAGAGCTTTGAAGTTTATTGTGATGCATTGCTCCTTGGTTTAGGTTGTGTGTTAATGCAAGAAGGCAGAGTCGTCGCATATGCTTCTCGACAACTCCGCCCTCATGAGCAGAATTATCCTACACATGACCTTGAGCTAGCTATCACAGTATGCTCTAAAATCAAGCGGCACTATCTTATTGGTAATAGAACAGAAATCTACACCGACCACAAGAGCCTCAAGTATTTCTTTACATAGCCAGATTTGAACTTGAGACAAAGAAGATGGTTAGAGCTGATTAAAGACTATGATCTTGGCATTCACTACCATCCTGGTAAGGCCAATATTGTAGCTGATGCTCTTAGTCGCAAGCTTTATTGTATGTTGGGTTCAAGTCAAGTTGAGTTAGTCAATGATTTTCGAAAGATCAATTTGAACTTAGTTGAAAATGGTTATGTGGCCGCTCTTCTGTTGCAGCCAACTTTTAAAAGTCAGATTAAAGCTGCGCAATTCAAAGATGAAGCCATTATGGAGATTTAGAATCAGTTGAAAGAAGGCATGGATTCTGAGTTCATGGAAAGCCCTGATGGGATAATCATGAGAGGAGCTCGTATTTATATGCCTAATGATTCTGAAATCAAGAAGCTGATTTTAACAGAAGCTCATGAGTCACCATTATGTATTCATCCTGGTAGTACCAAGATGTATCAAGATGTTAAGAGAGAATATTGGTGGCTCAACATGAAGAAAGATATAGCTGAATATGTCGTGAAGTGCGATATATGTCAGCGAGTCAAAGCTGAACAACAACGTCCAGCTAGGCTTCATCAGCCATTGCAGATTCCAGAATGGAAATGGGATGGTATCAGTATGGATTTCATTACTAGTCTTCCTCGAACTCAAAAATTGAATGATTCTATTTGGGTTGTTGTCGACTGGCTGACGAAGGTAGCTCATTTCATCCCTGTTAAGACTAGAGATCCTACAGTTAAATTAGCAGAGATCTATATTACCAATGTTGTGCGCTTGCATGGTGTCCCAAAAACAATTGTGTCTGATCGTGGATCACAATTCACATCTTGTTTTTGGGAACAGCTGCACAATTTATTGGCAACTAAGTTGAATTTTAGTACTGCCTACCATCCACATTCTGATGGACAGACTGAAAGAACAAATCAAATCATGGAAGATATGTTGCGGGCTTGTGTGCTATCTTATAGCACCAATTGGGAAAAGTGCCTCGCATTTGCAGAATTCTCATATAACAAAAGCTTTCAAGCTAGTCTGCGGATGTCACCATTTGAAGCCCTTTATGGAAGGAAATGTCGGACACCACTTTTCTAGGCTGAAGTGGGTGAAAGACAGTTCTTTGGTCCAGATTTGATTAATGAAGCCCAAGAGCATGTGGATTTAATCAGAAGCCGATTGAGGGAAGCTCAATCCCGTCAGAAAAGTTATTCCGACACTCGTTGACGTGACTTAAGTTTTGAGGTTTGTGATTATGTTTATCTTAAAGTTTCGCCTCTTCGTGGGGTTCGTCGGTTCCAGATTCGAGGTAAGCTAGCCCTCAATATATTGGACCTTGTTGCATCCTGGAAAAGATGGGAGAGAAGCGTATAGATTGGAGTTGCCATCCCAATTGCCCAACGTGCATAATGTCTTTCATGTGTCGCAACTTAAGAAATGTCTTCGCATTCCTATTGAGCTTACCCAATTAGAAGACCTTAATCTTCAGCCTGATTTGACTTATTGAGAGCATCCCATAAAGATTCTTGAGGAAGCAGAACGTCATACTCGAAATAAGACCCATAAGATGGTAAAGGTGCAATGGAGTAACCATACAGAAGAAGAAGCAACATGGGAGCAAGAAGATCGACTTAGAGAAGAATTCCCGGATTTCTTTTAGGCCCCTTTCTTTTGACCTGTCAAATCTCAGGGGCGAGATTTTTGTAAGGGGGGTGTATCTGTAACATCCTAAAAAGTTCAAAAAGTGATAATGTACGGATGAAATTGGAAAAAGATAAATGTTTATGAGTTTTTCTGGTGTTATTCATTTTTATTGGTTTTTCTTAGAGCTTTATATTGTGTGAAAGCTTGATTAACGAAATTGAGAAATAGGAAAGAGGTAAAAATATAAAAAGAAAGGTGGTAAAAAGTAATAAAAATTTCTATGTGACCCTAGCTGCAATGGTATCTCAGTGGGATCAATAAACAAATTTGTCGTGCACAGGATTGGGAATAAATAATTTATATAACCATCCTTTGACTAAAAATAGTAAACCAAAAATTTAAACGAAAAATGGTCGATGTCTACCTGGGGCCAAGAAAATTACCATAGTGCCTTGAGTATAGAACCTGCCACTGGAAAATTTTTCATAAATTTGCAAGTCCATTTAGGCCTTTTAAAAATTCAATTACAGAGACTTTAGAAAATTTGAAAATCGCATGTCAGAATTTTAATAAAATAAATACTCAATTTTTAGACTTGAAACTTTTATTTTAGCGCCTTTGGAAGTGACTTAATCCTTAGAAAAAGTTTCAAAAATAAATAGTATAATATGAAGCTTTGAATAAATTAAAATCCGAAATGAAGATTTAGAGCCGTGCTCAGTGTTAGAATATTTGTAAAATAACTAATGGGTGTTCTTGTCTCAAATTTTCACAGGTTATGCCTATCTCCCAGCAAGTTTTGGTCAAAAATTTTAGTAAATTTTTGGCTAAGGATGATGCTTAAAATAATGCAAAATCCGGAGAGTTCTTGTTTAGTCCCATCGCATTAATCGTTCTATTTCAGTGATAAGTGGGCCTGGCACCTGTTGAAGCTCATCGCGCTGGCGAGGCTGAGGCGAAGCCATGGGTCACTGCCAGCAGCCCTGGTCCCACTCGTCAATTTTAGAGAATGCATTCTTCTCCCCTTTCCTCTCCCGGTCGAGGTGAGGAGATGGCGCCTGCGTCCTTCACCGTCCGGCCGCAACGACTCCCGTCCGGACATGATCACCGTCGTCCACATCGCGCGCCGCCTCTCCTGCGCATGGGCTCGAGCATCCTTCATCGCGTCGTAGCGGGGGAGAGTTCGTGCCATTCCAGCGCACAAGTGCCAAGCTGAGCAACCGAGGCCGTGCATTTCACTTGTGCTCACTCACTGGCCCAAACCCTTCCTCCCAAGCCCAAAAGTTCTCCCTTTGCGTTGCATTTCACTTGTGCTCACTCACACTCCTCCTCTGTGCGCTAAGAGCTATGCAATCTTCTTCCTCTCCTCGTTCGTCCGCAAGAACCCAGAAGGGGAGGGACCGGTGATTTGGGTCAACCTCTCCCCAATCCTTCGAATCAACCGCATCCAGAGCTTCCTTTGTATCCCAGGTTTATTGATCAGCCTCCATTTCGGCTTCTTTTTGTTTGCAGCGCTGTCCCGCCGTCGTCCTTCTTCTTTGCAGCCGGCGCACGGTGGCAGCTTCCCTCAGACTTCCTCTGGCCTAACCATCAGGTAAGCCCGAACCCCCTTGACTCACTAATCTCGCCTAGCCCCTAGTTCTCGAAATCTTGGCCTGTAGCGAAGCTTCCTCCAGCTCGGCCATGGCGCCGCTGCACCCTTGCGGTGACGACCTTCCTCCCGACCTCCGCTTGCTGAGATAGAGCCGCCCCTAGTTGCGCCTAGTCGTGCTGTAGCTCGAGCTGCTACCCATTCCGCTGCTCCAGAGCTAGTTCGCCGGCGGTGAGCCGGAGTTCGAAAACCTCTGGTAATTTCGCCGACTGCTGGGCCCCAGTTGTTAGTGGGTCGACGCGTTTGAACGCGTTCATGCGTGCAGAGAGAAGGCGTTTTCCAACAGAGAAAACATATTCTGGCATTTTAATGATTTTTCATAAAACCGAGTAGATTCAAATGCTAATAACTTTTGAACCAAAGCTCCAAAGTTAGTGAAACTAAATTCTAAATTCGTATAAAATTCTGTATATTCAGAATATACAAAAATTAGTTAAAGATGAGTAGTGTGCAATTTTAGGAAGTTCAAAGAGACACTTAGGTGTGAGTAGGGCCATTTAATTAAAATATTTTCAGATAAAATTTAAATGGAATGAGATAAGTTTTATGAAACCACTGGTTGTAAGCACTTCAATTGTGTAAAAATAATTACAGATTACTTTGTTAAACCTTATGTTCAAATACAATGAAATATTAATATGTAGAAGGATAAGTGAGTGTCGACTTTTGTGGTCGGCATTAAATTTTATGGGGCACGCGCTAGATCTCAAACTCGAAGGTCACACAAGACAAAGTTTAGACAGGTTCAGGCCCTCGACGGAGGAGGTAATACCCTAGTCCTGTATGCTGGGATTATTTGGATCTCTTGGATCTAAGATAGCTCGTGTGCTCTCTGTTTTTGTTGTTTCCCGCCCTCTCCCTTATATAGTGGGGGTAGGGCGGTTTACAGAGTCCCGATCGGTTAAGGGATTCCGATCGGTTATTGGATACTAATCTGTTACAGGATAGAGTTTACATCTTTATCTACCCTGCTAACAACTCGGATTACAACCGTATCTCTTATATCTAAATATATGTTCAACTGTCTCTAGGATGTATCGCCTTCCGCACGGCAGCAAGGCTTGGCGCGGAGGTCATCCTTTGGGCCTTCCACTGGGCCCTGTCTCTTCCACAGGTAATTCCGGGCCGGTTTTGAAGACACCTGGGTTCTTATATTCCACAGTAGCCCCCGAGTGATTCATGATCCGATTGATATATCTTTATCTGGGTCTTCAACTTTGGATCAACGTTCTCAGCTTCCAGTATAAACTTCTGACTGGTTTCTTCCTTGATTTGAATGCTTTTCTCTGGAGCAAAGCAAGGGGATTATGAAGGACTTGAATATAACCCTTGATTTTGTGGTTTGAATGGTCGAAGCAAAACCTTAATATCCTTCCTCTTCAAATATCAGCCCCAGGCAGTCTTCGAAGTCGTCTTGATTTTCCATTCCAATTCATTATCCGAGAACCTCTTTGGCTTCTAAAACTATCTTAACTCCAAGCCTCCTCGGCTTCTGATGTCATTACATCTTCACATTTACTTCAACCTTACCGCATCGGCTATAAAAGGCGATCTAGTGCTTCTGGAATTTATTCCCCCACGCTTAGTTCTCCATCTTCTTGCTCTGAGCTCCACCTTCTTTCCGAGGGATCTTCATGGACAGTCGGGACCCCGATCTCGCTGAGGAGTGAGCGCTCTTCGACCTCACCATGGCGGAATGGGCGTAAGAGAAAGCCGTCGCCCTCGACCGCGTCACCGTCGACACCTTCCTTGAGATTTTCCCCGCCCTTTATAGGGCTAGGGAAGCTCTCGTGGAGGCACTCGGTCGCGTGCACCGTGAAGAAGTATAGGACCCCTGTAAATGTAAGAAAATATTTTCCCAGGCATAATGCCTAGGGAACTTTATATATAATAAAGAAATACATTTCCAAGTGTTTTCCATGATTGTCGTTTGACATAGCTTAGACCCAGCTTGGGGTATATCGAATCTTGTATAGCTCTTTCGTCGGGTGATATTCATATCCAATCGTCGTAGGATATATTTTAGGTCCGACTTGGGACATATTAGGATTTGCGCGGATCTTGGCCGAGTGATGCCTATATCCGACTGTTGCAGGATAAAGCTCTGGTCTGACTTGGGACATATCATATTCTCGTGGATCTAGGCCTAGTGATACCCATATCCGACTGCTGTAGGATATAGCTTAGGCTTTGCTTGGAGTGTATCAGGATTTTCTTGGCTCATGGCTGAGTGATTCCTATATCCGACTGGCGTAGAATATAGCTTAGGCTCGACTTGGAGCGCATCATATTTACGTGGCTCTTGGCCGAGTGATACACATATCCGACTACTGTAGGATATAGCTTAGGCTCGACTTGGAGCATATCAGGATTTTCTCGGCTCATAGCTGAGTGATACCTATATCCGACTGCTGTAGGATATAGCTTAGGCTCGATTTGGAGCGTACCATACATACGTGGCTCTTGGCCGAGTGATACCCATATCCGACTGCTGTAGGATATAGCTTAGCCTCGACTTGGAGTGTATCAGGACTTTCTTGGCTCATGGCCGAGTCATACCCATATCCGACTACTGTAGGATATAGCTTAGGCTCGGCTTGGAGCGTATCGTATTTGCGTGGCTCTTGGCCGAGTGATACCTATATCTGACTGGTGTAGGATATAGCTCTGGTCCATCTTGGGACATATCAAGGTTTATCCAAATGGTATCCGTACTCGTTTATTACGATGCACAGCTTATCGACCCATCTTGGGGCATACCATTGGAACCGTGCCTTATCAGGCTCAACCCGTGATATATGATTCCGTCATGCGGTAACCACCTAATGAATCAACATGGGGCATATCACAAGAAGATATTTTTAATCCAAACTGGAGGACATCCACATTTCGCTTAGTTCGATATGTGGTTAAATATCCCATCATGGGGAGCAAGTGTCCCAAATATGAATTGGTCAAACCACGACTGCCTCTGTATGTCAGGACGCCGGGCTAGCAAATCATTACGAAGCATAGAGCAGGGTTAGGTGTTCTGCAATCTTTTTCCCGCCAAATCGGCGAAAACCTAATTTTTTCCCCCTTTATAGACTAAGCCGTGCATTGTCCGATGGTTCATTTCTCCACCGTGCACCCCTGCCTCTTCTGCTTCCTTGTCTCTCCGACTACTCCGCCGCTAGGGTTAATTGCTGTTGCGCTTGTATCTTTGCGCCGCTGTTGATTTTTTCCTCCGAAAATTTCTTCTCATTCTTCCAAAGACACCTCCTCGCAACCTTTGCCTCAAGATTGGACCACCTCGGTGACAATAGAAGAGTGGTTGCAATCTATGGTGGATGACGGGGTTCTTCCAGCCTTGGCTTTAATCTCCGCACGACCGACCGCAGGTGAATCCATCCCTACTCCTCGTTCCGAAGAAGTTGTGATTTTTGAATCTTTCTTCCAACGCGGGCTGGGCCTTCCTGCTTGCGCCTTTCTTCGCGGTCTTCTCTTCTTCTACGGCATTGAATTGGTGAACTTGAATCCCAATTCCATCCTGCAAATCTCCCTCTTCGTTCACCTCTATGAGGCTTTCTTGGCCATCCGCCCCCATTTCGATCTCTTTCGCCATTTTTACCTTTTGAAACCTTATCCCTTAAAGAGCGACCCCAAGGTAATTGGGGGAGCCAGATTTCAGCTGTGGGAGGGGTTAAAGAAAAACTACTTTGCTATTCCCTTCAAAACTTTCAATAAAGGCTGGCACTAAGAGTACTTCTACTGTGCCAATCCTGATCCTGCTCCCCTCTTTTGTCGGGCGCCGGCCTAAGGTGTCCCTTTCTTGGGTATCTACTCCCAATGCTAGCGATATGGATCATGTGCAAGACCTCTTGGTGCTGATCGACAAATTAAAGGAAGATGGTCTCATGGGAGTTGGTCTGGCCTTTCATTTTGTTGCTCGCTGGATACAACCTCTGAGGAGCGAGTCCATCTGGGATACGCATTCGAAGGAAGATGGTCTCATGGGACTTGATGGCACTGCGAGGCTTGAATAGGATATCAAAAGCTCCAAGCTCGACTGCCCACTTTGCAATTCTCCCAGTGGCCTCCTGGTTGTGAAGTATATCTTCTATTGGGAAGGAAGTGACCACCGAAACAGTATTCTCTTGGAAGTAGTGCTTGAGTTTGCGAGATGTGAGAAGTACTGCATATAATAATTTTTGCACTTGTGGATACCGCACCTTAGACTCACTCAGGACCTCGCTGATGAAGTAGACCGGATGTTGGATCTTCTGCACATGCCCCGGCTCCTCCCTTTCTACGATGATTGCAGCGCTGACTACGTGAGTCGTTGCCGCGATGTAAAGTAACAGAGGTTCCCCTGGCATCAGTGAAACTAAGACCGGGCGTGGCATCAAGAAGGTCTTCAAGTCTTCAAATGCTTGTTGTGCCTAAGGCATCCACTGGAACTTGTCCTGCTTCTTGAGGAGTTTAAAGAATGGCATACCTCGCATACTCAGTCGGGAAATAAACCTGCTGAGTGCGGCCATGCACCTGTAACACCCCAAAATTTTGCCTAAATATTATTTTATTGCTTAATTGTGCAATTATGATTTTCTGGAATTTAATTGGATTTTTCTGGATTTATTTGAATTAATTTTAAATTAAGAATATTGACCTTTTGCTTAAAACTATTTAAATTTGTGCAAAGTTAAAATAAATTTTTGCCAAAAATATTTTATTTGAGTCCAGAATATCTCAAAGTATTTTGGAGATTTTTCTTGGATTTTTCCTGATAATTTATTTGCCTAAAACCAATTAAATGAATTTCTAGAATTATTTTAATTATTAAAGAGTTTAAAAATCTTTTGGACAGTGTTGGGCCGAAACCCAACACTGCGGCGCTGCTCGCTCGCATCGGCAAATTTCACCCAAACCGCGAACCGCCATGGGAAAAACGGTGGTCGTCGCGTGCGATCCAACTGCTCAGAAAGGCCGTGTGCGCCACGCCCCGCCGCCGGATTAGGGACACGCGCCGCGCCGCCGCCCTTCGCTCTCGATGTGAACTCAAGTCCGCCGCCGAACGACTCCGACTTCCCCGCCGTAGGGCTCGAACGCCGAGGCTATAAAAGGAGGGGTATCGCCAAGGTTCTCGTGAGCACCCAAGACTTTGGTCGAACCGCCCCGCGAGGAACGCCGTGGTGAGCGCAAGGGAGCTCGCCGAGTCAAAGCTTGTAGCCACCGCGTTTTGCTCGGGATCATCGCCGACCGTGGTCTTCTCGACGCCTTGGTCCCGGATTTGAAATCGCCAAGGTGTACCGCCGCCTACGCTTTTTCTTCGCGGCACACCAAACGCCGCGGGCCCTGGTCTTCTTCCTCGCCTTCGTGAATCCTCACGCTGCCTCTTCGCCATTGGTCTCGGGCCGTAGGATCCAAGAGAACGGCGCAGATTGTGCCACGTGCACCCCTATCCGTAGCCGTCCGATCGGATTCAAACGCATCGTCGCCGCAACCAATTGCGTGCCACCGCGTGTCGAGCGCTGGTGCCGAGGCGCCGTGGAACCGGTTCACTGCGGGTCCAAACCGCACTTTGTGGACTCATCCCAGGCACCGAGACACGTGTCGCGTTCTGATTGGTTCCAGATCAAGGCTGACGTCATGCTTGCGTCATAATTGAATTTTTCAATTGGAAATTCTGTGATGATGACGTCATCATGAGGTCACGTTGATGTCATAAATCGGTTTTTCAGTTTAGAAATAATTCTGTTAATTCTGAATTTCTGATTTTTGCAATTTCAGTATTTAATCCGAACTTCAAAAGGCTATATCTTTTGCATCTTAACTCGGATTTGAGTGATTCAAATTTCTAAAAATTTGTAAAATTGAGATCTATTTAATTCTGAATTTTAATTGATTTTTTGAGTTAATTTGATCTCTGTTTTGGTGTTTATTTGCTTTTCTCCTTCGGTACGCGTAGACGTTGAATTGTGCGACGCTTCGGAGGAAGATCCAGCAACTCAAGAGCAAGCTCCAGATCAAGATCAGGACCTATTCCAAGGCAAGTTGTGCTTTGATCATGTTGAAACCATGTTTATACAAATGCTATATTGTTTTACTCTATTGCATGGTATTTCAAGTATACAATTGTTTCAAATTAAATTGGGACTTAGCTATTATACCAATTTGATCTATACCCTACCTTGTCATTGTATGCCATAATTTATTGTCACCCTAGATTGGTTCATTATAGTTGGTTAGTAATGATAATCAACATGGGATGGTTAGACCGTATTAGTTGCTTAGCCATGCCACGTCATCACATGTGATTGAATCATTGATAATTAATCTTGACTAATGGAATATGGAACGATGTTATGAACTTGTGTGTCATGTGGGATCACACGATGAGATTGAGTTGTTGTGGCGAGTCATGTCACGCAACGATGTTCAATTGTTGATGGCACGTGGTGCTTGGTAATCAACTTGGGTGATAATCACTTAGATTGGGGCAAGTGACAAGGGGCGAGTATGCCAAGGTGGGCCCGATGGGCAGAGGGTATGTGGATGTCTTGCCTTGATCACTCTAAGGGCTTAACCTTGCAAGCCTTTGACCTGAGTCAATCATGCAACCACATGTCTGGTATAGGCCAGCCTAGCTGAGTAATTTGCAATGTCTTAATTTTGGTACTATCGTGGTCGGTGTGAGTTCCCGAGTTATGGAGTAATTCACATGGCGCAAGAGGGGGGCCCTGGATGTGGTAACCAGTCCCACCGTTGTTGAAACCTTAGCGGTGGTACCGGTTAAGCCAACAGATTGTAAAGGCTTTGTTATAATCACTCGCCTTGGTGGTGTTTGGTTGTATCGTGGGTAAAGTGCATAACCTCCGCAGAGTGTGAAACTATTCTGATAGCCGTGCTCATGTATTGAGCAATGCTCGGGAATTACAGTTAAGGGTTAGCTTAATTAAATGGACAAATTGGTTGGGATGGCGGAATGCCATATGGAAGATGGAATTTAACTTAGGATTGGAAACTTGGTTTACTTCATAAATGCTGAATCTATCTATTACTGTTATTTGTTTTACAGTCTTTGCAATCTATTTATTATATTTGTTCATAAATGCTGCTTATTGCAAAATAGCTATGATAGCCTATCCATTGGAACAAGCCTTACATATTGTTACATAGAATTGCATTCTGTGCACAACTTGTTGAGTGCTTTAAGTACTCACCCTTGCCAACAACAATAATCAACAGTCGAAGAATCTACACCTGTGTTGGAGGAAGAGTTCCAAGAGGACGCGAGTCATTAGGGTCCGAGCCTTGTCGGTTGCCTGTGGTGAACCGATGAGCTATCTACGCTTACTTTCACGCTTAATTATTAGCTTATATTTCCGCTTTGCTCTGCGTGGCTTAATAATGTAAGTTGGTCATAAGATCATACATTTAGCTATATCAATAAATGAACTATTATTTCTATTATCGCTGAGTATGATGTGATATGTACCGATGTTGAGTCGTGTGCACTAGCGTTGATCCCGGACTAGTGCGTAAACACAAAGTGGGTTCGACCGGTGGATTCGGTCCTACAAAGACACTCGTGAGCTTCGACGCCCTTTGGCAAGTCGGCGGTTCCATATTTGATATGGCCTTGATCTTTTCTGGATTTGCCTCAATGCCTCGTTGGGATACGATAAACCGAAGCAGTTTTCCCGAAGATACTCCGAAAACACACTTCTCGGGATTAAGCTTCATGCTGAAAGCCCTTAGACTTTCGAATGTCTCGGTTAGGTCGGCGATAAGGTCCTTCCTCTCCCGAGTCTTTACCACGACATCATCCACATATGCCTCCACATTGCGTCCGAGTTGGGCGTGAAAACACCGCTGTATTGCGCGCTAATAAGTTGCACCAGCATTTTTTAACCCAAGCGACATCGTGGTATAGCAAAAGGCCCCAAAGGGCGTGATGAATGAAGTCTTGATGTGATCTTTCGCCTTTAGGCGAATCCGGTGATACCCTGAGTAGGCATCGAGGAAACTCAGGATCTCGCACCCGGCGGTTGAGTCAACCACCTGATCAATGCGAGGTAGCCCAAAGGGATCCTTCGGACAGGCCTTGTTGAGATCAGTATAATCAACGCACATGCGCCACATTTTATTCTTCCTTTGAACTAGTATAGGGTTTGCCAACCAATCGGGATGATACACTTCTTTCATAAAACCTGCAGCTAATAGCTTGGTGATCTCCTGCTTGATGGCGTTCCAACGATCTGGAGCGAACCGTCGGAGTCTTTGCTTGACTGGCTTTGCCTTTTCATCGACGTGCAGAGAATGCTCGATCACCTCCTTAGGAACACCTAGCATATCGGATGGTTTCTAGGCAAAGATGTCCTTATTAGCCCGGAGGAAGGTGACGAGCACGTCTTCCTATTTATCCCCGAGCCCTGTCCCGATCAAAGTCATTTTGAACGAGTCGGATGGGTCGAGGATAATTCTCTTGGTTCCTTCACCAGGCTTTATCCCTGACGTGGCCTGCTTCTTGGATGGGATGTCGCCTTTTTCCTGCAATGTGGCGGCCTTCGCCTGGATATTCTTCCCCTCGGCGGTTGCCTCCTACAGCTCAGCAAGTTCATAGTTCTCTCGGTCGCTTTCCAAAGATCGCTTGATGTCGCTGCGAACCGTGATGACACTTCTGGGTCCTGGCATCTTCATCATCTAATAGGTGTAGTGCGGGACGGCCATGAACTGGGCCAGACCGGTCCTTCCCAAGATAGCGTGATACGCTATCTCGAAATCCGCTACCTCAAAATTTATATACTCGGTCCGATAGTTGTCTTTGGTACCGAAGGTGACGGGCAAAGCAATCTACCCGAGAGGAAACGAAGACGCCCTAGGGATCACCCCGTGGAACGGCTGCGAGCTCGGCTTTAGCTCGGAGCGGGGGACGTTCATGTCATCGAAGGTCTTGGCGAACAGGACGTTGAGTCCACTACCTCCATCAATCAAGACTTTCTTGAGCTTCACATTGCGAATAACAGGGTGGGCACTAGAGGGTACTTACCCGGATGTAGAACTCAGTTGGGGTGATCCGAGCGATTGAAGATGATCGGGACTTCAGACCACTTTAGATACTAGGGTTTGCCGGTTCCACCGCATTGATCTCCCGAGTGGTAATCTTTTGCTTCCGCTTGACTCGTGATCCGTGGATCCCCGTGATATGTAATTCACCGTGCTCGGGCTCTGGTAATCATCCTCGCGGAGGGTCTTTCTTCTGGCGCCTCATCCTTCACGAGCGGTTGCTTGTTGCTTCACGCGCAAAACGCCTGTGGTAAAGCATTCTTTGGCGGCGGCTTTCCTTAGGTGGAAAGGACAGATCGTGATCCATGATAGAATTGTAATCCGGTGCCTCTCTCCGCGTGGCTCGGGGCCAGCTGCGTTCTACTACCGCAACTAACTCCTCGCCTTTCCGTTTTTTGTCTCTGTGCTTTGAGGGCTCGGCCTTGTCGCCTTTGTTCTTCCTCTATGGCGATCTTCTTGGCGCCGACTGTATGCCCGAGGTCGTGGCATAGCAATACCAATGCAAACATCGCCTTTACGGAGGCCGGTGGTTTTCTAGACATCTTCTTGATCGATCAGATCACGACCCCATTCTCAAAAGTCGCTACCACCATCGTGATCGATACGCTCTCGATGATGTTCTTCTTCTGCATGAAACGCCGGATGAAATCTCTCAGCATCTTGTCTTTCTTCTGGTGGAGCTAATATAGGTCCCATGGGGTGCAAGGCCTCTCATAGGTCCCCTGAAAGTTCGCGATAAATTGATCGCAAAGATCGCTCTAGGAGTACACCGAGTTCGCAGGAAGTCCTGTGAGCCATGCTTGAGTCGGAGGGGTGAGATTGACTGCCAGATAATTTGCCATCACGTTCTGATTGCCCCCAACCGCTTTGATCGCCAGGGCATAGACCTGCAGCCAAGCTTCCGGATCACGCTCCCTGTCAAACTTTACGATGCCCTTGGGGTTGACACCTTCGGGCCATAGCACTCGGCGTAACCGAGAAGTGAACGCTCGAATTCCGTCGATGGATCTGTCGTCATGATGAGGGGGAGTCCGGCGTGGCGAGCCTCTGGCTCGGCGATTGTCATCAAAGCGTCGGGGTGGCATTCGGCGCGGCGAGCCCATGACTCGACGATCGTCGTTGTCGTTCCGACCCCGGCGGTGATGGTCTCTATTGTCATTGCAGTCATCGTACCTTTGATCGCTTCGTGGACCGTGGCCGGTACCGAAGCGTTCGTAGTCGTCGTGGCGCCGGCGTCGATCTTCTTCGTCCCGCTCTTGCCGTATGGAGGTGAGGTCTTGATGGAGGTCACGTTTGAGATTCTAGCGGGCGTCTCCGACTGGTTGTGTGGGGTACCGACTGCCGGTGTTTCGACTAGTAGCAGACTGACTGCTAGCAACACGAGTAGCCGCGTGGGAGCGCGAGTGCGCTTCACCTACCGGCTTTTCCTAATTCTGCTGAATTACCGCCGTTGTCACCATGGTCTTGATCTGGGCCACGATCGGGGCTGCCAGGCTATCAGATGCAATCATTGGGTCCAGCGTGTCGAGGAGCGTCTTGGAAGCGACGACGTTCTGCAGCGGTGTGTGGAAGATAGCTTGGTCTCCTAATCTGGATTGTAGGATGTCCTCGCGGTCATTGCGGCCGCGAGATCGAAGCGATAGCATTTGTGCCTCCTTACCCTTACGAAGAAGGCGATCTTCCTCCGCAGCTCATTGAATCTCTTGCTGACGTTGGAGATCGGTCTTCTCCTCTTCTATGGCGTAGATGCCACGAAGATCGTAGAAATTCCTCGCGACGTCGACCGGTTTGCTGGATGAGTCAGAGTGGCATACCTGAGATGGTTCGGCCTGATCTTTACCAGATTGGATTTGGTTTAAGTTTAGGAAACAAGTTCTCCGCGCGCATCTACGACGAAGTTCAGGCTCCCAAAGCGGAAAGCCTGGCCAGAGATGAAGGTGGCGATGATTCCGCTGATTGCTGCCATCGAGTTTGTAGGAAAAGATTATAGCGCTCCCCCTACCTGGCGCGCCAACTGTCGATTTTTGTTGTCGGCAATGAATTTTATGGGGCAGGCGCTAGATCTCAAACTCGAAGGTCACACAAGACAAAGGTTTAGATAGGTTCAAACCCTCGACGGAGGAGGTAATACCCTAGTCCTGTGTGCTGGGATTATGTGGATCTCTCGGATCTAAGATAGCTCGTGTGCTATATGTTCTTGTTGTTGCCCACCCTCTCCCTTATATAGTGGGGGTGGGGCGGTTTACAGAGTCCCGATAGGTTAAGGGATTCCGATCGGGTATTGGATACTAATCTGTTACAAAATAGAGTTTACATCTTTATCTACCCTACTAACAACTCGGATTACAACCGTATCTCTTATATCTAAGTATATGTTCAACTATCTCTAGGATGTATCCCCTTGCGCACGGTAGCAAGGCTTGGCGCGGAGGTCATCCTCTGGGCCTTCCACTGGGCCCTGTCTCTTCCTCAGGCACTTCTTGGCCAGTTATGAAGACACCTGGGTTCTGATATTCCACAGTGAGTGAAACATATAAATTGAAGTTTGTATGGATAAAACTTAAGTCAAAGAAGCATGTGCCAGTACAAGCTCTTTTGCGTAAAAATGTTTAGGAAAAAGTATGGGTGATGCTTTTCCAGTGAAGGAAAATAGTAGTTATAATGGTAAACATAGATGTAATCTACTATGATTAGGTTCGAAATAATACAAATTAAGTTTTAAGATGTTTTTAAGATCATGCCCTGATACTTGTGAGAAAATTAATAAAAGATGATAAATGGTCTGGTTGCAGATGAATGTGGAAGTTGAGATGCTATATGGTTGTTTTTGTGGTTATTTAGGTCTTTCCAATAGCAAATAAAATGATGTTTCTAAAATGGAAAGAATTGTGGAATCAGCTTAGTAATATTCTACAAAGTTCATGCTGTTATGTTCTGAAGAAATAATGTCACTTTGTAAAGGTTTGCTTGTAATGTAAGCTAGCAACAAAAGCCTAGTTGTTATGTTTTCAAAGTAATAGAATCACTTAAGCATTTTTGGTAGCTTGTACAATAACTTGTTCAAGTGAGAGTTTTGTGATGGGTAGCGAAGAAATGATGCTAAAAGTTTGTACTAGTATGTTTCATAAAAATATCCTATTAATAACATGTTCTTCACTTAGTTTTTGTTAGTGTAATACCTTTAAGTGGTAGTCTTTCAGCCTCCTTTGGTCCAGTTTTTATAGCCTAAGTTAAAGTTTCGATTAAGCCTTTTTAGCAGTAAGTTTTATGTCTTGTCTAAACCCAAAAATTTAGGAAAAATCATTAAGATTGTTAACCAAAGTATATTCCACCTTGTTCAGGACTAAAACCCTTATTTCTTTAAGTGTTACACATAAATTTTATTAGGTAAACAGCCTTAAATGTTTTGGTTTTTGGAGTTCATTTTGGGAAGCTGAGAGAAGAGCAGAGAGATGATTTTCAGTACTGCTCTTTCATGTCACTTTCTAGAGAAGCTAATGAACTAGTTTTTCTTAATCTAAATAATATTTGTATCTTAATTTCAAAATTTATTTAAAAATAATTCATTTAAAGCAATCCCTGTCTTGGTGTGATTTTGTGTTTATCTTTGCTGTCTGTTTCCTTTTTGCCCATTTGACGTTTACTGATGTTCTTATTTTTTTCCCTTATTTTCTCGACGTGTAGATCCCGACGTTCTCTAGGAGGAAGACGACTCTATCGCAGATCTAGATTTTGTGCCAGACAGTGAGCTACAAGGTAAGCAACCCCTTGAGCATATTGAGCCTGATAATTTACCTACATTATGTTGTTTTGTCTAGGTACGATGCATCCGGATAATTCTCCATAGAAGTGTTAATTTGGGTTGGAACTATAGTTAATCCTGTACATTATGGTTTACCTTAATCTGTATGGACATGTAAACCTTGTAAACCTTAGTTTGAACTAGACATATTTAATGTCATTTTGGGTATAACCGCTAGCATAATATTCCTGCTTAAGCTATTCGTTATGTGTTTTTAGTCTTTTCAACCAATGTATGGTCCTTTTTGGAAATGGTCACTGGTAGTTTGCTATAAAACCCCTCAAATAAAACTATGGTTTGACGTGGGTGATTATTGGCAATAGCCGGTTGTGCAAAGGGAATTGCACGTAGTGTAAGGTGGAGTATCGCCCGTGTCGGATTAAGGACCGAGCAAATGGGATGTTGTAGATCCATGTTTCCGTACAACCACGAGGGCTGGTATGGGACAGTCTTAGCCTATTAAGTTGTTTTGATGTGGCTTTGCATCTAAGGAAGGCGGGAGTTAGCACAGGCCTTCCGGTCAGGTCTGCTTGTAAGGGTTTCTACATACCTATGCGACGGTGTACGCCTTGCCATGGACAGAGACATGGTGTTGGGTGTTTTAAATGTGGATCCATGACTTGGGTGAGTGTCTCTGTTTTCAGGGCGAGGCCCAAACGTCCCGGGCTGGTGTAAAGCCACGTCTAGATACTGTAACGACTCTGTATGATCTCCTTGCCGGCACACCAAAGGAAGTGTGTCGTATGGCCTAGCATAAAGGTTGATCATTCCTTCTGGGTAAAGTGTACACCTCTGCAGAGTATAAAATCTAATCGATTAGCCGCGCTCGCGGTAATGGGCACTTGATGAAAATCCTCCCAATGTTAAAGTCTTTTGGTATTTTTCTGGAAAATGGGTTTGGTTTGGAAACTGTTTTGCAACCAGTTTTTGTCTCAAAGGATCGACACCGGGACCCTATGCAGTCGGGTTGACTGGGTTGGAAATCTGGGTTATTTGCTTAATATATTGTTTTTCAATTGTTTTTATTAAACCGCGATGTTGCGATCTAGCATATTTATACTTTTTAATGCTTTTGTGCAACTGCAAAATAACCATAGCCTGTTTATTGTTTAGCCTGCATATTTATTTATTTGCATCTGTGAACCACTATAAGACTTGCTGAGTACCAATGTACTCAATCTTGCATCTGCTGTCTCAGAGGACGAAGACTGCGATTTGCCAGACGACGCTCTTTTCCAGGCAGGTCTCGGGGGTTTCGACGATGGTTTCTTCTAGGGTGCCTAGTCAGTTGCCTGAGGGTTTAGTGGGTAACCAAAAGGCTTTTTGGAGTTTATTTGTTTGTCTTTACATTTCCGCTGTTCAGCTTTTGATTTGTACTAAATTCTGTATAATTACTGCTTGTATGTAAGGACTTTGTGTGTCTTGCGAGTTTGGTTATGATACAAATGTTGTAAACACGTGAGTGCTAGCTACTGATCCAGGGAATAGCACATTAATCACATGGACGTTCCTGTTCGTAAGAATGGGGTCTCACAGCCAATCTCCCTAATCATTTTCATCCACGACTTAGATCTATTTATCTATTTATAAGAGATATATGGTAAATCAGAGGAGTACCATATGGAAGGCAAGCTTTGCTTTCCTATTTTATATAATAATTGGAGGCCCTCCAATAAGCCCGCATGTTAAAAGAAAATGCTAGAAATTCCCACGTTAATCTAAAAAAAAGAAAAATGGCTAGAAAATTCCACATTATTAAAAAAAAGAAAATTTTGGTCGTCCAATCTCCTTAATCATTTTCATCCACGGTTTAGATCTATTTATCTATTCATAAGAGATATGTATATGGTAAATCAGAGGAGTACCATGTGGAAGGAAAGTTTTGCTTTCATTATCTACTCGACATATTCAAGCGCCTAATAAAGAAGCAATGATCCGGAAATAGAAAGGAAGATGGGAAAATATTATTGCATGCTCTTTTTATATACTAATTGGAGACCTTCCTAGAAACCCCCACGTTAATCATAAAATTCTAGAAATTCGCACGTTAATCTAAAAAAAGAAAAATTGCTAGCCATGCAGGGGGAGGGGTCGACAATTAGTTAAGACAAATTTAAATTTGTATACTTGCATTCCACATTTTGGTGAAATTTGGGATGTTACACTGCGCTTCCTGAGCACGACAAGAGACAGGTGTGGCCTATCATGCCTTTTGTGGTTGGTGAGATGGCTAAATTTGTAAATCGATATGCGAGAGGATAGATTTGTAAAAAAACAAGTTACATGTTACTAGATAAGTCGAGCCTAGGAGCAATAGTCGCTTGAACTACTGCAACAGCACCATCTAAATTAGCAGGCCAAGCTGCCCAGTGGCCAGGCACGCATCATCATCTATACCTAAAGATCGATTTTAGTTCTAAACGTGCGGTCAACCGTACATTCTTCGAGAACGACAAGCGCCAAATTAAAAACCACACACCACAACCGTTCCTGCCAAACGCTCCCACACGCCCATCTTCCACGGCCACTCGCCACGGTCAAGCTCCCCTACCCCCTTATTCGCCCAAACAAACATTTCCTTTTTGAGGATGAGATCGCAGAGGCACACACACCTCTATTCTTCTCTCTCCCCTCGTCTTCCTCCTGAACCAATCACCTCGCCACCGCATGGCCTAATTGAACACTCCTTTCCTCACGTCCGTATTAGCAAAGCTGTCGCTGGTGATTGGCACGAACGGGCCGGCATGACGGCCGCAACTGTGTCTTGCTCGCTGTCGTCTTCGTGGTCGGCGTTGTCTTGTTCGCTAACGTGGAGAAGTCACGCCAACGGAGACCATACTGGTCAACTGCGGGTCGGCGAAGGAGGGCCAGGACGCAGACGGGAGGAAATGGGTGAGTGACCAGGACAGCAAGTGGCTCCTCGACAGCGGGAAGTCGTCGATCATTGCCAACACCGACATCCAGGACCCGTCGCTTCCATCGCCGGTGCCCTACATCTCGGCACGGGTGTTCACCAAGGAGGCAGTGTACAACTTCTCCATCGGGGAGGAGGACTGGCACTGGGTGAGGATCCAATTTTACCCAGCGGCCAACCACGGCCTCCCCGCGGAGAACTTCTTCTTGGTGTCGACCTCTACCGGTGTCACGCTGCTCCACAACTTCAGCGTGTACATCACTGCCAAGGCGCTCAGCTAGGCGTACATCGTTAGGGAGTTCACGCTCCCTTCATCAAGAAGCGGCTCGCTATCGCTCACCTTCACGCCGGCCGCCATGAATAATGCGTCCTACGCCTTTGTCAACGGCATCAAGATTATCTCCATGCCGACCATCTTCCCGGACTCAGTGCAGATGGTCGACCTCGCAAGCATCGTAGACACCACAACCGTCAGCCTCTAGACAATATACCGGCTCAACGTCGGCGGGTCATACGTCGCACCGGTAAACGACTCTGGGCTGTCGCGCGAATGGTACGACGACGCGCCGTACATCTATGGTGCGGCCGTGGGGGTCACCAACCAGGCCGACGATAATTTCAGGATCATGTACCCAGGCCCCAAGGAGGAGAACGTCGCGCCTGCGAGCGTCTACCTCAACAGCCGGTCGATGGGCCCTAAACCAGAAGTGAACAGAAACTATAAGTTGACATGGGTGTTCAGGGTAGACGGCAAGTTCACCTACAACGTTAGGCTCCACTTCTGCGAGCTGTTGGACACCAAGGTGAACCAGTGCGTGTTTGACATCCTAATTAACAATAAAACAGCGTAGTCTGGCGCCGATGTCCTCGCGTGGGCGACACCGTCGGTACAAGGCTTGCCGGTGTACAAGGACTACGCAGTGAACATGCCCGATGGTCCCGGCGACAAGATCCTGTGGTTCCAACTGTACCCTAGCAGACAAGACTCACAGTTCGCTAACACTCTCCTCAATGGCCTCGAGATCTTCAAGGTGAACGACAGCTCCGGCAACCTTGCTGGGCCAAACCCAGACCCGTCCAAAATGCTCGCCATTGTGGAGTTTGAAGTGGCGCAAGGGAAGTTCATGCCCAAGCCAAGCAACATCAAGGCCACCGTGACCGGCGTGGCGGCGGGCGGGGCTGCCGTGTTCGGGATCGTCGCTGCCATCTGCATCGTGGCATATCAAACGAAGAAGAGGAAGGCGCTCAGTATCAGCGCGTCGCAGTCTTCGGGGTGGCTGCCAATGTATGGAGGCAACTCGCACAAGAGCGCCAGCAAGTCGTCCGGTGGCAAGAGCGCAGCACTCAACCCGAACATCACGGCCATGTGTCGGCACTTCTCATTCCAAGAGATTAAGTCGGCGACCAAGAACTTCGATGAGTCTCTAGTGATTGGTGTGGGCGGGTTCGGGAAGGTGTACCGGGGCGTTGTGGACGGCGACACCAAGGTGGCAATTAAGCGGAGCAACCCCTCGTTACAATAGGGCGTGCTGGAGTTCCAGACAGAGATCGAAATGCTCTCCAAGCTCCGGCACAAGCACCTTGTCTCCCTCATCGGCTGCTGCGAGGACGACGGCGAGATGATCTTGGTGTACGACTACATGGCACACGGCACGCTCCGGGAGCACTTGTACAAAGGCAGCAAGCCACCGCTTTCGTGGAAGCAGCGCCTCGAGATTAGTATCGGCACCGCGCGGGGGCTGCACTACCTCCACACCGGCACCAAGTACACTATCATCCACCGCGACGTCAAGACGACTAACATCCTCATTGATGAGAAATGGGTCGCCAAGTTCTCCGACTTTGGCCTCTCCAAGACTGGCCCGACGGCCATGAACCAGACGCACGTCAGCACCATGGTCAAGGGCAGCTTTGGCTACCTCGACCCGGAGTACTTCCAGCGGCAGCAGCTCACTGAGAAATTCGACTTCTACTCCTTCGGCGTCGTGTTCTTTGAGGTGCTCTGCGCGCGGCCAGCGTTGAACCTGAGCCTACCGAGGGAGCAGGTTAGCCTCGCTGACCACGCCATGAGCTACCAGAGGAAGGGAACCCTGTAGGACATCGTCGACCCTTTTTGAAAGGAAAGATCGTGCTGGACTACCTGAAGAAGTTCGCCGAGACGGCGGAGAAGTGCCTGGCGGACCACAGCGTGGACCGGCCGTCCATGGGCGACGTGCTGTGGAACATCGAGTTCGCGCTGCAGATGCAGGAGACCTTTGAGAACAGCGGGAAGCCGAAGGGCGCGGACAGTGTGGGCAGCAGCAGCACCACCTCCATGGCAGACAGCATGGCCGCCAATGCTGCAGCGCTCGAGTTGATCAACGAGGACATCGACGAGCAGGACATCGCCAATAGTGTTGTGTTCTTGCAGCTCGTCCACACAACCGGCCAGTGATGAGGGTCTTCTGTGGGACATGGATGGTGAAATGGATCGTGCATACTTTTTGTTGTCGATTAGCATTAACTGATTGGTGTTCATATTTGTAGAAACTTACCGCTACAAGTTCACCTCTGGTTTGTTTGTCATCTGGAGCTGTTCTATAGTTCCCTTCTAGTCTCAACTTTGATGCAGAGAAGTTCAGAGCAAAGAAGAGCTAGAATCAGAGAAAACAGCAAAAGATTGAAATCAGTTTTTGGTGATGCAAAACCACCGCAGCATTTTCTAGTTTTCTCATTACTCTTTTATACTAAAGTTTATAGATATTTGAGGTAACAAACTGAGACTCAACTACCAAATCAACTCTAACTTGGTAACTAACAGAGTTTTAACTCAAACGCTTTTCGGTATCTTATCCGGCATACCATACAGAGTTACTAAACGTTACAACTCTGGAATCTGATTCGATCTGAAACAAAACTGAAACTCTACAAAAGCAAAACTCTACACAACCAGTTTAGCTTACATTTCACCTCGCTAAATTTGGTGGGCAGCATTCACTTCAATTACGCACAACATTAGACACATTTCAATGAATCTAACGTGTTCGAGAGCCTTTGTCAATATGTCAGCCAGCTGTTCTTTAGTTCTGACATGTGCAACTTCAATCTTTTCATCCTCAACACACTTTATAATAAAATAATACCTCGTATCAATATGTTTACTTCTCTAATGATGTACTGGATTTTTGCACAATGAAATAGATGCTTTGTTGTCAATTCTCAACTCAAACCTCTCGGGTTGTCTCTTCACGAGACTTCCTACCAGCCGAGCCATCCAGATACCTTGACATGCAGCAGTTGCTGCTGCAATATACTCAGCCTCACATGATGAACGTGCCACAATCTTTTGCTTATGTGCCTGCCAAGTAATCAAAGCTCGATCCCAAGAAAAAAACAGTTCCTGTGGTGCTTTTCCGATCAATCATATCACCAGCAAGATCACTTTTGCAATACCCAACCAACCTCAAATCTCCACTACTGTTCTTTCCATAAAACACCCAAAACTTAAAGTCTTACTCACGTACCTCAATATATGTTTTACAGCAGCATAATGTTGACTTGTTAGTGTTTGCATGAACTGACTAACAAAGCCAACAGCAAACGCAATGTCAGGTAGGGTATTAACTGCCGGGACCCGAATTTACAAATCTGAAACCCTCTGTGTATACTACACTAGTCCAGGATCACGCTAGTGCACACAGTGGAAACATAGATGAAATATCATTCCATACAATGAATTAACGAAGAAAGAGGCAAATTATTATTAAGTAAAGCAACAGACCTTATGATCAAAGTTTACACCACTATGCCTTAGGGCATAAGAAACAAATAAACTGTTGCAATGGAAATAAAATAACTTAAGCCATTCGACATGCCACATGCAATCGTCTGGGAAACGCCTTCCTAATTCGCGTAGTCTTCATAATATTCATCCTCATGATATTCAATATTTCCTGGTCCTTCCTCAGCAACTGATCAACAAAGGCGTAAAGCCATGAGTACAAAAAGTACTCACCAAGCCACAAGGAAATGATGCAATATATTCATGCAGGCTTTATAAATGGTAGACATATGATTCATTTGCAGAAAGCAATAACTTGAATAGAAATACAGTAAATAGTTTGAAAGCACATTTACAAAAAGATAATAAATAACTGGTAAATCAATGGTAGACAACATGAATAGAATTGCGAGGAATCACCCTACACCATCTAAAAAATGATCAACCACCAAAATTTAATCATATAACTTTAGACAACAAAGCAACAGTGAACTCCCCATTCACATCCCAACAAATCTACCATCTAATATTGTATGAAACACTCTATACCTCATGTGAAATTCCCGGGCATGTCCATGACCACGGACACAGCTATTTGAATAGTTTTACACTCTGCAGATGTTGTACAGCTTTACCCACAAGATATGATCATCTCTTTGTGCAATGTCATTAGCACACTTCCTTTGGTGTACCGCAGAGAGATCATGACAAAGCTTTTACAATGCTTTGTCTAAACTCGGTACTGCCTGCTAAGGTTTCACCCCTCAAGGTTGTAGCAAACCCCATTTTCACATAAATGCAAAAATAGAAATCTCATGTGCATACAGTACTAGTCCCAATATCAGTGGCTAGCATGCACATTTACAACAATTGATATCACATCCATACTCTTTATTACAAATGATAATGGTAATTTATACAATAAGATCTTGCAATACACAGAAATGCAGCGGAGAGATTCAAGAGTCTTGTAGTATGCCCATCCAACCCTCACGCAACTGTCAAGGTATAATCCCTAGAAGAGCTTCATAGTTAACATTCCCGAATCCTGCGTCAAATAGGTTTCATCGAACTAATCTAATTCTTCAACTAAAAACAACAAATAAGCAAGGGTGAGTACTTTCGTACGCCGCAAGACTTTTGCAAAACATATAATATATGTAGGCCATTCCAAAAGAAGGCTACTATGGTTAATTTGCATAAAGCCAATTTGAAATGTAAATACAAAATAGAAGATTGCAAACGGAATTTTAAGTAAAAGCAATTTTATATGTAGAATTACATTATGTAAATACAAATAAGTGAAATCACAAACCTGGGTATCATGACCACTTTGACGAACCAATTTCTACCAACACCTGATAGGATCCAGAGTTTTATGAAAATAAAAACAGCTAACTATGAGGTGACTTTACCAAGTGCCCATGACCGCGGGCGCGGCTAATCGATTAGTTTTACACTCTGCAAAGGTGTACATCTTTACCCACAAGTGATGACCTTTTCTTTTTGCGGTATGTTTCACGCACCTTTGGCGTAGTTGCCAGAATGTTCATGAAGAAAATCTTTACATTACCTAGGTTAACTTTGCACCACCCCGAGACATTAAACCCATACTATGGCAGAAGAACACAAAGCATAGAAATGATGGAACTTCCTATAGCATGGCGTACACCGGTGTATCGGTAAACGTTTGATCCATGATCACCTCGGTGTGGACGTTCCTTCGAGCAATCCATTAAGAAACAGCTCGTACTACTCCAGCCTTCCAAAGTGCAAAGTTAAACTAGATAACTTAATCGGTTTAAGGCTGACCTATACCAGCACTTGTGGTTGTACGTGTTTCTTGGCCTGAAAATAACCCATAGTTCGGTCCTTAATCCGACATAGGCAAATACTTCACCCTACACTACGTGCAAAGACCTGTACTTCCGGCTATTGCCAATAATTGCCCGCATCTAAACCATAGTTTTATTTTCATTTTCATCCAAAATACCAATCATAAAGAAAGGTCATTCCCCAACATTTTGTCATATCCAACATTTTTAACCATATTGAAATTTTAATGTTCCTTTAAGCATGGCTAAGCATGAGTGCTAAGTGGAGTAATCCCATATTGACATTGTGTATTGTCTACCTTATTCTGGGGTTATCAAGGTTCACAAATCCATACTTATCAAGGAAGTTCCATGAAACTACAGGTACAACTACCATTACCCACGAAATAGCACTTTAATAAAAGTAACGCATGCAGTAAAATATTTAATGAAGACATTTATAAAACTGGGATCAATATGATCAAAGGGGGGTGCTTGCCTTGCATATTTATTGTTTACAACGAATTCAAGGTCGTAGTCGACATTGTCAATGATGGAATCAATGACGTCGGGTTCTACACGTGTCGAACGAAGAACACAACACAACAAATTCAATAAGTGCAACAAGAAGTCAGATGAAAAATTCAAATAAAATCAACTATAGGAAACAGGTGTAACTCAGGGTTTGGGTTGAATGATTTCACGTTCTTGCATTATAGTCGAATAGACATTCATATCGTTAACGACTTTTAGGTTGAGCATTGCACAGTTTCTTTTATAGACTATCTATTCTTAATTTTTGAATTCTAGATGCTAAAATTATTTGGATTAATAGAATTAATCACATTAGATCATTAAGTTGCCTGCTGTGAATGATTAGCACTTAATCCTTAATTGATTTTGCTCGAGAAGTAGTTTTGAATATATTAAATCTGTTAGGTTAGGTTACTGGCTATATATATTTGTGGTTTTTAAGAAGGATCTGATGATACAAATACTTAACTACAGATTTCTTCAATACTACCAAGTTTGCTTATTCATATTATGAAGCCTAGAAATCATAGTACTTAAGGTTATTTTGCTAACAGGATTTATATGCAAAACATAACGAGACGAGATTATTTCTTCAGAATAGGGTAGTCTATACTTTAGAGAGAATTTCTAAGCTAATTTCATAAATTTTAGGATTTGGATGAGACATTATATTCATTGCTGAAATAGCTTATATGGTATTAAGGTTTCTGATGACCGTGACACTCAAAGGTATTGGGCTAGCAGGATTCAAATGCAAAGCAAGTTGTAATAAGAATATTTTTCAGGATTATGGTAGTATATATTTTAAGTATCATTACTAGGATAATCTGGACAATGCTTGCATTTAGACGAGATGTTTTACAGGCTGCTGAAAAGGCTTAAGTGTTTCTAAAGTTTACACGATAAGGGTTCAATTTTAGTTTTTAGTTTGCGACTGCACCTTATAAGATTATTTATTCATTTTTATAGCATTAGTAGAGGATGACCCTAAGAGTGTTTTAAAGTTGGTTCCGCAATATTTTGCTTTTATCTGAGATGTTTTTCATATAAATAAACAATAAGATCTAATATGCACTTAATTCAAATCTGCACAAACATGAGATATTCTTGCATAAACAGGGGTATTATAGTTTTATTAAAGACCTAAGAATCATTTTACCATTTTTTGAATTTGTATGCTTTAAGTTACATTTATTTTAATTTCTATGCATTGAAAAATAATCTATTTTCTAGTTTAATTTAAACTAGATTCAATTCTAAATGTTTTTGCATTTCTAGGTAGATTACTAACTTTTAAACACATAAAAACTGGTTTGATTGTTAGTGTTATGCCCTTGAGGCAATCATTTAGATGATTGTAACATGACTATGAATATGAATAATAATATGATTATTGGTCCAATGAATGTATATCATTGTATTGATTAACAAGTATGTAACTTGCTTATGAAGCTCTTTACTTATTGATGTAATTCGATAAATATCTCTGATCGGATATCATCATATAGGACAACAATGAATAGATCAGTACATGTAGTGATCGATGATCATGCTTCATAGATCATGGGATATGGAGATATCATCTATACATTGTGGACGCATGTTGAAGAACATGAGTTATATAGACCCGCAATGGGACACTGCAAGAATGTTTCATTCTTATGTGTCATCAGTGTATCTCATACATAGTAGATGTATGATCCTTAGACCTGAGATTGTCATATTCCCTACATGTGTAATAGTTTTCCTTGGGGCTATCAAACACTACTTCCTAACCGGATAGTTATAAAGGTAGCTTTCATGTTTACTATAAAACGTGCAGAGGGAAGTGAGCAGTCAAGATGGAATTTGGCACTCCAATGAAACAGAGATATATGATAAGGCCACTCGTGTGATATGATTAAGGAAGTGCATGTCCATGCGGTGATTGAGGAGTCAATCACAACTTATTAATATATCACGGATACGAGAGATTGATTGAATCATCAAAGGATGACATGCTTCTCGCCTTGAGTTCAATCTTCATATACTTGGCAAAGGGATTATTACATGAGTACTTTTGATAGGTTCTGTCCGATTTGATCATAGTATGTTTGGGAGTTGGCATATTTTGCAAGGAGCCGCTACCAACTATTGGATTGAAAAAGGAGTTTTTCGAATCCATGTCCAAACGTACATGAACCTACAGGGTCACACACTTAATGGGCTGGGACGCATTAATTTGGATTTGATCTGTAATTAACATACCTCGTGGGCTTAGCACGCTGATGGGCCCTGGTTTAGGATTTCATCTCGTGGCTACATAAGGAGGGGAGGAGGGTGGGCGCATTGTGTGCTTCCCCACGGTTTAGAAGTGATTCACCCGAAACCCTAGCCTCCTCCTCTCGCTGCCCCTGCCGAGCGACCAGGTGCTTGCACACCGACACACGACGTTCCATCCCTGGACGTGTGGACTACTGCGATGACGTTGCTGCGACTGCGGCATGGGAGGACGATCCACGGCGAGGCGAGGACGATCCACTTCATCGACGCAACGACTACAGCGAGGACGATCCACTATATCGACGCGCGAAGGATTCCGCAACTACGCGTCTAGTGGTAATCTAATCTGTGATCCCCTTCTTGCGAGTAGCTTTCTAGTTATGTGGTAGATTTTTTTTGTGCTAGTGTAGCATACCGCGTTCCTCTTCATTGATATGATCTGAATTATTTTTACAAAAGATGTTCATATTTGAATATTCAATATATTGGAAACAACTCACTTTAGAAAATGATGTAAATCAAGTCAAAATCTAAATACGTTTGCATATATTAGGTTCATGAGGATTTAAGGTTTCTAACGAAATTGGAGTTCATTTGTAAAATTTCCATATATGACATATTTTAGATTCCTTTATTTAAAATTTAAACTTAGTTCATTTTCACAATATTTTTGTAGGGTATGAATCAACATGATTTTATATGAATATAGAAATTTATTTCACTTTATTTGGATTTGAAATGCATAAGATATAAGAAAATGAATGTACTCGGTTTAGAAAAATGCTAAAATTGAAAATATACCAAAATAGGAAAGTACGCTTTTGCATCAAAAACACGCTTTCCTTTTTGCGCTTGCGCTGGGCTGAGGAACCGATGGGCCGGGCCCAGATGGCAGCAAGAGGCTGCGCCCAAGCGAACGACGCGTGGGCCCGCGAGCTGCGAAGTGCAAATGGCTGACTTGCGGGGCCTATGGGGCGAAGGCGCAACACGACTCGGAGGCTGACAGACCGGTCCCGCATGGCAGTGACCTGGAGTAGATGGGGTGAAACCCGAGCTCACCGTCGGTAAACTATCACCGGAGATGGCGAATGGATTCCACGTTGAGCACCAGGGAGCCCTTGCGCAAGCAGGGGTGGTGCTGGTTCGGTCGGCGATGGCCGGAGTTGGCGCGCCACCGTGTGGGGGCGGTGGTGTCCATGGCTGGCCGGCAAAGAAGCTAGAACACGAGTTCCCGCCAGGAATTTTCATCAGTATCAGTATCAAGGGACTAAGTGGGTTCTGTTTTAGCACTTATTTAGGAAAAAGAGTAAGCGGGGGTGAAGTCTCACCGAGTGAGGTGACGGTGGAGGAAAGAGCTTGATGTAGTGGTTCTTCGGTGAAGATGAGCTTCAACTGGTGAGAGGTATGTGTCTTAGAGGCTTTTAAGTAGCTTCAGATCGAATGATTTGGAGCGAGGTTCACTGGATTGGCTAACTGAGGTTTCTTTGTTTATCACTAGTTCTCACCAGAGCTGAAGGGGAAAAGGGTTGTGGCGAAGCTTGAACCGAATGGGGTGATGAGGTATAGACAACAGAACACCAGAGATCCTTTTATAAGCAGAAGAGGCGGTTCATACAGGGTTTTGTAAGGACCCCATTTTTTATATTAAATACCAGCAATGGGTTCCCTGTGTATACCGTACTAGTCCCATGATCAGTGGCAGCACACACAGATTACAAATTGAAATCACATCCATACACAATAATATTACATACGCTAAGTGTCTTGAGATTACATAATAGTATTACAAGCCAAAAACTAGAAACTAGCAGCGGAAACATTATTTCTCTTGTTGCGGCAACAAATAAGGTAAAGCCCTAGAAAAGATCGTCATCATAAGCCCCGAATCTTGTATGGTCGTAATTATCATCAGGGTGCTCGATATCATCACCTAAAAACAACATTGATAGCAAGATTGAGTACATTGTGTACTCAGTAAGACTTATAGTGTATCACAGATGCAAGTATAAATAAATGCAGGTTATAGCAATGGAGAGGTTTCTACAGTTATTTTCCATTGGCAAATTTAAGCATAATCATATACTAGATTACAACTGAAATTTATAAAAGAGCATCAATTGTAATAACCAAGTATTAATAAAGTGACAAGATCATAGTGCAGTCTACCCGACTGATTCAATCCATTCCCATGTCATTCCCTGACATGAAGTATATTCCAAAACACCATTTCCCTAATTAATTAGATTTACTCTCTACAGAGGTGTACAGCTTTACCCACAAGAAATGATCTGCCATTTTTGCTAGGCCAATTGACACTCTTCCTTTGGGTTGTCGGCAAGGTGATCACGACGTAATCGTTACAATGTCTAGACCTAACTTTGCACAAGCCCAATGCCGTTGAACCCTTGTTATGGAAGAAGAAACATAATTAAGTAAAACATAACAGTCCATCCCTGTATGTAGATCATTAACATTGGCAGTCCATCTCTACAAGAAATGGTTTCTTCCCCTAACAAGGCGTACATCGTTATACCGACATGCATTTACCCACACCTCGGTGTGGAAGCCTCTCACAAGCAATCCCAGAAAGGATTGCTCATACTATCTCCCGCCTACCAATGTGCAAAGCTAGATCTAAGCAACTTAATAGATTAAGGCTGCCCATAACAGCACTTGTGGTTGCACGATTTTCTTGGCTTGAAAACAACCCATAGCTCGGTCCTTTATCCGATACGAGCAATACTCCTCCCTACACTACGTACAAGTCAAACCCTTGCACCACCGGCTATTGCCAATAATTGACCGCATCAAAACCATAGTTTTATTTTGAGTTTTTAATCAAAATATCCATAATCGACAACATAGAAAATCCAACATTTTCAAATTCCCAAGAAGCAGTTTGTTTTGATCATTTACTTCGTTGCTAAATGAGCATGGCTAAGCATGATTATTAATCGTATATTACCGAAATTGATATTATGGAATGTCTACCCTTTTTCTATGGTTATCATGGTTCACATGTCCATACTTATCAAGGAAGTTCATTGAAATAACAGGTATATCTACCAATATTCCAATATAGCATTTTTATGACAAGTACGCGCATGCATAATAGTTTTGCAAGCATTGAAAGTAATTATTTGAAGTAATAGGATCAAAAATGATCAAGGGGGTGCTTGCCTTGCTGATCGTTGTCAAGTATAAAGTATGAATCGTCGGCGGGGTTGTCGTCTACCTACTCAGGTTCGTCAGAATCTACTCGTCGATCATCAAGAATAACATACAATAAACAGCAAACCAAACTACGGGTAAAAAGAAGACAGATAGGAAATACAAATAAAAACTTATTCACAAAAACAGGAGTGTTTATTAGTAAGATTATGATTTGTGTTTATGTGGTTATACTGTCTTTTTATTTATGTTTACCTTTACTACTTTTGGACTAAATGATATCAAGTGTATCTTGCTTCATGTGAATTAATCATTTTATTTTAACGAATTCTAGATGCTAAAATTCTTTAAAGTACAAATATTTGTCTTACAGCGATAACATAAAGTAGTATGTTGTTAATAGGATTCAGATGCAAAGCAATGTATTTAGAGACTTTTGAATTAAACATTTATCATCATACTTCTTGCAGCCATCCCATTATAGATGCATAACATATTAGGTTATTTACTAAATCTTCACGTACCAAATATTAGATGCATGTAGGTTCTTATATGAACACATACATATACATAGCCTATTTGCATAAACCATTATCTATCCAATGTTTTTACCTAGCCTAACATCATATTGCCATCATGCTGAAAAAGGAATATGTTTAGCAATCTTCTGAAATTCTTTTCTATTAGTTCATCTATTGTTGCATAATTAAACCAATAATGTTAGACTTTAATAGTAAAGATCTCAGACAAACTAAATAACCAAATATTTTTATATATATAGGGTCCTGGAAGAATGAGGATCATAACAAAAATTGGTTCCATACATATCCAACTTTATTTGCAAAAATTTTATATTTAGTCCATTTTCATACCCTTTATATACCTCTGTATTAAAGTATTTTTCCAAAGTAGCTTTTCAAAATATTTTTGCATATTCTTGAAGCTGTTGATTTTATATGAATTTAGAAATTGGTTTCATCTCATTTCGATTTCAAAACGAAAAATATTCAAGTTTGAATCTAATTCGGTTCTAAAAAACAGGATAATAGCAAACTACGTTTTCAGAATATCGAAAACATCTTTTGCTTCGCGCCAACAGATCCCATTCAAAACTGACGCAGACACTGACAGCTCGGGTTCACCCGGCAGTGACTCAGTGCTTGCGCAAACAACTCGGATGCAGTCACTAACATCTCGGTCCGGCGATTCAGAGGCACAGAGCAGAGCCCGGTGAACTCGGGCTTGCCGGCGGCGATCTACGGCCGAAGGTGGCGAACCGATGACACGGTTAGCACCAGCGACCTAATGCAATCTAATGGAGGTACTCATTCCTACTGCCGACAAGCCGGACCACCTTTCCACCATGGCTATGCGGCGGCGGAAGAGGCGGCGAGCCGTGCAGGCGACATAGGCCATCTCCGACGAAATCGATTCCAGTTGAAGCATCAGGGGATCCTAAGCATTCCATTTTACCTAACTGAAGCTACAAAGGTTTGATGGGTGAGCTCACCACCGATCACCAGTTTCGGAGAAGAAGGGGGCTCAGTGGTGGCAGAGCTCTAATTGACGATTCCTGAAAAAGACAGAGGGTTTCTGGTGTTTGTGAGCTGGTAATGCTATAACGAAAAGCAATTGAAGAATGGTTGGTTGTACCACCTTCAATCGAACACGAAGCGAAAGCTAGGGTTCTTCGGCTGATTCGGGAAAACAAGAAATTGGAAGAGCTTTGGTGGTCGAGAGTGAATGGAAGTAGAGGGGAAATGATGAGCACTCTTCTGCAAACTCAAGACAGTACTTACAGTCGAGGGATTCACTGTAGATAAGCTGGTCACCTAGTGTGAACTCGGCGGCAAATTGCAGTGCTAGAACAAGAGCTGGTATGGGCGTGCCTGCGGATTTTCATGGCAAGGACAAGGCATGGCAAGTTCCTGATGAGGCGGTTTCCTCGGGCGTCGCGGAATGGCAGTGGTGGCGCGAGCTACAGCCGGCGAAGTCGCTCCGGTCACGCAAGTGAGCTGGGCTATGAGAGGAGAGGAAGAAGGTGGTGGCTGCGGATGATGGGTGGGACCGCACAGGAGAAAGAGCCCGCATGACAGTGAAGGAAGAAGAGAACTTCAGCTTGGACTGCAAAAAGGTTGAAATGGGTTCGCTGAATCCATTTCTATCTAATCGGTAAATTAATGAGTAATTTAATGAGTATACCAAAGCTAGGTTAGAATCTTCCATAAAAATTTTAGACCTATTGGACGCCTGTAGAATTTATAAACATTCCAACAGTGCACTGTGCACAGATTTATGCATTTTGTTTTATATTTATTTATGTATTAATATCTTTTTAACAAATTTTTATATTTTTTGTGAAGGTTTCGTTTAGACACTTTAACCTGCGATAAAATTTTCAACTTCAGTTTCTTGATAGTTTATTTAATAAAATTCAGAGATTGATGTTTCGAGATTTTTAGCTTTTCAGTTTTTGAATTTTTATAAATATCAAAGATTATCTCCTGATGTTTTTACTGTTTATAGCTCTATCCAGGATGAAGACAATATAAAAATTTTCACATCTAATTTATGAAAATTTAATTTCTAACATTTTTACTATTGTTAGTCATGATTCATTAAATTACCTTTCTTTTCATCTTTTAATACTTTGACATGACTTTAAAATTATATTTTAGGGTCTGGATAGCTCCACGATTTTATAGGGATTTTTCTTATTTTGTTGTTTTATAAACCTTTTCTTATCACTTATGTAAGGTTTGGATGATTATCAAAAGGGATTTTCCCTTTAAGCAATAATCAAAGGAAACCAAGAGAACTCACAGAAAATTCAGGAAAACAAGGAAAATGCAAAAAAAAATGGTTTAAATATTTACTTGATTTCTTATTTTTATTAGATTGGTAGGATGTTACAAACCTACTCCTTACAAAAATCTCGTCCTCGAGATTTGGCGAGGGCTAGAAGAAGTCTGAAAATTCCTTCTTGAGTTGATCTTCGTGTTCCCATGTGGCTTTGTCTTCTGAGTGGTTGCTTCATTGAACTTTTAGCATCTTGTGGGACTTATTTCTGGTATGGCGTTCTGTATGTTCAAGAATGCAGATGGGATGCTCTCGATAGAATAGATCAGGTTAAAGATTGATATTTTCTAGATTTGTGAGTTCAATAGGAACACAAAGTCAATTTTTAAGTTGGGACACATGAAAAACATCATACACTTCAGATAATTGAGGTGATAGTTCCAGCTTGTAAGCCATCTCTCCCATTTTCTCAAGAATTTTATATGGACCAATGTATCGAGGAGCTAGCTTTCCACGGACTTGAAAACGACGAACTCCACGGAGTGGTGAGACTTTTAAATAAACATGATCACTGACTTCAAAACTGAGTTCATGTCGACGATTGTCGGCATAACTCTTTTGTCGAGATTGGGCCTCTTTTAATCGACTTCTGATCATATCCACTTGCCCTTGGGCTTCTTGGATGAGATTTGGTCCAAAGAACTTTCTTTGACCTACTTCAGACCAAAAGAGAGGTGTTCTGCACTTTCTTCCATAAATTGCTTCAAAAGGTGACATTTGGAGACTGGCTTGGAAACTGTTATTATATAAGAATTCAGCGAATGCTAAACTCTTTTCCCAATTGGCACTATAAGACAGTACACAAGCTCTCAACATGTCTTCCAAGATTTGGTTAGTCCTTTCTGTTTGACTATCTATCTAAGGATGATAGGCTGTACTGAAATTTAGCTTAGACCCCAGAAGATCATGCAAACATTCCCAGAAACGAGATGTAAACTGGGATCTTCGATCAGAGACAATGGTCTTTGGGACACCATGCAAATGGACAATATTTTCCAAATATAGCTCGATAAGCTTATCTCCAGAATGAGTGGTCTTCACAGGTATAAAGTGGGCCACTTTAGTTAATCGATCCACCATCACCCACATAGGGTCATGACCTTTTTTGGTCCTAGGCAGACCAGTGATGAAATCCATACTGATATCATCCTATTTCCATTCGGGAACTTTCAAAGGGTGAAGGAGTCCAACAGGACGTTGATGTCCGGCTTTGACTCGTCGGCATACGTTGCAAATTGCAACATATGCTGAGATATCCTTTTTCATGCCGAGCCACCAATATTCCTGTCGGAGATCTTAATACATTTTTGTACACCTGGGATGGATTAAGAGAGGTGATTCATGAGCTTCTTTTAACATCAAATTCCTAAGCTCGGAATCGTTGGGAATATAAATTTGTTTCTTATGCACAAGCACGTCATCAGAACCTTCCATGAATTCAGATTCAATGCCTTGCTTTAATTTTCTCGTATTTTGATGATGGCTTCATCAATAAGTTGGACAGCTTTAATTTGGAATTTCAAGGTTGGTTGCACTTCCAGTGCGACCAGAAATCCTTTTTCAACAATTCCTAAATTAAGCTTTTGAAATTCATTTTGCAACTCGGATTGATCAGTATAAGCCGAGATGGAGATGCAGTGGAGTTTCCGACTAAAGGCGTCGGCTACGACATTAGCTTTACCTAGGTGGTAATTAATGCTAAGATCATAGTCCTTTATTAGCTCCAATCATCTTCTCTGTCTAAGATTGAAATCTGGTTGAGTGAAGAAGTATTTCAGCTCTGGATTCTTGCATAAACACGCATCCAAGACAGTGTCGTGATGCATCACAGAAGACATCAAAATTCTTATGGACGCCAGGCACCACAAGGATAGGTTCTATGGTTAGCCTTTTCTTCAATTCTCAGAAACTTGATTCACACTCAGGTGTCCATTCAAACTTCTTTTCTTTCTTTAATTGCTAAGTCATTGGTCTAACGATTTTGGAGAAGTTTTCGATAAAGCGGCGATAATATCACGCTAAATTGAGGGAACTTCGAATCTGAGGAAAAGACTTTGGTTGTTCCTAGGCTTGAATAGCTTGAATTTTGCTAGGGTCAACAGAAATTCCTCCTTCTGAAAGGATATCCCCAAGGAATGCAATTTCCTTTAGCCAAAAATCACATTTTTCAAATTTTGCATAAAGTCGATTGAGTCGGAGATTTTCAAGAACCATGTGCAAATGTTGTGCATTGTCTTCTTCAGATTTGGAATAGATGAGAATATCATCGATGAATACTACAACGAACTTATCCAAATACTCCATAAAGACCTTATTCATACGGCACATAAAACTTGCGGGAGCATTGGTCAGTCCGAATGACATCACGACATACTCAAAGAGACCGTATCGAGTGGTAAATGCAATATTTGGAATATGACGAATACTCATACCAGGGGTACCCCAATGGCCCAGGGTAACAAGCAGGCTGCCTCAAGCCCATTACCGACCAAATGACCCGTGGGACCACAAAGGACGCCCCTCCCCGACCGATCAGGACGAGCGTCCCCGACCAAGTAAGGCTCCCAACCCCGCGGCGGGTCGGGATCCCCCGACTCCAACCAAATTAAGGCAACCTCCACCAAGGGCCGCGTGTCAAAGCCTCCACCGGTCTATGGCCGCGTGCCCCACGGACGGGGACAATCAAAGTGACTGTACGGGAGCAGGTGGCTCTTTCCCAAGATGGCATAAATGGCTGTTGAAGTCAAGCTTCCGGTCCCATCAACTACCACGCATAACACGAAAAGCACGCCCTCCCGAGGCGGCACCAACGTTATACATCGCAACGCCAACATTCGCTGGCCTCACGGAAAGCGGTGCGCTGTTTCCCGACGAAGCGGCTAACTGCCCTGCCCAACGGGACAACCGACCCGGCGTGGGCGAGGCGGCGATGACTGGGCCGCCGTAATGAAGGACCAAGTTTTAGCATTGGCCACCTCCTTTTCCAAATGTAACCTGCCCTTTCCTACTATATAAAGGGGGGCAGGAGCCCCTGACGAGGGGGACGGGGACGAACACACACGGACACAGACAGAGAAAAAGAGGAAGGACGAGTTCTTTCTTGTAAGCATTGTGTAGCCTTTTGCAATAAAAGCAATACAATACCACCACACGAACTGGAGTAGGGGCATTCGGCCCGAACCAGTATACACCTTGGACTCTCGAGTCTAACCATTCAGGGACAGGGAAGGCGTGGCCCCTTAAGACTTACAAATTTACTTGCCGGTGCTCGAAACGCCGACAGTTGGCGTGCCAGGTAGGGGCTTCGCGCGTCTTCATCGACATCTCCGGATTCCCATTCATCCCCCTGATGGCTTTCTTCACCGGCGACGGCGTGTCTACGTCGTGGGGCCGAATCCGTTTCGGCTCTCTCGACTTCATCGCCACTCCAACGGGTCAGCTCGCGCTCAGTCCCATCGCCGTCAGAGACCAGAAGCCCGCTGGAATCCAGGACTCCATCTCCGACAACCTCGCCGGCCTCCGGCTTGAGGCCCCCGCAGCCCCGGTGCCGAGCCCAACGAGCGCCCCGCCGTCTTTGGCGGTAGCACCCGAGGGCTTGGGAGGACGACCACGTCGCCTCCCACGAGCTCACAGTTCGTGGCTATGGCCGGCTATATGCCGGCCTCTGTCCACGAGCTGCTGGAGGATTCTTCCAGCCACGACTCCAGCTCCAACATGGAGCAAACCCCCCGTAGACGGCACTCTCGTGAATGCAACATGGCGGGCACGGTCAACCTGACCGTAACCCCCGTGGCTACGGGGGCTCCCATCCAGCGCACTAAGGCGCAGGAGGAGGAATACCAGCGCTAGCGCGCTGAGCGCGCTCAAGCTCGCCGCGTCGAGTTTTAGCGGCAACGTAAAGAGCTGGAGGACCGAAGGGCCGAGCTCGATAAGCTCCAGGCCGACCTGGAGCAGGACAAGCCTGAGCCCCCAATAGTGCTTGGCAGCGCGCGCGAGAGCGCACGTCAGATGCGCCACAAGCTAGTGGAGGAATCTGATGGCCCTCAGTTCTTCGCCCACGCGAGTCAGAATGTGGCTGCAGCTGCGATGCTACTCCGAGGCCTTCCCGAACTGGATGACCCGGAGGCCAAAGCCACGTACCAGAATCTTCGGGGGCTGGTGGAGTGTGCTGCTGTGCAGCACATGCAAGCCTCCGGCCCTCAATATTCTAGCGCCACCTCTGGCCGCTGGACCCGCACCACCCCTCGGGCCCGGCTGGGTCCAGCAAAGATAGCGGCACGTCAAGAACAACCCCAGGCCTCGCGCACCCCGGTGCGCCAACGCCTCGGCGACGACTACGACGTCCGCGCCACCCTCGAGACGCGAAGAAAAGCGGTGGACGAAGGCGCCCACTCGCGTGTTGTGGACAGCGGACGCTGCCACAATCGCAGCCCAAGCCCCGATGGTCCGAGACCACGAGCTTTCTGTCAGGGGATCTACCATGCGGATTTCCCTGCCAGATTCAGGGCACCGACCAACATAGCCAAATGCACCGGGGCCACAAACCCCGGCGTATGGCTCAAAGACTACCGGCTCGCGTGCCGGGCGGGAGGAGTGACGGGTGACCTCTTCATCATCCAATACCTCCTTATCTACTTCGCGAACTTGGCTCGAGCCTGGCTCGAGTACTTGCCCGCAAAGACCATCAGGAACTGGACCGACCTGAAGACCCTTTTTGTCGGTAACTTCCAGGGCACTTATAAGCGCCCTGAAAACTCCTGGGACCTGAAGAGTTGCAAGCAGCAGCCGGGAGAAACTCTCCAGGATTACATCCGGCGCTTCTCCCGTCAATGCAACGAGCTACCCGACATCTCCGACGCCGACGTCGTGGGGGCGTTCATCTACGGCACCTCTTGCAAGGCCTTGGTGCACAAACTGGGTTGCGTTAAGCCCAGAACCACCAAGGAGCTTCTGGACATCGCCACCAACCACGCCTCCGGCGAGGAGGCTGTGGGGGCCATCTTCGAAGATGGCAAGACTAAGCAAGAACATGGGGTCCGAGCCAGGTCCCCTTCCGACCGCTCCAACAAGCGGAGGCGACACGAAAAACAGGTTCGCGAGGTCCAAGTGGTCGCGGCCATCGACCGCCCTGCCAAGCAGCAGGCGCGACCGGTCGTCGTTCCCGACCACTTAGAAAAGTTGATGGACTGCCTGCGTCCACACCACGGATTTCCCGTCAAACACAAGTACCGGGACTGCGAGGTCTTAAGGCGTTTCCTCTCCGGCACCCCCACGACGCCGCGAGGCAAAGGAAAGAAGCCTGCCCCGGCCCCACGGGCCACGGAGAAGATGGCGGACGACGAGTTCCCAGAACCCGACGGCGGCCTCATGATCTTTGGCGGACCGGCATGCTACGCCGACAAGCGTCGGCTCAAGCTCGCCTACCGCGAGGACCATACCGCTACACCAGCCGTCCCCCAATATCTTCGGTGGTTGGAGTCCCTGATCACCTTCGATCGGACTGACCACCATGACCACGTCCCGCAGCCGGGGAGATACCCGCTTGTGGTCGACCCCATTGTGGGGAAGAAGCGCCTCACAAAGGCGCTAATGGACGGTGGCCGCGGTCTCAACATCCTTTATGTTGAGACGCTCGACGCCATGGGGGTCCCCCGCTCGAGTCTCCGACCGAGCAAGGCGCCTTTCCACAGCGTCATCCCTAGCCAGCAGGCCCAACCGCTCGGGCAGGTCGACCTGCCCGTCACCTTTGGAGGACCAGAAAATTTCCGCACCGAGACCCTCACTTTCGAGGTCGTGGATTTTCCCGGATCCTACCACGCCATCCTGGGGAGGCCGTGCTATGGCAAGTTCATGGCGGTCCCCAGTTACACCTATCTCAAGCTGAAGATGCCCGGGCCACGAGGAGTCATCACCGTGGCTTCGTCCTTCCAGCTTGCTTACAAGCCTTTGTCGAGGCTCGGGGGCTCATCTCACAACAAGGCGCCATCGACCAGCTCGGCGAGGCGCGCGATGTGGCCATTCTACGATCGGCCAAATATCAACAAGCTCTACAACGTTACCACAACCGTCAGGTTCAAGGGCGATCCTTCAACGCTGGCGACCTGGTCCTGCGCCGGCTCTAGACCACCAAAGACAGGCATAAGCTCTCGCCACCCTGGGAAGGCCCCTTCACCGTCGTGGAGGTTCTTCGACCTGGCACCTTTCGACTCAAAGACGCGGATGGTCACGTCCTCTCTAACGCATGGAACATAGAAAAGTTAAGGCGTTTCTATCCCTATGTTCCTTCCTTTTTCCTTGCATCGTCTTTACCCTTCCTTCCGAGCACCTGGTCACCGTGCGACGCTCGGGGCCTACCCATTGGCACCCCCGTTCAGGCTGTTTCCGGTCGGCGCTCATCGGGTAGGTGACCCGGCCAGCCACAGGGCCCTTCCCGAGCGGTAACCCTCTCGACCTGAGTGCTACGGCCTACGCCCCAGCGGCTATGGTTGCGAAGTAGCACTTAGCGGAAGAAGGAAGTGCCCGAGCGGAGCGACCTTTGGTCGGTCGGGAACACTCCTCCCCCGCGCAAACACGGCTAACTCACGCGCTTATGCGGTCGATGACCCGATCGGTCACTAGGTCCTTCCCGAGCGGTAACCCTCTCGACCGAAAAGTGCTCTGACCACGCCTGATGGCTATGGTTGCGAAGTAGCACTTAGCGGAAGAAGGAAGTGCCCGAGCGGAGCAACCTTTGGTCGGTCAGGAACACTCCTATCCCTCACAAGTGCGTGTGAATGCTGCCAAAGTTCCTATCCTCTTCGCCCTTCCCGAAGTGACCCAACCTACGCATAAGCGACCCCAGTGATCCTTAAAGCTATGGCCGGCCAAGCGCTCACCACAACATAAAAGAGGGCAAGAGGCATACTGGAACTTGCTAAGTTTTAAGATTATTTACGTACAAATAGTCTTTACAATAAAGGGGGACGTATCTAACTTCTCCCTATTCTGTTTGGAGGGCACTCCGCGGCGAGATGTGGCTGGCGATCTCTCGAGCATGCGGCTCGACTTGGAGCTCGAGCCTGTCGACCTCGTCGTCGGTCCGATTCCCGGCAACACCGCTGCTCACCACCGTGAGGTCGATGCCATCGTAATAGGAGATGGTGTTGACCAACGCCGAGGAGGCTCCAAGCGTGGCACCCACAGTCATCGCACTCTCGACGTGCCCCGGCACTCGAGCTAGCACGGTGGCAAGTGCGCTCGGGCCCGCCATGGTTTCGAGCACCTGGTCGCAGACATTCTGGCCGACCCTTCGAAGGGTCTCCAACTCTGCGGCCAACTCGGTCCGGCAACCCTCGGTGTCCTTCAGCGCAGTCGCCCCCACGGCCACGGCCAGATCCTTGGCACCACTCGCCCCTGCCAAGAGGGATTCGAGTTCTGCCACCCGCACAGCCAAAGATTGGCTTGCCTGGCGCTCCTCGAGGAGGACTTGGGCGGACTGAGCCAGCTCCTGGCGAGCCTCCTCCGCTGCCTTTTGCTCAAGGCCCAGGGCCTCCCGAGCGTCGCGCAGCTCGGGGCGTAGCCGGTCGCACGCCTCCTCGGCGGCTAGCCTCCAGCCGTGCACGCCCTTGATGAAACGCGACTTGTCCCCCGAGCGGGCACGCAAGCGCTGCAAGGCGCAACACTCCATTAGCTCATGACGAGCCTGTCAAAAGTCACAAGAGACAAGTCTCGATGACTTACCAGGCTAATCGAAAGAATCTTGTCGGTAACCGCATCCAGCACCTCACTGGAACTCTCGAGGACGAGTGACAGGTCCTCCTGGATCCGCCTGGTCTCAGTCGCAGCGCGCTTGATACCATCTTGAAGGACGCCCCACTCGCGGCCCTCCGCCAGGTCGTCCATCGAGATGGTCAGCCCGTCGAGTTGGCCGCCCACCGGCCAAGTTAGCGTAGGCGAGGGTGGAAGGTCGGAGCCGCCCGGGCCGGCCCCGGTGGCTAGCGCCTGAGGGAGGTCACTCGGCACCTCCCCCCGCGATTCTTGGAGGATCGACCCGGACTCCTGGATCGCCCCCTCCAACTGGCCCCTGGGCGGCGGGGTCACCACCGCTTCGGGGAGCCGGACCGCATCCGCTGGCGGGCTCCATGGCGACCTCCCTCGACCAAAGGAAGGAGACCCGGCTCGCCGAGGACGATCGAAGCCATTTCGCCCTCTGCCCCGACCACCAACCCGGGAACCGTCGTCCGCTCCACCGACAGCTCCGACGTTGCCGCCTGCGGAACTTCGACCCTGGTCGGAGCGGCCAGCGTCTCCCCGACCCGTGCTGCGCTCTCCTCGGTCAGTCGCGCCAATGCTAAGCTTGGGTCGCAGATTGCGATCGCTTCGAGTAAACATGCGCACCAGGCGATCAAGAATATTGCCCGACTACCCCATCATCACCAAATTCAAGAAAGGACACTTATCTTGGCCGCCGGACGCGGCAGTCACACCCTCTTCGTTGGTCCTCCTTGCGGGGGCGAGTCGGCCTTCCGCTTCCTCGAGGACGATCCGATCGGGGACATCTCCGCTTGGGGTACGGCGTTGGCGGCACCTATGCGCTTGCTCCCCGCCAGACCCCCGACCGGATCCCCGCCGGTCGGCGTATCAGATAGATACCCGTGGTACTGATTTCCGCCCTGGTTTCCACTGCTGTCGGTGAAGGTCGACCCCGCAGCAGTGGTCTCCGACACGTCCTCGCCGAGCGCGGCTCTTGCCGCACGCTCCTTCTCCCACTGCCTCCTCTTCTCCCCTTTGCGCTTCTTGCGCTCCGCCTCAATCTGTGCAAACTTTGCGCGGGCCTCTGCCCTCAGCTCCTTCTCCCCTGGCAGCACTACCCGGGAGACCATCCCGCCAAGCCCCTAGGGAGCGTAAAAACCTCAATCAGGCAAAGAATGCCAACACTGAGGGGGAGAAGAAAAAAGGAGAAAGCTACACTCAAATTACCAGGTTCGGCAGATTCTGAGCCGAAAACAGCTCGGGGTGGCCGGCCGCCACTTCGGTCGAGCTTCCGCCCATAACGGCGGATACCCGCGCCCTGACCTCCGACGAGGCGAGTTCCTCCGCCATCATCCTTGACGGGTCGATCTGTCCCTCAAATTTGAACATTGGGAACGGCCGATCCATTAGAGGCTGCACGCGCATCTTCATGAATGCGCGCACAACGACGTCACCAGTAAGACCCCGCTTCTTCTGGGCCTTGATCTGGTCTGTTATCACCTCCACTTGGTTCCTTTCCTTCCGTTCGGCCCCCCAGCCCCATGAGGGCTTCATCTCCGGGAGCCGACCGGTGTAGCCGGGAGGACTATCCCCCGAGATCTTGGCGTAAAGCCACTCGGAGTACCACCCCCGGTTGGACGATGGCAGCTTCACATCAATATAATCGGCTGCGCGCCCCGTGCGCAGTTGGAAAGCCACACCTCCAACAGGCACCGATACATCCGAGGATTTGTCTTTTCTCAGTCGGGCCTGGAAGAAATGCCTCCACAGCGCCCAGTGGGGCTCGATCCCCAGGAAGGCTTCACAGAGTGTGATGAAGATGGCGATATGAAGGACCCCGTTGGGGTTGAGATGATGCACCTCCGCCTCGTAATGGTGCAGAAGCCCACGCACGAACGGGTGCAGCGGGAGCCCGAATCCACGCTCGAAGAAAGAGGCGGGCACCACGACCTCGCCGTCCCCCAGAGCGGGGGCGGCGGCCCCAGTCGGCACTCTCCACCCCGAGATATCCTACGGAGGCAGGAACCCCTTCTTTACCAGCCCGAGCGCGCGGCTGGCCTGGATGGAGCACGCTGGCCACAACATCTTCGAGGGAAGTGGTGAGAAGATGAGAGGAGAAAGTTAGAGATTCCCTCCCTTTTTTCTCTCTTTTGCTCTTGCGATCTTTTTTCTTTATTCAGGCAAATGCGGGAAGACAGGGAAGACAAGGGCAAGGGGTTTGCTCAAATGACCCTGCACCCTATCTATAGGAGCCGGGCGGACGCCTAGCCAAACAGACGCCTGGCCAAGCGGGCGAGAGCCGAATAAGACGCCTCCTCGCATGAAGCGTCGCGTACGCCCTCGTTTGCTGTGCCAGCCACCGAGCGAGCGTCGACCCAAGCGGGTGCTAGGTAACGCCCCGTTTCCAATTCCTCTCTGCATTTAATCCTGACAAGACCGCAAGAACCGTAAAGACACTGCCTCGGGTCGCGCATCCTGAGACCTCTCGGTCTCCGCCTTTTTGCCAGGACAGTTGCCCCGGGGCGCGTGCGAGAGGCCCCTTGGGTCGCTGAGGCCCCAAAACGGCAAGTGCTCGATGGCTCACGCCAGGGGCCCAGCCGAAAGCTATGGGTTCTAAAGGCTGATCCCACCAAGTGGGCATAAGGCCGCCCCAGCGAAAATTGAGCGAGGGGCGAGTGTGAGGCGAGCCCCTGGTGGGCCTCCAGTTGGGCTGGCTGATGGCCCAATCGCCAAAACTCGCGTCCGAGACCACACTTCACACTCTCCCGGGAGCCCATCGATGAGCGACAGCCAGCTGTGCTCTGGGTCGGCGGACGACCCAGGGCCCGATACGGGATCGAGTAAAGAAAGGTTTTTATGGGTCGCCCCACAGCGGGCCCGGACACCCTACTCTGGGACCGTCTGCTCGAAAGGGTTCCCCTTGGGCGGGACCTCCTAGGACCCACTCGGACCACTCGTTAATTAGCTCCACGAGCACGGCGTTCAAACCAACGCGGGTAAACGCGCGTCGCTCACCCCCTCCAGGTCCCACACCTGCGGACGGGGCGTATACACGTGGGCTAGAGAGCGGCCACTCCTCTCGCAGCTACCCTCGCCGGACGAGGACTCGGGAGAGATGCCCAGCGCCCGGCTACGGCGTAAAGCGGCGCCGCCCGGCTACGACGTTAAGCGAGCACTCGGACACCAGAACCTCCCGAGAGGCATCTGGTCGTCCCAGCCGACCAAGGCCCTGTCCAGCTATGACGTGAAACGAGCGCCGTCCAGCTACGACGTTAAACGAGCACTCGGACACCAGAACCTCCCGAGAGGCATTCGTCGCGTCGGCCACCAAGGCCCCGTCCAGCTACGATGTTAAACGAGCACTCGGACACCAGAACCTCCCAAGAGGCATCTGGTCGTCCCAGCCGACCAAGGCCCCGTCCAGCTATGACGTAAAATGAGCGCCGTCCAGCTACGACGTAAAACGAGCGCCGTCCAGCTACGACGTTAAACGAGCACTCGGACACCCGAACCTCACGGAGAGGCATCTGGTCGTCCCTGCCGACCAAGGCACGGTCCAGCTACGACGTAAAACGAGCGTCGTCCAGCTACGACGTGAAACGAGCGCCGTCCAGCTACGATGTGCAACGAGCGTCGTCCAGCTACGACGTGAAACGAGCACCGTCCAGCTACGACGTTAAACGAGCACTCGAACACCCGAACCTCACGGAGAGGATCTGGTCGTCCCTGCCGACCAAGGCACGGTCTAGCTACGACGTTAAACGAGCACTCGGACACCAGAACCTCCCGTGAGGCATCTGGTCATCCCGGCCGTCCAAGGCCCCGTCCAGCTACGACGTTAAACGAGCACTCGGACACCCGAACCTCACGGAGAGGCATCCGGTCGTCCCTGTTGACCAAGCACGGTATAGCTACGACGTTAAACGAGCACTCAGACACCCGAACCTCACGGAGAGGCATCTGGTCGTCCCTGCAGACCAAGGCACGGTCTAGTTACGACGTTAAACGAGCACTCGGACACCCGAACCTCACGGAGAGGTATCTGGTCGTCTCTACCAACCAAGGCACGGTCTAGCTACGACGTTAAACGAGCACTCGGACACCCGAACCTCACGGAGAGGCATCTGGTCGTCCCTGCCGACCAAGGCACGGTCTAGCTACGACGTTAAACGAGCACTCGGACACCCGAACATCACTAAGAGACATCTGGTCGTCCCTGCCGACCAAGGCACGGTCTGGCTACGACGTTCTGGTCGTTACCCTGGAAAGAGCGATCACTTACTGATTGCCCGTTCTCGAGGGCCGGGTTAGCGAAAAGAGCGCCTAAGACAAACTCATCGCAAAGACATTCATAAAGAAAAAGGAGATTTCATTATAGGCCAACAGGCTCGAACTTTACAATGTTACATGAGGTGCCTGGTAGGCTCAAACACTACGCAAAGCTACAAGATACGGTGGAGCTATTTCTGCACCAAATGTCATATCTTGAGCATCAATGCGGCGTCAGTGCACTCACTGACGGCTACTAACCCCGGAGCCCGTCGGCGTCGCCTCCGCCCGCGGCACCGATCGACGCTAGCGTCGATTCCACGGCCACCGCGATCGATCGCAGCGCGCGCGCGCCATCGCCTCTAAGAGGGCCCTCCTTACCACCTTGAGCCTTGGAACGGCCTCGAGCAGCGCATCGACGGCGCGATACCTCGGGCTACGGTTTCTTCCTCCTCCCTGAGCTCAGCCATCGCCTGGTCGCTCTCAGCCCAGAACTCGGCCATGGGATCTTCTTCCTCTACCTCGACATCATCACCAAAGCTGAAGATTAGTGGATGCCACGAAGCCATTTCGAGGATTAAAAAAGAGGACTCTGGTTTAGGGGACAATCGTTCAAGAAAACAGTGGTACCCTTATATACCCAGACGGAGGGAGATCGAACGTCTCCAAAATAAATGCGAGCACAGGAAAACGAAGCGCCCTTCACCAGAACCCGAGGCGGCCAAGTAGGCGTACGGTCAAGGCGCGCCAAGCCATACGCGGCGCGCGCAACGAAGCGATTAAAAGCTTCCGACGGTTTGAATGCCCCCGACCAACCTCCGGGGCAGCCGTCGGATGCGTTGGGGCACACCTGGCGAAAACCCGCCGACCCAGTCGGTCGGACCGACCAGTCGGGCCCGGTCACCTTTCGCAACCAAGATCAACCCCCAACCATATCGGCGAACTCGCCGGGGTTCGGGGCTCTCGACGAATACTCATACCAGGGGTAGCCCAATGGCCTAGGGTAACAAGCAGGCTGCCTCAAGCCCATTACCGACCAAAGGACCCATGGGACCACAAAGGACGCCCCTCCCCGACCGATCAGAACGAGCGTCCCCGACCACGTAAGGCTCCCGACCCCCGCGGCGGGTAGGGATCCCCCGACTCCAACCAAATTAAGGCAACGTCCACCAAGGGCCACGTGTCAAAGCCTCCACCAGTCTATGGCCGCGTGCCCCACGGACGGGGACAATCGAAGTGACTGTACGGGAGCAGGTGGCTCTTTCCCAAGATGGCATAAATGGCTATTGAAGTCAAGCTTCCGGTACCATCAACCAGTCACGTACAACACGAAGGCACGCTCCCTCTCGAGGCAGTACCAACGTTATACACTGCAACATCAACACTCGTCAGGCTCACAGAAGGCAGGTGCGCCGTTTCCCGATGAAGCGGCTAACTGCCCTGCCCAACGGGACTACCGACCCGGCGTGGGCGAGGCAGGTAGTGACTAGTCACCAGAATGAAGGACCGAAGCTCTTAGCATAGGCCACCTCCCCTTTTCCAAATGTAACCTGCCCTTTCCTACTATATAAAGGGGGGCAGGAGCCCCTGACGAGGGGGAGGGGGACGAACACACACGGACACAGACAGAGAAAAAGAGGAAGGACGAGTTCTTTCTTGTAAACGCTGTGCAGCCTTTTGCACTAAAAGCAATACAATACCACCACACGAACTGGAGTAGGGACATTCGGCCTGAACCAGTATACACCTTGGACTCTCGAGTCTAACCATTCAGGGATAGGGAACGCGTGGCCCCTTAAGACTTACAAATTTACTTGCCGGTGCTCGAAACGCCGACAGAATATCATAGGGTCTGATTTTTAATTGGTAGTACACATGTCTTAAGTCAATCTTTAAAAAGACTCGAGCACCACTCAGTTGATCAAATAGATCATCAATGTGAGGAAGAGGATATTTATTTTTGATGATGACATCATTTAAAGCACGATAATCTATGCACATGCGTAGACTACCATCCTTTTTGTTAACAAACAGAACTGGGCTTCCCCAAGGAGATGAACTGGGGTGAATGAACCCTTTATCAAATTGTTCTTTAATTTGTTCCTTAAGTTCAACCAGCTCAGACGGGGCCATTCGGTAAGGGCATTTAGAAATTGGAGCTGTTTCGGGAATAAGATTGATAACAAACTCCATGTCTCTATCTGGAGGTAAACCTGGTAGCTCATTTGGAAAAACATCAGGATAATTACAAACTACAGGTACATGGGAATGTTCTTTTAATGAGGTAGAACAATGGAATGATTGGTGAGGTGATTTGTATTGTTTAGACGAGAATTCTACCAAAATTTCTTCTAGGCTTAACAAAGATATGGATCGCTAGGCACAATCTATACAGCATTTATGTTTGGATAACCAATCCATACCAAGAATTATATCTAAGCCTTGAGTTTCGATAACAATGAGATCAACATAAAATAATACTCCATTTATTTCAATGCTGACTCCAGGGCAAAGACTGGTAGTTTTAGTTTTAGCTCCAGGGGAAGATATTATCATGGTAGTAGGCAAAAGATCAATAGTAATTTCATTTTGATCAACAAATTTCTTGGAAATGAAAGAATGCGAAGCTCCAAAATCAAATAACACTAATGTTGGAATGGAGTGGACCAGCAACGTACCTATCACCACGTTAGGTGCCTCATTTGCCTCCTCAGCGGTCGCATGATGCAAGCGACCGCGAGTAGGGCCTTGAAAATTATTAGGGGTTGTCCTGACAGGTTGTGGTCCTCCAGATCCTTGTGGGTGACCTAGGGGTCGTTGTTGTACTCCCTGGAATTGTGGACAAGTTGAATTTTTCTTGGGGCAGTTACTGGCATATTGCCCACGCTCACTGCAATGGAAACAGTTCACATTGGCCGCCGGGTTTTGGGCACCCGAAGGCCGTTTGCCAACATTACTAGTGGAGCATGCAGGAGGCTGTTGGTGAGGGGTTTGAGGTCGAGGTGCTTGACCTTGACGTCTCCGCTGAAATGGTGGAGCAGAAGATTTGGGATTGGATGATTGCCCAAATTGTGGTTTGGGAGGATTAACATTAATGTTCTTTCTGGCCATCCACTTCCACTTTGACGACTCCGAAATTGTTCGAGTGCCTTACTCAACTCGAAGGGCTTTGTCCACCAGAGTTTGGAAGTCATGGATATCATGCGCTACAAGGGTCCATTTAATTTCATCATTCAAATGGTCCCTGAAACGCTCAACCCTCTTTTCTTCAGTGGTGACTTTAGAGGGAGCATATCGAGCCAAATAATTGAAGCGATGGAGATATTCCACCACTGTCATGTTTCCTTGGCAAAGATCAAGGAATTCCCTTTTCTTCAATTCCATCAAACTAGATGGAATGTGAGTTTTGCGAAATGCTTCCTTAAAAGCTTCTCAAGAGATGCTTGATCTTGAGGCACTATGGCTTGATGATTTTCCCACCAAGCTGCTACAGCTCCTTGCAGCTGGTATAACGTGTAAAGTACCTTCTCTTAGTCATTGCATTGGGCAATGGCCAATTTGCTCTCAACTAAACGAAGCCAGTCATCAGATTCCAAAGGATCAGTTGTGGAAGAAAAGATGAGAGGTCGAGTTTTAAGAAACTCGTTTAGCTTGGAGTAATGGGAAGTGTTTCTATTGCCACCTCTAACAATGGCTGTGCTAATATTGTCAGTATTCTGAACCATCTGTTGGAGAAGGATAGTGTGTGTCTGGCAGTTCTGCTCAATCATGGCAAGTACTTGAGCCATCGTGGGGGTTCAGGTAATTGATCTTCTGGAATTGGGTTTGGTTGGTTTTGAGGAGGTGGTGGATTATCGCGATTGGCAGGTTGAGATGATGAGGATCTTGCTGAGGCATGCATTGGATTTGGTTGAATTGGAGTTAGAATTACATTCCTTTGAGGTTGGGTCTGAGGGGTAGCCTCACTCTCCAAAACGTGACTAAGAGATCACGTTACCAGCATCGTGCAATGTAACAAGAATTATGTTATTAGCACTGATAAATATTAAATATATAGTAGTTGTTTTTGATAAGCAACATGTATATACTCATGCTGCTTCAAGGATCATCTCATCGACAATTTTCACTTCAAAGTTATATTAGCGAGAGATATCCATAAGATAACACAAAAGAGAACTCTCGAACAATATGTCATACAATACCAAAAAGTTCACATATATTTTTACATATATCTGTATATGTATTACAAACTGACTCACACACACATTTTTTTCATAAAACTACTGCCTCAAACATATAACATAAGACTCTACTACTCCCTTAATTACAATCAATAGATATAATACATACGCCTCGAACTACTGGATAGGGTCACTACTATACGAATATACATCACAATCGGTTCTTTCTCGTCATCACAGTCAGTTCTGGTGGCGACACAAAGTCATGAGACAGAGATGAGGTGATGCTATTATAGTCGGTTCTTGCCCGATAGAGATGAGTGCGTCATCTCTATCGGTTCTTTACAAGAAGCGATAGAGATGACCCCATCATCTCTATCGCTTCTTGTAAGGAACCGATAGAGATAAGGGGCTCATCTCTATTGCTTCTTCTAAAGAACAGATAGAGATGACACTATTACAGGAATATAAATCATAATCGGTTCTTTTTCGTCATCACAATCGATTTTGATCAGGTGAACCAACAATATTTCTTATGGGCAATAGAAGACACGGCAGACAACTAATACATTCTTACCAACATTTGAAGACCCAAATGGTACTAACTGCTATTTTTAGCAAGCATTTAGGCTGTAGGATTGCACTATACTTCTGAATACAACAAAGTTGTGTATTTCAAGTTTTTGTATGTATAAACAGATTGATTATGCAACAATAGTATAATTCAAGAACAACACAACACATGACTGAGTGTGCTACAGCAAATTGCTTTAGTGAAGCTGAGATTACAAATCCTCTACTCTTAGGACTCAAGATATAGGATAGTTAAAATCAGCAGCAAGCTCATCTTGGAGCACAAAGTTATATCAATTGGAACTGCTTAAGGCTCGAGAACCATTTTTAATTCACGAACGTTATAGTACCTTACTAAGCTTTTATATTCACTTCCCCGCATTTGTAAGGGCAGTAAGCCAGTAAGTTCAGGGTCACATGTTACTTAACCTATATTCGTAAGTGACAGTAAGTCCCTACATTTATTTCTTATGCTCTTTTTCCATGGAAGAAGTACACAAGCAAAAGACAAATACTGACATACCCTCCTTATTACAGGATGAACTATCAGTAAGAAATAGACTAGTGTTATCATGTCATTTTTGCTACTGGTTCAGCTACACCATTGTAGAGAATACCCATATAGAGCTCAAAAGATTGGTGATCAAACACATTTAACGCTATCTAGCTGATAGTATAATAATGTCTGCTCTTTTCAATTCTAATACCTAGACAACCTAGAACAAGGATAAGCAAATGCAAATGCTGTGTTGTGTTGGTTAGAATAACCAATGCAGTATGCAAACCAAAGCTGGAAGAAGGGAGAACCTGATAGGCAACGTGGAGTGGAGGAGTTAGGTCGTTACCTGAAGCCTGCGAGTATGAGCGTGCAGATACTCAACAGCACCAGATCTAAAGGTATCACATGCTGCCAGTATTACACTGAGGTTATGTTGAATAAGCCAATAAGCAACCTGTGAAGTAATAAGACCGACTGAAGTGAGCAAATTTCTAAGGAACTAATGTTTTTTACGGACGGCAATGACTTTAAGGAGCAGGAGTAGTTTTCTGTGTCGGTTTTAAATCCTAACCGACTGAAATAACATCAGTGCAATCGGTTTTAATTACTTAAAATCTTGGTTGACACAAACTATAACACCTTTGGTCATATCTTTAGTACTAAATTATTAATCAAATAGAATGGGAGCTTGTAGCAAGCTAAAAAGTAAAACTTGTCTCCAAATAATGCGCTTTCCCTTGGTATGCTCTTTTTCCTTGGACTGCCTCTTTTTGGATTAACACTAACAGATCTTTCCATGGCCTTGTATTGCATCCTAGCACCATCAAATGAGGGAACATTTGACTCTATTTTATCCAATCTTGAATTTATTTCCTTTAGCTGAAAAAATCGAAGGCGGGGAAAGGATAATCAGAATGTGTTAGCTTGACTAACTTTTAACTTTAGGGCATGGTAAGAGCTAAATCCTCCAATTTACTACTAATGCAACTACCAAGATAAAAGAAATTGAAAGCAATGGGGATATCACCGTGATAAAGGAGTAAAATGGTTGCCTGGTTGGTACCAAACTAAAGTGAACTTTAGTATGCAGCAAGTAACCACTGGCCACATAGTAAGTAATAGTGTCTTGCTAAGTATACGTTCAACTAAGTATATAGTTAAAATGTTGAATGGGTGAAATAGAAGAGGTTGAGCAACCCCTGAAGAGAACATCCAGGCATATAATTTGCATCCTTTAAGCGCATTAACTTCGAACGAGAAGAATGTCAACCTAGTATACAATCCACTTAACATGTGAAGGATGGAAGTATAACTGAGAACTTAGTCGTGAGAGAGAGAAAAAACTAATGAAACAATTGAACAAATAGAAGAAGTGTGAATCCAAGCATAACTTCCAGCTCTTTCAACAATGATTGTTGGTGAAGAAACCTAAGAGCGTAGAGAAATTTACATGCATACAAGAGAAATATGCAGCATATGGAAATATATGATATATTGAAGCTCAAAACACTAAGGAAAAGGTTTTATTCAAAGTACAAATGAGAATTTTAATGCTGTGATGATGGGCAACATCTTGTTTCAAGTAGAAACAGAACATCAATTTTACAAAATGCTGCATCCACCCATCACTACAGGATACAAGAATCAACATCCACATCACTGCAACTTGACATGGATAACTACGACAAAAAGAAGCAGCCATGTGCACAATGAAGGGGAAACAATAGTTTGATTGACTAACACTGCTTGGCCAAAATTCATAAGCTCACCAAAAATAGATATCATGAAGCAATTTTTGAACTATGGGACACAAGTGAGCTAGGGTTTACTGCAAATGGACTCAAGGTGAGCTAGGGTTTACTGCAAATCCTAACCAGGCGGTGGATACCCGGTCTGCAGGCGGCAGCTTGGAGGGGTGCTGGTGGAGCGGGAGGCAGAGGGGGAACCAGCGGCGGCGGCTTGGAGGCGACGACGCTTGGAGGGGCCGCTTGTAGGCAGCGGTTTTGGAGACCTAGCTTGGAGACCCGGCGGTGGAGACCCGGCCTACAGGCGGTGGCTTGGAGGGGCGCCATTGGAGCGGGAGGCAGAGGAGACCCGGCGGCGGTGGCTTGGAGACGACGGCGCTTGGAGGGGCGGCGGCGGTGAAGGAAGCTAGTGAGGGGGTCGATCGAGTGACCTCTGTCGACCGGACTCTATATTTGTGTGGGGGCGGCTATCTGTGTCAGTTTGTTCGCTGAACCGATTGCAATAACTTACTTAATTGTATCAGTTCTCTAGTGAAACCGATGGCAATAATAAGAGGCAGTCTTGAAGTGAAACTGATTGCATTCATTTGTGTCGGTTTTCATATAAAAACCAATACAAATAGTATCCTCATCTGTGTTGGTTTTTAACAAGAACCGATACAAATAATTTTGTAATCTGTATCGGTGTCATATAAAAATAGATACAAATAATACCCTCATCTGTATCGGTTTTCAACAAGAACCGATACAACTAATTTCATCATCTGTATCGGTTTTATACAAAAACCGATACAAATAATACCTCATCTGTGTCGGTTTTCAACAAGAACCAATACAAATAATATCCTCATCTGTGTCGGTTTTCAACAAGAACCGATACAAATAATTTCGTCATCTGTATCGGTTTCATATAAAAACCGATACAAATAATATCCTCATCTGTGTCAGTTTTTAACAAGAATTGATACAAATAATTTAGTCATCTGTATCGGTTTCATATAAAACCGACACAAAATGGAAAATAACACTATCGCTTTTTACTGAAAAACCGACACAAATATTAGTGTCCCTATCGGTTTACAATGAAAAACCGACACAACATGCTACCAAAAAGTAATGTCCAAACATGTGTGTAGTAGTACTAAATGATGAAACTCATTGATTGGTGGCAATCTTCGCAATCATCTGAAGTTGGTTCAAGCTTTGATCATCTACTATGAACTTATGAAGAAATGCATGTGTGGATGTGTATATCGAAACCGACAGTGATGTGAAATATAAAACATTTCCTCAGCTTATATTATCGAATTTGGATTGCTTGGTGGTTAAAAACTTACACAAACCACTCTTACATTGTGTTTCCTTTTTTCACGAGGACTTGTATTGTCATATTTGAACCACAGGAAAACATCATCACTATCGGTTTTCTCTGAAAAACTGACACAAATGATTAGATATCACTATCGGTTTTGTATAGAAAACCGACACAAATGTGTAATCATCACAATCGGTTATCAACTAAAAAGCGATAGTGATGTGCATGATCATCACTATCGGTTCCAACAAGAGAAGCGATAGTGATGAGCACGCACATCACTATCGGTTCTATTCGAGAAGTGATAGTGATGTTCACGGTCATCATTATCGGTTCTTTTTATAGAAGCGATTGTAATGAGCACGTGCACATCACTATCAGTTCCTTTTAGAGAAGCGATAGTGATGTGGACGGTTATCACTATCGGTTCTTTTCATAAAAGCGATAGTGATTATCACGTGCACATCACTATCGTTTCTTTTTATGGAACCGATAGTGATGTATACGTACATTACTATCACTTCTATGAAAAGAACCGATAGTGATGTGTACGTGATCATCACTATCGCTTCTTTTCTTGGAACCGATAGTGATGACCGTTCACATCACTATCGCTTTTTAGTTGAGAACCGATTGTGATATGCCCAGTGCTACATCACAATCACTTATAATCTTAGAACCGATAGTGATTATGACTAATACCCCTCCGAAGTTATCTATCACAATCATTTTTTCCTAAAAACTTAAGAACTGACACAGATAAAGCGATAGTGATGTGCCGTTCTGTAGTAGTGGGCGGTGGTGAATCTACATCACAGCTACTTTCCGAACTAGAGGGTAAAGGTAGATGGTTTTGCACTCCAACTGGTTGGAATTGACGCAAATATTCGCGTCGATTGCCAACTCGACGTCTTGGTTTTCTTGCTGGATTTTGAGATCCCATATAGGCCTCATATGAACGGACATATGCCTTCATATTAATATGATGCGTTTTGCACATCCGGTGTATAAGCTTTACATCCTGACTAATGAATTGCTTCATGCTTAGATTCATTATGGTGCTTCACATTATGATACAATTTTTGGCCTTCAAGTGTTGTAGTGGCAAAACTATGAACTTTATATCCAAATTGTGGTTGCTTGATATAAAAATTAGGTGGACCTAAATTTTCATCCAACTCTCTTGCAATATCAGTCCAATTTATATTTTTAGCCATCTAAAATTATTATAAAAGAGAAATAATTAGTAACAACATAATAATATAATATTTCAAATTGGAAGAAAGGATTACAATAATTATTTTTCTCTTACCATGCCATTTTTTTTGTTAAAAGGTTTGCACTGTTGTGAACTTTTATGTTAAATAATCACGAATGCAATCAAAGGAATACAGAAAATTCTTGAAACCCAAAAGTTTTCATTCATATATATTTAATATTTTACATCCCTAACAGCACAATACTAAAGACCTCCTTGCTAAGTATATTACATAATAAAATATCATAAAATACCAAAAGTCCGCCTTACTACCTATATTATATGTGATCACCTCTTATTCCTACAATGTCTAAGCTACCCTATTCACAGGTTTCAAGCCAACCAGCAAAACCTATGTTGAGGTTGTCATCATTCAGCGGTGGAAACATCCCTGAACAGCTTCCCGCTGAAGCAGAACAAGTATCCCGAAGACGGGATGCCTGAGTCGTCTTGGTGCGATGGGAAGTAGAGGGTTCAGGTCCAGCATTACGTTTGGCAAGACGGGGTCGACTACCTCCCACTGACGTGCGAGCGGTGCGACGGTGAATGGTGGGTGCAACGGGGGCAGGAGGTGAAACAGTGGTAGGAGGAGCAGGTGTGGTTGGAACTTGAGGTGCTGCTGGTGCGGCGTTACCCAAAACCGAGTGAGAGATAAACCCCATGTTTACAAATGGGGCGATCACTCCCTCCAGGTAACCCACACGACGACGACAGTCAACTGCCTCCTGAGCTATGCGGTGATGATGCTCATCAGGAACATTACTAAACTCCACCAAGGTGTGAAGTCTATCCAGGTGAATGTCTGAAGGATCAGGGTAGGTAGTGTCTCCAAGCAGCGATCGAGAAGGATATAGGTGATAGGCAGAATGCAATTCTGGGAGAGCGTGGTGCAGGCGAACAATAGCGGTGTAAGCAGCATCACTCATGGCAACATCCAAAGTCGAGCCATAGCCTTCGAAATTACGCTCCCCTTCATCAAATGAAGCGTGAGCAGGAATATGCAGTCGAGCTGTATACTCTACTGAAGAGGAACTGAGAGCAACGCAATACACCATATAGCGAGGATTCTCAGTATATTGTGCCACGTCCAACATCTTGGCTAGCACTCCCTTAATTCTTTCCTCCTCACGAGCATTCGACTCATAGCATAGGATAATATCCATATATTTTAAACGAAGAGAAGATTAGAATTTTTCAATTTAGAATAGATAAGGAAGATTAACAGATAGTTAAGACCATAAAGAGAAGTATTAGTAGAGATATATTTATAAATTAAGCATGAGTTTTTAAGTTATTAAATTTTCTTTCGACTAGCGGCCATGCTAACTAGTGTTTTCCTACAGTCTGCATGGCTCTGATACCAACTTGTAAGGACCTCATTTTTTATATTAAATACTAGCAATGGGTTCCCTATGCATACCATACTAGTCCCATGTTCAGTGGCCAGCACACACATATTACAAATTGAACTCACATGCATACACAATAATATTACATACGCTAAGCGTCTTGAGATTACATAATAGTATTACAAGCCAAAAACTTGAAACTAGCAGCGGAAACATTATTTCTCTTGTAGTATGCCCATATACCCTCAGGCAACAAACAAGGTAAAGCCCTAGAAAAGATCGTCATCATAACCCCCGTATCCTGTATGGTCGTAATTATCATCGGGGTACTCGATATCATCACCTAAAAACAACATTGATAGCAAGATTGAGTACATTGTGTACTCAGCAAGACTTATAGTGTATCATAGATGCAAATATAACTAAATACAGGTTATAGCAATGGAGAGGTTTCTACAGTTATTTTGCATTGTCAAATTTAAGCATAATCATATACTAGATTGCAACTGAAATTTGTAAAAGATCATCTATTGTAATAACCAAGTATTAATACATTGACAAGATCATAGTGCAGTCTACCCGACTGATTCAATCCATTCCAATGTCAACCCCTGACATGAAGTATATTCCAAAACGCCATTTCCCTAATTAATTAGATTTACTCTCTGCAGAGGTGTACAGCATTACCCACAAGAAATGATCTGCTATTTTTCCCAGGCTAATTGACACTATTCCTTTGGGGTGTCGGCATGGTGATCATGACATAATCATTACATTGTCTAGACCTAACTTTGCACCAGTCCGATGATGTTGAACCCTAGTTATGAAAGAAGAAACATAATTAAGTAAAACATAACAGTCCATCTCCCTATATGCAAAGATCGAGATGGCGATCAGAGCGGGGCTGAATGATCCCAAATTAAAATATATCCCCTAAGAAAGATCACAGATGTAGATTTTCACCCAAAGAAACCAAGCCAAAATCCTTAGGTATCAAATGGTACCGAAAGAGTCAATTTTCACAAAAATCAGCCTGAGCGCGGTGCTACCGCACTCTGGGGCCAGTACTACCAGATTACTGTAGCTACACTAAAATCAGGCATATGAACAACGTTTTCAGCACGGGATCAAAAGGAAAATTAATGAATCTTTTGATCCATTGATCCAAACTTAGTGAAACTTGGTAGATAAGGTCCTTGGGATGTCAGGAACTTATCCAACCTTCAATTCAAGTGATTGATGTCGAAGTTCCGACCTTTTTGCCCAGGAAGCAAGAACGCACCAAGTTTTGACAAAAATCGTAAGAACTTCGATCGAGGCTTGCTCGTGGGATTTTGATGATCAAAGTGATCTTGAATGACTTCCCACACGTCCCAGCAAGCAAAGGAACACAAAGAAAATCAAGGATACGCAATCTATAAGATCAAGCATTCAAGAACGCAAAAGATCAACTTCTTGCAAGAAGAACGCATGGATTTCATAGATGATTGAGAATATAAGTTCAAAAGAAGAATCATTCATCAAACATCAACCTCAACAAAGATTCGTAAGCATGTAGAAGGAGAGGAGGCAAATACAAATTGCATAAATGTAAATTGCAAGAAAGTAAATGTGGAATTTAAATTGCGTAATTTAAATACGTAAAGTAAATGAGTGAAGCAAATGAAACATGAACACAAATGAAAAACATTTCATTTCTGGAAGGAGATGTTACAAAGCCTCACATTCTTGTGGGCAAAGCTCAAAGGAGCATCAAAAACCTCAAAACCTTCAAGAGTGGAAGGCTACCCCTCCACCCCTATTTATACTACTCTTGGGCCACCTACCACCCTTGGATGAGCCTCTAAACCTTAGAGAATCCATCAAGGGCTAGGATTAACCCACTCAACCAGCCATGCAAGGGTTCACCCAAAACCCACCAAACACATGGGTTTTCTTGCATGGTTCTCAAAGCACAGTAACTAGACCCGCTATCCTATCAACTAGACCAAGATCCAATGGTCCTCATTGATCCATGCAGCGTCTAGCTAGCATCTCATTCGTTCCCTGTCTTCACAGCCTGCCACGACTCCGTCTTTGATCATCTTCCGACGATCCCCGACCGTTTGGACCTCCAACCATCAAAAACAAGGAAAATCCTCACATAGCAATGCCCACAAAAGACATAGCAGTCTCCAGAAGAAGCAGAAAAATCAGTACGGAAGACTCTCCCATATTTAGAAATCTCGCAAACTAACCCTCCTAAAGAATCGAGGATTTTACAAGCGCTACTCTTGAAACTCACCTCGAAAGAGTCATTAATAAGCTGAGAAACAGAAAGCAAATTGTATTGCAGCTTACTCACTAAGGCAACATCTTTAAGAATGAAATTGTCATTAATATAGATTGTACCTTTAGCAACGACCCTACGTGAAGAAGCATCCTCGAAATGATCAATTCATCACCGGGGGCTCGGACTAGGAAAGAGAACCATCGTGAATCTCTGGTCATATGACAAGAACAACCTGAGTCGACAATCCAAACATCTCCCTTTCCCATTCGACGAACCTGATCAAGACACAAGAGAGAAAGATGACTCAGTACTGGGATAGAGTGAAGATTTGGGAACCCAATACTGAACCACACGACGCCTCAGAGTACCAGTCACAGAAGAAGACTGAACTCGAGTGTCTCTCTGACGTTTAACCCTAACAAGATCAGTAGCAACTCTAGTAGATAATCTAGGAGCTGGAACTGGGTTGGCCCACCGTAGTGCAAAGGCCGGACCACCCAAGTGAGGTTGTCTACAACTCCTACCAGAAAACACCTCACGCCGCTGATATCTACCTCAATGAGAAAGACGAGGAATATCAAGAGGACAGCGGAAAGACTGACCACAAGCGGCTCCAGGACTAAAACTTGAAGAAACAAGATGAAAACCGAGTCCTGGAAGTTGCCTAAAAACAGGCGACTCTCTAACCCGTCTAGAAGCAATGTGTGCCTTAGGAACACTCAGAGTCTGGGGATGACCCTGAATACCCCTAAGAGTAGCAACACGCTCACGCCGAGTGTTCTTGAAGCGTCTGAAATAGAAATCTACTAGGTAACCATCCTTCTTATAGAAGGTGCATGTGTACTTCGCCTTGCTAGAGGCAGAAGCTATAGCAGCAACAACCTTTTGGTCAGAAATCCCATGGACAACCCCAGTAGACCTAAACACCGTGGTACTCACTCTGGGAACTACCACAATCTCACCACTTTTGGAGCCGCGCACAATGGTGGGAGGATGCGCCCGAGCGTGCTCCAAGGGGTCAAATCCTAGACCCTGATTAAATCTGTTAATCTTGGATTGGTCTAGAATAAGATTGAGTTTCTTCTTGTCTTCTACAAACTTCTCGAGAGTGCTCGTGAGATACTCACACTCCCGGAAGAAAGAGGCACAAGAAGAACAGGGAAGAGAGGAAGAAGAAGAACTAGAAAGAGAAGCTCTCTCAGCATGTGCATTTTTCTCCCTCAGCACGGCTGCCTCAATCTTGAGGTCCTCACAAGAAACGCACGACGCATTTCTAATCCAATGGACTTGGTCTTCTAACTTCTTCCTAATTCGACATGGATTTTATCTAAGTCCCCCTCAATCACATTACATCGCAAGCAACTTTCTTGTGACTTATCTAGTAAGTCTTTAGCAAGTTTAGCACACTTAACATTTAGTGATTCATTGTCAAGTTTTAGTTGCCTACAACCCTCACATGAGCTGACTTGGTCTTTAGAAGCATGCATTTCAAGTTCATTGTTTCTAGAAGAAAGCTTCCTAAGGTGATCGCTCATGGAATTAATTCCAGCAAGCAATTTAGGGCAATTAGAGCATGATGGAGTAGAGTGAGCATGAAGAAAACTAGCATCTATTGGAATAGCATTAATAGAATCATCTCTAGCATTCTTCAACCTAAGACTATCTAATTCAGACAATACACTATCATGCATAGAGTCCTTAGGTTCTCCAACTCCAAAAGAAGAGCATCACACAAAGAACAGTCATCAGTGACTCGAGAGGGAGAAGATCTAAGAGAAGCTAACTCTTGAGTCAAGGTACCTACTTCCTTCTGTAGCTCCACGCACCAAGCTCTAGCTCTAGCATGAAATTTTCCTAATTTACAGAAAGCTTCATTGAGCTGGTCATAGGAGGGTACCACGTCCGAGTCGCTGTAGAGCTCGGAATCGCTGATGCCGTTGGCGTCGGACATGAAGCAAATGCTGGAGAAGTCGTCATTGCCTTTCTTCTCTTGCGGTTCATCCTCGCCCTCGTCGCTCCATGTCTCCGTGTCGTAGAGGTTGATGTCGTCAAGTGCGGCGAAGACTCGGTGGATGAGCTTCTTGTTCTTGTAGAAGTTCCGGTACTTCTTCTCACGCGTCAGCTCGCGAACTGGAGGCTTCTTGTTGCAGCTCTTGTTGATGTAGTTGTTCTTTGCCGAATCGCCGGTGTCATTATTTGCCTTCTCCAGTTTGGGGCAATTTGCACGAATGTGGTTGGGTCCACCACACTCGAAGCATGTGATCATGCCACCTCTCTTCCTTTCTCTCACCCTCTTGTATGCATGTGAAAATTTGCGAGCAAGAAGAGCAAGCTCATTTTCTGGAAATTTTTCCAGTTGGTCATCGCTTAGCTCGCAAAAGGCGAAAAGAGAGAAATCAGCAGAAAGATCAAGGGAAGATCCAGTGGGATCAGTGATCAAGGCCATCGACTGTGATTTCATTTTGCGAGAGACGACGTCGATCTCATGAGTTTTGAGACGGGAGTAAAGCCCAGCAAGAATCAATGTCGACAAGTCAGTAGTGTCTTTGATGGTGGTCACTTTCATTTCCCAAACTCGAAGATCGAGTGCGGTCAAGAAATGTCGAGAATTATCCGAGTCAAGGTATATGCAGCCGACTGCTCGAAGGTCGCTCAAAATCTTCGTAAACCGACCAAAGCACTCGTCAAGACTCTCACCAGCGTGTTGTTCAAACTTGTTGAACTCACGCTTGAACTGGTCCTGCCTCACGGTCTTCATTTGAGTAGTGCCCTCATGGTAAGCATTGAGGGTCACCCAAATCTCATAAGCGGAACGGAGGTGAGAAATCCTATCATACTCATAGTGGCTAAGACCATGTATGAGAATGTTCCCTGCTTTAGCGTTCACTTCAACGTCAGCCATATTTCCGACCGTGACGTTTTCATCAACGGGAACCTCATACGGGAGTTTCACCTTCCGCCATATCAGGAAGCCCTAGGAAATGATGTATGACTCCATCCGCGATTTCCAGAACGAAAAATCAACTCCAGAAAAAATAAGAGGCTTGGTGGAATACTTGTCCATCACCATGGCTCTTGAGATCGGTAAAGATTTATGAAAGAGCAAAACTGGCTCTGATACCAATTGAAAGATTGAGATGGCGATCAGAGGGGGGTGAATGATCCCAAATTAAAATATATCCCCTAAGCAAGATCACAAATGTAGATTTTCACCCAAAGAAACCAAGCCAAAATCCTTAGGTATCAAATGGAACCGAAAGAGTCAATTTTCACAAAAATCAGCCTGAGGCCGGTGCTACCGCACTCTGGGGCCGGTACTACTGGATTATTGTAGCTACAGTAAAATCAGGCATATGAACAGCGTTTTCAGCATGGGTTCGAAAGGAAAATTGATGAATCTTTTGATCCAATTATCCAAACTTAATGAAACTTGGTAGATAATGTCCTTAGGATGTCATGAACTTATTCCAATCTTCAATCCAAGGGATTGACGTCAAAGTTCTGACCTTTTTGCCCGGGAAAGAAGAACGCACCATGTTTTGACAAAAATCGTAAGAACTTCGATCGAGGCTTGCTCGTGGGATTTTGATGATCAAAGTGATCTTGAATGACTTCCCACACCTCCCAGCTAGCAAGGGAACACAAAGAAACTAAAGGATACGCAATCTACAAGATCAAGCATTCATGAACGCAAAAGATCAACTTCTTGCAAGAAGAACGCATGGATTTCTTAGATGATTGAGAATATAAGTTCAGAAGAAGAATCATTCATCAAACATTAACCTCATCAAATATTCGTAAGCATGTAGAAGGAGATGAGGCAAATCCAAATTGCATAAATGTAAATTGCAAGAAAGTAAATGCGGAATTTAAATTGCGTAATTTAAAAGCGTAAGGTAAATGCGTAAAGGAAATGAAACATGAACATAAATAAAGAACAATTCATTTCTGGAAGGAGAGGTTACAAAGCATCACATTCATGTGGGAAAAGCTCAAAGGAGCATCAGAAACCTCAAAACCTTCAAGAGTGGAAGGCTACCCCTCCACCCTTATTTATACAACTCTTGGGCCACCTACCACCCTTGGATGAGCCTCTAAACCCTAGAGAATCCATCAAGGGCTAGGATTAACCCACTCAACCAGCCATGCAAGGGTTCACCCAAAACACACCACACACATGGGTTTTCTTGCACGGTTCTCAAAGCACACTAACTAGACCCGCTATCCTATCAACTAGACCAAGATCCAATGGTGCTCATTGATCCACGCAGCGTCTAGCTAGCATCTCATCAGTTCCTTGTCTTCACAGCCTGCCACGACTCCGTCTCTGATCATCTTCCGGCGATCCCCGACCGTTTGGACCTCCAACGCTCCTTGCCTAGTCCCAGTCATCCTTTGCATCACCATGATCTAACATCGTCGACCTACAACCATCGAAAACAAGGAAAATCCTCACATAGCAATGCCCACAAAAGACATAAAAGAAATTCATCAAAGCCCACACTTTGAAATTCATTTTTGTTCGTTCTGGCCGGTGCTACCGCCCTCAGGCCGAGAGCACCGCCCATGGTGGACCTGTGCTACCGCTCCCTGGCCGGTAGCACCGCTCTGCGCAAAACCAGAAAACACCCCTCTCTAGAATTTTCACACCGCTCCTCGGGTCGGTGCTACCGCTCGCCCGGTAGCACCGTGCTAGCACGGCTGGTAGCACCGCCCGGCCAAAGACCCAAAATTACCCTCTCTGGTTTTTCCACACCGCACTCGGGTCCGGTGCTACCACAAATTGCTTGCAAACGAAAATCCAATTCAAATCAAATTTAAACAAGAGCATCCCAAACTCAAATTTAGTTAAATACTCATCACAAATCTAGGTAGACCTCCACATGGTCCTTCATATATAGATCATTAACAATGGCAGTCCATCTCTGCAAGAAACGATTTCTTCACCTAATAAGGTGTACATCATTATACCGACATGCATTTACCCACACCTCGGTGTGGAAGCCTCTCACAAGCAAGCCTAGAAAGGATTGCTCATACTAGATCTAAGCAATGTGCAAAGCTAGATCTAAGCAACTTAATAGATTAAGGCTGCCCATAATAGCACTTGGGGTTGCATGGTTTTCTTGACTTGAAAACAACCCATAGCTCGGTCCTTAATCCGATATGGGCAATACTCCTCTCTACACTACCTACAAGTCTAACCCTTGCACCACTGGCTGTTGCCAATAATTGCACGCATCTAAACCATAGTTTTATTTTGAGTTTTTAGTCAAAATATCTACAATCGACAACATAGAAAATCCAATATTTTTAAATTCGCAAGAAGCAGTTTGTTTTGATCATCTACTTTGTTGCTCAATGAGCATGGCTAAGCATGATTATTAATAGTATATTACCCAAATTGACATTATAGAATGTCTACCCTTTTTCTATGGTTATCAAGGTTCACATTTCCATACTTATCAAGGAAGTTCTATGAAATAATAGGTATATCTACCAATATTCCAATATAGCATTTTTTATGACAAGTACACGCGTGCATAATAGTTTTGCAAGCATTGAAACTAATTATTCGAAGTAATAGGATAAAAAATGATCAAGGGGGTGCTTGCCTTGCTCATCGTTATCAGGTATAAAGTCCGGATCGTCGGCGGGGTCGTCGTCTGCCCACTCAGGTTCGTCGAAATCTACTCGTCGATCATCAGGAATAACATACAATAAACAGTAAATCAAAATAAGGGCAAAAAGAAGACATATAGAAAGTCCAAATAAAAAATTACTCACAAAAGCAGGAGTGTTTATTAGTAAGATTATGATTCGTGTTTATGTGGTTATACTGTCTTTTTATTTATGTTTACCTTTACTACTTTTGGACTAAATGATATCAAGTGTTTCTTGCTTCATGTGAATTAATCATTTTATTTTAACGAATTATAGATGCTAAAATTATTTAAAGTAGAAAGATTTGTCTGACAGCGATAACATAAAGTAGTATGTTGTTAATAGAATTCAGATGCAAAGCAATGTATTTAGAGACTTTTGAATTAAACATTTATCATCATACTTCTTGCTGACATCCTGTTATGGATGCATAACATATTATGTTATTTACTAAATCTTCATGTACCAAATATTAGATGCATGTAGTTTCTTATATGAACTCATATATATATATATATATGCATATGCTTATTATGCTCTTCATACTAGAACACAGCCTATATGCTTAAACCATTATCTATCCAATGTTTGTACCTAGCCTAGCATCATATTGCCATCATGCTAAAGAAGAAATATGTTTAGCAATCTTCTGAAATTATTTTCTATTAGTTCATCTATTGTTGCATAATTAAACCAATAATTTTAGACTTTAATAGTAAAGACCTAAGACAAACTAGATAACCAAATATTTTTATATATATAGGGTACTGGCAGAATGAGGATTATAACAAAATTGGTTCCATACATTCCCAACTTTATTTGCAAAGTTTTTATATTTAGTCCATTTTCATACCCTTTATATACCTCTGTATTAAAATATTTTTCTAGAGTAGCTTTTCAAGATATTTTTGCATATTCTGGAAGCTGTTGATTTTATATGAATTTAGAATTTGGTTTCATCTCATTTGGATTTCAATTACGAAAGATATTCAAGTTTGAATCGAATTTGGTTCTGAAAAAAGGAAAATAGCAAAATACGTTTTCAGAATACTGAAAACATCTTTTGCTTCGTGCCAACAGTTCCCATTCAAAATCAACGCAGACACTAACAGCTCGAGTCCACCCAGCAGTGATTCGGAGCTTGCGCAAAGGACTCGGATGCGGTCACTGACATCTCGGTCCCGCGACTCAGAGGCACAGAGCAGAGCCCGGTGAACTCGGGCTTGCCGGCGGCGATCTACGGCCGGAGGTGGCGAACTGATGACACGGTTAGCACCAGCGACCTAATGCACATCTAATGGAGGTACCCATTCCTAATGGAGACCAGTCGGACGACCTCGCCACCATGGCTATGCGGCGACGAAAGAGGTGCCGAGCTGTGCCGGCGACAGAGGGCATCTCCGATGAAATCGGTTCCAATTCTAGCATCAGGGGATCCTAAGCATTCCATTTTACCTAACTGATGCTACAAAGGTTTGACGGGTGAGCACACCACCGATCGCCAGTTTTGGAGAAGAAGGGGGCTCAGTGGTGGCGGAGCTCCGGTTGACGATTCCTGAAAAAGACAGAGGGTTTTTGGTGTTTGTGAGCTGGTAATGCTATAACAAAAAGCAATTGAAGAATGGTTGCTTGTACCACCTTCAATCGAACATGAAGCAAAAGATAGGGTTCTTCGGCTGATTCGGGAAAACAAGAAATTGGCAGAGCTTTGGTGTTCGAGAGTTAATGGAAGTAGAGGGGAAATGATGAGCACTCTTCTACGAACTCAATCCAGTATTTATAGCCGAGAGATTTGCTGTAGATAAGCTAGTCACCTGGTGTGAACTCGGCGGCAAATTGCGGCCCTAGAACAGGAGCTGGTATGGGCGTGCCTGCGCATTTTCAGGGCAAGGACAAGGTGTGGCAAGGTCTTGATGAGGCGGTTTCCTTGGGTGTCGCGGAATGGCAGAGGTGGCGCGAGCTACAACCGGCGAAGTCGCTCCGGTCATGAGCGTGAGCTGGGCTGCGAGAGGAGAGGAAGAAGGCAGTGGCTGCAGCTGACGGGTGGTACCGCACAGGAGAAAGGCCTGCATGGCAGTGAAGGAAGAAGAGAACTTCGGCTTCGACTGCAAGAAGGTTGAATTGGGTTCACTGAATCCATTTTCTGAGCGTACTAGAGCTTGGTTAGAATCTACGAAAAAAATTTCAGACCTATTGGACGCATGTAGAATTTACAAAAATTCCGACAGTGCACTATGCATAGATTTATGCATTCTATTTTATATTTATTTAGGTATTTATATCTGATTCAAAAAAATTTTAAACGTTTTGTGCAGGTTCCTTATGGATACATTAACGTCCTGTAAAAATTTCAACTTCAGATTCTTGATAGATTATTTAATAACATTCTGACATTGATGTTTCCAGATTTTTAGCTTTTCAGTTTTTAAATTTTTATAAATATCAAATATAAAGATTATCTCATGATATTTTTACTGTTTATGACTCTATCCAGGATGTAGATAATATAAAAATTTTCACATCAAATTTATGACAATATAATTTCTGACATTTTTACGATTGTTAGTCATGATTCATTAAATTACCTTTCTTTTCATCTTTTAATACTCTGACATGACTTTAAAATTATATTTTAAAGTCTGTATAGCTCCACAAATTTTACAGGGATTTTTTTTATTTTGTTGTTTTATAAATCTTTTCTTATCACTTATGTAAGTTTTGGATGATTATCAAAAGGGGTTTTCCCTTTAAGCAATAATCATAGGAAATAAAGAAAATTCAGAGAAAAATTAGGAAAAACAAGGAAAATGCAAAAATGAAATTTGGTTTAAATATTTACTTGATTTCTTATTTTTATTAGATTGGAAGGATGTTACAGGTTTGAACCGAACTCAAATTGCGGCTGGCTCTGGTGGTGAGTTTGCGTAGGAAATTTTGGGGCAAAGCACAGGCTTGATGGTCGAGGTTGCAGCGGTGTGTCAGGGTGACGTGGGTGTGGCCTTGGGGTGAGAGAGAGAGAGCAGAGGAAGTGAGCGGAAGAATGAAGAAAGAAACGGGAGAGGGCTGTGCTTGCGCGAGAGAGAGAGAGAGCAGAGGAAGTGAGCGGAAGAATGAAGAAGAAATGGGAGAGGGCTGTGCTGGCTAACATGTGGGGACAAGGCGGCAGGGAGGAAGTCGGCAATGCACAGCTAGGTTCACCGGGCCCACATGGCAGTGAAAGAAAAGGGCAGCTCTACTGATGTTTCTGGACAGCACATGATCTTTCGCTAGATTAAACTACCAAACCGACTCAATATTTTATTACGATTTTTATGTAGGTTGGTAAGGTAAAGGTTATCGTCTAGTAAACTTTTTAGATAAAAAATCTTGGTAAAACTTTTATTAAAATTCTGACAATGCATGATATCCATTTCTGCATATTATGATTTTTATTTAATTTAAGATGCAATTGAGTCCTACATTTTAAATAGATTTTTTTAAGGTTTAAAATGACAATTTGTATCTTTTGGAAAATTTTCAGATTTTTTATATTATATATTTAATTTAAAAAATTCTGACATTGCTATTTTCAAAGTTATTTACTTTCTATTTTTGAATTATTAAATACTCCAAATGTAATTTTTAATTTTTGTTATTTTTACCAGAGATAGATAAGGATCTTATGTCAGCATGGTAAAAATATAAGCTCAAGATAAGATATACATATTTTTACACAAATCTGACATGCAATTGATTTGATGTCAAGACTCATAATTTTTAGATTATCTTTGACAGTAAGACAAGGGCTCTGGCAGTTTATAATAATTTAATATTATTTTTGCATATTTTTATTGCTATTTTGTTTTTACCTTTTTACTTTTACCAGTTTACCATTTCAATATATTTGACTTTTATTTTAATGCAAAAACTCAATAAAAACCAATAATAACAGAAAATTCAGAAAAAAATTCTATTGAAGAACATATTTCAAATTCATTTTTATAATTTGTTTGCTTTGGAAGAAATAGTTTTAATATTGAAATCTTTCTTTTCTTTAAGATTAAAATATAAGAAAATGAGGAAAAGATATTGTTTTAAATCAAAATCTTGATTCCAATTGAAATTTTTATCAATTCCATTTTAAATTTCAAACTTTTCATTTTTCACATTTTTCAATTTTATGGGATGTTACAAGGGTCCCCTCTTGCGCCTTGCGAATCTACCCGTCCATCCCGGAACTCCCACGACCAATTGGCAGTACTCAAGGCTAGATATTGCAAATTAATCAGCTTGGTTTGTCCCATTCTGGACTTGTGGTAGTACGATTAGGCCAGTTCAATGGCATACAAGATTAAGTCCTTAAGTTATCTCAGGCAAGACATACACATACCAATGTGTTAAAAGTGCCCCCTTTACTGCACGATCACTTACCCGAGGGAAAACAAATTTGTTCAACCAAGACAAATGGCAACCCTGCCATGGTACAACAAATTTTACAACAGTGGCTATCGGCCACAATCCAATATCTCATTAAGTCAAGATTAACATTATTCAACATGTGATATGAATCCCATCGTAAAACTAAGCAGGTCTCAGAATAGCTACGATAGCAAAGTGTTGGAAGTATCATCAAGTCCAGCTAATAATGTCCCATCTAGTGGCTAATAATGGATACATGGCATTCCAAAGATGAAGGTGGCATAATGTCAATTAGGTACATAGCTATTCCCATGAATTAATCATTTATACAGAAGTAGCATGCAATTGTAAGAAAGAAAAGTACTTTTGTAAATATAGGATCAATATGATCAAAGGTTACGATTTGCCTTGTTGATATAGTGAGTCTTGGTCTTTGAAGTCTCCATTCGCTCCTTCGGGATTGACGTCTACCGGAAAAGAAAGCAATGAATATAAATAAATACAAAACAGAGACTCAAACAAGCTCAAAATTGAAAATAAATGGCTCTGGAAGGTAGAGCTTGATTTTAGAAAAATTTAGAAACTGGAATCACCTCAATCGGAGTTCGAACGAAGGATAACAGGCTCAAGAAAGATTTAAATCACAGAATAAAGAGAAACGGTACTTAGCAGCTATTGTAGCATAGCGCTACTGTTCATGCACAACACAAGAGTGAGGCTCACTTGAAAAAAATTGGCCAGGGCCAGGGGAAGAGGGGGTAGCCTGGCCGGAGGGGAGGGGTGGAGCAGCGGTCGGAGGAGGTGGTGGGAGCAGCCAGATGGAGGTGGTGGCCGGAAAAAGGGCGGCGACGTGGAGCTCACCTATTTGCGAAATCTGGCAAAATGACGGTGAACTAGTTTGTGGAAGTTAGCAAAAATGGGTTGCTCTCTCAATGAGGCACCCGATGGTCCCTTTTATAGGGCAGGAGGAGGACTGGAAGGGATGCATTTGAAGCGAGAATGGCGGTGGCTGAAATGAAGAACATTGAATTTTTTACAACAAATCATGGGGATTAATATGGGAAACGGCTGTGAGAACATGGAGAATGAATAGAGGATTTGATTGCACACTTAATTGGAAAGAAACGGTAGGAAATTGCGGACAAAATGAAGCTTTATTGCAAGCCCTAATGGACATGGCAATGGAGAGAGATAGAGGGGTTTGCAATGGACATGGCTCAAGCTAGAAGAAACATATGACAGGTGGGTCCCATTTTCGGATTTATTTAAACTGATAGAAAAACAAGTTTGGTAAAAATAGTAAAATGGCTCTAAAAATCTTGGAAAAATTCTTAAACATACTTTGGAATATTTGGAACCAAATAGTATTATTTTTGGAATTTTTAAGCTTTTAAATTTTCTGGAGAAATTCATTTTGTAAAACTGAAAATTGCGAATAAATTCCAAATTGAATAGAATAAATAAAACAAATTAAAATGGTTACTTTTAGGATGTTACAAATCTATGTCCCTTAAAAGGAATCTCGACCCTGAGATTTGGACTAACTAGGGAAACAGGTGGGGAAACTCGGACTTCAAATCCTCTTCTCGCTCTCAAGTAGCTTCCTCTTCTGAGTGATGGCTCCACTATACCTTGCAAAAACGGATGGTCTTACTTCTCGTGATGCATTCTTCCACATCCAAACTTTTCACAAGCTGCTCCTTGTAGGTGAGATCGTCTTGCAAATCAGTGACGTCCAACAGCATCTGTTCCTCTGGTACACGTAGGCACTTCTTTAACTGCGACACGTGGAACACATCATAGATTTCGACAAAAGACTGGGGCAACTCAAGTTTGTAAGCAACCTCTCCTCTTCATTCTAAGACTGAAACGTCCAACATATCTAGGAGCAAGCTTCCCTTTTATTTGAAATATCTTAACTCCTTTGAGAGGGGTGACTCTAAGGTACACATAATCATTGGGCTCGAAACTCAAATCTAGACGACGATTATCTACATAAGTCTTTTGTCTGCTTTGAGCTATCTTCAACCTATCTCGAATTAGCTAAACTTGCTCTTTGGCTTCTTGCAGTTTAGCGGGGCCAAACAATTGTCTTTCTCCGGTCTCCTTCCAATTGAGATGGGTTCTGCACTTTCTTCCATGTAAGGCTTCAAAAGGAGACATTTGCGGACTGCCTTGATAGCTGTTATTATAAGAAAACTCTGCATAGGGCAAACACTTATCCCACTTAGCACCATACGTTAAGGCACAAGCTCTTAACATGTCATCAAGAATCTGATTCACACGCTCAGTCTGTCCATCGGTTTGGGGATGATAGGTAGTACTGAATCATAGATGGGTTCCCATGGCTTCATGCAGACTTTGCCAAAAACGAGAGGTAAACTGGGTTCCTTTATCAGATACTATCTTCTTAGGCACTCCGTGAAGACTAACAATCCTTGACATATACAATTCATCCAATTTATCTCTTGCATAGGTAGTCTTAACTGGAATGAAGTGAACTACCTTAGTCAATCGATCCACTATCACCCAGATCGAGTCATAACTTCCTTGGGTCTTTGGAAGTTTGGTAAAAAATTCCATACCAATTTCTTCCAACTTCCATTCTGAAATCTTTAATGGCTGTAGTAATCCTGCTGGCCACTGATGTTCTACTTTGACCTTTTGACAGACATCACAAAGTGCAACATACTCTGCAATCTCACACTTCATGCTAGGCTAGCAATACCTTTGATAGAACTAGGAATCGCGATCTTTCGATGAGAAGAGGTAGTGTCGATCTGGTGGAGGGCGAAGTTGGCGGCCTGACTACAACGAACCTGACATTGCGCCTTAGCGACCGGTACACCACCCTCCTGAAGGTTATTGATCCCGCGGGAAGCGCGACCAACCTGACCACGAAGGTCTTTGTTCCTGTGAGCAATCGAAGAAAAAACAAGAACAAGGGATTACAAGCAACTCAATTGCGAATATGAATTCAGATCGGTTCTGAAACAAAAACACTCGAAGTTGGGTTCCGATGAACAAGTAGACGGGCGGCCTAGTCGGCACGCGCGAGTACAAGCAGTAGCAATGGCTAACTGAATCAAACAAAACCCAAAACCCTAAATATGGTGGCGGCTGGCTAATTATGGACCAAGTGCGTGCAGCACTAGGCCTTAACAAGGGCCTACTGATTACAACTCGAAATAAAGACTAAAGCCCAATTAGACTCGGACTGGAAAAGTGTTCTGGATTGTTTTCTGTATTCCCGTTGACTCAGAAGGAATTTGGAGGTGATCTCAGTTCGGATGGAAAGAGGACGACCAGAGCTTTCGTTCTTGTACTCGTAGACCTCCAGAAGCCTTCTGGATCAAAAGTTATGGCCGTTTAAATTTGACCATCTCTAGAAGTCCGAATCTGATTCCAATTTGCTCTTCCCTCCGGACGCGAACTCCTTTGTGCGTTGTGGGTCTTCCCCATAGTTCCTAAGAATAATCACATCATCACAAAAATTAAGTAGCATCCCATTCATTGTATCATTAATTGGAATACTTAGGAACGCCTTCACCTGATAATTTAGTTGACGTGCATGGGCTCGAGTGAGTGGTCCTTGAAGTGGTGGTTCATCCTGGTGAGTGGAGTTAGAGCTGGTTGTATCCATTGTGGAGATGTCCTCATCAACCTTTCCTTAAGGTCTTGATAAATCTTAGTGTTGGAAATATGCCCTAGAGGCAATCATAGAGATGATTATATTTCCATAAATGTTCATAAACTATAAAATTGTTCTTTGAATAACATCATGGATATTGATTAACAAGTATGTGACTTGTTTGTGAAACTTTGTGTTCTTCTTTATGATGTTCATTCTAAAAAAGGGGTCCGTAGTCGATAATCATATGAGCACACATATGAGTAGACTGGCATATGTATTGCTCGATGATCATGTTTAACAGGTCATAGATATGGAGATATCAAATCAATAATACGGACACATGTTAGAGAACATGGTGTTAGATATCGACCCACTATGAGACACTGTGAGAACGTTCTATTCTTTCATGTCATTAGTAGGTCTCATATACGATGTGTATGTTTATCCTTCGAATTGAGATTGTCGTATGTTCTCAAGATGCGTAATGGCTTACTTAGGGGGTCAAACACTACACCGTAAATGGGTAGTTATAAAGATGTCTTTCGGGTTTGTCATGAAACATGCTGCGAGGCGTGTTCAATCAAAATAGGATATGCCCCTCCATACAATGGGAGAGATATATCTATGCCTCTCGAGTGGATGGATTCCAAAAACGCATAGCCATGCTACTCGAGTAAAGAGTTACTCGAGTCATCGATTGAAAGACTTAACTCGATGTATTCGGGAATCCGAGTCAAAGAGTTAACTCGATGTATTCGGGAATCTGAGTCAAGACATCGAGAAAGAATGGTCGAGCCATCCAAATAAGGATGACAACAACTCGCCTTGGGTTCGACCAATATCGTGAGGCAAAAAGAAATGTTATAGGACATTGTTGAGGTTCGTCCAATCTTTACATGTCCTTGGGAATCGTCACATCCTGCTAGGGGCCAATACAGGTTATTGGTTGAGTAAGAGTATTCGAGCTATGTCTGGTCGAGTAGGAGTACTCGAGCCAAGACTGGTCGAATAAGGGTACTCGAGCTATGTCTGGTCGAGTAGGAGTACTCAAGCCATATCTAGCTGAGTCGGAATACTCGGGCCATGTACAAGTGCACGTGAACCTATAGGATTGTACACTTAAGGGGTTGTAACCAAATCGGATAGGGTCTGAGTTGTAATGGGCTTAGAGTTCCTAATAGGCTTCATAGGTTGAAACCCGTTATGTGACGTATATATAAAGGAAGGATTTGCTGGCTTTGCGATAGAGAGACACACCAAAAGCACAATAGGAATTCCGAATTCATGAAACCCTAGCCGCCACCCCTCCTTCGCCCAGAACCACGCAGTCGGCTCTAGCACTCCGACGTGTGATGTTTCTACCCCGTACGTGTGGATACCTTGGAGGTGTTGCTACGAAGCTTCAATGCTAGGACAATCTGCAACCTGCGAATGTCACAAGGAGCTCTTGAGGAGGAGCAAGGCTAGTACGACTACATCTGCAACACCGCGCTACATCGACTCTACTTCCGCTATGGGTCTGTGCACCTAGTGGTAATTCTGTGATCTATAACTTGCAATGGTTCCTTGGTTATGTAGTAGAAGGTTTTGTTTTTCGCTAGAGTAGCCTACCCGTTCCCCAGTAGTGGTATCAGAGCCTTGCTACGAAGTTTTAGATTCGAAATAGATGCATATGATGATATATGGTAGTAATAGATGTGATTTGTTGCTGTTCTATTGGCCGTTATATTTGATAGATTGATTTTTGGCACTGGTTAATAAGATTAATTCATGTTTGGTGGTCCTAGATGGGTTCAAGGTCATTACTCTATGATCATGCTGTTGTGATCGCACCACTACTTAACCCTACCGGTCGGTTTTCACCATCGGGGTAGACTGTGAAATGTAAATCCACAAGCAACATGCGAAGATCAATGGGATTGATCGACATGGATCTGTGGTCGAAAATAGAGTTAATATGATCAATGGGATGTGTACGGCGCCTTATAGTTCATTGCGAGTTCACATCGTATGTTAGAATGAGATTCTATGCATAACTTGTTTTTTGCAAGATTGATGTGAATAGTATGGCCCCTTGTGTATATGATGCATGTGTGTAATTTGCATGGCATATATGTCATGTTCGATTGCAGCCCAATGTTGTCTATATTTGTATAAAACGGCCTGCGTGTTGACTTGTAATGTTTCTACATTCCTTTTAATTTATTACTAGTGCTATTAGGAGTAATAGCTTAGTGGTAGTACTTAGAGGCATGACGAGCAGCAAACGTGGCGATGGAGATCACCATGTGAAGGGCCACACTATATTACAGTTAATGTGATTATCTGTGATTGCTTTTATGTTCCTCTTTATTTATTTCTATGCATGTTATATAGTTCTTTTGAATGCTTTTAACATGGTAGAAGTAAAGATCCCTCATGTAATATTAAGCAAAATTGATGCCCTCCCAATTGGATGCACCATTCAAAATCGTGTAAATTAATGGTAGGTTTGCTAAAGTAGGGTGTCATTAACTTTCTTTGATTAAATAGGTTTGTGTCGGACACTCACACACAAAGCTTTGGTTTCTCTTGACAAGATCATCATAACAGTTATGGACCTTAGGGCATAGGGTTGGGGCTAGGGCAGGAGATGCCACCCAACAGCAAGAGTCATATAGTGATATGATTAGCAAAGGGTTGCTTACCAAATTCATTAGCCCTCTAGTAGTGATGCTAAAGCTCACTAGTAGACTAATTAATTGTGGATCTTGAATCATTACGTTCCATAAAAGGATATGAAATTTAGTGAGAGTATCTTTATTAAACTGTTTAATATAAGCTACTCTTTGTGAATATTTGTCTCAGTTTTTGCATATATTTTTTGCTTTAGATCATGGCACCACCTTCTGCTGCACCCACTTACAGTTATGCTTTGCGTTCAATAATTGAAAAGGAAAAACTTAATGGAACAAACTTGCGGATTGGTCGTTCAACCTGAGAATTGTTCTCAGGCAAGATAAAAAGGAACATGTTCTAGAGCAACCAATTCCATATGTGCCTGACGAGAATGCTTCTAATGTTGTTAAAGCCGCTTACAAAAGGGCGGTTTATGAGTCCCTCGATGTTAGCTGTCTCATGCTTGCTGCTTTGAACTCAGACCTTCAGAAGCAGTTTGAGATCATAGAGGCCTACGATATGATCGTGGCGCTTAAGAGTATGTTTGAGACCCAGGCTAGAACTGAGAGATACGAGATTTGAGAGTCCTTGTTTGGATGTAAGCTAGCCGAGGGCAGTCCGATGAGCCCTCATGTAATCAAGGTGGTTGGTTACACTCAGAGCTTCGAAAAACTTGGTTTCCCACTTAGCAAAAAGTTGGCTACTGACTTGATTCTTGCGTTGTTCCCTCCGAACTTCAGACAATTCATTATGACTTTTTATACGAATGGCATGGATAAGAATCTCACCGAACTGCATATGATGCTTAAGACAGTAGAGAACAACATTAAGAAAAGCACTAGTCATGTGATGATGGTGCAGAAAAGTACTAGCTTCAAAAAGAAAGCAAAGACTAAAGGAAAAGGAAAGGCTAAGACTTTGGATAAGATCCCCAGCATCAAGCCTAAGCCTAATTCCAAGTCTAGACCTACTTTAGAGAGTGGATGCTTCTATTGCAAAGAGTTAGGCCATTGGAAGAGGGATTGCAAAAGGTACCTGGCTAATCTGAAAAAGAATGGTGGAGTTAAGCCATCAAAATCAAGTATTAATGTTATAGATGTATATCTTGACTATTCTCCTAATGACTCATGGGTATTTGATACCAGATCGGTTGCTCATATTTGCAATTTTATGTAGGGGTTAATAAGGAGTAGGAGTATTGCAAGAGGTGAGGTTGATCTCCGACTTGGGAATAAAGCAAGGGTTGCTGTATTGGCCATTGGGACCTTGCCACTACATTTACCTTCAGGATTTATTATGAAATTAAATAATTGTTATTATGTTCCAGCATTAACTAGAAAAATTATTTCTACATCCTGTTTGTTGGTGGAAGGTTATAAATTCGATATTGAGGACAATGGTTCTTCTACAATTTTGAATAAGTTGTTTTATAGCTTTGCTTCCGTTGTGAATGGGTTGTTTATTTTAAATCTTGATGATGCTTCTATCTATAATATTGATGCTAAGAGGCTTCGGCCAAATGATTTGAATCTCACTTACTTTTGGCATTGTCGCTTGGGTCATATTAGCCAGAAACGCATGATGAAGCTCCATAGAGATGGTCTTCTAAAATCATTTGATTTTGAATCATTTGAAACATGTGAGTCTTGTCTACTTGGTAAGATGACCAAGACACCTTTCACAGGGTATTGTGAGAGGGCATTAACTTATTGGAACTCGTACATTCTGATGTATGTGGACCAATGAGCACGAGTGCTAGAGGTGGTTTTCAGTACATCATTACTTTTACCGATGACTATAGTAGATATGGTTATGTCTACCTAATGAGGCACAAGTCGGAAACTTTTGAAAAGTTCAAGGAATTTCAGAATAAAGTACAAAATTAACGTGGCAAGAAAATTAAGTTTCTATTATCTGATCGTGGAGGCGAACATTTGAGTCACGAGTTTAATAATCATCTGAAGAGTTGTGGAATTGTTTCACAACTTACGCCTCCCGACACGCCTCAAAGGAATGGGGTGTCCGAGCGGCGTAATTGGACCTTTTAGACATGGTTTCATTCAATGATGAGTCAGTCAGATCTACCACTATCTTTTTGGGGTACGCTCTAGAAACTGCAGCTTTCACACTTAACAGGGTACCATCTAAATCTGTAGATAAGACACCATATGAGGTGTGGACTGGAAAGAGTCCCAGTTTTTCTATTCTAAAAATTTGGGTTTGTGATGTTTATGTTAAACGTCATACGTCTGACCAATTCACACCCAAATCGGATAAATGCTATCTCGTGGGATATCGTACGAAGACATTAGGATTTTACTTCTACAACCGAGAAAAGGGCAAAGTGTTTGTCGCTCGGAATGGTGTCTTTCTAGAGAAAGAGTTTCTCTCTCGAAAGGCAAGTGGAAGAACAGTGCAACTCGAAGAAGTTCGAGTTACTCCACTCGAGGAGGACTTGTTCGAAGACGCACCTATAGGGGAAAATCTGGTCGAGGAACCCGTGGTTGAGAAAACTCTAGTTGGAGGGACCTTGATCGAGGAGGCACTAATGCCACGTAGGCAGACAGGCTGCGTAATGTACCTGCTCAGTATTCGCGTGGTATATTGTTGTTAGACAGCGATGAGCATACGACCTATAAGGAAGCAATGATGGGCCCAGACTCTAAGAAATGGCTTGGAGCCATGATGTCCGAGATAGAATCCATCAGAGATAGTCAGGTTTGGAACCTAGTCGATCTGCCTGATGGTGTATAAACCATTGAAAGCGAATGGGTTTATAAGAAGAAGATTGATATAGATGGAAATGTTCACATCTATAAAGCTAGACTTGTTGCAAAGGGTTTTCGACAAGTTCTAGGAGTTGAATACGATGAGACTTTCTCACCGGTAGCGATGCTTAAATCTGTACGGATCATTCTAGCTATTGTTGTATATTTCATTTATGAAATATGGCAAATGGATGTCAAAACGGCTTTGCTTAATGGAAACCTAAGTGAGGATGTGTACATGACACAACCTGTGGGTTTTATCGATCCAAAGAATGCTAGTAAAATGTGCAAACTTCAAAAATCCACTTTTGGGTTGAAGTAAGCATCTTGGAGTTGAAATATTCGCTTTGAGGAGGTATTCAAAGGGTTTGGCTTCATCAAGAACGAGGAAGAACCTGTGTTTACAAGAAGGTTAGTGGGAGAGCACTTGTAATTCTAATCTTGTATGTGGATGACATATTATTGATTGGGAATGACATCCCTATTCTGGAATCTGTTAAGACCTCATTGAAAAATAGTTTTTCTATGAAGGACTTAGGAGAAGTAGCATATACCTTGGGCATAAAGATCTATAGAGATAGAGAGAAAAGGCTAATTAATTGGATTAAGCCAGAGTACTTACATCGGCAAGGTGTTGAATCGGTTCAACATGAAGGATGCCAAAAATGGGTTCTTGCCTATGTCGTACGGAATAAGTCTTAGCAACACTCAATGTCCTTCGATAATTAATGAGCAAGACCGTATGAGTAAGATTCCATATGCTTCAGCTATTGGGTCTAGCATGTACGCTATGTTATATACTTCACTAGATGTATCATATGCTCTAAGTGTTACGAGCAGATACCAGTCTGATCCGGGTGAAGGTCACTTGATAGCAGTTAAAAACATTCTTAAGTACTTGAAAAGGACTAAGGATGTGTTCCTAGTTTATGATGGTGACGAAGAGCTCATTGTAAACGGTTACACTGATGCAACTTCCAAACAGACTGTGGAATATATGAAACCAGGTGTCTTTATAACCAGCCCAGAATCGCTTAAAGGAGAAACGGGGCCGGACGGAAGGCCCAGAAGGAAAGCTCCCCGCCAAGCTGTGTTGCCGTACGGAAGGGGGTACATCCTATTGACAGTTGAACATGTATTTAGATATAAAAGATGCGGTTGTAATCTGAATTGTTAATAGGGTAGATAAAGATGTAAACTCTATCCTGTAACCGATTAGAATCATATAACCGATTGTAATCACTTAACCGATCAGGACTCTGTAAACCGCCCCACCCCCATTATATAAGGGAGAGGGCGGGCAACAACAGGGAGATAGCACATCGCATATTGCGTCATAGAGCTCACGAGCAGCCTTAGATCCAAGAGGTCCACACAATCCCAGCACACAGGACTAGGGTATTACCTCCTCCGTCGAGGGCCTGAACCTATCTAAACCTTTGTCTTGTGCGACCTTCGAGTTTGAGATCAAGCGCTTGCCCCATAAATTTATTTCCGACTACAAAAGTCGACATTTGGCGTGCCAGGTAGGGGAAGCGCTATAATCTTTTCCCACAAACTCGATGGCAGCAATCAGCGGAATCGTTGCCACCTTCATCTCTGGCCAAGCTTTTCGCTTTGGAAGCCTGGACTTCATCGCAGATGCACGCGGAGAACTCTTCTGCATGGACTTAAATAGATCCAATCTGGTAAAGATCAGGGCGACCCATCTCAGCTACGCCACTCTGACTTAGCTAGAAAACCAGTCGGCGTCGCGAGGAATCGCTACGATTTTTGTGGCATCTTCGGGATAGAAGAGCAGAAAACCGATCTCCAACGCCAGCAAGAGATTCAAGAAGCTGCGGAGGAAAATTGTCTTCTTCGTAAGGGTAAGGAGGCACAGACGCTATCGCTTCGATCTCGTGGCCGCCATGTCCGCGAGGACATCCTACAATCCAGGTTGGGAGACCAAGCTGTCTTTCATACACTGCTGCAGAACGTCGTCGCCTCCAAGACTCTTCTCGATACGCTGAATCCGATGATTGCATCAGATAGCCTGGCAGCCCCGATCGTGGCCTAGATCAAGGCCATGGTGTCGGCGGCAGCGATTCAGCAAAATCAGAAAAAGCTGGTAGGGGAGGCGCACTGACGCTCCCACGCGGCCACTCGTGTCGCTAGCAGTCAGATTGCAACCAATCGGAATACTGGCAGTCGGCGCCCCACACCACCAGTTGGAGATGCTCGCCGAAATCTCAACTGCGACCTTCGCCAAGACATCGCCAGACGGCAAGAGCGGGACAAGGGAGAACGGCGCTGGCGCCTCGACGATCATGAACGCTTCGGTACCAGCCCTGAACGACGTAGTGATCGACGGCACGACGACTACGACGACCATAGAGACTATCATCGTCGGGGAAGGAACGACAACGACGATCGTCGAGTCATGGACTCGCCTCGCCGAACGCCACCCCGACGCGTTGATGACAATCGTAGAGCCAGAGGCACGCCACGCCTTACTTCCTCTCATCGGGACGATGGATCCATCGACAGAATCCGAGCGTTCACCTCTCGGTTACGCCGAGTGGTATGGCCCGATGGTTTCAACCCCAAGGGCATCGTTAAGTTTGACGGGGAACGAGATCCGAAGCTTGGCTGCAGGTCTATGCCCTGGCAGTCAAAGTGGCCGGGGAGAATCAAAACGTGATGGCTAATTATCTGCCAATCAATCTCACCCCTTCAACTCAAGTATGGCTCACGGGACTTCCTGCGAACTCGGTGGACTCCTGGAGCAATCTTTGCAATCAATTTATCGCGAACTTCCAGGAGACCTACGAGAGGCCCGGCACCCCGTGGGATCTATATCAACTTCACCAGAAGAAGGATGAGATGCAGAGAGATTTCATCCAGCGTTTCATGCAGAAGAAGAACACCATCAGGGATGTATCTGATGCAGTGGTGGTGGCGGCCTTTCAGAAAGGGGTAAGTGATCCTGATCTAATCAAGAAAATGTCCAGGAAACCATCGACCTCCGTAAAGGAGATATTTGCATTGGCCAACCGCTATGCCACGGCCTCCGACGCCCTGGCCGAGCGCCAAGAAGACCGCCCACAACAGAAGAACAAAGGCGACCGAGCCGAGTTCTCCAAGCACAAAGATAAAAAGAGGAAAGGCGAGGAGCTAGTTGCGGTAACAGAACGCAACCGGCTCCGAGTCGTACGAAGGGAGACACCCGAATACAATACCGTCATGGAGGCGATCTGTCCTTTCCACCCTAAAGGTAAACACGCCGCTAAAGACTGCTTTACTCTGAAGCGTTTTGCGCGCGAAAGCAACAAGCAGCCGGCTCCAGCGAAGGAGGAGGCGGCCAAGAAGAAGGACATTCCTGGCGAGGACAACTACCAAGAGCACGAGCACGAGCTGAACTACATATACGGGGGCTCCATCGGATATGAGTCCAAGCGGAAGCAAAAGCTTACCGCTCGGGAGATCAATGCGGTGGAACCGGCAATCCCCCAGTATCTAAAGTGGTCTAAAGTCCCGATCACCTTCGATCGCTCGGATCACCCCAACCGAGTCCTACATCCGGTTAAGTACCCTCTAGTGCTCGCCATTCACAGTGTGAAGCTCAAGAAGGTCTTGATTGATGGAGTGGACTCAACGTCTTGTTCGCCAAAACCCTTGACGACGTGAACTTCCCCGCTCCGAGCTAAGGCTGAGCTCACAGCCGTTCTATGGGGTGATCCCTGGGGCGTTTTCGTTTCATCTCGGGCAGATTTCTTTGCTTGTCACCTTTGGAACCAAAAGCAACTATCGGACCGAGTATGTAAATTTCGAGGTAGCGGATTTTGAAACAGCGTATCACGCTATCTTGGGAAGACCCGATCTGGCTCGGTTCATGGCCGTCCCGCACTACACCTACTTGATGATGAAGATGCCGGGACCCGAAGGCGTCATCATGATTCGCAGCGACATCAAGCGATCTCTGGAATGTGACCGAGAGAATTGTGAACTTGCCGAGCTACAGGAGGCAACTACTGAGGGGAAGAATATCCAGGCAGAGGCAACCACGTTGCAGGAAGAAGACGACGTCCCATCCAAGAAGCAGGCTACGTCAGGGATAAAGCCTAGCGAAGGAACCAAGAGAATTATCCTCGACCCATCCGACTCGTCCAAAATGACTCTGATCGGGATAGGGCTCGGGGATAAATAGGAAGACGTGCTCATCACCTTCCTCAGAATTATGTGTCTGAGTGCTTTGCTCCTATAAATTTTAAGACTCTGAGACATACGTCATGAACCATGCCTCAGAGCCTGGGGGCTGGACTAGTCGGACATGATATGAGAAAGCCACTCGGACAAAGCAGCATATTTAAAGACAAAATGCAAGAACAAAGAAACAATTTTATATATTTGATTCATAGGTCCAAAGTTTCTACTATAGCTAAAGAAGCATCCCTGACTTCATCCTAGAGTTCAGCGATCCGGTCTTCATCCATGTTGCAGGCATAACCGTCCTTGATAGCCTTAAGATCCACTCGGGGATAAAGCGATTTGGTGATAGCCAGAGCCTGGCTAGCGCTATTGGTCGCCGCCTCCTTCAAGAGTATCTTGAGCTCCTTGGGGGCTTCCTCCATTTGGGAGATGACTTGGTCTCTACTGAGCGGCCTCTCGCCTCCGGGATGGAGCAACCTCAGTAGCGGCTCAGAGGCCTCGCGAAGCTTTGAGCAAGACGTTTCAAGGGATTCAACCCTCTCGTTGTAAGCGGCGTATTGTGCCCGCGTCTTGAACTTATAATCTGCAAGCAAAACGATTATCAAGAAATACCAAGAAGACAATGAAGACAAAGGAGGGCCAGGCTGCTGAGCGTACCTTCTAACTCCTTCTCCGACTTCAATTTGGAGACTTCCGAGACCTTGAGTTGCTCTTGAAGCTTTGCAACAGTGGAATCCCGAGATGACATGAAGACAAAGAAATCAAAAGATCGGACGATTGAACAAGAGCACGGGGTGGTCCAGGAAATATTTATATCGAAGGGAGCCAACAACGTCTGGCTTCTCCTGCCGCAGGGTTTTCTGCTCTTCCCGCAACGCCTGGACCTCCGACCGAAGAAGTCGCAGCTCGGCTGCATGACCAGCCTTGATCTACTCCAAGTTTGCCAGATATTTCTGGCGCGTCCTGATCTCCAGGAGCATTTTCTGGAGGTACTAGGACTTCTTTTTAGAGCGTTCTCCCAATACCTGTTAACATCGCAGGGGAAGGTGAGAACATCATAAGCGGCACAAGCATGAAGGTGGTAAGAGTAGTGAAAGTATTACCCGGGCCAGGCGGGCACAAGCGGTGGCATGACTGTAAAAGTCATTCCTTTCTCTCTCCTCCTCTGAGTCGTCCAGAAGCTTCAAGCCGTCCTCATCAACCCACGCGGTTTGCATTATGAGCTGAGCGTGAGCGGGAGTCAGAGGAACTCAGGAGATCTCTTCAACTTCAGGGGATGGATGAGAGATGGGCTCTTGAGCGGCAGGACCCGACACCGAAGCACGGCGTGTCGGTGAAGGTGGCTGGGGCTCGGGGGCGCTCCTGTGTCCACGGGCGACGCCTCCTCAACCAAGACATGAACGGCCTGGGGCTCAGTTTCTTTAGGGGCCTCGGACAGTGTCCCAACAGGAACATCGTACGAAGGATTCCCACAAGAAGAACAGTCAGTAAATGAGCTGGCAGAATGCACCAAATAAGAGTTGATGGGGCATCAAACCTGTCGGACTTCTTCATTCTCATTGGGGGCTTCTTTCGGGTGGCAGAGCCACTCCCGGAGGGACCACTCAGGGCGCTACAAACTAGAACCCTGGGCTCTTCCCGACTGACCGAGCCTTTCGAAATTGAACTCGGTGGTACCACGGACTCATGGGGAGGGGGAGCCGAAGGCGCTGGGGCTTGTGCTGGTGGTTCCTGAATCTTGGGACCACCAGTCGGGTGCCAGGGCTTCGCGGGGTCCTTGGTCATCACTTTCTTCCCCTTCTTGGCGGCGGGGTTTCTGGCCGGGGAGCGCGCAGGTCGTTTGAAGGGAGCGCTCTTATGAACAGGCATCTCAGGGAGAGGCGCGTCACTGAAAAAAGCCAATCGATCCTGGAAAGGAGCATTAAAACAGTTAAGAGTCATTCAGAGGCTAATGGGGAAACCTATCAGCTAAATTTTCTCACCTCAGGAGGATGATTTGATGCAGTGAAGGACCTCGGGCATTTGGCACTTCACATCTCCACGCTCGGGATGAAGAAGTCGCCTACCCGAGCATACACCTGCTCCTTCGACACTGCTTCGGACAATTCCCGAGTTGGATCGTCTTTTCCTTCAATGCGTATCTCGGATGGACTCGCTCCTTCAGAGGTCGTATCCGGCGAGCAGCAAAGTGGAGGGCGAGGCCGACTCCCGTGAGACCGTCTTCTTTTAGTTTCTCAATCACCACCAAAAGGTCATGCACTTGGTCCATGCCAGCAGCATTGGGAGCAGATACCCAAGAAAGGGACACCTTAGGCCGGCGCCCGACAAAGGAGGGGAGAGCAGGATCAGGATTGGCACAATAGAACCACTCCTAGTGCCAGCCTTTATTGGAAGTTTTGAAAGGAATAGCAAAGTAATTTTTCTTCAACCCCTCCCGCAACTGAAATCCGACTCCCCCAATTACCTTGGGGTCGCTCTTTGAGGGGTAAGGTTTCAAAAGGTAGAAATGGCGAAAGAGATCGAAATGGGGGCGGATGCCCAAGAAAGCCTCACAGAGGTGAACAAAGAGAGAGATTTGCAGGATGGAATTGGGATTCAAGTTCACCAATTCAATGCTGTAGAAGAAGAGAAGACCGCGAAGAAAGGCGCAGGCAGGAAGGCCCAGCCCGCGTTGGAAGAAGGATTCAAAGACAACAATCTCTTCGGAACGGGGGGTTGGGATGGATTCACCTGCGGTCGGTCGTGCGGAGATCAAGGTCAGGGCTGGTAGAACCCCGTCGTCCACCATGGATTGCAACCGCTCCTCCGTTGTGATCGAGGTGGTCCAATCTTGAGGCAAAGGCTGCGGGGAGGCATTCTTGGAAGATTGAGAAGACATTTTCGGAGGAAAGATCAACGGCGGCGCAAGGGTGCGAGCACAACAGCAGTTAACTCTGGCGGCGGAGAAGGCGGAGAGACAAAGGAAGCAGAAGAGGCAGGAGTGCGCGATGGGAAAAATGAACCGTCGGCTTAGTCTTTAAAGGGGGAAAATTAGGTTTTCGCCGAATCGGCGGGAAAGAGATTGACCCTGCTCTATGCTTCGTAATGATTTGCTAACCTGGCATCCTGACATACAGAGGCAGTTATGGTTTGACCATGTCATGTTTGGGACATGTTGCTCCCCATGATGGGATGTTTAACCACTTATCGAACTAAGCAAGACGTGTGTATCCTCCGGTCTGGATTAAAAAGATCTTCTTGCGATATGCCCCACGTTGGGTCGTAGATTGGTTACCGCATGATGGAATCATATATCGCAGGTTGAGCCTGATAAGGCATGGTTCCAATGGTATGCCCCAAGATGGGTCGATAAGCTGTGCATCGTGACAAAACGAGTACGGATACTATTCGGATAAACCTTGATATGTCCCAAGTTGGACCAGAGCTATATCCTACACCAGTCGGATATAGGTATCACTCGGCCATGAGCCAAGAAAACCCTGATACGCTCCAAGTCGAGCTTAAGCTATGTCCTACGGATATGGGTATCACTCAGCCAAGAGCCACATAATTATGATACGCTCCAAGTTGAGCCTAAAATATATCTTACAGCAGTCGGATATGGGTATCACTCGGCCACGAGCCAAGAAAATTTTGATATGTCCCAAGATGGACCAGAGCTGTATCCTACACCAGTCGGATATGGGTATCACTCGACCAAGAGCCATGTAAGCGTGATACGCTCCAAGTTGAGCCTATGCTATATCCTACACCAGTCGGATATGGGTATCACTCGGCCATGAGCAAAGGAAGTCCTCATACGTTCCAAGCCAAGCCTAAGCTATATCCTAGGCAGTCGGATATGGGTATCACTCGGCCAAGAGCCACGCAAATCCTAACATGTCCCAAGTCGGACCTAAGGTATATCCTACGACAATTGGATGCGAATTTCACTCGACCAAAGAACCATGCAAGCTTCGATATACGCCAAGCTGGGTCTAAACTATGTCAAGCGTTCATGGAGAACACTTGAAAAAGGTACTTCTTTATTATATATAAATTCCCCAGGCATTATGCTTGGGAAAATATTGCATTTACAAGGTCTTACACCTCTCCGCGGCGCACGCGGCCGAGCGCCTCTACGAGGGCTTCCCTAGCCCTATAGAGAGCGGGGAAGATCTCGAGGAGGGTGTCGACGATGACGCGATCGAGGGTGACTGCTTTATCTTTCGCCCATTCCGCCATGGCGAGGTCAAAAAACGCCCACTCCTCAGCAAGATCAAAGTCCTGGCCGTCTATGAAGATCCCTCGGAAAAAGGTGGAGCTCAGAGCAAGAAGATGGGGAACTAAGTGTGAGGGAATAAAATTCCAGAAGCACTGGATCGCCTTTTATAGCTGATGCAGTAAAGTTGAAGTAAATGCGAAGATGTAATGACATCAGAAGCCGAGGAGGCTCGTAGTTAAGATGGTTTCAAAAGCCAAGGAGTTTTTAGCAAATGAATTGGCACAGAAAATCAAGACGACCTAGAAGACTGCCTGGGCTGATCATTGAAGAGGAAGGATATTAAGGTTTCGCTTTGTGCATTCAACCAAAATATCAAAGGTTATATTCGAGTCCTTCATAATCCCCTTGCTGCAAAGAAAAGCATTCAAGTCAAAGAAAAAACCAGTCAGAGGTTTATGCTAGTAGCTGAAAGCGCGGAACCAAGTTGAGTCCCAGATAAAGATATAGCAACCGGATCATGAATCACTCGGGGGCTACTGTGGAATATATGAAACCAAATGTCTTCATAACCGGCCCAGAATCGCTTGAAGGAGAAACGGGCCGAGTAAGGCCCGTATGAAAGCTCCCGCCAAGCCGTGTTCTTCGCATGTAAGGGTACATCCTATAGACAGTTGAACATGTATTTAGATATAAAAGATACGGTTGTAATCCGAGTTGTTAATAGGGTAGATAAAGATGTAAACTCTATCCTGTAACCGATTAGAATCATATAACTGATCGGAATCTCTTAACCGATCGGGACTGTAAACCGCCCCACCCCCATTATATAAGGGAGAGGGCGGGCAACAACAGGGAGATAGCACATCGCATATTGCGTCATAGAGCTCATGAGCAACCTTAGATCCAAGAGATCCACATAATCCCAGCACACAAGACTAGGGTATTACCTCCTCCATCGAGGGCGTGAACCTGTTTAAACCTTTGTCTTGTGTGACCTTCGAGTTTGACATCTAGCGCCTACCCCATAAATTTATTGCCGATTACAAAAGTCGACACCAACAAGGATGATTATCGTTCACAATCTGGATTTGTATACATTTTAAATGGAGGGGCAGTGAGTTGGAAAAGTTCCAAACAAGACACGACTGCTGATGATACGACGGAGGCCAAGTACATTGTGGCTTCTAAAGCTGCAAAAGAGTGTGTTTGGATAAAGAAATTCATTTCTAAATTGAGTGTGGTTCCTAATTATTCCAGCGCAATGAATCTCTATTGTAATAATAGTGGAGCCACTGCGCAGGCTAAGGAAACAAGGTCCCTTCGAAAGTACAAACACAAACTCAGGCGATATCATCTTATTCGCGAGATTATGGATAGAGGAGAGTAAAGTGAAGGACCGAGATGGCGAACAGAGGGGGGGTGAATGGTCGCAAATAAAAATTCCCCCAAAATACTCCAACAAAAACCTCGACAAGATTGTTTAAAAGGAATTGTGAAAAACCCGAAAAACTAGACAACTATGTGTACCCCAAGCTTGGATGGATAAGTACCATAAAATATGTGGGGATTTTTGAGTCACAATCCTGGTTGTCTAGTGTCCAAAAGAAAGAGGAATCAATTCAAACTCTTGCTTTTAGAAAGGACATCAATTCAAATTACAAAAGTCACTTTCAGAAAAGCAAAAGCAGGATTTCCAGAACTTGTCCTCAATTTGCACAGGAGGTTGGTGGGTTTCTGTAGCTCACAAAATTTTGAGACTTTTTCTCCCTGTGAGAATTAGAGTCGTGAAGAACTCCACCAAATTTCTCCTCAAAAATCCTTACAGAAAAACAAGGAAAAATCGAAGAACACAGTCTGGTCAAGAACTTCGAGCAGAAAGTTTGGGGCTCGGTTTTCACCTCATGGCGCCCAAACGGTGCAACAAGTGAACACAAAAATTTTTCTGCAAGCGGATATCAGAGTCCGGCACCTCCTCCAAGAAGAATCACTCAAAAAGGATTTTTCTATATTTTTAAAAAAATCAAACACTGACTGCTGCGCGAAGAACAAGTTCAGAACAAAGTTGGAACTTGAAAGAAAAGATGTTCTCTACTCAATCCAAGAGTGCAAAAGAGATGTAAAACCATATGAACACACTCAAAACATCCAAGAACAGCAGCATTTAGAAGGAGGGGAGGCAAATCCAAATTACTTGAAAGTAAATTATGGAATGTAATTATGGAAAGTAAATACTGAATTTAAATTGCGTAAAGTAAAGACATAATGTAAATGCGCAAAATAAATTCAGAGGTGGATGAATAAAACTTTCATTTCTAGAAGGGGAGGTTACAAAGCCTCACATTCATGTGGGCATAGCTCAAATGAGCATCAAAAACCTCAACACCTTCAAGGGAAGGAGGCTACCCCTCCACCCCTATTTATACTACTCTTGGGCCACCTACCACCCTTGGATGAGTCCCTCAACCCTAGAGCACTCATCTAAGGGCTAGGATTAACCCACACACACAGCCATGCAAGGGCTAACCCAAAACCCACACACATACCGGGTTTTCTTGCACGGTTTTCTAAGCATACTACCTAGACACGCTAACCTATCAACTAGACCGCAATCCGACGGCCCTCATTGATCCACGCGGCATCTAGCTAGCATCAACTCCTTTCCTTGTCTTCTTGACTTGCCCGACTCCGCCTCCGATCATCTTCCGCGATCTCCCAACCGTCTCGACCTCCGACACTCCTCGCCTAGTCCCGGTCATCCTTCGCCTCACCATGACCTAGCACCGTCGTCTCCGCAACCATCAAAAACAAGGAAACTCCTCACATAGCAATGCCCACAAAGATGTGCAATAAACCATGCAACTCATCACTACCGTGTCCATACGACCAGATCGCCACTCTGGCAAAGACAACTCAAATTGCTTCATTTTGAAAATCAATCCAAATCAAACTCAAACTTGAGCACACCTTGCTCAAATAAAGTCAAATACTCATCACAAACATGGATGGACCTCCACATGGTCCTTCAATCTCCCCTTGATGAGTATATTGACAAACCATACAAAAAGCATAAATTTGAGTTTGAAGAAAATGAAGAAGAAAGCAATTTTAGTTGCAAAGTCAAACTTGGTCCAAAGATAGAAATTAGAACCATGACCAAGTTGACGAAGAGGAATTCAGATTTTAGAGTTAAATTTAAGAAAGAGCAAGTTTTCAACAAAACTCTAAAATCCAACTAAACATGTCAAATGTGATTATGAGATTATGATCCAATGTAAGTAGTAGCATAGTTTTACAAAGATCATAATAACCAAATAAGCATTCACATTTTTATCTTTTAGTGATGCCTTTTCTACGTTATCTCCCCTTTGGCAATATAGGCATCAATTTTTTTATGTATGCATGAAATGCAATCGAAAAAGCTTTGATGATTATCCAATTGATCAAAATGGAAGGATATTACACCAAGCTTGTCAATTTTTAGAAGATGACTAAACTAAGACATGTCCAAGTGCAAATACGAGCTTAGTTTTGAATATTTCATTTTAGCAAGATTTGACAAGTGCAACACTTAGCTTTAGTTTCAAAAATAGAAGAATAGCCACTCTAAGGATCAAAAGGAAAACCTAGAGTTCAACCTACTCAACACGTTGGGGAATCTAGAAGAGCATACAAGGTCCTTGGGCTCATTTATCACTTTATGCAAATTTTGATTTATCATCATACAAGACATAGCGGGTGCAAATGTTTGACATTATTTGCATTCTTTACCCACATATGTCTTTGTTTTTAATTTATTTGCATTTTCTTTTGACAACCAATTGACTCAAGCCGTATGCGACCATCTCAAGATGAGCTCTTAAGAGGATGGTCTAGGTCAAACACGATGTATTCCAAGTTCATCCCAAGTGCAATGGGAAGCGGTCTTGTGAATACAAGGTGTTGAGTCGTATGTGCACAAGAAGAGTCAATTTTGTTTAATTTTCATTTTTAGCACAACGATTCATGAGCAATTGAAGGACTCTGCATGGATCAAACTAGTTTCACCTAAGTTGCTATAGGGACTCTAGAGAACTCCTAAATTTCTCAAATTATGGCACAAACCTCTAGAGAAGAAACCTAGCAAGTAAAAGCAACAAGTTTCATCAAGTTTTTCATTTAAGGCTTATTTCATTTTTAAGCTTAGCAAGTTAAATGAACTTGGACATACCTAAGTTAGTGATTTTCTTCAAATGATGTAGCATGGTGTATAGCATGAAGAAGAAATCAATTGCATAATAGACAAAGCTCATAAAACAGAAAATGCAGTCTAAATGCAATGCATGAACAGATTCCCAAACTCCCCTCAACAAATGAATCAATTTTAAGCTCAAATCTGGTTAAAGTTGAGTTATTATCAAGATTAGGCATAAAGAAAACCCGAATGAACTCAATAATAACGAGAAAAGCAGAATGAGGAGAAGAAGTCGAGAAACCGCAAAACCGGATGGCTATAGAGCATAGAAAGATAGAAGAGACTCACTACGGCTCGGACTCGCTCTTATCTTCTCCAAAGGATCGACATAGGAAGTGAATCTAGATCCCAACTAAGGAGTGCACATGCACTCTGCCTACCCAGAGGCCCAATACCGCTAGACTTATAAGGCGTGAGGGAACTCAACCTAGAGAGAAGAGAGAACAACTAATCACGCATGATAGCAACCTAAAGCACAAGATAAGAGGTCAATGCAAGGCATGCGAGAAGTCTAAGTGAGTGAACTCAACTCAAGAAAACAAGCCCAAAGTCACCCGGAAGAAACACAAAGAAAAGAAAAGTCGAAGAAAACATATAATACATAATATACAAACCAGCTCCCCCTCACGAAAGGCCGTAAGGGCTCACGACTCCAAGCTCACTCCTCAAGGCAACAAACTGGAGCTATCCAAAGGCTTGGTGAAAATATCGCTAATCAAGGTCACTCTCACGAATCAAGCGCGATATCTCCCTTCTCCACATGGTCTCTAAGGAAGTGATATCTAATATCAATGTGCTTGGTCGGGAATGTTGCACTGGTTTTTAGCAATGCAAATGGCTGAAGTGTTGTCACGAAAAGTGGCACACTCTCTATCTCTAACCCATAGTCCCGTAAGGTCGATCTCATCCAGAGCACTGCTACAAAGATCTAGTTTGCGAGAACATACTCGGCCTCGTGGTGGATGTGCAACTCGGATCGCTTCCTAGATGACCAAGAAACAAGAGAAGTGCCAATGAATTGGCAAGTGCCGAAGTGCTCTTCCTATCTATCCTCTACACCAAAGAAAGTCGGCATCGTAAAAGGCTCTAAGAGATAGACAAGAAGACGAAGAGTACCAAATACCATAATCGGTGGTAGCACGAAGGTACGAAGATGCGCTTGACCGCTTTGGCGTGAGAGGCGCGAGGAGAAGCTTGAAATCGAGCGCACGCACACACAACAAAATGTATGTCCGGCCTCAAGTAGTGAGGTACAAGAGGAGCCGATCATGCTCAAACTCCTTTTGATCGCAGGCTCACCATCCTCATCGGGCTCGAGGACAGCGGTGGTGGCCATAGGAGTCATCACCGGCTTCCCATCGACATGTCGAAACACCTCAGAGGTCACGGGTATATTTGCCTTGATGCAAGAAAGTACCTCCCGAGTCCGCTTGATTTGGAAGCCAAGAAAGTAGCTCAACTCGCCCATCATACTCATCTCAAACTCAGGCTCATCACCTCGTAAAACCGAGACACAAGCGAATGAGATGAGCCACCAAAATTATATCGCCCACATAAACCGACAAGAAGAAAATGAGACTCATGGTGTCGATGAACAGAGTTTTTCTACTAAGCCCATTTTGAAGTCATGGCTGAGAAGATAAGACTTGAGCCTCTCATACCATGCTTTGGGGGCCTGCTTGAGTCCATACAAAGCTTTGGAGAGCTTGTATACATGACTCGGAAACTTGGGGTTCTCGAATCTCGGAGGTTGTTTGACATAAACCTCTTCCTCAATATAGCCATTGAGGAATGCACTCTTGACATCCATTTGATAGAGCTTGAAGCCTGGGATGCAGAGAATGCAAGCGGGATCCTAATAGCCTCTAGTCTAGCTACGGGGCAAAGGTCTCCTCAAAGTCAAGACCTCAACCCGAGAAAAACCCGTGCAACTAGCCTAGCCTTGTTGCGTAATGACAACCCCATCCTCACTGCTTATTTTTGAACACCCACTTGGTCCCAATGATATTATGACCAGATGGGGACTCGACAAGTCGCCATACCTTGTTCCTCTCAAAGTTCTCAAGTTCTCATGCATAGCATTAATCCACGATTCATCGGATAATGCATGAGAAACATCTTCGGCTCAAAGGAGGCAACGAAGGCGAGTGGAGGCAGAATCGACAAACCTGATTTTGAGCGAGTGACGCGCCAAACAGATCACCAATGATCCGATCGGTGGATGAGCTCGATATGACGGGAGGACCGAAGCGTAGTGGCCTCTACCTCATGCATGTAAGAGGTAGGAGCAGAGCCACTACCAAGGAGAGTCGGAAGGCAAGGGTGGTCTCCCGAGGTGCGTAAATGGAAACAGGAGGCACCTCGGGTATAGAGGGAACTGGATCCGGTGGAACACCATCATCCTCATCTTCTACAAAGATGGTCTCGGAGGGATAAGAAGAGCTCAAAAATCGTGTCTATCTCCGGCTAGCCTCATCAAAGGTCACATCACAGTCTCTATGATCCTATGCGCATCAACACCTGCACCCTATAGCTACGAGAAGAAGTCGAGTAACCTAGAAAGATACCATCGTAAGAGCGAGACTCAAACTTATCTAGGTTACTGACTTTAAGATAAAACACTTGCAACCAAAACGCGAAAATGAGACACACCGGGCTTTCGCCATACCTCAACTCATAAGAAGTGCGATGCAAATGTGCTCTCAAAACACGCGATTAGAAACATGGCAAGCAAGAGCTATAGCCTCATTCAAAACTTCCTAGGAGTATCAGACTGTCTAGCATCGTCCCAGCCATCTCAACCGTGGTCCTGTTCTTCCTTTCCACTACGCCATTCTCACGAGGGGCGAGGGAGAAGAGAACCGATGCTCTAAACCGGACTCCACACAAAAACTCTCAAAGTAGGAATTCTTGAACTCCGTGCCATTATCACTGCAGATAGCTCAGAATGCACCGGGAGCTCAATAGACAACCCATCGATCAAACCCCTGAAGTGAGAAAAGTCTCATCCTTCGAGGCCATGAAGAATACCCAAGAGAATCTAGAAAATCATCAACGATGACAAGAACATACCACTTCCTCCCGCCGATCGCACTCTATTTGGACCAATAGTGTCCATATGTAAAAGCTGTCCCGGTGCATCAGTCATCACTACGGATCGGAGGATGAGAAGCAAGAACCATCTTGCCATGTCGGCAAGGAGAGCAAACTAAGTCTTTGACCATCTTGAGTTTGGGCAAACCCGAATGAGATCGTGGTCGCTAACTCGGTCAAATGATCAAAACCAATGTGACCAAGTCTCCTATGCCGAAGGAGAGATCACGGACTCGAAGCAATCAAACATCGAAGAGAGTCTCCGGAAGAAGCGAAAAATCAGCACGAAAGACTCTCCCAAATCTAGAAATCCCAAGAACTAACCCTCCCGATGAATCAAGGATTCTACAGCATTACTCTTGAAGCTTACCTCGAAAGAGTCATCGATAAGTCGAGAAACAGAGAGCGATTGTATTGCAGCTTACTTACTAAGGCAACATCTTTAAGAATGAAATTTTGGTTAATGCAGATGGTACCTTTAGCAATGACTCTACCAAGATGCATCCCCAAAAGTTATTAACTCATCACGGGGCTCGGACTAGGAAGAGAACTAACGAGAATCTCCGGTCATATGACGAGAACAACCGAGTCAACAATCCAAACATCGCCCTTCCCCATCCGATGAACTCGATCAAGACACAAGAGAGAAAGATGACTCAAGATCGGATAGAGTGAAGACTTAGGAACCCAATATGAACCATACGACACCTCAGTACCACCACGTAAGAAGATCGACTCGAGTGTCTCTCGACGCCAACTCTCACACGATCAGAGCAACTCGTAGATAATCTAGAGTCAAAGCGGGTTGGCACGCCGTGGTGCAAAAGCCGACCATCCCGAAGAAGGCTGCTGGATCTCCTACCGAGAAAACACCTCACGCCACCGATGTCTACCTCGATGGGAAAACGAGGAATATCAAGAGGACGGGGAAGATCGACTACGAACAGCTCCGTGACTAAAACTCAAGAACTAGCATGAAAACCAAGTCCTGGACGCTGCCCAAAAACAGGCGACTCTCTAACCTGTCTAGAAGCAGTGTGTGTCTTAGGAGCACTCAAAGTCTGAGGATGATCCTGAATACCCCTAAGAGCAGCAACACGCTCACGCCGAGTGATCTTGGCGCGCCAAGCAAAAATCTACTAGGTGACCATCCTTCTTACTGGAAGGTGCATGTGTACTTCGCCTTGCTAGAGGCGAAGCAATAGGAGTAACACCTTCAGTCGGTCAAGTCCTATGGACAACCCTAGCAGACCTAAACACGGTGGTACTCACTCTGGGAGCTACCACAATCTCACCACTCTTGGAGCCGCGCACTATGGTGGGAGGATGCGCCCGAGCGTGCTCCAAGGATCAAATCCTAGACCTTGATTGAATCTACTAATCTTGGATTGGTCTAGAATAAGATTGAGCTTCTTCTTGCCTCCAACAAACTTCTCGAGAGTGCTCATAAGATCTTGGCAATCTCGGAAGAAAGAAGCACAAGAAGAACAAGGGGAAGGAGAGGAAGAAGAACCGAGAAAGATGAGCTCTCTCAAAGATGTGCATTTTCTCCTCAAAGACGGCTGCCTCAATCTTGAGGGCCTCGGAAGAAACGCAAGGAGCATCTCTAATTCTATGGGCTTGGTCTTCTAATTTCTTCCTAAGCTCGACATGGATTTTATCCAAGTCCCCACAATCTCAAGACATCGCAAGCAATATTTTTGTGACTTATCTAGTAAGTCCTTAGCAAGTTTAGCACACTTGACATTCAGTGGTTTCATTGTCAAGTTTTAATTGCTTCTGACCCTCACATGAGTTGACTGGGTCCTTAGAAGCATGTGATTCAAGTTCATTGTTTCTAGCGTAAAGCTTCCTAAGGTGTTCGCCATGGCATCAATTTCGCAAGCAATTTAGGGCAATTAGAGCATGATGGAGTGGAGTGAGCATGAAGAAAACTAGCCTCAACAGGAATAGCATCAACAGAACTAGTGCTAGAATTTTTCAACCTAAGACCATCAAGTTCAACAAGCACACTATCATGTATGGTCCTTAGGTTCTCCAACTCCACAAGAATAGCATCACACAAAGAGCAATCATCGGTGACTCGGGAGGAGATCTAAGTGAAGCTAACTCCGAGTCAAGGTACCTACTTCCTTCTCAAGCTCTGTACACCTAGCTCTAGCTTTAGCATGAAATTTTCCTAATTTGCGTAAAGCTTCGTTGAGCTGGTCATAGGAGGGTACCTCGTCCGAGTCATTTGAGAGCTCTGAGTCGCTGATGTCGCTTGTGTCGCCATGAAGCACATGCCGAGAAGTCGTCGCCGCCTTTCTTCTCTTGCGGATCATCCTCACCCTCGTCGCTCCATGTCTCCGTGTCGGAGAGGTTGATGTCGCTGCGCGGCAAGGACGCGGTGGAAGAGCTTCTTGTTCTTGGAGAAGTTGCGGTACTTCTTCTCGTCGTGCGCCGTTCACAAACCGAGGCTTCTTGTTGCGGTTCTTGTCGGTGTAGTCGTTCTTGCCCGAACCGCCAAGCGTCATTCTTGCCCTTCTCCGCCTTGGGATAGTTCGCCGAATGTGGTTGGGGCCACCACACTCAAGCGGTGATCATGCCACCTCTCTTCCTCTCTCTCACCCTCTTGTATGCATGAGAAAACTTACGAGCAAGAAGAGCAAGCTCATTTTTCGAAATTTTTCCGCTTGGTCATCGCTAGCTCGCAAAGGGCGGAAAGAGAGAAACCAATAGAAGGATCAAGAAGAAGATCCAATGGGATCGGTGACCAAAGCCATCGGTGAAATTTCGTCTTCCGAGAGACGACATCGATCTCATGAGTCTTGAGGCGGAATAAAGCCCGTCAAGAGTCGAGTCGATAAGTCGGTGGTGTCCTTGATGGTGGTCACCTTCATCTCCCAAACCGAAGGTCGAGTGCGGTCAAGAAATGCCGAGCATTGTCCGAGTCGGGGTATATGCAACCAAGCGCTCGGAGGTCGCCAAAATCTTTGTAAACCGACCAAAACACTCGCCGAGACTCTCACGGTAGCGTTGATCAAACTTGTTGTACTCGTGCTTGAACTGGTCTGCCTCACGCCTTGATTTGAGTAGAGCCCTCATGGTAAGCATCGAGGGTTACCCAAATCTCGTGAGCGGAGCGAAGGTGAGAAATCCTATCATACTCACATGGCTAAGACCTGTATGAGAATGTTCCTTGCCTTAGCATTCGCCTCAACGTCAACCATATTGATGGCCGTGACATTTTCATCGCCAGGAACCTCATACGGAGTTTCACCTTCGCCATATCGTAGCCCAGGCGTGATGTATGACTCCATCAGGGACTTCAAAAGGAAAATCAACTCCATTAAAGATGGGTGGCTTGGTGGAATATTTGTCCGTCGCCATGGCTCTTGAGACCGGTCAAGATCTAGAAAGAGCAGAACCGGCTCTGATACCAATTGAAGGACCGAGATGGCGAACAGAGGGGGGGTGAATGGTCGCAAATAAAAATTCCCCCAAAATACTCCAACAAAAACCTCGACAAGATCGTTTAAAAGGAATTGTGAAAAACCCGAAAAACTAGACAACTATGTGTACCCCAAGCTTGCATGGATAAGTACCATAAAATATGTGGGATTTTGAGTCACAATCCTGGTTGTCTAGTGTCCAAAAGAAAGAGGAATCAATTCAAACTCTTGCTTTTAGAAAGGACATCAATTCAAATTACAAAAGTCACTTTCAGAAAAGCAAAAGCAGGATTTCCAGAACTTGTCCTCAATTTGCACAGGAGGTTGGTGGGTTTCTGTAGCTCACAAAATTTTGAGACTTTTTCTCCCTGTGAGAATTAGAGTCGTGAAGAACTCCACCAAATTTCTCCTCAAAAATCCTTACAGAAAAAACAGGAAAAATCGAAGAACACAGTCTGGTCAAGAACTTCGAGCAGAAAGTTTGGGGCTCGGTTTTCACCTCATGGCGCCCAAACGGTGCAACAAGTGAACTCAAAAAATTTTCTGCAAGTGGATATCAGAGTCCCGCACCTCCTCCAACAAGAATCAAACACTGACTGCTGCGCGAAGAACAAGTTCAGAACAAAGTTGGAACTTGAAAGAAAAGATGTTCTCTACTCAATCCAAGAGTGCAAAAGAGATGTAAAACCATATGAACACACTCAAAACATCCAAGAACAGCAGCATTTAGAAGGAGGGGAGGCAAATCCAAATTACTTGAAAGTAAATTGCGGGAATGTAATTGCGGGAAAGTAAATACTGAATTTAAATTGCGTAAAGTAAAGACATAATGTAAATCATAAAATAAATTCAGAGGTGGATGAATAAAACTTTCATTTCTGGAAGGGAGGTTACAAAGCCTCACATTCATGTGGGCAAAGCTCAAATGAGCATCAAAACCTCAACACCTTCAAGGGAAGGAGGCTACCCCTCCACCCCTATTTATACTACTCTTGGGCCACCTACCACCCTTGGATGAGTCCCTCAACCCTAGAGCACTCATCTAAGGGCTAGGATTAACCCACACACACAGCCATGCAAGGGCTAACCCAAAACCCACACACATACCGGGTTTTCTTGCACAGTTTTCTAAGCATACTACCTAGACCCGCTAACCTATCAACTAGACCGCAATCCGACGGCCCTCATTGATCCACGCGGCATCTAGCTAGCATCAACTCCTTTCCTTGTCTTCTTGACTTGCCCGGACTCCGTCTCCGATCATCTTCCGGCGATCTCCCAACCGTCTGGACCTCCGACGCTCCTCGCCTAGTCCCGGTCATCCTTCGCCTCACCATGACCTAGCACCGTTGTCCTGCAACCATCAAAAACAAGGAAACTCCTCACATAGCAATGCCCACAAAGATGTGCAATAAACCATGCAACTCATCACTACCGTGTCCATACGACCGGTACTGCCACTCCTGGTAGTGACAACTCAAATTGCTTCATTTTGAAAATCAATCCAAATCAAACTCAAACTTGAGCACACCTTGCTCAAATAAAGTCAAATACTCATCACAAACATGGATGGACCTCCACATGGTCCTTCATAAAGATATGCAAAGTTCAAATGGATTCAAATGTTGCTGATCCGTTGATAAAACCCCTCTCGCAACCAAAGCATGAGGCGCGTATAAGAGCTATGAGTATTAGATACCTAAATGATTAACTCTAGTGCAAGTGGGAGACTGTTGAAAATATGCCCGAGAGGCAATCATAGAGATTATTATATTTCCTTAAATGTTCATAAACTATGAGCTTGTTCATTGAATAACATCATAGATACTGATTAACATGTACATGACTTGTTTGTGAAACTCTGTGTTCTTCTTTATGATGTTCATTCTAAAGAAGGGGTCCCTAGTCGATAATCATATGAGGACACATATGAGTAGACTAGCATATGTATTGGTCGATGATCATGTTTCACGGGTTATAGATATGGAGATATCAAATCAATAATATGGACACATGTTAGAGAACATGGTATTAAAAATCGACCCACTATGAGACATTGCGAGAACGTTGTATTCTTTCATGTCATCAGTTGGTCTCATATACGATGTGTATGCTATATCCTTCGACTTGAGATTGTCGCATGTTCTCAAGATACGTAATGGCTTACTTATGGGTCGTCAAACCCTACACCGTAACTGGGTAGTTATAAAGATGGCTTTCAGGTTTATCATGAAACATGCTGTGAGGTGTTGTCAATCAAAATAGGATTTGCCCCTCCATAAAACGGGAGAGATATATCTAGGCCTCTCGAGTGGATGGATTCCAGAAACGCATGGCCATGCTACTCAAGTTATCGATTCAAAGAGTTAACTCGATGTATTCGGGAATCCGAGTCACGGCATAGATAAAGAGTGGTCGAGCTATCCAAATAAGGATGACAACAAATCGCCTTGGGTTTGACCAATATCGTGAGGCAAAAAGAAATGCATATAGGATATTGTTGAGGTTCGTCCAATCTTTACATGTACATGGGAATCGACACGTCCTGCTAGGGGCCATGCTGGTTATTAGTCGAGTAAGAGTATTCGATCTATGTCTGGTCGAGTAGGAGTACTTGAGCCGTGACTGGTCGAATAAGGATACTTGATCTATGTCTGGTCGAGTAGGACTAATCGAGCCATGTCTAGTCGAGTAGGAATACTCGGGCAATGTCCAAGTGCACGTGAACCTATAGGGTCGCACACTTAAGTGCCTGTAATCAATTCGGATAGGGATATGAGTTGTAATGGGCTTAGAGTTCCTAACAGGCTTCAAAGGTTGAAACCCGTTATGGGACGTCTATATAAATGGAGGAGGTGCTGGCCTTGCGATAGAGAGACACACCAAAAACACAATAGGAATTCTGAATTTCTGAAACTCTAGCCGCCACCCCTCCTTCGCCCTGAACCGCACAGTCGGCGCTAGCACTCTAGCGTGTGGTGTTCTTGCCCCGTTTGTGTGGATACCTTGGAGGCGTTGCTGCGAAGCTTCAACGCTAGGATGATCCACAACCTGTGAAAGTCTCAAGGAGCTGTTGAGGAGGAGCAAGGCTAATACGACTACATCTGCACCACCGCACTACATCGACTCTACTTCCGCTACGGGTCTGCAAGTCTAGTGGTAATTCTGTGATCTATAACTTGCAGTGGTTCCTTTGTTATGCGGTAGAAAATTCTGTTTTTCACTAGAGTAGCCACGCGTTCCCCGGCACTTAGTATTCTAGGATGAATGGAGTATAAAGTCTCATGCGCTTCTTTGAGTAACAGCTCCTTAAGCTCTTTCTGATCTAGTACGCAGATACGATTCTCATACCAAATAGTACCTTGTTCATCTTCGGTGAAACCTAGGGCTTTTGCTTTCTTCATATTGCTCTTAATCTCCATGATGTCTGTATCATCGACCTGTTCTTCTCAAATTTGATCCGCAGGGTGTACTTCCAAAGTAGCCAAGTAACCTTCTTGAACCACTTCCAGATTAAGCTTTTGGAATTCCTCATACAATGCTGGCTGACTTTCTTGAATCATCATAGTATTATAGTAGCTCTTTCTACTCAAAGCATCAACTACCACATGGGCTTTACCTGGATGATAATGAATTCCAATGTCATAGTGTTTGATCAACTCCAACCATCTTCTTTGGCTCATATTGAGGTCAGCATGGGTAAAAATATACTTTAAACTCTTGTGATCAGTGTTAACCTCACAACAATTTTCGATGAGGTAATGACACCAAATGTTTAAAGCATGCACTACTGCTGTCAATTCCAAATCATGGGTAGGATACCTTCTTATCTTGCATTAGTGCACAACCGAGTCCTTGTCAGGATACATCAAAAAATATCTCAAAATTCCTTCTGATATCCGGTAGAATAAGCACTAGGGCAGGTGTCAAACACTTCTTTAGCTCTTGGAAACTCTGCTCACACTCTGGTGTCCAAACGAATTTCTTCTCCTTTTTCAATAGCTGAGTGAGCGGTCTAGCTTTTCTGGAAAATCCTTCTATGAAACGGATGATATCCTGCAATTCCAAAAAAAATCTGACTTGGGGTACCATCTTGTGTGACTCCCAAACTAGCACATCTTTTACCTTACCAGGGTCAATAGTGACTCCTTCTGCCGATATGACATGTCCTAAGAAAGCAACTTCTTTCATCCAAAACTCACATTTACTGAACTTTGCGTATAGCTGGTTGTCCCTTAGCTTTTTCAAAACTTGGTGCAAGTGATCCTCGTGTTATTCCTCACTCTTGGAGTAGACCAAAATGTCATCAATGAAGACAACGACAAACTTATCCAAATATTCGATGAATACCTTATTCATCAAGGTCATGAAGTAAGTAGGGGCATTGGTCAATCCAAAGGACATCACGGTATACTCATACTATCCATATCGAGTCACAAAAGCTGTCTTGGGAATATCCTCTTGACGAATCTTCAATTGATGATAACCTGATCTCAAGTCAATCTTTGAGAACACTCCTGCTCCTTCAAGTTGGTCAAATAAATCATCAGACCTTGGCAAAGGGTACTTATTCTTTATGTTGACCTCATTGAGAGAACAATAATCTACACACATTCTCTGAGTACCATCCTTTTTCTCAACAAGAAGAATTGGGGCTCTCCATGGCAAAGAACTTGGTCGAACAAAACCTTGATCTTGGGGCAAGTGTACAACATACCTAACACACAAGCAATGAAAATCCTAATATACACAGACTATACGTACTAAACTGAAAGGAGGGCAAGATCAAACACCATTGGCCACTAAAAACCTATCTTACATGGTAGTCTTCTCGGACATACTCTTGACAGCTTGGTCCTCACCTTCCTTCGTTTGAATCCTTGTAGAAGACCAGAGGCTTTGAGAATTTCATGAGATAAGATCAATTTATACTTTCAAAACAAAATTTCATCAAAGGAGAGGAATAAGAAACTAAGAATAAGATGAGAGGAGACAAACTATTAAATACCAATTTATTGGTTTGATTTAGAAAATTATTTTGATGACCATGCTAACTAGGATAGCGACCTACAATCGATATGGCTCTGATACCATCTCTGTCGAGACCCGGATTTGCAAATCTGAAACCCTCTGTGTATACTACACTAGTCCAGGATCACGCTAGTGCACACAGTGGAAACATAGATGAAATATCATTCCATACAATGAATTAACTAACAAAGTGGCAAATTATTATTAAGTAAAGCAACGGACCTTATGGTCAAAGTTTACACCACTATGCCTTTAGGGCTTAAGAAACAAACAAACTGTTGTAGAGGAAATAAAATAACTTAGGCCATTCGACATGCCATAGGCAATTGTCTGGGAAACACCTTCCTAATCCACGTAGTCTTCATAATATTCTTCCTCATGATATTCAATATTTCCTGGTCCTTCCTCAGTAACTGATCAACAAAGGTGTAAAGCCGTGAGTACAAAAAGTACTCAGCAAACCGCACAGAAATGATGCAATATATTCATGAAGGCTTGACAAAGGGTAGACATATGGTTCATTTGCAGAAAGCAGCAACTTGAATTGAAATACAGTAAATAGGTTGAAAGCACATTTACGAAAATATAATAAATAATTGGTAAATCAATGGTAGACAACATGAACATAATGGCGAGGCATCACCTTACACCATCTAAAACAATGTTCAACCACCAAATTCAACACATAACTTTAGACAACAAAGCAACAGTGAACTCTCCATTCACATCCCAACAAATCTACCATCTAACATTGTAGAAACACTCTATACCTCATGTGAAATTTCCGGGCATCTCCATGACCGCGGACACGGCTATTCGAATAGTTTTACACTCTTTAGAGGTTGTACAGCTTTACCCACAAGATATGATCATATCTTTGTGCAATGTCATTAGCACACTTCCTTTGGTGTGCCGCAGAGAGATCATGAGAAAGCTTTTACAATGCACTGTCTAAACTCTGTACTGTCCGCTAAGGTTTCACCCCTCAGGGTCCCCTCTTGTGTCTTGCGAATCTAACCGTCCATCACGGAACCCACACCACCAATTGGCAGTACTCAAGGCTAGATATTTCAAATTAATCAGCTAGGTCTGTCGCATACTAGACTTGTGGTTGTACGATTAGGCCCAGTTCAATAGCGCACAAGATTTAGTCCTTAAGTTGTATCAGGCAAGACATCCACATCCCAATGTGCTAAAAGCACCCCCTTTACTGCACGATCACTTGCCGGAGGGAAAACAAATTCGTTCAACCAAGACCAATGGCAACCCTGCTATGGTACAACAAATTTTACAAGAGTGGCTATCGGCCACAATTCAATATCTCATTAAGTCAAGATTAACATTATTCAACATGTGATATGAATCCCATCGTATAACTAAGCAGGTCTAAGCATAGCTACGATAACCCATTGTTGGTAGTATCATCATATCCAACTAAAAATGTTCCATCTAGTGGCTAACAATGGATACATGGCATTCCAAAGATGAAGGTGGCATAATGTCAACTAGGTACATAGCTATTCCCATGAATTAATCATTGATACCGAAGGACCATGTGGAGGTCTACCCAAGTTTGTGATGAGTATTTTGACTAAACATGAGCTTGGTATGCTTTGGTTTGAGTTTGATTTGAATTGGAATCGAAATTTGAAGCAATTTAAGTCTTCTCTGTTTTCCCGATATTACCGGCCATGGTAGCCCGGTGCTACCGGGCGGGCGGTAGTACCGGACCAAATGGCCAGTGTGATATTTCCAGAGAGGGTGTTTTCAGGGGATATTGTCGGGCGGTGTGATATTTCCAAAGAGGGTGCTAGCGGGCATGGAAGCCCGGTGCTACTAGGCGAGCGTAACACCAGCCCTTTGAAGCGGTGTGAAAAATCCAGAGAAGGGGTTTTTCTGGTATGGCGTAGAGCGGTGCTACTGGCCTGGCGACGGTAGCATCGATCCACTATGGGCACTGCTACTGGCCTGAGGCCGGTAGCACCTGCTAGGATGAACAAAGTTGAATTTCGATTTGTGGACTTTGATGAATCTCATGAAGAGGAACGCGGTATGCTACGCTAGCACAAAAAAAAAATCTACCGCGTAACCAGAAAGCTACTCGCAAGAAGGGGATCATAGATAAGATTACCACTAGACGCGCAGTTGCGGAATCCTTCGCGCGTCGATGTAGTGGATCGTCCTCGCCGCAGTCGTTGCGTCGATGTAGTGGATCATCCTCGCCTTGCCGTGGATCGTCCACCCACGCCACAGTCACAGCAGCGTCACCGCAGTAGTCCACACGTCCAGAGATGGAACACCGTGCGTCGGTGTGCAAGCACCTGGTACCTCGGCAGGGACAGCGAGAGGAGTAGGCTAGGGTTTCGAGTGAATCACTCCTAAACCGTGGAAAGCACACGCTGTGCCCTCCCTCCTCCCCTCCTTATATAGCCACGAGATGAAACCCTAAACTAGGGCCCATCAGCGTGCTAAGACCACGAGGTTCATTAATTACGGATCCAATCCAAATTAATGCGTCTCAGCCCATTAAGTGTGTGACCCTACAGGTTCACGTACGTTTGGACGTGGATTCGGAAAACTCCTTTTCAATCCAATAGTTGGTAGTGGCTTCTTGCAAAGTATGCCAACTCCCAAACATACTATGATCAAATCGACGTAACCTATCAAAAGTACTCATGTAATAATCCCTTTGCCAAGTATATGAAGATTGATCTCAAGGCGAGAAGCATGTCATCCTTTGATGATTCAATCCATCTCTCGTATCCGTGATATATTAATAAGTTGTGATTGACTCCTCAATCACGGCATGGCCATGCACTTCCTTAATCATATCACACGAGTGGCCTTGTCATATATCTCCGTTTCATTGGAGTGGCAAATTCCATCTTGATTGCTTACTTCCTCTCGCACGTTTCATAGTAAAAATGAAAGCTACCTTTATAACTATCTCGGTTAGGAAGTAGTGTTTGATAGCCCCAAGGAAAACTATTACACATGTAGGGAATATGACAATCTCGTGTCTAAGGATCATACATCTACTAGGTATGAGATACACGATGACACATAAGAATGAAACATTCTCGCAGTTGTCCCATTGCGGGTCTATCTAACCCATGTTCTTCAACATGCGCCCACAATGTATAGATGATATCTCCATATCCCATGATCTATGAAGCATGATCATCGATCACTACATGTGCTGATCTATTCATCGTTGTCCTATACGATGATATCCGATCAGAGATATTTATCGAATTACATCATTAAGTAAAGAGCTTCATAAGCAAGTCACATACTTGTTGATCAATACAATGATATACATTCATTGGACCAATAATCATATTATTATTCATAAACATAGTCATGTTACAATCATCTAAATGATTGCCTCAAGGGCATAACACTAACATCTCTTGCATACCTTTGTGGGCAATGCTATATGAGGAGTTTCCTTGTTTTTAATGGTTGCAGGACGACGGTGCTATGTCATGTGAGGAGGAGGATGACCGGGACTAGGCGAGGTGCATCGGAGGTCTAGACGGTCGAGGATCGCCGGAAGATGATCAGAGGAGTCCGTGCAAGCCAAGAAGACAAGAGACAAGGAATGGATGAGAAGCTAGCTAGACGCTATTCAGATCGATGAGGGCCGTCGGATCGTGGTCTAGTTGATAGGTTAGCAGGTCTAGGCAGTATGCTTTGAAAACCGTGCAAGAAAACCCAATTTGTTGATGGATTTTGGGTTAGCCCTTGCATGGCTGTGTGAGTGGGTCAATCCTAGCCCTTGATGGAGTGTTCTAGGGTTTAGAGGCTCACCCAAAGGTGGTAGATGGCCCAAGAGTAGTATAAATAGAGGGGGAGGGGTAGCCTTCTCCTCTTTGAAGGTTTTTGAGGTATTGTGCTCCTTTGAGCTTTGCCCACTTGAATGTGAGGCTTTGTAAACCTCTCCTTTCAGAAATGAAAATGTTTAAATCTATGTTCATTTTCCTTTACGCATTTACATTATGTATTTAAATTCTGCATTTACTTTCTTGCAATTTACATTTACACAATTTGGATTTGCCTCCCCTCCTTCTACATGCTTATGATTATTATGCCAAGGATGTTGATTGTTGGATGTATCTATTCTTAGATTATATCTCAATCATCTAGGCAATCTATGCGTTTTTCTTGTAAGAAATCGGATTTTGCGTTCTTGCATGAATAATCATGTGATTTGCGTTTTTTCAAGTCTCTACTTGTTCTTTTGCTTTTTCTGACGTGTGCGAAGTAAGTTATTCAAGATCATCTTGATCATCAAAACCCCTCGAGTAAGTCTTGAATCAAGTTCTTTCGATTTGCTCAAAACTTGGTGCGTTCTTCCTTCCTGGGCAAAAAGTCCGAACTTTGACATCAATCCTTGTGATTGAAGGCTGGAATAAGTTCCTGACATCCCAAGGATCTTATCTACCAAGTTTCGTGAGTTTTTATCCAGCCGATCAAAGATTCCTCGAAATTTCCTTGTAGGTCGTGCTGATTTTTCAATCTGTTCTTGAGCCCAGTGCTATCGCCCCTCGTGTGGTGCTACCGGACTCCGGTGCTACCGAGCTTATAGTGGTAGCACCGGCCAGACATCACATTTGGCTCATTTTAATCAGCTCCTTTTGTGTGTTTTCTTCGCGGGCTTGTTTGGATTATTTTCTGGGGAATATTTTTTTAGTTGCGACCATTCACCCCCCTCTGTTCGCCATATCGATCTTTTAATTGGTATTAGAGCCGGTTTTGCTCTTCCAAAGATCTTGACCAGTCTCAAGTGTTATGGCGATGGAAAAGTATTCCACCAAGCCTCCTACTTTTTCTGGAGTTGATTTTCCATTTTGAAAGTCGCGGATGGTGTTATACATCACTGCCCAGGGCTTCCTAATATGGCAGAAGGTGAAACTCCCGTATGAGGTTCCCGATGATGAAAACGTTATTGCCGGCAATATGGCTGATGTTGAGGCGAACGCTAAGGCAAGGAACATCCTCATACAGGGTCTTAGCCGCAGTGAGTATGATAGGATTTCTCACCTCTGTTTTGCTCACCAGATTTGGGTGACCCTCGATGCTTATCATGAGGGCACTACCCAAATCAAGATTTTAAGACAAGACCAATTCAAGCGTGAGTTCAACAAGTTTGAACAACACACTGGTGAGAGTCTTCACGAGTGCTTTGGTCGATTTACAAAGATTTTGAGCGACCTCCGAACGGTTGGTTGCATATACCCTGACTCGGATAATGCTTGACATTTCTTAACCGCACTCGATCTTCAAGTTTGGGAGATGAAAGTGACCACCATCAAGGATACCACCGACTTGTCGACTCTGACTCTTACGGGATTTATTCCCGCCTCAAGACTCATGAAATCGATGTCGTCTCTCGAAAGATAAAATCTCAGTCAATGGTTTTGGTCACCGATCCCATTGGATCATCTTCTTCTGATCCTTCTGTTGGTTTCTCCCTCTCCACCCTTTGTGAGCTAAGCGATGACCAACTGGAAAAATTTGCACAAAATGAGCTTGCTATTTTAGCTCACAAATTCTCTCATGCATACAAGAGGGTTTGTAACACCCTAATTTTTGCTCTAATTTAAATTTTGGAGTATTTTTGATTTTTTTTAAATTTTTGGGAATTTATTTGAGTTTATTTGGATTTATTCAAATAGGACTTTTCTTGAAAACAATTAAATAATGGAAAAGTTTTTGCAAAGTTTTATTGCAAATATTTTAATGGAATTCCAAACATCTCAAAGTAATTTCTGGAATTTTTTTGGAATTTTTCTGCTATTTTAAAAGCTCCAAATGATTTAATTGAATTTCTAGAATTATTTTAAATGTGAAATGTTTTAAAAATCAGATGAACAGTAATGGGCCGAGCCCATTACAGTGCGTGTCGCCGGCCCAACCGCGCCGAAACCCTAGCGTCGCCCCAGCCCAAGTCGTCCGATCCGGATCGAACGCCCGTGAGTGCGCCACGTCGCCTGCATGCGTGAGCCTTCGGATCGTCGCCGCGACGGACGCTGCAGGATTGCGCCACGCCACCGCCCCGCGAGATCGCCGGAGAGACGTGGGCTTTGATGGTCGTGATTTCCACCGGCAGTTTCGCGCACGTCGAGGTAGCCCTTAAGTCCCGGTTGATGGCGTTGTGCAGAGACCTTCGCGCCGCGTCTTTTGACTCCTCGCACGCACGCCGAGACCCTCTCTAGCGCTGGCGAGCTCGTCAGAAGGCGTCTTTGTGCCGCGCGTTTTTAAATCGTTTACTTCACCGCCGGTTTCTCTCCGCCGTCGCCAAGGTTACCGGAGTAATCCTTCCGCCAAGCCACGTCGAACGAGCCACTTCATCACACCGGAGAAGCCCTGTAGCGCCGTGGGCTGCGTCATCTTCCTCAACTCCGACAGCCTTTTCTTCTGCGCCGCCGTCGCCTTCACCGAGCTTCGTCATCCGTCCGATCTTCATCGCACGCTTCTGGTTCGTCCACGTCACTTTTCCTTGTGTTCTTCTAGAGTAGATCTGTACCGTTAGATCTGGATTGAACGGTAGAGATTAGATCTAGTCTCTGTAACTTGGTTACATCTCAGCCGTTGGATCGTTAGTGTACGCGTAGGATTGAGCCACGTCGCGCCATGTATAGTAAATGACTCCGTGTCGAGCCGTTGGATCGGATCTGAACGGTAGAGTTCAGATCTGGTTTTGCCCTAGGATCCGTGCCGTTCAAATTTGAACGTGCGGCGGTGATAGCGCCGCACCTCCAACCAATCGCGTGCGGCCGCGTGTTTCCTTTGACCGAAGCATGACCAATCTCGGCGGTTGATTTCAAACGAGCCGTTGCGATTGCGCCGCGTGTCACTGCGTATCCGAAGCGTCGCCGAGTCCGCGCGTGCGTTGGCCGTTGGATTCGAGGGGACCGTTCGATGCGTGACGCGTGGCCGTGCGGAAATCGAGGCATCGCCGAGCCGCGTAGGCATAGGATCTGACCGTCGATTTTAGCGAACGGTCTCGATTTTGCCGCGTGGCTGCACTGTTCTGTGAACCAAGTCCACGGTGGACCAGAGCCGAACCGTGGACCCAGTCCATAGACCAGAACGACGTGGCAGCCTCTGGGCATGCCACGTGTCGAGCTGACGTCAGCAATGACGTCATAAATATTTTTATATATAAAAATATTTTGATGTAATTTCATTTCGCGGCCGACGTCATCATGACGTGGTCGACGTCATAAAAGCGAATTTCCAATATAAAAATAATTTAGAAAAATCGGATTTTCTTAATTTCGTATTTTGATTTTATTCAAACTTCAAATGACTATAACTTTGGCATTTTAACTCGATTTAGGCGATTCAAATTTTAAAATTCATAAAATTGTGAGCTATCTAATGGTGAATTTTATTTGAATTTTTGAGGTCATTTAGTCTTTCGTATTAGCTATTTATTGCATATTTTGTTTGTACGCGAGACGCAAATTTGCCGGAAAGTTTCGAGGAAGAATTAGTCGCTCAAGACCAAGTTTGAACAAGACCAAGAACTCTTTGAATGCAAGTGATGCTTTGATCATTTTGATCCTGTGTTTTTAAAATGTAGTTTATGCTTTGAAACTATGCATGCTTATTTATTTAAAATGAATTTAAATTAATTCGGGATAATGTAGTTAATCAACCCATTTTGTTATGCCACCTTGAATTATTAATTGTATGCCCTAAATCATTGTCACCCTAAGTTTGATTATATTAGTTGGATGTTAATATTGTGCCAACACGGAGGCTAGACCGTGAGTAGATGCTTAGCCTTGCAACGAATCATGAGTGATCTTTGGAAAAATGCTACAATCTCGATTAAAGACATTGAATGTATTTTGAAAAGTGGTGTGATGATGCCACATGATGAGATTGAGGTACAGTGACACTGTGTGGTTCAGCATCGATGTTGAGTTATTGCCGCATGTGTTGCACAATAATCAACTGGGTGGGAAATGTTTTAGGCGGGCAAGTGGCAAGAGGTGTGTGACTGGTGGGCCTGTGTGGCTTTGGGTTGATGAGTGATGTGAGTCTGTGTGCCACATTGGGCGTGTGCCATTGTTGAGTGTTGGAAGTCTTTCCTTGGTCGATTAAGGACTTCACCTTGCAAGCCTTTGATCCGAGTCACCCGTACAACCACATGTACGATATAGGATGCAGACCTAGTTGACTAGGGTTCGATATCTTTCCTCCGATACCTCGGGGTGACAAGACACGGGGTGTATCTCGTATGGGGAGCGCACGTGCTACGGCTTGGTGCCCATCCAACGGTGATTGGCCGGTCCTATACTTGACTCTGTGTGAGGGAAGTGATAGTAAAGGCAATCCGAGAGGTTCTTTGGTTAAGGTAGAAGTTCTGAAAAACTTTGTTGCGGACAATCACTGTGTGGTGAGCGGTCAGATCTTGTGGGTAAAGTGTACAACCTCCGCAGAGTGTCAAACTATTCGAATAGCCGTGCTCACGGTATTGAGCATTGCTCGGGATTCTGATCAAGGGTAGATTTTCATAAACAAAATGTGGGAAGGGTGGCTGTGTGCCAAGTGTTAAAATGAATCTATTAAAGGCAGGTGTCGAATCTTCAAAGAAAAACCATTTGAAGAAATTAGTATTACTTATAACTGTTCCAATGCTTTAATCTAATTAAGATATTGGTTTAAAATTGCTGTTTGATGCAAAAGAACCATTTAAGCCAACCCTTTGGAATAAGCTTTGCATGTAGTAATAGCACTGCATTCTGTGCATTACTTGTTGAGTGCCTTGTGTACTCATCCCACCTTGCTTATCAACCCCAACATCAGTGGAGGAGACTACACCAGTTTGGGAGGAGTACATCGAGGATACGAACAACTAGGGGGCAAGCCCAGTCGGTTGCCTGTAGCAAGATGAAGGCTTCCACGACCTTTACTTATGTTCCGCTGCTATTTCTTTACTTTGAATAATGTAAGCCCTGTGTGGCTGACTTATCTGTAAGGAGACCATAAGGTCGTACAACTCGATTTATATACATGTTTGCACTATTTATTCTTATATCTTTGTGAATGTGCATAATGTGCAACCTCAGATGATGTGTGTGCTAGCGTGATCTGGATCGCATGAGAATACACAGAGGGTCCGGATTTGCAGATTCGGGTCCCGACAGGGTGAGAGATAGGAAGAGAGGTGGCACGATCACCTACTTCGAATGTGGTGGCCCCAACCACATTCAGGCAAATTGCCCCAAACTGGAGAAGGTCAAGAATGATACCGGCGGTTTAGCAAAGAACGACTACATCGACAAGAACCACAACAAGAAGCCTCTAGCTCGTGAGCCGGCGCATGAGAAGAAGTACCGCAACTTCTCCAAGAACAAGAAGCTCTTCCACCACGTCCTCGCCGCGCTTGACGACATCAACCTCTCTGACACAGAGACATGGAGTGACGAAGGCGAGGATAAACCGCAAGAGAAGAAAGGTGGCGACGACTTCACCGGCATATGCTTCATGGCAGACGCCAACGGCATCAGCGACTCCAAGCTCTATAGCGACTAGGACGAGGTACCCTCCTATGACCAGCTCAATGAAGTTTTCTGCAAATTAGGAAAATTTCATGCTAGAGCTACAGCTAGGTGTATGGAGCTAGAGAAGGAAGTAGGTACCTTGACTCGAGAGTTAGCTTCTCTTAGATCTTCTCCCTCCCGAGTTAGTGATGATTGTTCTTTGTGTGATGCCTTGCTTGAGGAGCTAGAAAACATAAGGACCGTACATGATAGTGTGCTTGCTCAACTTGATGGTCCTAGGTTGAAGAATGCTAGCACTAGTTCTGTTGATGCTAGTTTTTTCATGCTCACTCTACTCCTTCATGTCAAAATTGCCCTAAACTTCTTGCTGACATTAATGTCATGAGCGGTCACCTTAGGAAGCTTTCTTCTAGAAACGATGAACTTGAAATGCATGCTTCTAAGGACTTAGTCAGCTCATGTGAGGGCTGTAGGCAACTAAAACTTGACAACGAATCTTTAAATGTCAAGTGTGCTAATGTTGCTAAGAACTTACTAGCTAAGTCACAAGAAAGTTGCTTGCGATGTGTTGAGATTGAGGGGGAATTGGATAAAATCCAAGTCGAACTTAGGAAGAAGTTTGAGGCCCAGACCATTAGGATTAGAAATGCCCCTTGCGTTTCTTGTAAGGCCCTCAAGATTGAGGCAGCCGTGCTGAAGAAGAAAAAAGCATGTGTTGGTTCTTCTTCCTCTTCTCTTCCCTGTTCTTCTTGTGCCTCTTTCTTCCGGGAGTGTGAATATCTGATAAGCACTCTCGAGAAGTTTGTTGTAGGCAAGAAGAAGCTCAATCTCATTCTAGACCAATCTAAGATTAGCCGATTCAATCAGGGTCTAGAAAAAAGCATGTACTTGGAGCACGGTAGGGCGCATCCTCCCACCATTGTGCGTGGCTCCAAGAGTGGCGAGATCGTGGTAGCTCCGAGGGTGAGTACCTGTAACACCTCAATTTTTGCTTTAAGTGTTATTTTATTGTCATTTATGCAATTTGAGATTTATTGGGATTTTTCTGGATTTATTGGAATTTATTTTGAAAATTAAGTAATTAGCCTCCTTGAGGAAACCAATTAAATATCTCCATAGTCAAAATAAAGTTTTGCCAAAAATATTTTATTTGAAATCAAAATGTCTCAAAGTATTTATGAGAATTTTCTTGGATTTTTCCTGATAACTTAATTGCCTTAAATAAATTAATCTAATTTCAGGAATTATTTTTAAATCAACAAGCTTTTGAAAAATCGGTGAACGAAGATTAGGCCAAAGCTCAAAGATTTGGCTTGCGCGTGGTGGCGCTATGCGGCCGTCGGTCACCGCTTCGCACCGCCGCGCGTGTGGACTATTGGATCCAGATCGGTTGGCCGTTTCTTTCGCGAAACCCTAATGCGATCGGCCGTTGGATCGAGATCGTTCGGTTGAGATCGTGCGGCGTTGTTTTGGAAAGAATTGATCGCATCCGTTGATTTTGGAAAGTGCGGATTCGATTGGATCGGTCGAGATCTAATCGTGGCCATTGACCGCGAATCGGACGGCTGGGCGTCTTCGTCTCCGATTCGGGTTTCCAAACCCGCCACCGCACGCCGTCTCCGCCGCGGAGTGCTAGGGTTGCCATTTGTGGGCGTATGCCAAGGCTATAAATGTCGTAGCCGCACCCCAAGGTTCCTCACCGCCTTGCGCTTTCAGTTGTTCAAGTCTTCGCCGTCGTTTAGCCCCAAGAGCTCGCCGTAGTTTTCCGTAGCGCCGCCGATCGTTTTCTCGCCGTTCCGTCACCGTCAAGCATCCATCCGCCACTCGGGTTCCAGATCCAGACTCGTCCGTGTCAAGCCGCGTCGAGGCTGCCACTTCATCTAGCCGGAGTCGCATCGAAACGTCGTTCGGGTGGTCGTCTTCCACCGCTCCGTTGCAAGCCCGCCGTCGTGCTTCGGAGCTTCGCGCATCCGTTGGATCTTCGCCGGACCGTCCAGATCGAGCCACGTCTCCGCATTCAACAGTGTTCCGCTCGGGTAAGCCTTGGCCATTAGATGTGCGATGAGCATTCGAGATTGAGCTGCGTAAGTATAGAATGGTAGCCGTCGGATTCCCTCACGGATGTGCGCCGCGTGTCAACGTGTGGCGCAGGGCGCCGTGGGCCGCGTCCACGGTGGACCAAAGGCGGTTCCGTGGACCAAGTCCGTGGACCAAGGCTGACGTGTCGCCACCAGATTGGTCTGGGCCAGGGCTGACGTCAGCGTTGCGCAATAAAAATCTTTTCCAATAGAAAAATAATTCGGGAAAATCGTAAATTATATTTTCTGTATTTTCAGTATTTATTCAAACTTCAAAAGGCTATATTTTTTGCATTTTAACTCTGATTTGAGTGATTCAAATTTCTAAAAATTTGTAAAATCAAGATCTATTTATTGGTGAATTTTATTTTATTTTTGGAGTTTGGTTGCTCTCTGTTTTGGTGTTTATTTGCTATTTTGGCATCATTTCACGTAGACGTTGAACTGCTTGGTGATCCGGAGGAAGATTCGTCGCTTCAAGACCCAAGCTCAGAGCAAGACCAGCACCTACTCCAAGGCAAGTTGTGCTTTGACCATGTTGCCCTGATTTCACAAAATTGCTATTTTGCCTATTAAACTTTATGCATGATACATTATCTGTATAAATGATTTCAATTAATCTGGGAGTTAGATAATATTCCTATTTGAATTAAATAATACCTTGTCAATTATATGCCATGTAACATTCCAAAAATTTGCCTTTAATATTATTTTAATGTCATTTGTGCCTTTTGTGATTTTCTGGAATTTATTGTATTTTGCTGGAATTCATTTGAATTAATTTCAGAATATGTATATTGGCCTTTTGTGAAAATTAATTAGTTATATAACAAATATAATATAAAGTTTTGCCAAAAATATTTTATATGAGTTTAAAATATCACAAAGTATTTATGAGAATTTTACTCGATTTTTCCAGATATTTTTATTGCCTTAAACTAATTAAATGAATTTCTATAATTGTTTTTAAAAGGAAAATTGCGGGGAAATAGATGTAACAGTATTGGGTCGAAACCCAATACTGTTCTTGCAAGGCCCATCGCTGTGCGGCCCAAGTCGGCCCACGAAGCCAGTTTTCCAGAAACCCTAATCCTGTAGCCATTCGATCGCGATCTGGTGTTTCGAAAGATGCCGTGTAGGACTTCGTGTCCTGGCCATTAGATGGGGACGCGTGTCAGGCATAGAGTCTTGGTCTTCGATGAGAACTCTGCCTCGCGCCGCCACCGTCTAGAGCACGGAGTCCAAGGCTCGTCGTGCAAATATAGGACTCTTTTGGGTATTTAAGAGGCGCAATAGGTTCGCCAGGAAGCTAGCAGCCAAATCCCCAAGTTGTACGTGAGATTGTGTCGAGATTTCGTCGGAATTTGAAGAACTCACCGAGCGTCACCAAAAGTTCAAAGCTTCGATTCGTCATCGGTGGTAACCCTTGGAAGTCATCAAATACATCACCAGAACTGCCACGACGAGCTTCATCTGGTGTGCTCGTCTAATTCGCCAAGGGATCGTCGGAATCAAGGGAAGCCACAGAGGTCACCGCCATCGAGGAAGAAGACGTCGCCGCCCATGTTCCTATGTGCAAAACTCAAGACCCCTCGCGTCATCGTGTTCATCTCGTCGAGGCGAATCTGTAGGTACCCTCTGTAGCCGCGGGTGATGACCCTAGGATCGCGCGCGTCGCCGTTCAACATGGTGTGATGCTTGGTCGACACGTGGCTACCCCGTCACGCTTTCGTCTGAGGTGGCAGTCGTATCGCGCTTGCGTGGCGGTTTGCGTATGCGTCGCGGTGGCGCTGAGTCAGCATAGCGCTGGTCCCGCATGTCAGCGGTCCAAGACCTGCGTGCACCGGGTATACCGTGGAGCGGTGAAGTTCGTGGACCCAGTCCATGGACCGAGGGACATGTGTCAGCTCAGGGGCGCTTCGGGTCAGGGCTGACGTCATCATGGCGCAGTAATTCATTTTTTCAGAATAAAAATAAATTGGGACAAAACAGATTTTCTATTTTCTGTATTTTCAGTATTTATTTCAATCTTTGAAAGGCTATAACTTTTGCATTTTAACTCGGATTGAGGTGATTCAACTTTCTAAAAATTTTTAAAATTGAGATCTATTTAATGGTGAATTTTAATTGATTTTTGAGGTTCATTTGATCTCTGTTTTGGTATTTAATTACTTTCTCCTTCGGTACGCGTAGACGTTGAATTGTGTGATGCTTCGGAGGAAGATCCGTCAACTCAAGATCAAGTTCCAGAACAAGATTAGAACTTATTCCAAGGAAAGTTGTGTTTTGATCAAGTTGAACCTATGTTTATACAAATGCTATATTGTTTTACTTTTTTGCATAGTATTTCAAGTATACAATTGTTTCAATTAAATTGGGATTTAGCTATTATACCAGGTTGATCTATACCCTACCTTGTCATTTGTATGCCATGATCTATTGTCACCCTAGTTTGGTTAACTATAGTTGGTTAGTAATGATAATCAACCGGGGATGGTTAGACCGTATTAGCTGGTTAGCCATGCCACATCATCACATGTGCCTGAATCATTGATAATTAATCTTGACTAATAGAATATGGAAAAATGTTATGAACTTGTGTGTCATGTGAGATCACACGATGAGATTGAGTTGTTTGTGGCGAGTCATGTCACGCAACGATGTTGAATTGTTGATGGCACTTGATGCTTGGTAATCAACTTGGGTGATAATCACTTAGATTGGGGCAAGTGACAAGGGGTGAGTATGCCAAGGTGGGCCCGATGGGCAGAGGGTATGTGGATGTCTTGCCTTGATCACTCTAAGGACTTAACCTTGCAAGCCTTTGACATGAGTCAATCATGCAACCACATGTCTGGTATGGGACTGCCTAGCTGATTAATTTGCAATGTCTTAACTTTGGTACTATCTTTGTCGGTGTGAGTTCCCAAGTTATGGAGTAATTCACATGGCGCAAGAGGGGGGCCCTGGACGTGGTAACCAGTCCCACCAGTGTTGAAACCTTAGCGGGTGGTACCAGGTTAAGCCAGCGCATTGTAAAGGCTTTGTCATGATCTCATCGCTGACACACCAAAGGAAGTGTGTTAATTGCATGGCACCAAGAGACGATCATGTCGTGTGGGCAAAGTGCATAATCTCTACAGAGTGTAAATCTATTCGAATAGCCGTGCTCGCGCCATTGAACAATGCTGATGCGCACAAGATGGCCCGATCTTCCGGTGAGGAGATAACTTCGATTTGGCGGAGGATGACTTTGATGATCCGGCTACAAACCACACAAGGATAAGCGCCTGCAATCGGTAAATCACACTCCTCGTCGTTATCAACCGTGCCAAGAACACAGATGACCTAACCACGAAGGTCTATTCTTGCAAGCAATCGAAGAACTAGCAAGAACAAGGATGAAGCACACACTCAAGTTGAGGTTTCGAAACTTGTTTACTGCTACTCTAGCCGAGTCAGGAGAACAAGGATAAAATTCCACACATGGGTAACTATTCTCAAATCAAAACCTGAGGAGATAGATAGGGGGTTTGTCCAATATATATAGCCAAGGATGGCTGCTAGGAGTTGGTCTCACGTCACTTCAATTACATGGGAACTCAGCCCAAAATTATGGTGGCACAGCACCCTAAAAGACTGAGACCATCGCACTGTTTTGACTGCTGTGGCCAGTTCGAGTATAATTTCATGATGAGGCCAGATCCGTTGGAAAGAGCACGAATTGATCTTTTAATCAAGTACTCACTAATCCCGAACGGACTCCGTATGAAAAAGTTATGGCAAGTTGAAGGTGGACTGCTCCTGGGTGGACGTTTTGGCTTCCTTCTCGGGAATACCTTGTACTCTAGCTTGTAGTGATGAGGAATGACGTCCTTGCAGCTCTAAGCCATGACTCCTAAGCACAAGCACATTATTATGCAGTGGTCCATCCTCTAAAATATAATTATGCCACCCGAGAAACGAGTTCACCTGTTGATTTAGCTGCCGTGCGCGTGCCCTTGTGATAGGACCTTGCATAGGAGGTGGTGGAGGTGAGGTCATGGGTGTATCCGACATAGTGATGTCCTCATCATCCTCCCCTTCTTGCATTTGAGTCGTCCTCGACTCAAGCTCATCGTTCTCTCCAAAATATGGCTTCAAATCTGAAATATTAAAAGTGGGACTAACCCCAAAATCTGCAGGTAACTCAAGTTTCTAAGCATTATCATTAATTCGTTCAAGCACTTTGAAAGGACCATGAGCTCTTGGCATTAATTTAGACTTTCGCAAGTTAGCAAATCTTTCTTTTCGCAAATGCAACCAAACAAGATCACCAGGTTCAAATGTCAATTTCTTTCTACCATGGTTACCAGCAACCCTATTTTTCTCAGTCATGCGCTCTATATTTTCTTTTGTGGTCTTATGCAATTTAAGAATAAATTCAGCACGTCTCTTTGCATCAAAGTTTACCTTCTCCGAAGATGGCAAAAGCAATAGATCAATTGGAGCACGAGGGTTAAAGCCATACACAACCTGAAATGGAGTCATTTTTGTGGTAGAGTGCAATGTACGATTATAAGCAAACTCCACATGAGGTAGGCACTCTTCCCATATCTTCAAATTCTTCTTTAGAACAGCCCTCAACATGGTTGACAAGGTTCGATTCACCACTTCAGTTTGGCCATCGGTTTGAGGGTGACATGTGGTAGAGAACATTAGCTTTATCCCTAATTTGCTCCATAAAGTTCTCCAAAAATGGCTCAAGAACTTGGCATCACGATCTGAAACAATAGTACAAGGCATACCATGAAAGCGAACAATTTCTTTGAAGAATAAATCAGCAATATGAGTGGCATCATCGCTCTTGTGGCATGGAATGAAATGTGCCATTTTAGAGAATCGGTCCACAACAACAAAAATACTATACCTCCCCTTCTTTGTTCTTGGCAATCCTAAGACAAAGTCCATAGATATATCTTCCCAAGGAACACTAGGAACAGGAAGCGGCATGTACAAACCATGTGGGTTTAGATGAGACTTTGCTTTTTGGCATGTAGTGCAGCGTGCAACAAAGTGATTGACATAACGTCTCATCTTTGGCCTAAAGAAATGTTCAGCCAGTACATCCTCCGTCTTGTTAGCTCCGAAGTGTCCCATCAATCCTCCTCCATGTGCCTCCTGTATCAACAAAAGACGAACGGAGCTAGCTGGGATGCATAGCTTGTTTGCTCTAAACAAGAATCCATCATTGTTAACAAATTTGTGCCAACTTTTTCCATTTTTACAATTCAGCAGGACTTCATTGAAATCATTATCCTGAGCATAGAGATCTTTTATGCTTTGCAAGCCAAAAATTCTACAATCAAGTTGAGACATCATTGCATATCTTCTAGACAATGCATCAGCAATCACATTATCCTTCCCTTTCTTGTGTTTGATGACATAAGGAAATGATTCAATAAATTCTACCCATTTAGCATGTTTACGGTTCAGTTTGCTTTGACTACGAATATGCTTAAGTGCCTCATGATCAGAATGTATGACAAATTCTTTGGGCCATAAATAATGTTGCCACGTCTCTAAAGATCGCACAAGAGCATACAATTCTTTATCATACGTGGAATAATTTAGAATAGGCCCACATAATTTTTCACTAAAATAAGAGATAGGTTTACCTTCTTGTATCAATACACCACCAATTCCAATACCACTTGCATCATATTCAAGTTCAAAGGTCTTACCAAAATCTGGAAGTTGAAGTAATGGTGCATTTGTGAGCTTTTCTTTTAAAAGATTGAAGGCAGCTTCTTGTGCTTGCCCCCAATGGAAGGGAACACCTTTCTTTGTCAATTCATTCAATGGTGCAGCGATGGTGCTGAAATCCTTCACAAAACGTCGATAGAATCCAGCAAGTCCATGAAAGCTCCACACTTGTGTGACCGTGTTAGGAGTCGGCCAACTCTTGATTGCTTCAACCTTGGCTTCATCAACCTCAATTCCCTGTGGTGTCACAACATAGCCAAGAAACGAGACTCGATCGGTGCAAAAGGAGCACTTCTCAAGGTTACCAAACAAATGTGCATCTCTCAAAGCATTAAAAACATCATGTAAGTGTTCAATATGTTCAGAAAGAGACTTGCTATAGATCAAAATGTCATCAAAGTAGACCACCACAAATTTTCCAATAAAAGCACGTAATACTTTATTCATCAATCGCATAAACGTGCTAGGTACATTAGTCAAACCGAAAGGCATAACTAACCACTCATACAAGCCAAATTTAGTTTTGAATGCTGTTTTCCATTCATCCCCAAGTTTCATTCTAATCTGGTGGTATCCACTTCTCAAGTCAACTTTCGAGAACATAATAGAGCCACTCAGTTCGTCTAGCATATCATCCAACCTAGGAATAGGGTGACGATACCTAACAGTTATATTATTGATAGCTCTACAATCTACACACATTCGCCATGATCCATCTTTCTTAGGTACTAAAAGCACAGAACAAAGACAAGGACTAAGGCTTTCACGAACGTACCCCTTGTCGAGCAAGTCTTTCACTTGACGTTGTATCTCCTTAGCCTCCTCTGGATTGGTCCTATATGCTGCTCGGTTTGGTAATGTTGCACCTGGAATCAAGTCAATTTGATGTTCAATTCCCCTCAAAGGTGGCAGTCCCGGGGGTATCTCATTTGGAAACACATCTTTATATTCCTGCAAAAGGTTAGCAATAGCAGGAGACAAAGAAGCAGGCATATTCTCCAATGAAAACAAAGTCTCTTTGCAAATCAAAGCATAGCATTCAGCATTGCATTCTTTTATGTCAATTAAATCAGATTTTGTAGCTAGCATGACAGCACCCTTTAACTTGATTTCAGCTCTCTTAGAATTGGGTCCTGTTTTCTTAGGTTGTGCTAACTCTTTTGTTCTATCTTGATTTTCAATTTTAGCACTCTCCTTCTCTCTTTCAACTTTCTCTAAGTCATCTTTCAGAATTGCAGCGGGGGACATTGGAAGCAAAACAATTTTCTTTCCTTTATGCATGAAAGTGTATTGGTTAGTTCTACCATGATGGGAAGCATCTTTATCATATTGCCAAGGTCTACCTAATAGCAAAGAGCATGCTTGCATAGGTACAACATCGCAATCAGCATGATCATGATAAGAGCCGAGAGAAAAGTGCAATCTCACCATTCTTGTTACCTTTAATTTTCCACTTGAGTTGAACCATTGAATGTGGTAGGGATGTGGATGCTGTGTTGTGGTCAAGCCAAGCTTCTCAACCATCTCCATGCTTGCAAGATTATTGCAACTCCCTCCATCAATAATAACTCGCACTGAATGCTTATTGATGACAAATTTTGTTTGGAACAAGTTATGGCATTGATTCTGTTCAGCACTCTCTATTTGCACACTAAGGACATGCTTCACAATGATGCTCATGTATCTTTCTGAAATTTCAGCACCCAAATGCTCCTCCTCATGTTCACCCCCTTGATCTTCACCTGCGAGGTCAGTAACAACTAAAGCAAAATCTTCTTCAACAACACTAGCAGAAGTGTACTCACCATCTTCTCGAACAATTAAAGCACGCTGACTTGGACAATCACGCATCATGTGTCCAAATCCTTTGCATCGATGGCATTGCACGTCACGTGTACGACCTGTGGATGCAATTGAGGAAGAACTCTTTGTGGGAGCTTGTACCGTGGCTGTCTTCGTGTCGGAGACATGTGATGGAGTGGAAGTAGAGGCAGCAGGGCGCCCACGGTTGGAGGGTGGAAGTGCTCGTCCTGAAGTGGTGAATGGAGGCTTTACTTGCACTTGGCTTGGTCGTGACGAAGAAGAGCCTCCAAAGTTTCCTCTCAACTTGGAATGTCGTCCTCAGATTTCCTTTCAGCTTTGCAAGCAAGATGAAACAAACGAGTGATAGAGTTGTATTCTTTATAATCAAGTATATCCTGAATTTCACGATTAAGTCCACCTAAAAATCTAGCCATCTTAGCATCCTCATTCTTTTCCAATCCACATCTCAATACTGCAATTTGTATTTCTTGATAGTACTCTTCTACAGTTTTAACTCCTTGGTTCAAACGTTTTAATTTATTGAGCAAATCACGAGCATAATAAGAAGGAACAAATCTGGCCCTCATCATTCTTTTCAAAGCATTCCATGTTCTAGGTATGTTGTTATTATTTCTACATGTATCATTCCACCAAATTGAAGCAAAATCAGTAAATTCACTAGTAGCAGCCCTAACTCTTCTATTTTTAGGAAATTCATAGAGCAAGCAAATTTTTGTTCTACTGCTAATTCCCAATCAAGATAAGCATCCGGGGCATACTTTCCAGCAAATGGAGGCATTGTAAATTTAATCTTTCCTAATGGATCATCACGTACCTCCCGTTGTTCACGCTGATTTCTACCCGTACCTTGTCGATTGTGTCGAAGGCGCCGATGATCATGGTGGGAGTTGAAACCATCATAATCCTATATATCAGCAACGTAGTTGTTCTCTTCTTCTACCCCATTTGCCCAAGAGCGGGCAGCAAGCGGGGTTCGGTGTCCTGGTGCTCCATTTTGTCTTGGTTCATGATTGACCTGATTGGCAGCACGTGGTGGTTGTCGTCCTTCAAGATGATCAACACGATCACGAAGTGTCGCAAGGTTATTGTTGATATCAGCCATAGCATTGTCATGATTCTCAGCATGCGTGTTGAGCAAGCGTGTAAAGTGTTGTATGATTCCTCTTGTGCGGGGTGTGAGAATTTCAGCTTGGTTTTCCTCAATGCTTCCATTGTCATCTGCCATGGTTAGTAATAAACAGGAAGACACACAAAGATATGTAGTTCCCTATCACTACTACTTGCTGAAATGATCAAGTGTCACTCTCTCTTGCATTTACCAAGCTCTTACCAATTCATACAAATGCAGCAAGGGGTGCAATCCGGTGGCTGGTTCGTGATAAACCGATCTCAAGTGTGAGTAAAGCGATTGCAAGACTTAGCACCTGTATGGTTAGTAGAAAGTGGAGCTCGGAAAGGCTTTATAATGTGTAGCAAAGGAAAACAATTAGCCAATTTCAGAATTTGCATAGAATTGAATAAGTGTTCGAAACTAGCAATTAGCCTATGTTGCTGATCAAACAAAGATGGATATTAGGCTAAAACAAAAGATATGGCAGAGGATACAAGTGGTAAACACAACAAAATTCAAGCATATGCAATTTGCAACTCGGAAGCACAAGGTGGATCCAACTTTGTATTTTGCTGATTTCTGTCCACCAGACAGCAGGTCGGTATTTTGGCCGTATCTTTTAGTCAGGAGCCTTTTTTTTCAATAATTTTTTTGGTCTTCTTCCTGACGGCTTTTGCAACAACTTTTCTTTTGGACAAACTTTCTGAAATTCAACCGAGAATTTTGCACGAATTTTACAATTCCACACAGATGCAGATTTCAGGACAGCAATTAGGTCTTATTGAAACGTTAACAGATTTCTTGTGCTTTGAAATATGGGTGTGAAAATTGGCAGAAACATAGAGCACTAAGTCATGGATCTGCTCCTTTTGGTTTCACTCAAAAAGGATAAGGGAAGTGTGATTTATGGTGTTTTTGGTGGTGGTTGCAGAGATGGACAGATTCTGCCCGAGATGGAATTTTTTTTTTTGACTTTAGCAATGGATTTTGATGTGGGGAGATGAACAAGATGAACACCAACTAGGCAACACTAGAATGGACACAAACACAATTTAGCAAACCAAAATTAACTGATTGAAAGGCACAAAGGGGTTTGGACAGCGGAGAACAAATTTTTTGTGGGGCAAATTTTCTAGACTCTAGGAGAAACGAAATGAAACAACTAAACTAGATACAAGAACTCACCAGTCAACCATTGCTCTGATACCAAATGATGCGCACAAGACGGCCCGATCTTCCGGTGTGGGGATAACTTCGATTTGGCGGAGGATGACTTTGACGATCCGGCTATGAACCACACAAGGATAAGCTTCTGCAATCGCTAAACCACACTCCTCGTCGTTATCAACCGTGCCAAGAACACGGATGACATGACCACGAATGTGTATTCTTGCAAGCAATCGAAGAACTAGCAAGAACAAGGATGAAGCACACACTCAAGTTGAGGTTTCGAAACTTGTTTACTGCTGCTCTAGCCGAGTGAGGAGAACAAGGATAAAGTTCCACACATGGGTAACTATTCTCAAATCAAAACCTGAAGAGATAGATAGGGGGTTTGTCCAATATATATAGCCAATGATGGCTGCTAGGAGTTGGTCTCACGTCACTTTAATTACATGGGAACTCAGCCCAAAATTATGGTGGCACAGCACCCTAAAAGACTGAGACCGTCGCACTGTTTTAACTGCTGTGGCCAGCTCGAGTTGAATTTGATGATGAGGCTAGATCCATTGGAAAGAGCACAAATTTATCTTTTAATCAAGTACTCACTCATCCCGAACGGACTCGTATGAAAAAGTTATGGCCAGTTGAAGGTGGACTGCTCCTGGGTGGACGTTTTGGCTTCCTTCTCGGGAATACCTTGTACTCTAGCATGTAGTGATGAGGAATGATGTCCTTGCAGCTCTAAGCCATGATTCCTAAGCACAAGCACATTATTATGCAGTGGTCCATCCTATAAAATATAATTATGCCACCCGAAAAACTAGTTCACCTGTTGATTTAGCTGCCGTGCGCGTGCCCTTGTGATAGGACCTTGCATAGGAGGTGGTGGAGGTGAGGTCATGGGTGCATCCGACATAGTGATGTCCTCATCAAATGCTCGGGAATTACAGTTAAGGGTTAGTTTAATTAAATGGAAAACTTTGTTGGGATGGCGGGATTGCCATATGGAAGGTTGGAACTTGACTTAGGGTTGGAAAACTTGGTTTATTTGAGAAATACTGAATCTATCTATTATTGATATTTATTTTACAGTCTTTACAATCTATTTATTGTATTTGTTCATAAATGTTGCTTTGTTCCAAAATAGCCATGATAGCCTATCCTTTGGAATAAGCCTTGCAAATAGCTATATTAGAATTGCATTCTGTGCACAACTTGTTGAGTGCTTTATGTACTCACCCTTGCCAACAACAACATCACGAGTTGAGGAGTCTACATCAATGCTGGAGGAGAGGTTCTAGGAGGAGACGAATGTTTAGGGCGCAAGCCTTATCAGTTGCCTGTGGTATACTGAGGGGTTGTCTACGTTTTCATTCCGCTGCAGTTTAATATGTTATTCAACCTTGCGAGGCATAGTCATGAAAGTTGACCATAGGGTCATTCCACTAGTAGTATATAATATATGATGTCTTTCATGATGTTTCCGCTGTGTATGATTGTGATATTCACCGATGTTGAGCCTGTGTGCACTAGCGTGATCCTAGACTAGTGCGGTATACACAGAGGGTCCGGATTTGCATATTCGGGTCCCGATATAAGTGGTATCATAGCCATACTGACTGTAGGCCTTGACCCTAGATAGTCTGGGCGTCTCTATAGGATCTTCAAATTATTTTCTAAAGGAAAGAATTAACTTGGAAAAATAATATGTTCTTGACTTATCTCATTCTTCTATTCCTTCCCTCGTTAAAACTTCTCTCTTTTCCCCCTGCTGAATTTCTTTCTCTCTCCCTTGCTGGATCGAGTTAAAAACCTTATCTGAGTTGTCTTAGTAGCTGACGATATACCACACCATAGGAGTAAGCATCAAGCGCTTGATGTCAACCCTGAAGATTATGAAGGAAGGTATCAACGAGCTCAAGGAAGGAGTATATCGATGAAGTGTTCCAGGAGCTAGAAGACCTATGCTTCGAGTAACCAGTTGAGACTCATGTGTGGGAGCCGCGTCTGCTTAAGATAGAAGTGTTACCCCTGAAGGCGGTAGTTTTGTGTGTATAGGTTGAATTGGTTCTTCCTTGATTGCTGAGTGTGCAGTATGTGTTTTAGAGCTTTTAGGCTTATATAAGCAACCATACCAAGTTATTAATATTGTTTGCTTAAGTTATTGGGTTAAACCTATCTTCCCTGCTTTAGGATTCCTGCTTCTTACCTATGTTATTTCCCTTTTCCCTAACTCGGTGAAGCAATCAAGCGGATGGTTCAGATTCGTGGAAACAACATAATCAGTGGAAGCGAAAATCAATCCAAGGAGAATCTCAATAATGGATTAGTTCTTCAACCGTTAGTACAGATGGATATGCAGAGTTTCAGAGAGTTCTTGACTGTTCAAACTCAGTTGATGCATGCAATGATGAAGCAAACACAGAATATGACTAACCAAGCCAATGTCAACCATGTGTCCCAAGCTACCACCAATGATTTCCGTTCATACTTAAGGTTATCAGAATTCATAAGGACTCGTCTGCCGACGTTTTCAGGAAATGAGTTACCTTCGAAAGAGGATGATTGGCTCAAGACCATTGAGAGGAAGCTGCTCATTGCTCAGTGTGAAGGCGATGAGAAAGTCCTATATGCTTCTTATCAGTTACAAGGAATTGCTGCGAAATTGTGGAAGAAATATTGTGCTGTTCATGAAGCCCCACGGAATATCACTTGGAATGAATTTGTTGTTGCTTTTCGTAATCTCTTTGCCTCATCTAGAGACAGTATGGTCACGAAAAATACGGAGCATAATACTAGCCCTGCACCTTGTAAGACATCTAAGCGTTGCTCTCTGAAGTGCTGTCAACCAAACAAGTCAGAAGATCGTGCGTGCATTCGCTGTGGAGAAATAGGACATACCACTGACGAGCATGCGATTAATTGCTCCAGCTGCGAAGGAAGTCATTCTCTTGGAGAGTGTCCTATGAGTGACATCACATGTTACCTGTGTGAAGGTCGAGATCATGGTCCATCTCAATGTCCCTTAGATCCAATAGTTACTGCTGTAACCCAGCATCAGCAAAAGAATCTTCGAGCCAGAGTTACTCAAGAGTTGTCAAGAAGAGGTGGAACGTCAGCTGCAAAAGTGGTGCCGCTCAAAGAGCTAAAGAGACAATACCCTAATCCTGTTGGCCCTCATTAAGAAAGAAGTAATTGGCAGTCACCAACAGCATGTTTCCTGTTTGATGAAGAAGGTCATTGGGCTAGGGAATGCCCTACGAAGCAACCAGCTCTGACGCAACAAGAGGACAACAATGTACATGTAGTCGCACAACAGCGAACACGGGTGTGTTACAACTGTCACAAGGAAGGCCATTATGCTAATCGATACCCACAGAGAAGACAATCATTGTCTGCGGCCATAGATGTTCCAGATGTTACCTCAGTCAAGTTCATCACGCCAAACGAGAGCAGTAAAATCGCAAGAGAAGTCTGTGCGGAGAATCAGTTGAAAAAGAGGCGTTTGAATGAAGACACTGCCCCGTTCGACAAATACTCAAGAAAGAGATCTTGCCTTAAGCCTTGTTATACCAGCAACAAGCCTGGCCATTTTGCTAACAATTGCCCTTATAAGAAAGTGGTCGCACCAGTTCAAGTCAATCTCAATTCTGTCCCAGTCAACACTTCAACGCCAACGTCAATCGAGGAAGTTTAGATCGATGATTTTATCCTATGCAAGTGTCATATTCTCGTTTGTAAAGGAAAAGTGACTAGCGATGAATTCCATGTAAATATCTTCTTGTGTAAAGAAATAAAGTAAAGATGGCTGAGATGATGGAAGATGAAGTGTTGGAATAAAAGCATTAATGGTAAAAGAAGGGTCAGATGTTTTTCTGAGTATGCACCTGTGGTGGGGTTCACATGAAAGTGATGTGTGTGTAGTGATGGTCAGTATTGTGGTGATCGTGAAACTTGTCAGGCCGGAAGAATTGCCATTGCCAGAAAGTACAGTATTGCTTGATGTAACCTAGAATGTGATGGAGTTAAGTTGCTTGTTGTTGGAGAAAAGTTTCTAGCGAACCATATTGGATACCAGAACCGAAATGCTACTCTTGAAATGAATTGGTCGTCCGGACATAAGGCTGTCCTGGAGTTTGGTCGAAGAGTTGTGTTAGCTAAAAGCCCTGAAAGTGGGAAAATGGAATTTCAAACAACTGCGGTTCATGTTGATCAACTAAAAGTCAATAGTGTGGAAGTTGTCAGCTTTGAAGATGTACCAGTTGTTAGAGAGTATCAAGATGTGTTTCCTAAGAATTCCACCAGATCGAGAGATCAAGTTTGTTATTGAGTTAGTACCCTGTACAATGCCAAAAGTGAATAGACCTTATCGAATGCCTACAAATGAGCTAGTTGAGATGAAGAAGCAGATCAAAGAGTTGCTAGAAAAGTGTTTCGCCAAAACCAATTTGTCACCATAAGGAGCGCCTATCCTGTTTGAAAGATAGGAGCTTAAGGATGTGTATCGACCATCGAGCATTTAATGAAGTGATGATTAAAGGATAAGTACCCGTCGCCCAAGATCAATAATTGTTTGATCAGTTAAGAGGAGCTGGAGTTTTCTCAAAAATAGATCTCCGATCGAGATATCATCAGTTAATAATTCGTGTAGAGAATGTTCTTAAGTCGGGGTTTTCTACGCGATATGGACAATATGAGTTTACAGTTGTGTCTGCTAGAATGATCAATGCCATGGCATAATTTATGAATCGGATGAATGAAGATTCATGGGATAATTGGACAAGCTGTTTGTCATGCACATAGATGACATTCTTGTTTACTCCAAGACAAGGGAAGAGCATGCCGAGTAATTGAGATGGGTTTTGAAAAAGCTGCAAGGGCGATAGTTGTGCGTTAAGTGTGACTGTTGGAAGGAGAAAGTTGAGTTTCTTGGTCATGTAATGGCTTCAAAAAGGGGTTGTTGTTGATCTGAGCAAGTGAAAGTAATGTTGTATTGCGAGCAACCGAAGTCTGTTACCTGGATTCATGATTTTCTGGAAATGATAGGGTGCTACCATTGATTTATTGAAGGATTCTTGACGATTGTGAGACCGCTTAAGCAATTGTTGAAAAATGAGAAGAAGTTTGCATGGACGTCGTAGTGCATGCTTTGAAGTTATTGCATCATTATATTGATGGAAATATGTACAGACCATAAGAGTTCGAAATGCAGACATTAATATGGAACAAAGAGGATGGTTGGAATTGATAAGTATTATAATGCTAGGATCCGTTATCATCCTGGTAAGGCTAATGTGGTATCCGATGTCTTAAGTCGTAAAGGCCATAGTGCCAATACACTGATATCAAGTGATCAATTGAAATCGTGCAAAGAGTTTCAAAAGTTGAAATTAGAAGTGGTTTCACAAGGACTTATAGCTGCTTCGGAAGTTAAGCCAATGCTTGAAGATCAGATCAAAGTGGGTCAAAAAGATGAAGGCTTAGCTAAGGATTTTATCGTGGATGACCCAGGAACCACACGGTTTAAAGGTCGAATCTATGTATCGAACAAGAAAGAGCTTGAGCAGTTGATTTTAGAAGAAGTTAATGATTCTAAAGTATTCAGTTCATCCAGAAAGGTGCTAAGATATATCAAGGTCTTAAGGAAAGGTTTTGGTAGCCTAAGATGAAGCGTGAAGTTACTGAAAATATTGCTTTGTGTGATATGTGTTAGAGAATGAAAGCAGTGCATCAGAGATTAGCAAGTTTGTTACAGCCGGTGCAGACTTCTGAGTGGAAGTAAGAGGCAAATCAGTAATAAGATACCTAGCGTTGAGAATGGTCGAGAATCCAGAAGGGACATGGTTCCGTTTGGGCCATCGTTGACCGTTTGGCCGAAGTTGCTCATTTCACACCATTAAGACTACCTATTCAGGAGATCAGTTGGTAGGACTATTTATAATTGTGTGTTGCATGGTATGTCCAAGACGATTGTGTCAGATAGAGGCACCCAATTTACCTCGAGATTTTGGAACAAGTTACCTAAAGCATGGGACCTCGTTTGAATTTCAGTACAGCGTATCATCTGCAGACAGATGGTCAGACTGAAAAGCGTTGATCAGATTTTGGAGGATATGTTAAGAGCTTGTGCATTAGCTTATGCTATATCATGGGACAAATGTTTGCCATATGCAGAATTCAGCGGTAATAACAATTATCAAGCAAATTTGCAAACATCACTATTTGAGGCTTTAAATGGTCGAGACTGCTGTACTCTATTGAGTTGGAGTAAGACAGGAGAGCGTTTGGAGTTTGGGCCAGATATTCTCAAGGAGGCCGAAGATCAAGTTGTTGTGATCAGAGAGAGGTGGGAAGTAGCACAGTCAAGGCAAAAGAGTTACGCTGATAATCGTCGTCGTGATTTGAATTTTTGAGCCAGATGATTATGTGTATCTCAGAGTTAACCCTCTTAAAGGTGTTAAAAGGTTTCATGCTAAAGGGAAGCTTGCGTCAAGATATGTTGGTCCGTTAAAGATTTTGAGTCATCGAGGAGAGGTTGCTTATCCGTTGGAATTGCCACAATCAATAGCAGGAGTGCATGATGTGTTCTACATGTCACAGCTTAAGAAATGTCTCAGAGTGCCAACATAGCAGATGTCGTTAGAAGCAATAGAGCTGCAGGAAGATTTGACTTATGAGGAGCAGCCAGTCAGAATTTTGGATGTGATGGAACGCAAGACTAGGAACAAGTCTATCCGCTTTTGCAGAGTTCAGTGGAGCAATCATTCCGAAAGTGAAGCAACTTGGGAGCATGAAGACGATTTGAAGTCAAAATTTCCAAACCTATTCTCTAGTTAGCCCTTAATCTCAGGGTCGAGATTCTGTTAAGGGGGGGTGGTTTGTAACATCCCAAAAATTTGCCTTTAATATTATTTTAATGGCATTTGTGCCTTTTGTGATTTTCTAGAATTTACTGGATTTTGCTGGAATTCATTTGAATTAATTTCAGAATATGTATATTGGCCTTTTAAGAAAATTAATTAGTTATATAACAAAGATAATATAAAGTTTTGCCAAAAATATTTTATATGAGTTCAAAATACCTCAAAGTATTTATGAGAATTTTATTTGATTTTTCCTGATATTTGTATTGCCGTAAACTAATTAAATGAATTTCTGAAATTGTTTTTAAAAGGAAAATGCGGGGAAATAGATGTAACAAGATTGGTGGAACCCACATTTTTTCGCAAAACCCATCATTTATGCGGCCCAAGTCACCCCGCGAAGCCAGTTTTCTAGAAACCCTAATCCTGCAGCCATTCGATCGCGATCTGGCGTTTCGGAAGATGCCGCGTAGGACTTCGTGTCCTGGCCGTTGGATGGGGACGCGTGTCAGGCACAGAGTCTTGGTCTCCGATTAGAACTCTCCCTCGCACCGCCGCCGTCTGGAGCGTGGAGTCCAAGGTTCGTCGTCCAAATATAGGACTCTTCTGGGTATTTAAGACACGTAATAGGTTCGCTAGGAAGCTAGCAGCCAAAGACCCAAGTTTTATCGTGAGATTGTGTCGAGATTTTGTCGAAATTTGAAGAAATCGCCGAGCGTCACCAAAAGTTCAAAGCTTCGATTCGTCATCGGTGGTGACCCTTGGAAGTCATCAACTGCATCACCAGAACCGCCGCGACGAGCTTCATCTGGTGCGCTCGTCTGATTCACCAAGGGATCGTCGGAATCGAGGGAAGCCACGGAGGTCACCGCCATCGAGGAAGAAGACGTCGCCGCCCATGTTCCTGTGTGCGAAACTCATGACCCCTCGCGTCATCGTGTTCATCTCGTCGAGGCGAATCTGTAGGTACCCTCTGTAGCTGCCGGCGATGACCCTAGGATCGCGCGCGTCGCCGTTCAACGTGGCGTGATGCTTGGTCGACACGTGGCTGCCCCGTCACGCTCTCGTCCGAGGTGGCAGCCGCGTCGCGCTTGCGTGGCGGTTTGTGTATGCGTCGCGGTGGCGCTGAGTCAGCATAGCGCTGGTCCCGCATGTCAGCGGTCCAAGACCCGCGTGCACCGGGTGTACCGTGGACCGGTGAAGTTCATGGACCCAGGCATGGACCGAGGGACATGTGTCGCCTGGGCACGCCGGGTCGGTACGACGTCATCATGGTGCGATAATTGGTTTTGAATAAAATAAATTGGGACAAAACAGATTTTCTATTTTCTGTATTTTCAGTATTTATTTCAATCTTTGAAAGGCTATAACTTTTGCATTTTAACTCAGATTGAGGTGATTCAACTTTCTAAAATTTTGTAAAATTGAAATCTATTTAACTGTAAATTTTAATTGATTTTTGAAGTTCATTTGCTCTCTATTTTGGTATTTAATTGCTTTCTCCTTCGGTACGCGTAGACGTTGAATTGTGCGATGCTTCGGAGGAAGATCCGTCAACTCAAGATCAAGTTCCAGAACAAGATTAGAACTTATTCCAAGGCAAGTTGTGCTTTGAACATGTTGAACCTATGTTTATACAAATACTATATTGTTTTACTTTATTGCATAGTATTTCAAGTATACAACTGTTTCAATTAAATTGGGATTTAACTATTATACCAGATTGATCTATACCCTACCTTGTCATTTGTATGCCATGATCTATTGTCACCCTAGTTTGGTTAACTATAGTTGGTTAGTAATGATAATCAACCGGGGATGGTTAGACCGTATTAGTTGCTTAGCCATGCCACGTCATCACATGTGCCTGAATCATTGATAATTAATCTTGACTAATAGAACATGGAACAATGTTATGAACTTGTGTGTCATGTGAGATCACACGATGAGATTGAGTTGTTTGTGGCGAGTCATGTCACGCAACGATGTTGAATTGTTGATGTCACGTGGTGCATGGCAATCAACTTGGGTGATAATCACTTAGATTGGGGCAAGTGACAAGGGGTGAGTATGCCAAGGTGGGCCCGACGGGCAGAGGGTATGTGGATGTCTTGCCTTGATCACTCTAAGGACTTAACCTTGCAAGCCTTTGACCTGAGTCAATCATGCAACCACATGTTTGGTATGGGACTGCCTAGCTGATTAATTTGCATTGTCTTAACTTTGGTACTATCTTGGTCGATGTGAGTTCTCGAGTTATGGAGTAATTTACATGGCGTAAGAGGGGGGCCCTAAACGTGGTAACCAGTCCCACCAGTGTTGAAACTTTAGCGGGTGGTACCGGGTTAAGCCAGCGCATTGTAAAGGCTTTGTCCTGATCTCTTCGCCGACACACCAAAGGAAGTGTGTTAATTACATGGCACCAAGAGACGATCATGTCATGTGGGTAAAGTGCATAATCTCTGCATAGTGTAAATCTATTCGAATAGCCGTGCTCGCGGCTTTGAGCAATGCTCGGGAATTATAGTTAAGGGTTAGTTTAATTAAATGGAAAACTTGGTTGGGATGGTGGGATTGCCATATGGAAGGTTGGAACTTGACTTAGGATTGGAAAACTTGGTTTATTTGAGAAATGCTGAATCTATCTATTATTGATATTTGTTTTACAGTCTTTACAATCTATTTATTGTATTTGTTCATAAATGCTGCTTTGTTGCAAAATAGCCATTATAGCCTATCCTTTGGGATAAGCCTTGCATATAGCTATATTAGAATTGCATTATGTGCACAACTTGTTGAGTGCTTTATGTACTCACCCTTGCCAACAACAACATCACCAGTTGAGGAGTCTACATCAATGCTGGAGGAGAGGTTCTAGGAGGAGACGAATGTTTAGGGCGCAAGCCTTGTCAGTTGCCTGTGGTCTACTGAGGGGTTGTCTACGTTTTCATTTCGCTGCAATTTAATATGTTATTCAACCTTGGGAGGCATAGTCATGTAAGTTGACCATAGGGTCATTCCATTAGTAGTATATAATATATGATGTCTTTCATGATGTTTCCGCTGCGTATGATTGTGATATTCACCGATGTTGAGCCTGTGTGCACTAGCGTGATCCTGGACTAGTGCGGTATATACAGAGAGTACAGATTTGCATATTAAAGGCTTTGTTATGATCACTCGCCTTGTTGGTGTTTGGTTGTATCGTATGGGTAAAGTGCATAACCTCTGCAGAGTGTACAATCTATTCGAGTAACCGTGCTCATGGTATTGGGCAATGCTCGGGAATTACAGTTAAGGGTTAGACTTTTGTTAAACAAAAACCTATTGGGATGGCAGGGTGCCATGGAGAATGGAAATTGATTTAGGATTGGAAACTTGGTTTACTTCAGAAATGCTGAATCTATTAATTACTATTATTTGTTTTACTGTTTTCAATCTATTTACTATATTCTTGTTAAATGCCGCTCTACTGCAAAATAGCCATATTAGCCATTCCTTTGGATTAAGCCAAGCATATAGAATATTAGACTTGCATTTTTGTGCACAACTTGTTGAGTGCTTTATGTACTCACCCCAACAACAACAACTTCAGAAGAGGAAGAATCTACGCCTTTCGTGGAGGTTGATTATATGGATGTGAATGCTTAGGGTCCGAGCCTCGTCAGTTACCTGCGGTGAACTGGGGAGCTGCTACGCTTATTTATTTTCCGCTGCTGCTTATTTGCTATTTCTTTTATAAGCCCGGTGTGGCAATAATCATGTAAGACAACAATTACTGTTAATTATTAAAGTTATATTATATTCCATTGTGTATGACTATGATAGCATCTATGTTGAGCCTGTGTGCACTAGCGTGATCCTGGACTAGTGCGTCATACACAGAGGGTCCGAATTTGCAAATTCGGGTCCCGACAGTACCACTGTGTTTAGATCTGCCGGGTTGTCCATGGTATCTCTGATCAGAAGGTTGCTCCTCCTACTACTTCTGCCTCTAGCAAGGCGAAGTATACTTGCACCTTGTCTCAGGAGGATGAACATTTGCCAGATTTCTGCTTCAGGCGCTAAGATCACAAGGCGTGAGCGTGTGGCTGCTCTTAGGGGTGTTTAGGGTCTTCCCCAGACTCTGAGTGCTTCTAAGGTACGCACTACTGCTAGACAGGTTAGAGAGTTGCCTACTTTTGGGCAGCGTCCAAGACTCGGTTTTCATGCTGTTCAATCGAGTTTTAGTCTTGGAGCTGTCTATTTTTAGTCTTTCCGTCGTCCTCTTGATATTCCTCGTTGGTTCTCTTCCCTAGTCCGAGCCCCCGGTGATGAGTTGATCACTTTCAGGAATGCTTCATCAAGTAGATTCATTGCTAAGGGTACCATTTTGCATTAATCAGAATTTCATTCTTAAGGATGTTGGCTTAGTAAGTAAGCTACAGTATAATTTGCTTTCTGTTTCTCTGCTTATCGGTGACTCTTCCGAGGTAAGCTTCAAGAGTAGTGCCTGTAGAATCCTCGATTCTTAAGGAGGGTTAGTTTGCGGGATTTCTATATATGAGTCTTTCGTGCTGATTTTTTTGCTTCTTCTAGAGACTCCCTTTGCTGTTTGATTGCTTCTGAGTCCTGTGATCTCTCTTTCTGGCATAGGAGACTTGGTCACATTGGATTTGATCATTTGACCCGAGTTATCAGCCACAACCTCATTCTTAGTTTGCCTAAACTCAAGATGGTCAAAGACTTAGCATACTCTCCTTCCTGACATGGCAAGATGATTGCTACTTCTCATCCCTCAGTCACTGTTGTGATGACTGATGCACCAAGACAGCTTTTACATATGGATACTATTGGTCCAGCTAGAGTACAGTCAGTGGGTGGGAAGTGGTGCATTTTTGTCATTGTTGATGATTGTTTGAGGTACTCTTGGGTACTTTTAATGGCCTTGCAGGATGAGTCTTTTACCCATTTCTAGGGTTTGATTCATAGGTTGTCTCTTGAGCTCCCTGGTGCCCTACAAGCTATGCGTAGTGACAATGGCACGGAGTTCAAGAACTCCTATTTGAGAGTTTCTGTGTGGAAAGGAAGAACAGGACCCTGGTAGAGATGGCCAGGACGATGCTAGACGAGTACAGCACTCCTAGGAAGTTTTGGGCTGAGGCTATAACTACTGCTTGTTATGTTTCTAATCGCGTATTCTTGAGAGCACATTTGCACCGCACTTCTTATGAGTTGAGGTACGGGCGAATGCCAAGTGTTTCTCATTTTTGTGTGTTTGGTTGCATGGGTTTCATTTTGAAGTCTGGTAACCTGGATATGTTTGAGTCTCGTTCTTCTGATGGTGTCTTTCTGGGTTATTCGACTTCTTCTCATAGCTATAGGGTCTGGAGTTGTGATGCGCATAGGATCATAGAGACTTGCAAGGTGACCTTTGATGAGGCTACCCCAGGTGCTAGACCAGACAATTTAGGCTCTTCTTCTACCTCCGAGACCTTCCTTGTAGAGGATGAGGATGATGGAGATGATGATGTTCCACCTAATCCAGTCCCCTCTATACCTTAGGTGTCTCCTGTTTCCATTTCTGCACCTCAGGGACACCAGGCCTTGACTTCTGACTCTCATGCAGCTAGTGGCTCTGATCCTACCTCTTCTGTGCATGAGGTAGAGGCCACTTCTTCTTCTGGACCTCTCCGTCATATTCAACATACTCATCCACATGATCAGATTATTGGCGATCTGTTTGATTGGGTCACTCGCTTAAAATCGGGTTTGTCCAGTTTCTACATCCACTCTGCCTTTGTTGCCTCCTTTGAGCTGAAGGATGTTTCTCATGCATTATCCGATGAGTCATGGATTAATGCTATGCATGAGAAACTTGAGAACTTCGAGAGAAACAAAGTATGGCAGCTTGTAGAGCCCCCATCTAGTCATAATATCATTTGGACCAAGTGGGTGTTCAAAAATAAGCAGAGTGAGGATGGGGTTATCTTTCGCAACAAGGCTAGACTAGTTGCATAGGGCTTTTCCCAGGTTGAGGGTTTTGACTTTGAGGAGACTTTTGCCCCTGTAGCTAGACTAGGGGCTATTAGGATCCTGCTTGTATTCTCTACATCCACGGGCTTCAAACTTTTTCAAATGGATATCAAGAGTGCATTCCCCAATGGGTATATTGAGGAAGAGGTGTATGTCAGGCAGCCTCCAGGATTCAAGAACCACAAGTTTCCGAGTCATGTATACAAGCTTTCCAAAGCTTTGAATGGACTCAAGCAGGCCCCCAGAGCATGGTATAAGATGCCCAAGTCATATCTTCTCAGCCATGACTTCAAGATGGGGATAGTAGACAAGACTCTATTCATCAGACACCATGAGTCCCATTTTCTTCTCGTCCAGATTTATGTGGACGATATCATTTTTTGTGGCACATCTCATTCTCTTGTGTCTCAGTTTTCTGGCGTAATGAGCACAGAGTTTGAGATGAGTATGATGGGTGAGTTGAGCTACTTCCTTGGTTTCCAAATCAAGCAGACTCGGGAGGGCACCTTCTTGAAACAAGGCAAGTACACCCGGGACCTCTTGAGGTGCTTTGACATGTCTGACGGGAAGCCAATGATGACTCCTATGGCCACCTCTGCTATCCTCGAGCCTGATGAGGATGGTGAGCCTGCTGATCAAAAGGAGTTTCGAAGCATGATCGGCTCTCTCTTGTACCTCACTGCCTTGAGGCCGAACATACATTTTGCTGTTTGTCTGTGCGCTCAATTTTAAGCTTCTCCTCGCGCCTCACTGCCAAGCAGGTACCTTCGTGCTACCATTGATTATGGTATTTGGTACTCTTCTTCTTCTTGTCTGTCCCTTCAAGCCTTTTTCGATGCAGACATTGCTGGCTGTAGGATAGATAGGAAGAGCACTTCTGGCACTTGCCAATTCATTAGCACTTCTCTTGTTTTCTTGGTCATCTAGGAAGCAGTCCCGAGTTGCACAGTCCACCGCTGAGGCCGAGTATGTGCCACTTTTCTGTGACAGTACTTCTGCTATTTGTATTGCTAAGAACCAAGTGTAGCATTCCTAGACCAAGCACATTGATATTAGATATCACTTTCTTAGATACCATGTGAATAAGGGTGATATCCCGCTTCAGTTTGTAGAGTGTGACCTTCAATTAGCCGATATCTTTACCAAGCCTTTGGATAGCTCCAGGTTTGTTGTCCTGAGGAGTGAGCATGGAGTCATGTGTCCTTACGGCTTATCGTGAGGAGGAGCTGGTTTGTATATTTTGTATTATATGTTTTATACCAGCATTTCCTTTCTTTTAGTTTGATTTGGGTGCTTATGGGGCTTTTTTTTTCTTTAGTTGAGTTCTCTTCACATAGACTTTTGGCATGTTTTGCATGGACCTCTCATCTTATGTTATAGGTTGCTATCATGCACAATTAGTTGTTCTCTTTTCTATCTAGGTTGAGTTCCCTCACAGTCTTATAAGTCTAGCAAGTGTTGGGCCCCCTGGGTAGAAAGGGTCTGTGTGCACTCCCTAGTTTGGGATCTAGAGTCAGCTTCCCTATGTCGGCCATTGGGGAACATGAGAGCGAGTCTGAGCCGTAGTGATTCTCTTCTATCTTGTCTATGCTCTATAGCCATCCAGTTTGCAGTTTTCTCGGCTTCTTCTCCTCATTCTATATTTCTAGTTTTCATTGAGTTCATTTGGGTTCTTCTTCATCTAATTCTGCTAATAACTCATTTTAACCAGATTTGCGCTTAAATTGATTCACTTGTTGAGGGAATCTATTCATGCATTGCATATAGACTGCATTTTATGTTTTATGAGATTTGTCTATTATGCAAATGATTTAATCTTCATGCAATACACCATGCTACATCATTTGAAGAAAATGACTAACTTAGATATGCCCAAGTTCATTTATCATGCTAAGCTTGTTAAAAATTCGAAAATTGAAAGCTTTGAATAAAAACTTGATGAAACATGATGCTTTTACTTGCTAAGTTTCTTCTCTAGATGTATTTGCCTTGATTCGTGAAATTTTGGATATCTTTAGAGTCCCTATAGCAACTTGGGTGAAACTTGTTTGATCCATACTAAAGTCCTTCATTTGCTCTTGAATCATTGTGCTAAAGATGAACATTAAGCAAAAATGACTTTCTTCGCATGCATTAGGCTAACACATTACATTCACAAGACAACTTCCTATTGCACATTAGATGAACTTGGAATGCATCGTGTATGACCAAGACCATCCTCTTAAGAGGTCTTCTTGAGATGATCGAATGTGGCTCGAGTCAATTGCTTTAAAAATAATGCAAATAACAAAAACATAAGTGGGTAGAGAATGCAAATAATGTCAAACATTTGCACCCCACTATGTCTTTCTAAGTCTTAAAAAAAATTTGCATTAATTGAAAAATGAGGTCAAAGGACCTTGTATGCACTTTAAGATTCCCCAAAGTGTTGAGTAGGTTGAACTCTAGGTTTTCCTTTTGTAACGACCCCCATTTTTACATAGAATGCAAAAATGGAAATCTAATGTGCAAATAGTACTAGTCCCATGATCAGTAGCTAGTACGCACAAGTTCACCAATTGGAACTACAACCATACATCATATTATTAAAGCGAAAGCTATTCATCCAAACAAATCTTACAACTCAGAGCATTTATATAGCGGTAGAAGAAGCAAAGTCTTATAGTGTGCCCATCCGACCCTCAGGCAACTGACAAGGCATAATCCCTAGAAACATCGCATTATCGAAATTCCCTCAACCTACGACGAAAAGTTATCTACGGAGCTTCGCTAACTTCTCCACCTAAAACAACATATCAAGCAAGGGTGAGTACTTTACGTACTCTGTAAGACTTTAGCAAAACCTATAATATATGCAGGCCATTTCAAAGGAAAGGCTTCTATGCTTAATTTGCATAATGCAATATTGAATTTGTAAATCAAGTTGTCATTTGCAAACGGAATTTGTAACAGCAAGTTTAACTGACGAGTCTTGGACTAATGCTATGCATGAGGAACTTGAAAACTTCGAGAGGAACAAAGTCTGGCAGCTTGTAGAACGTCCATCTAGTCATAATGTCATTGGTACCAAGTGGGTGTTCAAAAACAAGCAGAGTGAGGATGGGGTTGTCATTCACAACAAGGCTAGACTAGTTGCACAGGGCTTTTCTCAGGATGAGGGTCTTGACTTTGAGGAGGCCTTTGCCCCTGTAGCTAGGCTAGAGGCTATCCGAATCCTGCTTGCACTTTCTGCATCCAAAGGCTTCAAGCTTTATCAAATGGATGTCAAGAGTGCATTCCTCAATGGCTATATTGAGAAAGAGGTTTATGTCAAGCAACCTTCAGGATTCGAGAACCCGAAGTTTTCGAGTCATGTATACAAGCTTTTCGAAGCTCTGTATGGACTCAAGCAGGCTCTCAGAGCATGGTATGAGAGGCTCATGTCTTATCTTCTCAGCCATGACTTTAAAATGGGTATAGTAGACAAAACTATGTTCATCAGACACCATGAGTCCCATTTCCTTCTCGTCCAGATTTATGTGGACGATATCATTTTTGGTGGCTCGTCTCATTCGTTTGTGTCTCAGTTTTCTGAGGTGATGAGCACAGAGTTTGAGATGAGTATGATGGGCGAGTTGAGCTACTTTCTTGGATTCCAAATCAAGCAGACTTGGGAGGGTACTTTCTTACATCAAGGCAAATATACCCGTGACCTCCTGAGGTGCTTCGATATGTCTGATGGGAAGCCGGTGATGACTACTATGGCCACCACTACTGTCCTCGAGCCCGATGAGGATGGTGAGTCTGCTGATCAAAAGGAGTTTCGGAGCATGATCGGCTCTCTCTTATACCTCACTTCTTCGAGGCCGGACATTCATTTCGCTGTGTGTCTGTGCGCTCGATTTCAAGCTTCTCCTCGCGCCTCTCACCGCTAGGCGGTCATGCGCATCTTCAGGTACCTTCGTGCTACCACTGATTATGGTATTTGGTACTCTTCTTCATGTCTATCTCTTAGAGCCTTTTCATATGCCGACTTTGCTGGCTGTAGGATAGATAGGAAGAGCACTTCTGGCACTTGCCAATTCATTGGCACTTCTCTTGTTTCTTGGTCATCTAGGAAGCGATGCAGGGTTGCAGATCCACCGGTGAGGCCGAGTATATTCTATGACCCGATTGCTATAGCGGAGTTCTCTGGATGAGATTGACCTTGCGGGACTTTGGGTTAGAGATAGAGAGTGTGCCACTTTTCAGCGACAACACTTACGCTATTTGCATTGCTAAAAACCCGATTGCAACATTCCGGACCAAGAACATTGATATTAGATATCAGTTCCTTAGAGACCATGTGGAGAAGGGAGATATCGCGCTTGATTTCGAGAGAGTGACCTTGATTAGCGATATCTTCACCAAGCCTCTAGATAGCTCCAGATTTGTTGCCTTGAGGAGTGAGCTTGGAGTCGTGAGCCCTTACGGCCTTTCGTGAGGGGGAGCTGGTTTGTATATTATGTATTATATGTTTTCTTCCAGCTTTTCTTTTCTTTGTGTTTCTTCTGGGTGACTTTGGGTTTGTTTTCTTGAGTTGAGTTCACTCACTTAGACTTCTGGCATGCCTTGCATGGACCTCTTATCTTGTGCTTTAGGTTGCTATCATGCGTGATTAGCTATTCTCTCTTCTCTCTAGGTTGAGTTCCCTCACATTCTTATAAGTCTAGCAGGTATTGGGCCTCCTGGGTAGACAGGGTCTGTGTGCACTCCTCAGTTGGGATCTAGAGTCAGAATCCCTATGTCAGTCACTGGGGAAGATAAGAGCGAGTCTAAGCCGTAGTGAGTCTCTAATATCTTTTCTATGCTCTATAGCCATCCAGTTTTGCAGTTTCTCGACTTTTTCTCCTCATTCTGTTTTTCTGGTTGTTATTGAGTTCATTCGGGTTTTCTTTGTGCCTAATCTTGATAATAACTCAACTTTAATCAGATTTGAGCTTAAAATTGATTCATTTGTTGAGGGGGAGTTTGGGAATCTGTTCATGCATTGCATTTAGAGTGCATTTTCTGTTTTATGAGCTTTGTCTATTATGCAATTGATTTTGTCTTCATGCTATACACCATGCTACATCATTTGAAGAAAATCACTAGCTTAGGTATGTCCAAGTTCATTTAACTTGCTAAGCTTAAAAATGAAATAAGCCTTAAAAATGAAATAAGTTTCCGAGTCATGTATACAAGCTTTCCAAAGCTTTGTATGGACTCAAGCAGGCCCCCAGAGCATGGTATAAGAGGCCCAAGTCTTATCTTCTCAGCCATGACTTCAAGATGGGGATAGTAGATATGACTCTATTCATCAAACACCATGAGTCACATTTTCTTCTCGTCCAAATTTATGTGGACGATATCATTTTTTGTGGCACATCCAACTCTCTTGTGTCTCAGTTTTTTGGCGTAATGAGCACAGAGTTTGAGATGAGTATGATGGGTGAGTTGAGCTACTTCCTTGGTTCCCAAATCAAGCAGACTCGGGAGGGCACCTTCTTGCATCAAGGCAAGTACACCCGGGACCTCTTGAGGTGCTTTGACATGTCTGACGGGAAGCCAATGATGACTCCTATGGCCACCTCTGCTATCCTCGAGCCTGATGAGGATGGTGAGCCTGCTGATCAAAAGGAGTTTCGAAGCATGATCGGCTCTCTCTTATACCTCACTGCCTAGAGGCCGGACATACATTTTGCTGTGTGTCTGTGAGCTCAATTTTAAGCTTCTCTTCACGCCTCTCACTGCCAAGCAGTGAAGCGCATCTTCATGTACCTTCGTGCTACCATTGATTATGGTATTTGGTACTCTTCTTCTTCTTGTCTGTCCTTTCAATCCTTTTTTGATGCAGACATTGCTGGCTGTAGGATAGATAGGAAGAGCACTTATGGCACTTGCCAATTCATTAGCACTTCTATTGTTTTCTTGGTCATCTAGGTAGTAGTCCCGAGTTGCACAGTCCACCGCTGAGGCCGAGTATGTGCCACTTCTGTGTGACAGCACTTCTGCTATTTGTATTGCTAAGAACCCAGTGTAGCATTCCTGGACCAAGCACATTGATATTTGAAGGACCGAGATGGTGAACAGAGGGGGTGAATGGTCGCAAATAAAAATTCCCCCAAAATACTCCAACAAAAACCTCGACAAGATCGCTCAAGGGAAATTGTGAAAAACCCAAAAAACTAGACAACTATGTGTACCCCAAGCTTGCATGGATAAGTATCATAAAATATGTGGAGATTTTTGAGTCACAATCCTGGTTGTCTAGTGTCCAAGATAAAGAGGAATCAATTCAAACTCTTGCTTTTAGAAAGGACATCAATTCAAATCACAAAAGTCACTTTCAGAAAAGCAAAAGCAGAATTTCCAGAACTTGTCCTCAATTTGCACAGGAGGTTGGTGGGTTTATGCAGCTCAAAAAATTCTGATAATTTTTCTCCCTATGAGCATCAGAGTTGTGAAGAACTCCACCAAATTTCTCCTCAAAAATGCCTTACAGAAAAAACCCGAAAAATCTAAGAACACAGTATGCTCAAGAACTTCGAGCAGAAAGTTTGGGGCTCGGTTTTCACCTCATGGCGCCGAAACGGTGCAACAAGTGAACTCCAAAGTTTTTCTGCAGGTGTATATCGGAGTCCCGCACCTGCTCCAACAAGAATCACTCAAAAAAGATTTTTTTATATGTTTTTAAAAATCAAACACTGACTGCTGCGCGAAGAACAAGTTCTGAACAAAGTTGGAACTTGGAAGAAAAGATGTTCTCTACTCAATCCAAGAGTGCAAAAGAGATGTAAAACCATATGAACACACTCAAAACATCCAAGATCAGCAGCATTTAGAAGGAGGGGAAGCAAATCCAAATTACTTGAAAGTAAATTGCGGGAATGTAATTGCGGGAAAGTAGATGCTGAATTTAAATTGCGTAAAGTACAGACATAATGTAAATGCGCAAAATAAATTCAGAGGTGGATGGATAAAACTTTCATTTCTGGAAGAGGAGGTTGCAAAGCCTCATATTCATGTGGGCAAAGCTCAAATGAGCATCAAGAACCTCAACACCTTCAAGGGAAGGAGGCTACCCCTCCACCTCTATTTATACTACTCTTGGGCCACCTACCACCCTTGGATGAGTCCCTCAACCCTAGAGCACTCATCTAAGGGCTAGGATTAACCCACACACACAGCCATGCAAGGGCTAACCCAAAACCCACACACATACCGGGTTTTCTTGCACGGTTTTTAAAGCATACTACCTAGACCCGCTAACCTATCAACTAGACCTCAATCCGACGGCCCTCATTGATCCACGCGGCATCTAGCTAGCATCAACTCCTTTCCTTATCTTCTTGACTTGCCCGGACTCCGTCTCCGATAATCTTCCGACGATCTCCCAACCGTCTGGACCTCCGACCCTCCTCGCCTAGTCCCGGTCATCCTTCGCCTCACCATGACCAAGCACCGTCGCCCTGCAACCATCAAAGACAAGGAAACTCCTCACATAGCAATGCCCACAAAGATGTGCAATAAACCATCCAACTCATCACTACCGCGTCCATATGACCTGTCGCCCTCTGGCAGAGACAACTCAAATTGCTTCATTTTGAAAATCAATTCAAATCAAACTCAAACTTGAGCACACCTTGCTCAAATAAAGTCAAATACTCATCACAAATATGGATGGACCTCCACATGGTCCTTCAATCTCCCCCTTGATGAGTATATTGACAAACCACACAAAAGGCATAAATTTGAGTTTGAAGAAAAAGAAGAAGAAAGCAATTTTTAGTTGCAAAGTCAAACTTGGTCCAAAGATAGAAATTAGAACCATGACCAAGTTGACGAAGAGGAATTCAGATTTTAGAGTTAAATTTAAGAAAGAGCAAGTTTTCAACAAAACTCTAAAATCCAACTAAACATGTCAAATGTGATTATGAGATTATGATCCAGTGAAGTAGTAGCATAGTTTTACAAAGATCATAATAACCAAATAAGCATTCACATTTTTATCATTTTAGTGATGCCTTTTCTACGTTTTCTCCCCCTTTTGGCAATATAGGCATCAATTTTTTTATGTATGCATGAAACGCAATCGAAAGAGCTTTGAAGATTATCCAATTGATCAAAATGGAAGAATATTACACCAAGCTTGTCAATTTCAGAAGATGACTAAACTAAGACATGTCCAAGCGCAAATACGAGCTTAGTTTTGAATATTTCATTTTTAGCAAGATTAGACAAGTGCAACACTTAGCTTTAGTTTCAAAAATACAAGAATAGCCACTCTAAGGATCAAAAGGAAAACCTAAAGTTCAACCTACTCAACACTTTGGGGAATCTAGAAGAGCATACAAGGTCCTTCGGGCTCATTTATCACTTAATGCAAATTTTGATTTATCATCATACAAGACATAGCGGGGTGCAAATGTTTGACATTATTTGCATTCTTTACCCACATATGTCTTTGTTTTTAATTTATTTGCATTTTCTTTTGACAACCAATTGACTCAAGCCGTATGCGACCATCTCAAGATGAACTCTTAAGAGGATGGTCTAGGTCAAACACGATGTATTGCAAGTTCATCCCAAGTGCAATGGGAAGCGGTCTTGTGAATGCAAGGTGTTGAGTCATATGTGCACAAGAAGAGTCAATTTTGTTTAATTTTCATTTTTTTGCACAATGATTCATGAGCAATTGAAGGACTCTAGCATGGATCAAACTAGTTTCACCCAAGTTGCTATAGGGACTCTAGATAACTCCTAAATTTCTCAAATTATGGCACAAACCTCTAGAGAAGAAACATAGCAAGTAAAAGCAACAAGTTTCATCAAGTTTTTCATTTAAGGCTTATTTCATTTTTAAGCTTATCAAGTTAAATGAACTTGGACATACCTAAGCTAGTGATTTTCTTCAAATGATGTAGCATGATGTATAGCATGAAGAAGAAATCAATTGCATAATAGACAAACCTCATAAAACAGCAAATGCAGTCTTAATGCAATGCATGAACAGATTCCCAAACTCCCCCTCAACAAATGAATCAATTTTAAGCTCAAATCTGGTTAAAGTTGAGTTATTAACAAGATTAGGCATAAAGAAAACCCGAATGAACTCAATAACAACCAGAAAAAGCAGAATGAGGAGAAGAAGCGAGAAAGCGCAAAGCTGGATGGCTATTGAGCATAGATAAGATAGAAGAGACTCACTACGGCTTAGACTCGCTCTTATCTTCCAAATGGTGACATATGGAAGGCGACTCTAGATCCCAACTAAGGAGTGCACACTGGACCTGTCTACCGGAGGCCCAATACGCTAGACTTATAAGACTGTGAGGGAACTCAACCTAGAGAGAAGAGAGAATAGCTAATCACGCATGATAGCAACCTAAAGCACAAGATAAGAGGTCCATGGAAGGCATGCCAGAAGTCTATGTGAGTGAACTCAACTCAAGAAAACAAGCCCAAAGTCATCCAAAAGAAATACAAAGAAAAGAAAAGCTGGAAGAAAACATATAATACATAATATACAAACCAGCTCCCCCTCACGAAAGGCCATAAGTGCTCACAACTCCAAGCTCACTCCTCAAGGCAACAAATCTGGAGCTATCCAAAGTCTTGGTGAAGATATCGGCTAACTGAAAGTCACTCTCTACGAACTGAAGCGCGATATCTCCCTTCTCCACATGGTCTTTAAGGAAGTGATATCTAATATCAATGTGCTTGGTCCGGGAATGTTGCACTGGGTTTTTAGCAATGCAAATAGCAGAAGTGTTGTCACATAAAAGTGGTACACTCTCTATCTCTAACCCAAAGTCCCGCAAGGTCGATCTCATCCAGAGATCTTGGCTACAACAACTGGCTGCAGCAACATACTCGGCCTCACCGGTAGACTGTGCAACCCCAGACTGCTTCCTAGATGACCAAGAAACAAGAGAAGTGCCAATGAATTGGCAAGTGCCAGAAGTGCTCCTCCTATCTATCCTATAGCCAGCAAAGTCGGCATCGAAAAAGGCTCTAAGAGATAGAAAAGAAGAAGAGGAGTACCAAATACCATAATCAGTGGTAGCACGAAGGTACCTGAAGATGCGCTTGACCGCCTGGCGGTGAGAGGTGCGAGGAGAAGCTTGAAATTGAGCTCACAGACACACAGCGAAATGCATGTCTGGCCTCGAAGCAGTGAGGTACAAGAGGGAGCCGATCATGCTCCGAAACTCCTTTTGATCAGTAGGCTCACCATCCTCATCGGGCTCGAGGACAGCAGTGGTGTCCATAGGAGTCATCACTGGCTTCCCATCAGACATATCAAAGCACCTCAGGAGGTCACGGGTATACTTGCCTTGATGCAAGAAAGTACCCTCCCAAGTCTGCTTGATTTGGAAGCCAAAAAAGTAGCTCAACTCGCCCATCATACTCATCTCAAACTCTGTGCTCATCACCTCAGAAAACTGAGACACAAGCGAATGAGACGAGCCACCAAAAATGATATCGTCCACATAAATCTGGACAAGAAGAAAATTAGACTCATGGTGTCTGATGAACAGAGTTTTGTCTACTATGCCCATTTTGAAGTTATGGCTGAGAAGATAAGACTTGAGCCTCTCATACCATGCTCTGGGGGCCTGCTTGAGTCCATACAAAGCTTTGGAGAGCTTGTATACATGACTCGGAAACTTGGGGTTCTCGAATCCTGGAGGTTGTTTAACATAAACTTCTTCCTCAATATAGCCATTGAGGAATGCACTCTTGACATCCATTTTATAGAGCTTGAAGCCCTGGGATGCAGAGAATGCAAGCAGGATCCTAGTAGCCTCTAGTCTAGCTACAGGGGCAAAGGTCTCCTCAAAGTCAAGACCCTCAACCTGAGAAAAGCCCTGTGCAACTTGCCTAGCCTTGTTGCGAATGACAACCCCATCCTCACTCTGCTTGTTTTTGAACACCCACTTGGTCCCAATGACATTATGACAAGATGGGGGCTCGACAAGCTGCCATACCTTGTTCCTCTCAAAGTTCTCAAGTTCCTCATGCATAGCATTAGTCCACGATTCATCGGATAATGCATGAGAAACATCCTTCGGCTCAAAGGAAGCAACAAAGGCAGTGGAGGCAGAATCGGACAAACTGATTTTGAGCGAGTGACCGCTCAAGCAGATCACCAATGATCGATCGGTGGATGAGCTTCTGGATATGACGGGAGGACCGAGCGAAGTGGCCTCTACCTCATGCACGAAGAGGTAGGAGCGAGCCACTCATTGAAGGAGAGTCGGAAGGCAAGGGTGGTCTCCCGAGGTGCGAAATGGAAGCAGGAGGCACCTCGGTGTAGAGGGACTGGATCCGGTGGAACACCATCATCTCCATCATCCTCATCTTCTACAAAGATGGTCTCGGAGGGATAAGAAGAGCCTGAAACATCAGGTCTAGCTCCTGAGCTAGCCTCATCAAAGGTCACATCACAGGTCTCTATGATCCTATGTGCATCAACGCTCCAGACCTTATAGCTACGAGAAGAAGTCGAGTAACCTAGAAAGATACCATCAGAAGAGCGAGACTCAAACTTATCTAGGTTACGGACTTCAAGATAAAACACTTACAACCAAAACGCGAAAATGAGACACACCGGGCTTTCGCCCATACCTCAACTCATAAGAAGTGCGATGCAAATGTGCTCTCAAAACACGCGATTAGAAACATGGCAAGCAATAGCTATAGCCTCATTAAAACTTCCTAGAGTCTTGTACTTGTCTAGCATCGTCACAGCCATCTCAACTGTGGTCTGTTCTTCCTTTCCACTCGCCATTCTCACGAGGCGAGGGAGAAGAGAAGCGATGCTCTAAACCGGACTCCACACAAAAACTCTCAAAGTAAGAATTCTTGAACTCCGTGCCATTATCACTGCGTATAGCTCGTAATGCACACAGGAGCTCAATAGACAACCTCTTGATCAAACCCCGATGTGAGAAAAGGTCTCATCCTTCGAGGCCATGAAGAATACCCAAGAGTATCTAGAAAAATCATCAACGATGACAAGAACATACCACTTCCCTCCCTCGATTGCACTCTATTTGGACCAACGGTGTCCATATGTAAAAGCTGTCTGGTGCATCATCATCACTACGGTGGATCGGAGGATGAGAAGCAGTAACCATCTTGCTATGTCGGCAAGGAGAGCAAACTAAGTCTTTGACCATCTTGAGTTTGGGCAAACCCCGAATGAGATCGTGGCTGCTAACTCGGGTCAAATGATCAAAACCAATGTGACCAAGTCTCCTATGCCAGAAGGAGAGATCACGGGACTCAGAAGCAATCAAACATCGAAGAGAGTCTCCAGAAGAAGCAGAAAAATCAGCACGAAAGACTCTCTCAAATCTAGAAATCCTCAAACTAACCCTCTGATGAATCAAGGATTCTCTGGGCATTACTCTTGAAACTTACCTCGAAAGAGTCATCGATAAGCTGAGAAACAGAGAGCGGATTGTATTGCAGCTTACTTACTAAGGCAACATCTTTAAGAATGAAATTTTTGTTAATGCAGATGGTACCTTTAGCAATGACTCTACCTGAAGATGCATCCCCAAAAGTGATTAACTCATCACCGGGGCTCGGACTAGGAAGAGAACCAGCGAGAATCTCGGTCATATGGCGAGAACAACCGAGTCAACAATCCAAACATCGCCCTTCCCATCCAAGCGAACCGATCAAGACACAGAGAGAAAGATGACTCGAGATTGGGATAGAGTGAAGACTTAGGAACCCAATCTTGAACCATCGACACCTCAGTACCGACCACGAAGAAGGCGGACTCGAGTGTCTCTTTGACGCTCAACTCTCACACGATCGGGAGCAACTCGGTAGATAATCTAGGAGTCAAAGCGGGTTGTACGCAGTGGTGCAAAAGCGGACCATCCCGATAAGGTGCTGGATCTCCTACGAGAAAACACCTCACGTCGATATCTACCTCAATGGGAAAAACGAGGAATATCAAGAAGGCGACGGAAGGCCGACTCTGAACAGCTCCAGGGCTAAAACTCAAAAAACTAGCACGAAAACCGAGTCTTGGACGCTGCCCAAACACAAGCGACTCTCTAACCTGTCTAGAAGCAGTGTGTGTCTTAGGGGCACTCAAAGTGTGCGGATGACCCTGAATACCCCTAAGACCAGCAACACGCTCACGCCGAGTGATCTTGGCACGCCTGAAGCAGAAATCTACTAGGTGACCATCCTTCTTACAGAAGGTGCATGTGTACTTCGCCTTGCTAGAGGCAGAAGCAATAGGAGTAACACCCTTCTGGTCAGAAGTCCTATGGACAACCTCGTGAGACCTAAACTTGGTGGTGCTCACTCACAGGAGCTACCACAATCTCACCACTCTTGGAGCCGCGCACAATGGTGGGAGGATGCGCGGCGTGCTCAAGGGATCAAATCCTAGACCTTGATTGAATCTACTAATCTTGGATTGGTCTAGAATAAGATTGAGCTTCTTCTTGCCTCCAACAAACTTCTCGAGAGTGCTCATAAGATCTTGGCAATCTCGGAAGAAAGAAGCACAAGAAGAACAGGGGAAGGAGAGGAGGAAGAAGAACCGGAAAGAGAAGATCTCTCAAGACGTGCTTTTTGTTCCCTTAGCACGGTGCCTCAATCTTGAGGGCCTCACAAGAAAGCGCAAGGAGCATCTCTAACCCTAAGGGTTTGGTCTTTTAACTTCTTCTTAAGCTCGACATGGATTTGATCCACATCATCCTTAACCCCAACACACGACAAGCAACCAGTTTGTGACTTAACTAGTAAATCCTTAGCAAGTTGATCACACTTGACATTCAAAGCATCATTGTCAAGTTTTAGTTGCTTCTGACCCTCACATGGTATTGGGTCCTTAGAAGCATGCAATTCAAGTTCATCATTTCTAGCGAAAGCTTTCTAAGGTGTTCGCTCATGGCATCAATTCGACAAGCAATTTAGGGCAATTAGCACATGATGGAGTGGAGTGAGCATGAAGAAAACTAGCCTCAACAGAATAGCATCAATATAATTAGTGCTAGCATTCTTCAACCTAAGACCATCAAGTTCGGCAAGCACACTATCATGTATGGTCCTTAGGTTCTCCAACTCCACAAGAATAGCATCACACAAGAGCAATCATCGGTGACTCGGGAGGAGAAGATCTAAGTGAAGCTAACTCCCGAGTCAAGGTACCTACTTCCTTCTCAAGCTCGTACACCTAGCTCTAGCTCTAGCATGAAATTTTCCTAATTTGCGAAAGCCGTTGAGCTGGTCATAGGAGGGTACCTCATCCAAGTCATTTGTAGAGCTCTGAGTCGATGATGTCGTTGGTGTCGGCCATGAAGCACAAGCGGAGAAGTCATCGCCGCCCATCTTCTCTTGCGGATCATCCTCGCCTCGTCGCTCCATGTCTCCGTGTCGGAGAGGTTGATGTCGTCAAGCGCGGCGAGGACAGCGGTGGAAAACTTCTTGTTCTTGGAGAAGTTGCGGTACTTCTTCTCGTCGCCGGTTCACGAACTGGAGGCTTCTTGTTGCGGTTCTTGTCGGTGTAGTCGTTCTTGCCCGAACCGCCAGCGTCGTTCTTGCCCTTCTCCGGCTTGGGACAGTTCGCCCGAATGTGGTTGGGGCCACCACACTCAAGCGGTGATCATGCCACCTCTCTTCCTCTCTCTCACCCTCTTGTATGCATGAGAAAACTTGCGGCGAGAAGAGCAAGCTCATTTTTGGAAATTTTTCCAGTTGGTCATCGCTTAGCTCGCAAAGGCGGAAGAGAGAAACCAATAAAAGGATCGGAAGAAGAAGATCCAATGCGATCGGTGACCAAAGCCATCGGTGAGATTTCGTCTTCCGAGAGGCGACATCGATCTCATGAGTCTTGAGGCGGGAATAAAGCCCGTCAAGAGTCGAGTCGATAAGTCGGTGGTGTCCTTGATGGTGGTCACCTTCATCTCCCAAACCCGAAGGTCGAGTGCGGTCAAGAAATGCGAGCATTGTCCAAGTCGAGGGTATATGCAACCATCGCTCGGAGGTCGCTCAAAATCTTTGTAAACCGACCAAAACACTCGTCGAGACTCTCACCGAGTCGTTGATCAAACTTGTTGTACTCGCTTGGCTGAGTCTGCCTCACAGTCTTGATTTGAGTAGAGCCCTCATGGTAAGCATCGAGGTTACCCAAATCTCGTGGCGGAGCGAAGGTGAAAATCTATCATACTCACCGTGGCTAAGACCACAGTATGAGAATGTTCCTTGCCTTAGCATTCGCCTCAACGTCAACCATATTGATGGCCGTGACATTTTCATCAGCAGGAACCTCATACGGGAGTTTCACCTTCTGCCATATCAGGTAGCCCTAGGCAGTGATGTATGACTCCATCCGGGACTTCCAAAAAGGAAAGTCAACTCCATTAAAGATGGGAGGCTTGGTGGAATATTTGTCCGTCGCCATGGCTCTTGAGACCGGTCAAGATCTAGAAAGAGCAGAACCGGCTCTGATACCAATTGAAGGACCGAGATGGCGAACAGAGGGGGGTGAATGGTCGCAAATAAAAATTCCCCCAAAATACTCCAACAAAAACCTCGACAAGATCGCTCAAGGGAAATTGTGAAAAACCTGAAAAACTAGACAACTATGTGTACCCCAAGCTTGCATGGATAAGTACCATAAAATATGTGGGGATTTTTGAGTCACAATCCTGGTTGTCTAGTGTCCAAGATAAAGAGGAATCAATTCAAACTCTTGCTTTTAGAAAGGACATCAATTCAAATCACAAAAGTCACTTTCAGAAAAGCAAAAGCAGAATTTCCAGAACTTGTCCTCAAATTGCACAGGAGGTTGGTGGGAATCTGCAGCTCACAAAATTCTGAGAACTTTTCTCCCTATTAGCATGATAGTCTTGAAGAACTCCACCAAATTTCTCCTCAAAAAGCCTTACAGAACAAACAGGAAAAATCTAAGAACACAGTATGCTCAAGAACTTCGAGCAGAAAGTTTGGGGCTCGGTTTTCACCTCTTGGCGCCCAAACGGTGCAACAAGTGAACTCCAAAATTCTTATGCATGTGTATATCAGAGTCTTGTAGCTCCTCCAACATGAATCACTCAAAAAGGATTTTTCTATATTTTTACAAAAATCAAACACTGGCTGCTGCGCGAAGAACAAGTTCTGAACAAAGTTGGAACTTGAAAGAAAAGATATTCTCTACTCAATCCAAGAGTGCAAAAGAGATGTAAAACCATATGAACACACTCAAAACATCCAAGATCAGCAGCATTTAGAAGGAGGGGAGGCAAATCCAAATTACTTGAAAGTAAATTGCGGGAAAGTAAATACTGAATTTAAATTGCGTAAAGTAAAGACATAATGTAAATGCGCAAAATAAATTCAGAGGTGGATGGATAAAACTTTCATTTCTGGAAGGAGGTTACAAAGCCTCACATTCATGTGGGCAAAGCTCAAATGAGCATCAAAAACCTCAACACCTTCAAGGGAAGGAGGCTACCCCTCCACCCCTATTTATACTACTCATGGGCCACCTACCACCCTTGGATGAGTCCCTCAACCCTAGAGCACTCATCTAAGGGCTAGGATTAACCCACACACACAGCCATGCAAGGGCTAACCCAAAACCCACACACATACCGGGTTTTCTTGCACGGTTTTCAAAGCATACTACCTAGACCCGCTAGCCTATCAACTAGACCTCAATCCGACGGCCCTCATTGATCCACGCGGCATCTAGCTAGCATCAACTCATTTCCTTGTCTTCTTGAGTTGCCTGGACTCCGTCTCCGATCATCTTCCGGCGATCTCCCAAACGTGTGGACCTCTGACCCTCCTCGCCTAGTCCCGGTCATCCTTTGCCTCACCATGACCTAGCACCGTCGCCCTGCAACCATCATAGACAAGGAAACTCCTCACATAGCAATGCCCACAAAGATGTGCAATAAACCATCCAACTCATCACTACCGCGTCCATATGACCGGTAGTGCCACTCCTGGTAGAGACAACTCAAATTGCTTCATTTTGAAAATTAATCCAAATCAAACTCAAACTTGAGCACACCTTGCTCAAATAAAGTCAAATACTCATCACAAACATGGATGGACCTCCACATGGTCCTTCAATATTAGATATCACTTTCTTAGATACCATGTGAAGAAGGGTGATATCCCGCTTTAGTTTGTAGAGTGTGACCTTCAGTTAGCCGATATCTTTACCAAGCCTTTGGATAGCTCAAGGTTTGTTGTCCTGAGGAGTGAGCATGGAGTCATGTGTCCTTACCACTTATGGTGAGGAGGAGCTGGTTTGTATATTTTGTATTATGTGTTTTGTACCAGCATTTCCTTTCTTTTAGTTTGATTTGGGTGCTTATTGGGGCTTTTTTTTCTTGAGTTGAGTTCTCTTCACTTAGACTTCTGGCATGTTTTGCATGGACCTCTCATCTTATGCTATAGGTTGCTATCATGCACAATTAGTTGTTTTCTTTTCTATCCAGGTTGAGTTCCCTCACAGTCTTATAAGTCTAGCAAGTGTTGAGCCCCCTCGGTAGAAAGGGTCTATGTGCACTCCCTAGTTTGGGATCTAGAGTCAGCTTCCCTATGTCAGTCATTGGGGAACATGAGAGCGAGTCTGAGCCGTAGTGATTCTCTTCTATCTTGTCTATGCTCTATAGCCATCTAGTTTGCAGTTTCCTCGGCTTCTTCTCCTCATTCTATATTTCTAGTTTTCATTGAGTTCATTTGGGTTCTTCTTCATCTAATTCTGCTAATAACTCATTTTAACCAGATTTGTGCTTAAATTGATTCACTTGTTGATGGAATCTATTCATGCATTGCATATAGACTGTATTTTCTTTTTTGTGAGCTTTGTCTATTATGCAAATGATTTAATCTTCATGCAATACACCATGCTACATCTTTTGAAGAAAATGACTAACTGAGATATGCCCAAGTTCATTTATCACGCTAAGCTTGTTAAAAATTTGAAAATTGAAAGCTTTGAATACAAACTTGATGAAACTTGATGCTTTTACTTGCTAAGATTCTTCTCTAGATGTATTTGCCTTGATTCGTGAAATTTTGGATATCTTTAGAGTCCCTATAGCAACTTGGGTGAAACTTGTTTAATCCATACTAAAGTCCTTCATTTGCTCATGAATCATTGTGCTAAAGATAAACATTAAGCAAAAATGACTTTCTTCGCGTGCATTAGGCTAACACCTTACATTCACAAGACAGCTTCCTATTGCACATGGGATGAACTTGGAATGCATCGTGTATGACCAAGACCATCCTCTTAAGAGGTCTTCTTGAGATGATCGAATGTGGCTCGAGTCAATTGCTTTAAAAATAATGCAAATAACAAAAACATAAGTGGGTAAAGAATGCAAATAATTTCAAACATTTGCACCCCACTATGTCTTTCTAATTCTTAAAAATTTTTTGCATTAATTGAAAAATGAGGTCAAAGGACCTTGTATGCACTTTAAGATTCCCCAAAGTGTTGAGTAGGTTGAACTCTAGGTTTTCCTTTTGTAACGACCCCCATTTTTACATAGAATGCAAAAATGGAAATCTAATGTGCAAATAGTACTAGTCCCATGATCAGTAGCTAGTACGCACATGTTCACCAATTGGAACTACAAACATACATCATATTATTAAAGCGAAAGCTATTCATCCAAACAAATCTTACAACTCAGAGCATTTATATAGCGGTAGAAGAAGCAAAGTCTTATAGTGTGCCTATCCGACCCTCAGGCAACTGACAAGGCATAATCCCTAGAAACATCGCATCATCGAAATTCCCTCAACCTACGACGAAAAGTTATCTACAGAGCTTCGCTAACTTCACCTAAAACAACGTATTAAGCAAGGGTGAGTACTTTCCGTACTCTGCAAGACTTTAGCAAAACTATAATATATACAGGCCATTTCAAAGGAAAGGCTTCTATGCTTAATTTGCATAAAGCAATACTGAATTTGTAAATCAAGTTGTCATTTGCAAACGGAATTTGTAAGAGCAAGTTTAACTGATAAGAAATAAGTAAAGCATAAGTAATACTCACAGCCCTTCGCGCGCAATGAAATAATCCAAATCATGAAGTCCAACAATGTCGGCCCTTTGACATAGAGTGACAGTTGCTAAACAAGTTTTAAACCAAAACCTACTTTTAAAAAATACCATAATGAAAACCTTACATTACCTAGGTTAACGTTGCACCAGCCCGGCGATGATAAACCTCTTTCTATCATGGTAGAAGATATTTGTATATTCATTGTACTCTCAGCAGGTTAAACCTGATGAGTTCTCACTTCCGATGGAAGATATTTGTATAATATTATACTCTCAACAGTAGGTCCTATTGCGTTCTCACTCCCCCATTATAGCAAGGCATACACCGTTGCATTGGTATGTAAAAAACCCTACAAGCAGACCTTGAATGGAATGCTTGTGCTACTCCGACCTTCCAAAGTGCAAAGTTAAGCTAGATAACTTAATTGGTTTAAGGTTATCCCATTACAACACTTGTGGTTGTACGGGTTTCTTGGATCTATAACGTCCCATTGCTCGGTCCTTACTTCTACACGGTGATACTTCACCCTACACTACGTGCATTTCCCTCGGCACAACCGGCTATTGCCAATAATCGTCCACGTCAAAACTATAGTTTTGATTTTGGATTTTTAATCAAAATACAAGTAACCAACAGTGTCATATCCAACATTTTCAATTTCTCAAGAAACAATTTTGATCTGATCATTTACATCGTTGGTTTTAAAGCATGGCTAAGCATGTATGAATATGTAATCGCATATACCCATGTTGACATGAAGTAATGTCTATCCTTAATCTATGGTTATCAAGGTTCACATGTCCATATTTATCAAGGAAGTTTCGTGAGACAACAGGTATATCTACCAGTACCAAAAAATAGCGAATTTACAGAATATAAGCCCATGCATGAAACAATTTGATAAACAAATTGAAAATTAAATACTGGGATCAATATGATCAAAGGGGGGTGCTTGCCTTGCTTAATTGTTGTTTACGACGAAGTGGCGATCGCAGCTGACGGTGTCGACGACGAAGGTAGTGACGTCGGGTTCTACACATCGTTCATAGGAAATATAGAAAATCACAAACTTCAATAAGGGCAAAAAGAAAATAGACTGAAAACCAAATAAAGACTCTGAAGGACCATGTGGAGGTCCATCCATGTTTGTGATGAGTATTTGACTTTATTTGAGCAAGGTGTGCTCAAGTTTGAGTTTGATTTGGATTGATTTTCAAAATGAAGCAATTTGAGTTGTCTCTACCAGGAGTGGCGATCTGGCGTATGGGCGCGAGAGTGATGAGTTAGATGGTTTATTGCATATCATTGTGGGCATTGCTATGTGATGTGTTTCCTTGTCTTTGATGGTTGCAGGGCGACGGTGCTAGGTCATGGTGAGGCGGAAGATGACCGGGACTAGGCGAGGAGCGTCAGAGGTCCAGACGGTTGGGAGATCGCCGGAAGATGATCGGAGATGGATTCCGGGCAAGTCTAGAAGACAAGGAAAGGAGATGATGCTAGCTAGATGCCGTGTGGATCAATGAGGGCCGTCGGATTGAGGTCTATTTGATAGGTTAGCGGGTCTAGGTAGTATGCTTTGAAAACCGTGCAAGAAAACCCGGTATGTGTGTGAGTTTTGGGTTAGTCCATGCATGGCTGTGTGTGTGGGTTAATCCTAGCCCATAGATGAGTGCTCTAGGGTTGAGGGACTCATCCATGGGTGGTAGGTGGCCCAAGAGTAGTATAAATAGGGGTGGAGGGGTAGCCTCCTTCCCTTGAAGGTTTTGAGGTTTGTGAATGCTGCTTTGAGCTTTGCCCACATGAAAGTGAGGCTTTGTAACCTCTCCTTCCAGAAATAAAAGTTTTATCCATCCATCTCTGAATTTATTTTGCGCATTTACATTATGTCTTTACTTTACGCAATTTAAATTCAGCATTTACTTTCCCGCAATTACATTCTCGCAATTTACTTTCACGCAATTTGGATTTGCCTCCCCTCCTTCTAAATGCTGTTGATCTTGGATGTTTTTAGTGTGTTCATATGGTTTTACATCTCTTTTGCACTCTTGGATTGAGTAGAGAACATCTTTTCTTTCAAGTTCCAACTTTGTTCAGAATTTGTTCTTTGCGCAGCATTTAGTCTTTGATTTTTATAAAAATATGGAAAAATCCTTTTTAAGTGATTCTTGTTGGAGGAGGTGCGGGACTCTGATATGCACTTGGAAAAACATTTTGGAGTTCACTTGTTGCACCGTTTGGGCGCCATGAGGTGAAAACCGAGCCCCAAACATTCTGCTCGAAGTTCTTGACTGACTATGTACTTCGATTTTTCCTGTTTTTTATGTAAGGCTTTGTGAGGAGAAATTTGGTGGCGGATTTCTTCAAGACTCTCATTCGCATAGGGAGAAAAATTCTCAAAATTTTTTGAGCTGCAGAAACCCACCAACCTCCTATTCAAATTGAGGACAAGTTCTCGAAATTCTGCTTTTGCTTTTCTGAAAGTGACTTTTGTGATTTGAATTGATGTTCTTTCTAAAAGCAAGAGTTGGATTGATTCCTCTTTATCTTGGACACTAGACAACCAGGATTGTAACTCAAAAATCCCTACATATTTTATGGTACTTATCCATGCAAGCTTGGGGTACACATAGTTGTCTAGTTTTTCGGGTTTTTCACGATTTCCTTTGAGCGATCCTGTCGAGGTTTTTGTTGGAGTATTTTGGGGGAAAATTTATTTGCGACCATTCACCCCCCCTCTGTTCGCCATCTCGGTCCTTCAGACTCACTGCTGGAAACAGGAATATTTGAGGGTTTGAATAGAATGATTCCATATTCTCAAGTTTTAGTTGATTAAGCATTCATATTGTAATGGCTTTTAGGTTGAGCGATGCATGGCTTCTTTTATAGATTATCTATTCTTGTTTTATGAATTCAAAAGGCTAAAATTATTTATTCTTGTATTTATAACTTCTAATTCTAGATGCTAAAATTATTTGGATAAATTTAATTAAAACATTAGTTAAAGGATTATGTGTGAATAGCACTTAATCCTTAATTGACTTTGCATAAGAAGTAGTTTCATATATGATAGATCCGTTAAGTTAGGTTACTGGTTATATATTCACAGTTTTTAAGAAGGTTCTGATGATACAAATATCTTAATTCTTGATTTCTCATTTATTATTAAGTTTGTTTATTCATATTATGAAGTTCAGAAATCATAATACTTAAGGTTATTTTGCTAATATGATTATATGCAAAGCATGATGAAAAGAGATTATTTCTTCGGAATAGGATAGTCATTAATTTGGAGAGCATTCCTAAGCTAATTTCATAAATTTTAGGATTTAGTCGAGATGTTTTATATGCACATGAAGGATGAAGTCTATTATGAAAGCAATCCGAATTAGTTCTTTTTGCCGATTATTATGAGCTTATCTCAAAGAATATACTAAGATTAGCTTTGCCTAATCTGATACTTAATTTGTGAGGTTTTATGCATATGTTTTTGATTCTCAACTATATATACATCATAGGATGGCATATTTCATCTAAAGGACTTAAGCATAATCTATAACCTATTTTAATGACTCTACTGCATCATTTGGACTGATTTATTCGGAGTCTAGTTTTCATGGATCCTGACTTTACTTTACAATATATATATATATTAAACAGAGATAAAGCTTATTGTTTTCATGCTATTTAAATTTATGCACATGCAAACTACTGATGCTGTATTCAAATTATTTCAACAGTAATGAATCAGCTTCATGGTCATTCTGGAATGTATGCATCTATCTATACTACTCTTAGTTATTATACATATGCACATATATATTTATTTTACATACATATTTTACATTTGGGTTATACTCAATTTATAAGACTTATTCAACTTAAGTTCATTAAACATTTATTGTCGTAAAATAAATCAGTTTCATGGTCCATTCGAAATATGCAACATGTATACTACTACTGCTAGTTAATATATGTATCTTCTACTTTAGGATTACATTCTATTCATGAAACAATTCAAGTCAAGATCATTATTTAAATATTCTAACATATTTAGGAGCCCTACTACCATATTAGTATTTAGAAATCAATTATAATCATTTTGGATTTCTTTTGCATAAACTATGTATTTTTGAATATTTATAGTATTGAGAACAACCTCTAATAGAAAATGATTCAAAGGAAGTTGAAATTGAAATATTTTTATATATTTGAGTTGCTGGAAGTCTAAGGATTTTATAAAAATTGTTTCATTCAATTCTAGGTTTGTTTGCAACATTTTTATATGTAGCATATCTTTAGGCCTGTTATCCAAATTTAAATTTCAAATTTTCACAGATGGTGTTCTCAAAATATTTTTGTATATTCTGAAAGTACTTGATTTTATATGAATATAGAAATTTTTTTATTGGATTTGGAATAAAAATATGAAAGTTATATCAATTCGAATAGTGTTGGTTTTGGAAAATCATAAGAAACCACAAAATACGTTTTCTCAATTGGGAAAGCGTCTTTACCTCTTTGAGCTACTGAACTTGCACCGACTGACTACTAGGCTCCACAAGACAGAAAGACAAAGCAGGGGAGGTGGCTAGGGCTTGGCGGTTCTAGCAAACGGCGACTGCATTCGGCAGGCTAGCGGCGTGGTGAGTTCAAGATGGATACCACGAACTTGGGAATAGGCTCAGCTAAGCTCGAGGTACGCCAGGACGAGCTGCCACCGAGGGCTTGCGGCAGAGGAAATGGTGGCTCACCGGGGAAGAAAACAGATGAGTCTTGGTTCGAATTGGTAGCGAATTAAGCATCAAGGGGTACTAGAGGTTCCATTTTACCTATTGCTGAAATTCTTGGTTGTTCGAGGTGCTCCACCACCATGCGACCGGATCCAAGGAAGAATAACAGCGGTGGAGAGAGGCTGCAACTGAAATAAACAGCAAGCAAAGGTTGATATGACTTTACAAGGTCACGAGGAAGCTTATGCGTTGAATGGATTCAAGTGTGGCTCACCGAACTAGCTGGATTGGATTTTCCCCCCTTTCGGGTTCTTGCGACAGGATGAAGGGGAGAGCTATGATCGAGTGGCTCGGTTCCAAGATTGGTTAGAAGAGTGTGGAGGGGTCTCAATGGCAACGCAAATGCAGTATTTATAGTTTGGTTGAGGTGGTCTCGCCACTGCTTGAACACACGCGCGACGTTCGGCTCCGCTCTGCACAAAAATGGCGAGGTGGTGCGGGTTTAAATTTAGGCGGTATGGCGCAGGAAGGTCGAGACGAGGCGCGAGGCTCCTGATATTGAACGTGGCAGTGGTCAAACAAAGGCGGTGCGCTAAATCGAGTGATCAACAGAAAAGATTGAGAGAGAGAAGGAGCACGCACGAGACTTCGGTCAAGAGAAAGGAGACAGCAAAAGGGAAATGAGAGCCTAGCAGGTGGGGCCAGGTGTGGAATATAAGAACCCGGGTACCCTCATGACAAGCCCAAGAGGGAGGCCCAGAAGATACTCCACACGTCAGGCCCCGCTGCCGTGCGCAAGGGGACATATCCTAAAGGAAGTTGAACTTATATTTAGATATGATAGATACGGTTGTAATCCAAGTCGTTAATAGGGTAGATAAAGATGTAAACTATATCCTATTAACTGACTAGAATCTTGTAACCGATCGGAATCTCCAAACCGATCAGGACTCTGTAAGCCGCCTCACCCTCACTATATAAGGGAGAGGGCGGGCAACAACATAGGAATCGGATGATCCAAGCATAGAGCGATGAAGCCATAGAGCATAAAACACCTCATATCGCCCGGAGCACATTGCGCTTTGAGCATCCTTGGATCCAAGAGATCCGCATAATCCCAGCACACAGGATTAGGGTATTATCTCCTCCGCGAGAGCCTGAACCTACCTAAATCCCTTGTCTTGTGTGACCTTCGAGTTTGAGATCGAGCGCCTACCCCATAAATTCATTACCAACTACAAAAGTCGACAGTTGGCGCGCCAGGTAGGGGAAGCGCTATAATGTTTTCCCACAGACTCGATGGCAGCAATCGGTGGATTCATCGCCACCTTCGTCTCCGGCCAGGCCTTCCGCCGAACACGGAATTAAATCGCGAATCTTGCGCGGAGAGCTTGTCTGTCTGGTCCAAAACCAGATCCGATCTGGTAAAGATCAGGCCAACCCATCAAAGGTATGTCACTTTGACTTGGCCGGCAAACCAGTCGGCGTCGCGAGGAATTGCTGCGATCTTCGTGTCATCTTCGCGATAGAAGAGCAGAAGACCGATCTCCAACGCCAAAAAGAAGAACAGGAAGCTGCGGGGGAAGATCGTCTTCGTAAGGGTAAGGAGGTGCAGGTGCGATCGCTTCGATCTCGTGGCCGCAATGTCCGCGAGGACCTCCTGCAATCCAGGTTGGGAGATCAAGCCGTTTTCCGCACGCCAATGCAGAACGTCGTCGCCTCCAAGACGCTTCTCGACAAACTGGACCCGACAATTGCATCGGATAGCCTGGTTGCCCCGATCGTGGCCCAGATCAAGGCCATGGTGACGGTGGCCGTAATTTAGCGAAATCAGGAAAAGCCGGTAGGTGAAGCGCACTTGCGCTCCCACGCGGATTTCGACACAGCCACGAGCCTACGCCTGCGCCCCGAGCGCCACTTTCGGCACGGCCATGAGCCACACCTGCGCCACGAGCGCCACTTTCGGCACGGCCACGAGCCTACGCCTGCGCCCCGGGCGCCACTTTCGGCACGGCCACGAGCCTACGCTTGCGCCCCGAGCGCCACTTTCGGCACGGCCATGAGCCACGCCTGCACCCCGAGTGCCACCTTCGGCACAGCTACGAGCCACGCCTACGCCCCGAGCGCCCCCTACAGCTCATCTACAAGCCTTCGCCTGCGCCACGAGCAAAGATGGCATGATCGTCAGCAACATATGGAGCATAAAGCAGCTAAGTCGCTTTTTACTCAATTATGTCATTATAAATAAAATTGTTGACTTTCCTGACTTGCTACTTAGTTGACCCACAACTAAGCAGTAAGTCGGGGGCTATACCTAATAGCGTGCGCATGCGCACATCTTTTTTGAGTTGTATTTTTCTTCTTTTGCTTAACGATTGCGAGTGAATCCGAGTGCGATAACTCCAAATTGTGAAGCTCTGACCCCATGAACGGCGAACTTTAGTCACCCAAAACACGTGCCTAGGAAAAAGAGCCATGAGCCGACTCCCAACGCTCGGGGGCTAGACTAGTCAGGCAGAGTGCTTAAACAAAAAGAGTCAAACCACTCGGATGAATTCAAAATCAATAAGGAAAAAGAGTAAGAAACTCTAAAATTATATATACACCAGTCGGACATCACATCTGAGTGAATTATTTTTACATTGCCTAAGTTCTTCATATACATGATTTCAGGGCTACTAAATTTGGATGCGATGTGTGTGAGCCAACGCTTCAACGACGACATCAGCAAGTTCGGCGACGAATGAATTTAAAGGGAGTGGCGCGGAATTTTTCCTCGAGCGGGAAAAGCGTTTTCAATTCTGCATATCGTTTGGGATACAGTATGTCCCAAGATGAGCCGACTGCCAGAATTCCAATAATGGGGCTAGGAACCACTCGGGAAGTTTAACGCGTGGAGCTCTATTGAGTCCTTCACGATCTCTTTGCCTACAACAGGGCACTCGGCTGTAAAGGAAAACTAGTCGGGAAGCTGCATCAAGAACTGGAAGCACTCGTCGTGAAGCATGACTCAGTTGGGCTGCAACCAGGAAGGCGGCAACTCGATCGCAAAGGACTCGGGGGCTAGTGTGGAATATAAGAACCCGGGTACCCTCATGACAAGCCCAAGAGGGAGGCCCAGAAGATACTCGCTGCTTCAGGCCCCGCTGCCGTGCGCAAGGGGACATATCCTAAAGGAAGTTGAACTTATATTTAGATATGATAGATACGGTCGTAATCCGAGTCGTTAATAGGGTAGATAAAGATGTAAACTCTATCCTATTAACTGACTAGAAACTTGTAACCGATCGGAATCTCCAAACTGATCAGGACTCTGTAAGCCGTCCCACCCCCGCTATATAAGGGAGAGGGCGGGCAACAACATAGGAATCGGATGATCCAAGCATAGAGCGATGAAGCCATAGAGCATAAAACACCTCATATCGCCCGGAGCACATTGCGCTTTGAGCATCCTTGGATTCAAGAGATCCGCATAATCCCAAAGACACGTGATTAGGGTATTATCTCCTCCGCGAGAGCCTGAACCTGTCTAAATCCCTTGTCTTGTGTGACCTTCGAGTTTGAGATCGAGCGCCTACCCCATAAATTCATTGCCGACTACAAAAGTCGACACCAGGGTCCACCAGGCAGTGAGAGAAAAGCTTTTGCATTACTTCCAGCAAACTGAGTCAGTACTACAGACAGAACCACTTATCAGTGAGAAAGAGCGGCGAGAGCGATAAATTCGACTCGGACAGCTCATGACCCGAATTTATTTGGCTGTCAAACCTTGGAGAAAATTTTCCAAACTTTTTTAATTGAGTCCCCATATAAGACTTGCCCGCTGGCAAAAATTCTAGATTAAAATATTTTACCAAAAAAATTTAAATATTCCAACCAACCATAGTGACTGGTCTAAAATTTCCCTTCTGAATTTATTTTATTTGAGCATGTAAATTTGTTCAATTATTTTTGAAACTTTTTCTAAGAGTTTAATTTGAGTTTATAATGTTTCCATAAAAATTTAAGGTCAATATATTTTATATTTGTTTTCTAAAAATTCTGAAATGATGATTTTCAGATTTTTAATGTTTCTGTTTTTGAATTTTAAAAAGCCATAATGATTTCATTAATTTTTAATATTTTTACAACGGGTAACTGATCATTGAAGACATTATGCTAAATTTTGAAGCTTCAGATAAGTTTTAAAATTTTATATCAATTCAAACTATGCACTGTTTTCAGTCAAAGAGATGCCTTTTCATTTATCATTTCATTATCCCTTTGCACTAAAATTAATTTGTCAGATGAAATGATTCACCTGAGTGTTCAAGATATTGAATATAAACTTTTCAAGATTTTACTTTTACTTTTTTTATCTTTTTACCATTATCCATTCATTAATTTTATTTGTATGATTTTTAACACAAGACATAAATACAATAAAAACAAATATTGCCAGGAAAATTCAGGAATGATCACACTTTAATTCAAAATATTTATTTTCATTTTATTGCATTTTCGGGATGTTAAACCTTTTGATCCTATGAGTGGCTTCACTTCTAGTTTTTGAAACTTTTGCTATGTTTTGCGCTTGTTAAATCTTGCTAAAAATAAAATATTGTAAACTAAGCTTGCTAACAAAATATGTTTGCTCTTGGACATGTCTTAGTTTAGTAATAATCTAAAATTGACAAGCTTAGTATCATATCTTGTCATTATGATCAATTGGATAATCTTCAAAGCTCTTTAGGTTGCATTTCATGCATACATAAAAAGGAGGAGAAAATGCTATTTTCATGCCTATATTGCCAAAAGGGGGAGAAAATGTAGAAAAGACATCATTAAAAAGATAAAAATGTGATTGTTTATTTGGTTCTTATGATCTTTGTAAAACTTTGCTATTTCTTATGGATCATAATCACATAATCACATTTGGCACTTCTGATTGGATTTTAGAGTTTTTGTGGAAAAATTGCTCTTTCTTAAAATTAACTCAAAAATCCAAATCCTCTTGAGTTTAGCTTTAGCTCCAAAATCCCTTTCGTCAACTTGGTCACAATCTAAATTCTTTTCTTTGTACCAAGTTTGACTTTGCAACTAAAATTGCTTTCTTCTTCATTGTTCAAACTCAAAACTTAACTGAAGCTTTAGCTTGTCTCCATTAGGCCACAATAAATTTTTTGAAATGTGGGTCGCAGTGGAACCTAGCTAGACGTGATGCTGGAGTCAAAGGTGTGGTGTCGACCAAGTAAGACATTAGGGGTGTTTGTCAATATACTCATCAAGGGGGGATTGAAGGACCATGTGGAGGTCTAACCAGGTTTCAGATCAGTATTTTGACTAAACTTGAGCTTGGTATGCTTTGGTTTGAGTTTGATTTGAATTGGAATTGAAATTTGAAGCAATTTGAGTCTTCTTCGTTTTCCCGGTGCTACCGGCCATCGTAGCCTGGTGCTATCGAGCGGGCGGTAGTACCAGACCAAATGGCTGGTGTGATATTTCCAAAGAGGGTGTTTTTAGGGGATTTTGCCAGGCAGTGCTACCAGCCATGGTAGCCTGGTGCTACCGGGCGAGCTGTAGCACCTGCCATTTGGAGCGGTGTGAAAAATCCAGAGAAGGAATTTTTTGGTCTGGCACAGAGCGGTGCTACCAGCTTGGCGGCGGTAGCACCGGTCCACTATGGGCGGTGCTACCGCCCTCAGGGCGGTAGCACCGGCGAATGAACAAAGTTGAATTTTGATTTGTGGACTTTGATGAATCTCTTGCATATCTTTATGGGCAATTCTATATGAGGAGTTTCCTTGTTTTTAATGGATGCAGAACGATGGTGCTTGGTCAAGGTGAGGTGAAGGATGACCGGGACTAGGCGAGGAGCGTTGGAGGTCCAAACGGTCGGAGATCGTCAAAAGATGATCGGAGACGGAGTCCGTGCAAGTCAAGTAGACAAGGAACAGATGAGATGCTAGCTAGATGCTACTCAGATCGATGAGGGCCATCAGATCGCGGTCTAGTTGATAGGTTAGCGGGTCTAGGTAGTATGCTTTGAACCGTGCAAGAAAACCCAGTTAGTTGGTGGTTTTGGGTTAGCCTTTGCATAGCTGTGTGAGTGGGTCAATCCTAGCCCTTGATGGAGAGCTCTAGGGTTTAGAGGCTCATCCAAGGGTGGTAGGTGGCCCAAGAGTAGTATAAATAGACGGGGAGGGGTAGCCTTCTCCTCTTTGAAGGTTTTTGAGATTTTGTGCTCCTTTGAGCTTTGCCTACTTGAATGTGAGGCTTTGTAAACATCTCCTTCCGGAAATAAAAATGTTTTCATCTATGTTCAATTTCCTTTACGCATTTAAATTTCGCATTTACTTTCTTGCAATTTACATTTACGCAATTTGGATTTGCCTCCCCTCCTTCTACAAGCTTACGATTCTTATGCCGAGGATGTTGATTGTTGGATGAATCTCTTCTTAGATCATATCTCAATCATTTAGGCAATCCATGCATTTTTCTAAAAAAAAATCGGATTTTGTGTTCTTGAATGAATGACCATGTGAATTTCGTTTCTTCAAGTCTCTACTTGTTCTTTTGCTTGCTATGACGTGTGGGAGGTTATTCAAGATCATCTTGATCATCAAAACCCCACGAACAAGTCTTGAACTTGGCGCGTTCTTCCTTCTCGGGCAAAAAGGTCAGAACTTTGATGTCAATCCTTGTGATTGAAGGTTGGAATAAGTTTCTGACATCCTGCGAATCTTATCTACCAAGTTTCGTGAGTTTTTATACTGCCGATCAAAAGATTCCTCAAAATTTTCTTTTAGGTCGTGTTGATTTTTTAGGTTGTTCTTGAGCTGTTCTTGAGCATGGTGCTACCGCCCCTCGTGCGGTGCTACCGGGCTTCCAGCGGTAGCACCGGCCAGATAGCACATTTGGCTAGTTTTAATCAGCTCCTTTTGTTTGTTTTCTTCGTGAGCTTGTTTGGATTATTTTTGGGGGAAAGTTTTTTTTAGTTGCGACCATTCACACCCCTCAGTTCGCCATCTTGATCTTTCAGATACACAAGTATCATGCAATTGTATGAAAGCAAAGTACTTTTGTAAACATAGGATCAATATGATCAAAGATTATTACTTCCCTTGTTGTTCTAGTACTAGGTCTTGGTCTTCGAAGTCAGTGTTCGCTCCTTCGGGATTGGTTTCTATCGGAAAAGAAAGCAACGAATACAAATAAATACCAAACAGAGACTCAAACAAACTAAAAATTGAAAATAAATGGTTCTGAAATGTAGAGCTTGATTTTAGAAAAATTTAAAAACTGGAATCACCTCAATCGGTGCTCGAACGAAGGAGAACGGGCTCTTGAAAGATTTAAATCACAAAATAAGGAGAAATGGTATTGTAGCTGAGTTAATGTAGCATAGCTCTACTGTTCATGAACAACACAACAAAGAGCGTGGCTCTCTGTGATTAGCCCTGGCGCACTAGAAAAAAATTGGCCGGGGCCACGGGAAGAGGGGGGCGGTCGGCGCAACCGGCGGGGCCGGTGGAGGTGGTGGGGGCAGTCGGATGGTGGTGGTGGCCGGAAAAAGGGCGGCAACACGGAGCTCACCTATTTGCGAAATCTGGCGAAACGACGGCTAACTAGTTTGTGGAAGTTGGCAAAATGGGTTGCTCTCTCAATGAGGCACCCGATGGTCCCTTTTATAGGGTGGGAGGAGGACTAGAAGAGACACATTTGAAGCGAGAATGGCGGTGGCCGGAATGAAGAACATTGAATTTTTGACAACAAACCTTGGCGATTAATTTGGGGAAATGGCTATGAGAACATCGAGATTGAATAGAGGATTTAATTGCCCACTTATTTGAAAAGAAATGGTAGGAAATCGTGGAGAAAATGAATCTTTATTGCAAGCCCTAATGGAGGAGAGAGAGAGGGGTTTGCACTGGACATGGCTCAAGCTAGAAAAAACATATGACAGGTGATCCCCATTTTCGGATTTATTTAAGCTGAGAGAAAAACGCGTTTGGTAAAAATAGTAGAATGGCTCTAAAAATCTTGGAAAAATTCTCAAAAGTACTTTGCAATATTTGGAACCAAATAGTATTATTTTCGAATTTTTAAGCTTTTAAATTGTATGGAGAAATTCATTTTGTAAAACTAAGAATTGCGAAAAGTGTTTTAATAAAATCCGTAAAATTCAAAATAAATTCCAAATTGAATAGAATAAATAAAACAAATTAAAATGATTTTTTTAGGATGTTACATTAACCAAATATTGGAGACTCCCCACTATACTCCTATACATTGTTGCATCTACCGCAGCATCACTGCTTTGCTTACTGTGTTTCAGTCGATTCTCCATGGGAGTTTGACAAGGATTGCAGACCTTCATCCCCGCTTGCTCAAGAATTTTTGCTGCATATCCTACTTGGCACAATGATATACCATGAACAAACTATTTCACTTCTATTCCGAGATAATAGCTCAAAGGTCCAAGATCACTCATACAAAATAGTTTCTTCTTCGGTTCTTGAACTCAATGATATCAACAAGAATTGAAGATGTGATTATCAAGTCATCCACATATACCCCATCTAATAAAACCAAACCTGCACATTCTTTCCTGTAAACTGCATGCTCAAGTGGACATCTCTCAAAGCCAAGTGACACAAGACTCTTGTCCAACTTAAAGTTCGAGGCCCTTGGTGCTTACGGAAGACCATATAATGCTTTCTTCAGCCTTAACAACAACTGTGGTATTTGATCATCAACAAAGCTAGGAGGTTGTGACACATATACCTCTTCTAATAAATCCCCATTCAAGAAAGCAGATTTTACATTCATATGATGCACCTCCCAATTTTCATGTGCTGCCATCGCTATGACCAATCATACTGTCTCATGCCGAGCTACAGGAACAAATACCTCCTCAAAGTCTACTCCTTGTTTTTGTGCATACCCTTTCACAACCAAATGAGCCTTGTGCTGCAAAATCTTTCCTGCAGAATCTTTCTTCACTTTGAAAACCCACTTCAAGCCGATTGCTTTTTGTCCTTCAAACAAAGACATTAGCGCCCATGTCTTGTTCTCCTGAATTGAGCCCATTTCCTCCTTCATAGCTCTCCTCCAACAGTTTAAGACTCGCTGGTTCTTCTAATGCTAGCATTAACAACTGGCAATCCTGTGATTCTACCTTAGTTGTAGCATCATATATATCTTCTAGAGATCAATAACGGCCCGGTCCCATAGAAGATGATATTGAAGTCGAAGTTGCTAGAGAAGATGTTGATGAGTCTTGAGAATGTTCAGCTGTTTCGGTTACTGTAAAAGCAATGGCTGCAGGAGACTAAATTGCATCGTTTTCATCTGTCTAACCCCCTTGATCTTCATGCGATGAAACTGCAGAATCTAATTGTTCTTCTCGGCTCTGTGCACCTGGACTTTCAGCAGGATTAAGCCCCAAATCAATTTCAAACATATCTCCTGTATTACCAGAATCATCTCCGGTTTCACTGACCCAACTCCACTGTCTTCCCTCCTCAAAGATCACATCTCGGCTAACTATCAGCCTCCCATTGTGGATTATAAAGCCGATAGGTTTTTGAGCAGGATCATAACCAACAAACACTACTGTGATGCTTTTATCTTCGAGTTTCTTGAGGTGTGGAGTTGTCACCTTGATATGTGCAATACAGCCAAAAACACAAAGATGTTGAACTTTTAGTTTTCTTTTGTACCACAACTCATTGGGTGTTTTGGCTTCAACACTTTGTGTTCGTGATCGATTCAAGAGGTAAACAGCCGTTGGTGCAGCCTCTACCCAAAACCGGCAGGGCATATTTTTGTTCTTCAGAAGGCATCTAGCTGTACCTACATTAGTCTGATTCCAGCGTTCAGCCACCCCATTCTGCTGTGGGGAATAAGGTGCAGTGAGGAGTCATCTCACCCCTTGTTGTGCACTAAAATCATCAAACACTTGTGACACGAACTCTCCACCTTGATCGGTATGTAGAGCCTTCAATTTCCTATCCACTTCGACTTTAGCCAATGCCTGGATCTTATTAAAACCAGAGAAGGCTTCATCTTTAACCTTAATCAACACCACCCACATAAACCGTGAATAATCATCAACCATGAGTAAGAAATATCTATTTCCAACCGACATTTGTGGACTTATTGGACCACATAAATCTGCATGCACAAGCTCTAGAGGCATCTGTGCTCGATACAAGGACTTCTATGGAAATGGATTATGCCTTTGTTTTCTCATCAAGCATGACTCACAAAGCTGCTCCATATGATCAATGTGAGGCATTCCTTCCACCATTTCTTTCTGTGATAGATTTTTCAATGCCCGAAATTTATATGACCATACTTGGCATGCAACAGCCAATCTTTCTCTTCGTACTTTGCCATCAGACATATGAGTTGTGAACGCTTTAGCCGATGAACATAAAGTTGATTCCATGATCTCTTTGCTTTGATCAGCAGCTTAGCATCTTGATCATAGATTTTTAACCAGCCATCTCCAATCATGATCTTGTATCCAAATGTATCAAGCCGTCCCAGGCTAATCACATTGCTACGAAAACGTGTTATGTAATACACCCTAGTGAGCAGTTTATATTCATCAAACAACCCCTTGAGAAGCACTGAGCCTTGCCCATGAATTTCCACAACCGATCCATCGCCAAAGTTCACTTAGCCTCTTATCGATGTATCCAGCTCTGTGAACACATTCATACTTCCTGTCGTATGATTGCTTGCACCTGTGTCTAAGTACCATATATCATTGGAGCATTCACCATCATGACCCAGATCGGGTTCGACTTTCTCCTCATTGAGCATCACAAGATCGGTTCCAGGATCTGCCACTTTAGAGAGCTCACATGCTTCAAGCATTAACAATGCCGGTTCATCATCCCTAACCTTCTCCACATAATGAACTTTCTCCTTTTTCAGCTTAGTGCACTCAGATGCAAAGTGACCGAACTCGAAGCAATTGAAACACTTGAACTCTGCTTTATCAAACATGCGATGAGGCTTTCTGTCAACAACGTCACCTCGGCCATTAACATGACCAAGGCCAGAGCCCCGATAAGTGCTACAACTGCCACCTCTCTTCATGCCACAACTGGAACCATCTTTGCCTTTCTTCTCTTTAACAGACAATGCTTCTCATTGTGTTCGTGAGAACATCAATTGCTCCCCATTATCTTTGCGGTGACGTCTCCCTTTTACACTTTCTTCAAACATCTGGAGTCTTCCAATTGCCTCGGTCAATGATATGGTTGATAGATCTCCCAATTGCTCAATCTTGAAAATAATTGGTAAGAACTTGTTGGGGATAGCATTAAAAAATTTCTCTACCATGCACTATCCTTCACTTCCGTGCCCAAGGCACGAATCTCACCCACCGTGCTAGTGAGTTTACGAGAGAATTCGGCAATGCTCTCAAAATCCTTCATTTTCATGAAATCGAGTTGCCTCTTGAGTGCTTGTACCCTTGCCTTCCTGACGCGATCCTCACCAACGCGCATCTCCTTGATTGTAACATCCCAGCACCTCTATGCCCTAAATGTTACACCACAAACACTATCAAACTACCAACATACCGAAAATACTAGAAATTTCGGCATGATCTTTATGCAATTAGAGCAAACATCAACACAACAACAAGTATGATACAATCACACGAGCAATATTATCAAAGAGGAACTAAGTATGACATTAAGCAACCACATTTCTATTTAACAACTCAACTAAGCAATGACAACATACGTCGTCAATATAATCAAGCAACCATAATATGCTACTTACAGAGTAGAATAGAACAAGGTTAATACCACATTGAGAAATTACAATATTACCATAACCACAACAACATACAAATAACATAACTGAGTAACTCCAAAAGATTTCCTACTAATTATACAATAAGTTAGACGTGCTCCAAAAGAACTAGCTAACGTTGTATAAAAAAGTGGAAAGTGAACTATGCCCCACCCTTGAATGTCGTCACCAAGCACCTACAATAAATAACAAACAAGTGTGAGTTCAAAACTCAGCAAGGGTATCAAATTAATACAGATAACTTCAAACACAGACATTAAGCAATTCAAATATGATAAGACGTTTGCATAAGAGAATAATATCACAACTCATATCATTTTCCTCTTTAGTCATGTAAAGCATATGCATGCTCATAATGCTCATTATCATAGAAGATACCGGTATCTCTGAGTGCATACCCGTCGGTATGCACCCTCACATTCCCATCCATCCCGTGGAGGGGCCTACTGAAGTAGGTTTTTCATATCTCACTACGGTTGAGACATAGAGGACCACTCGGGACACCTCTCTGTTATGAATGCACAAATGCAATTGAAATAAATTAAATTGCAACACGCATTGTTATCAATATGATATATCCATAACCTGGGCATACTCTATTCATTCATGCACTTAGCATTCACAATATCATAAGCAACATAATAACTCATAAACATAAACATGCTCGAGATCATTATCAAAATAACCCACAACATGATATACTTGCCTCTACCCGCGAGGAGCGGGGTGGTGCAACGATGAGGCTGCTCCCGATGCTACTCCAACTGAAATAATATTCGCATGCACTCAAACATAAGCACTCACTAACCGTAAATGTCAGCATGCGACAAAAATAGGACAATTATGTTTAAACAGTCTTAACTGCTAGCAAAATATTCCAAATTCAGTAAATGATTACAATTTTTAAATCTAGAGGAAATTTCTTAGCTTTCTTTAATTATCAAAATAATTCAATTTAGCTTCTGGCTAACCATGCACAACCCAAACGTAAAATTATTGAAAATCTATAATAATCCTGAATAGCATTCACTAAAACAATCATAACTCTTAAACTAATGAACCAAAAATTGTGTTCTTGAGATCTATTTAACCACAAGACTACTAGCTACAATTTTTTCTACAACCAACCTCACAGGAGATGCCCCTAAATGGCTTCAATCATCACAAAACGAAGCAACTACAAATCCATGAAAATTCTGAACAACACAAAATGTTACTCTGAGCAGTACGTACTAAAACAAGCATAACTTTTAATTGGCTGAACCAAAATTCATAATTTTGGCCTCTAATTAACCGTGAGACAACCATCTACAATTCTCCTACAGTTGGACTACCAGTAAGTTGCTCTAGAATAACCAAAACTTCACAAAACCGAAGCTAGAACTTGTAGCAACAAGATCTGGGTAGTAGTTACTAAAACAACCATTTCTTTTAAACGGCTGAACAAAAAATCATGTTATTCGACTCTAAATAAACTTATGAGTAGCATCTATAATTTCTTCTACAGCCAACCCTCCAGAAAATGCCACGAAAGACCCCAAATCGCAGCTCCAAAAATAGGGTTTGCTTAGCTCGAAATCTTTAGAACATATCTCAAAACCTAGCTCCATTTCCCTCCAAATCTACATACCATAGAATATCGAATACCCCCAAAACTCCTACTGCAAACAGCACTCAATCCCTAGAATCCAAGAACTCTTCTTACCTTTGAAGGAGAGGAGGAAGAAGTAGAGGAGCTTGGATGGGGGAAGGAGGCTAGCTGTACTTGAGGAGGAGGAGTAGCCAGCAGGGGCTTCGGTTGGGAGGAGGCGGCTTGCTGCCCCTAGCTTGAGGAGAGAGAAGAGGGGGAGAGGTGGTGAAAGAAGAAGGGGCTCCTACAAGTTTCGGCCAAGGGGAGAGGAAGGAGAAAAAGAGAAAAAGAGAAGGGGATTAGGGGGAGGAGGAAAAATTAGGTGGGGTTGGGGAAATAGGAAATTCCCACCTCCACTGACCTAAAAAAATCCAATTCGCATAGCTCAAGGATAAGACCACTCCCCAACTGGATTTTCCTTAAACTGGAAAAACATCTGCGATGCTTCATTCTCCTCCCCATAAATGAATTCGACCCCGAATTGCAAGCACGCCAAATAGCCAGAATGGATAGGTCAAAGAATTTAAATCACAATACATACCCGATTGGAACAAATTTGGAAATTTCTCACGCATGTGAGACTCCAACTCCCAAGTAGCTTCCCGCTCGGATTGATGTGACCACAATACTTTAAAAAATTTTAGCGTTCTATTTTCCAACACCCGCTCCGATTCTCCCAGTATCTGCACTGGGCGAGATCCTCCTCAATCACCAACGTGAAGGACCATGTGGAGGTCTATCCAGATTTGTGATGAGTATTTCACTAAATTTGAGTTTGGGTTGCTCTTGTTTGAGTTTGATTTGAATTGGATTTTCAATTGGAAGCAATTTGAGGTCTTCTCTGTTTTCCCGGTGCTACCGGCCAGAACGAGGAAAAATGAATTTTAATGAGTGTACTTTGATGGATTTATTGCACATCTTTGTGGGCATTGCTATGTGAGGAGTTTCCTTGCTTTTGATGGTTGCAGGACGACGGTGCTAGGTCATGGTGAGGCGAAGGATGGCCGGGACTAGGCGAGGAGCGTCGGAGTCCAGACGGTCGGGGATAGCCGAAGATGATCGGAGACGGAGTCCGTGCAAGCCGTGAAGACAAGGAATGGATGTGATGCTAGCTAGATGCTGCTCGGATCGATGAGGGCCGTCGGATTGCGGTCTAGTTGATAGCATAGCGGGTCTAGTTAGTCTGCTTTGAGAACCGTGCAAGAAAACCCATTATGTGTTGTGGGTTTTGGGTGAACCCTTGCATGGCTGGTTGAGTGGGTAAATCCTAGCCCTTGATGGATGCTCTAGGGTTTAGAGGCTCATCCAAGGGTGGTAGGTGGCCCAAGAGTTGTATAAATAGGGGTGGAGGGGTAGCCTTCCCCCTTGAAGGTTTTGAGGTTTTTGATGCTCCTTTGAGTTTTTTGCCGACATGAATGTGAGGCTTTGTAACCTCTCCTTCCAGAAATGAAGTGTTTCCTCAAATCATTTCTTTTTTTTTTGCATTTACATTACGCATTTAAATTAGGCAATTTACATTATGCACTTAAATTCCGGACTTAAATTCCGCAATTAAATTCAGCACTTACATTCTTGCAATTTACATTTATGCAATTTGGATTTGCATCCCCTCCTTTTAAATGCTGTTCTTCTAGGATGTCTTGAGGGTGTTCATTTGGTTTTACATCTTTCTTACACCCTTGGATAGACTAGAGATCAAGTTTTTTATCAAATTGCAAATCTGTCCAGAACTTGTTCTTCGTGCAGCAGTCAGTGTTTTATTTTTCTAAAACTATAGAAAAATAATTTTTAAGTGATTATTTTTGGAGAAGGTGTAGGACTCATATATCCATCTTTAAAACATTTCTTGAGTCCACTTGTTGCACCGTTTGGGAGATATGAAGTGAAAACCGAGCCTCAAACTTTCTGGTCGAAGTTCCTGACTGTCTGTATTGATTGATTTTGTCATTCTTATTCTACAAAGCTTTCTGAGGTGATTTTTGGTGGAGTGTTTCATGACTCAACTTCTCACAGGGAAAAAAATTACCAAAAATGTTAGAGCAACATAAACTCACGAACCACCTGTTCCAACTGAGGACAATTTCTGAAAATCTGCTTCAACTTTTCTGAAAAGAGACTTTGGTGTTTTAGCTTTAACTCTTTTAGAAAAGAAGTCTTTTGAATTGATTCCTCTTTTGTTTGGACACTTGACAACCAGGATTGTGATTAAAAAACCCCTCACATGATTCATATTTCTTATCCATGCAAGTTAGGGGTACACATAGTTGTCTAATTGTTCTGGGTTTTGGAGCGTGTGCGAATCTGAGAAGCACAAGTTTGAACAAAAATCTTTGGGTGCTTTAGATTTTTATTGCAAGAGTGTTTGGAGTACTTTGAGTGGGGTAAATTTTATTTGGGATCATTCACCCCCCCTCTGATCGCCATTTCGATCTTTCAATTGGTATTAGAGCCGGTTTTGCTCTTTCATAGATCTTGACCGGTCTCAAGAGCCATGGCGATGGACAAGTATTCCACCAAGCCTCCTATTTTTGCTTGAGTTGATTTTCCTTTCTAAAAATCGCGGATGGAGCCATACATCACTACCCAGGGCTTCCTGATATGGCAGAAGGTGAAACTCCCGTATGAGGTTCCTGCTGATGAAAACGTCACGGTCGGAAATATGGCTGACATTGAGGCGAACGCTAAGGCAAGGAACATTCTCATACAGGGTCTTAGCCGCAGTGAGTATGATAGGATTTCTCACCTCCGTTCCGCTCACGAGATTTGGGTGACCCTCGATGCTTACCATGAGGGCACTACTCAAATCAAGACCGTAAGGCAGGACCAGTTCAAGCGTGAGTTCAACAAGTTTGAACATCACGTTGGTGAGAGTCTTGATGAGTGCTTTGGTCGGTTTACAAAGATTTTGAGCGACCTCCGAACAGTCGGTTGCATATACCCTGACTCGGATAATGCTCGACATTTCTTGACCGCACTCGATCTTCGTGTTTGGGAAATGAAAGTGACCACCATCAAGGACACTACCGACTTGTCGACCTTGACTCTTGATGAGCTTTACTCCCCTCTCAAGGCTCATGAGATCGACGTTGTCTCTCGCAAGACGAAATCACAGTCGATGGCCTTGGTCACTGATCCCAATGGATCTTCCCTTGATCTTTCTGCTGGTTTCTTTCTTTCCGCCCTTTGCGAGCTAAGCGATGACCAACTGGAAAAATTTCCAGAAAATGAGCTTGCTCTTCTTGCTCGCAAGTTTTCTCATGCATACAAGAGGGTGAGAGAGAGGAAGAGAGGTGGCATGATCACATGCTTCGAGTGTGGTGGCCCCAACCACATTCAGGCTAATTGCCCCAAACTGGAGAAGACAAAGAACGACACCAGCGGTTCGGCAAAGAATGACTACATCAACAAGAACCGCAACAAGAAGCCTCCAGTTCGCGAGTCGGCACGTGAGAAGAAGTACCGCAACTTCTCCAAGAACAAAAAGCTCTTCCACCGCGTCCTCGCCGAGCTTGACGACATCAACCTCTCCGACACGGAGACATGGAGCGACGAGGGCGAGGATGATCCGCAAGAGAAGAAAGGCGGTGACGACTTCTCCGGCATGTGCTTCATGGCCGACGCCAACGGCATCAACGACTCCGAGCTCTACAGCGACTCGGACGAGGTACCCTCCTATGACCAGCTCAATGAAGGTTTCTGCAAATTAGAAAAATTTCATGCTAGAGCTAGAGCTAGGTGTATGGAGCTAGAGAAGGAAGTAGGTACCTTGACTCGGGAGTTAGCTTCTCTTAGATCTTCTCCCTCTCGAGTCACTGATGATTGTTCTTTGTGTGATGATGTGCTTGAGGAGTTAGAGAAACTAAGGACCATACATGATAGTGTGCTTGTTGAACTTGATGGTCTTAGGTTGAAGAATACTAGCACTAGTTCTGTTGATGCTATTCCTGTTGAGGCTAGTTTCCTTCATGCTCACTCTACTCCTTCATGTTCAAATTGCCCTAAATTGCTTGTCGAAATTGATGCCATGAGCGATCACCTTAGGAAGCTTTCTTCTAGAAATGATGAACTTGAAATGCATGCTTCTAAGGACCCAGTCAGCTCATGTGAGGGCTGTAGGCAACTAAAACTTGACAATGAATCCTTAAATGTCAAGTGTGCTAAACTTGCTAAGGACTTACTAGATAAGTCACAAGAAAGTTGCTTACGATGTTCTGTGATTGTGGGGGACTTGGATAAAATCCATGTCGAGCTTAGGAAGAAATTAGAAGACCAAGCCCATAGAATTAGATATGCGTCTTGCGTTTCTTGTGAGGCCATCAAGATTGAGGCAGCCGTGCTGAGGGAGAAAAATGCACGTGCTGAGAGAGCTCATCTTTCTGGTTCTTCCTCTTCTTCCCCTTGTTCTTCTTGTGCTTCTTTCTTTCGAGATTGCTAGTATCTTATGAGCACTCTCGAGAAGTTTGTTGGAGGCAAGAAGAAGCTCAATCTTATTCTAGACCAATCCAAGATTAGTAGATTCAATCAAAGTCTAGGATTTGATCCCTTGGAGCAAGCTCGGGCGCATCCTCCCACCATTGTGCGTGGCTCCAAGAGTGGTGAGATTGTGGTAGCTCCCAGAGTGAGTACCACCTTGTTTAGGTCTGGTGGGGTTGTCTATAGGACTTCTGACCAGAAGGGTGTTACTCCTGTTGCTTTTGCCTCTAGCAAGGCGAAGTACACATGCACCTTCTATAAGAAGGATGGTCACCTGGTAGATTTCTGCTTCAGGCGTGCCAAGATCAATCGGCGTGAGCGTGTTGCTGCCCTTAAGGGTATTCAGGGTCATCCCCAGACTTTGAGTGCTCCTAAGGCACACACTGCTTCTAGACAGGTTAGAGAGTCGCCTATTTTTGGGCAGCGTCCAGGACTCGGTTTTCATGCTAGTTCTTCGAGTTTTAGTCCTGGAGCTGTTCGTACTCAGTCTTTCCGCCGTCCTCTTGATATTCCTCGTTTTTCTCATCGAGGTAAATATCAGCGACGTGAGGTGTTTTCTGGTTGGAGTTTTAGGCAGCTTCACTGGGGTGGTTCGGCTTTTGCACCACGGCAGGCCAACCCAGTTTCAGCTCCTAGATCATCTACTAGAGTTGCTCGATCTTGTTAGGGTTAAGCGTCGAGAGACACTCAAGTCCGATCTTCTTCGTGGATCGGTACTGAGGCGTCGTGTGGTTCAGTATTGGGTTCCCAAGACTTCACTCTATCACAGTACTGAGTCATCTTTCTCTCTTGTGTCTTGATCAGGTTCGTCGGATGGGGAAGGGCGATGTTTGGATTGTCGACTCCGGTTGTTCTTGTCATATGACCAGAGATTCTCGATGGTTCTCTTCCCTAGTCTGAGCCCCCGGTGATGAGTTGATCACTTTCGGGGATGCTTCTTCAGGTTGAGTCATTGCTAAAGGTACCATCTGCATTAATGAAAAGTTCATTGTTAAAGATGTTTCCTTAGTGAGTAAGCTGCAATACAATTTGCTTTTTGTTTCTCAGCTTTTTGATGACTCTTTTGAGGTGAGTTTCAAGAGTAGCGCCTGTAGAATCCTCGATTCTTCAGGAGGGTTAGTTTGCGGGATTTCTAGATATGGGAGAGTCTTTCGTGCTGATTTTTCTGCTTCTTCTGGAGACTCTCTCCATTGTTTGATTGCTTCAGAGTCCTGTGATCTCTCCGTCTAGCATTGAAGACTTGGTCACATTGGATTTGATCATTTGACCCGAGTTAGCAGTCATGACCTCATTCGTGGTTTGCCTAAACTCAAAATGGTCAAAGACTTAGTTTGCTCTCCTTGTCGACATGGCAAGATGGTTGCTGCTTCTCATCCCCCAGTCACTATTGTGATGACTAATGCACCAGGACAGCTTTTACATATGGAAACTGTTGGTCCAGCTAAAGTGCAGTCAGTGGGTGGAAAGTGGTATGTTCTTGTCATTGTTGATGATTTTTCAAGGTACTCTTGGGTGTTTTTCATGTCCTCGAAGGATGAGACTTTTACCTATTTTAGGGGTTTGGTTCATAGGTTGTCTTTTGAGCTCCCTGGTGCCCTATGAGCTATACACAGTGACAATGGCACGGAGTTCAAGAACTCCTATTTTGAGAGTTTTTGTGTGGAGTCTGGTTTAGAGCATCAGTTCTCCTCTCCCTACGTCCCTCAGCAAAATGGCATAGTGGAAAGGAAGAACAGGACCCTGGTAGAAATGGCCAGGACGATGCTAGACGAGTACAGTACTCTTAGGAAGTTTTGGGCTGAGGCTATAGCTACTGCTTGCCATGTTTCTAATCGTGTATTCTTGAGAGCACATTTGCACCGCACTTCTTACGAGTTGAGGTATGGGCGAAAGCCCAGTGTTTCTCATTTTCGTGTGTTTGGTTGCAAGTGTTTTATTTTGAAGTCTGGTAACCTGGATAAGTTTGAGTCTCGTTCTTCTGATGGTATCTTTCTGGGTTATTCGACTTCTTCTCGTAGCTATAGGGTCTGGAGTTGCGATGCGCATAGGATCATAGAGACCTGTGGAGTGACCTTTGATGAGGCTAGCCCAGGAGCTAGACCCGATATTTCACGCTCTTCTTCTTCCTCCGAGACCACCTTTGTAGAGGATGAGGTTGATGGAGATGATGGTGTTCCACCTGATCCAGTCCCCTCTACACCTGAGGTACCTCCTGTTTCTATTTCTGCACCTCAGGAAGGCCAGCCCTTGCCTTTTGACTATCATTCAGCTAGTGGCTCTGCTCCTACCTCTTCTGTGCACGAGGTAGAGGCCACTTCTGCTTCTGGACCTCCCCGTCATATTTAGCATTCTCATCCACCTGATCAGATCATCGTCAATCTGTTTGAGCGAGTCACTCGCTCAAAATCAGGTTTGTTCAGTTTCTGCCTTCACTCTGCCTTTGTTGCCTCGTTTGAGCCGAAGGATGTGACTCATGCATTATCTGACGAGTCTTGGACTAATGCTATGCATGAGGAACTTATAAACTTCGAGAGGAACAAAGTCTGGCAGCTTGTAGAACGTCCATCTAGTCATAATGTCATTGGGACCAAGTGGGTGTTCAAAAACAAGTAGAGTGAGGATGGGGTTGTCATTCGCAACAAGGCTAGGCTAGTTGCACAGGGCTTTTCTCAGGTAGAGGGTCTTGACTTTGAGGAGACCTTTGCCCCTGTAGCTAGACTAGAGGCTATTAGGATCCTGCTTGCATTCTCTGCATCCCGGGGCTTCAAGCTCTATCAAATGGATGTCAATAGTGCATTCCTCAATGGCTATATTGAGGAAGAGGTTTATGTCAAACAACCTCCAGGATTTGAGAACCCCAAGTTTCCGAGTCATGTATACAAGCTTTCCAAAGCTTTGTATGGACTCAAGCAGGATCCCAGAGCATGGTATGAGAGGCTCAAGTCTTATCTTCTCAGCCATGACTTCAAAATGGGCGTAGTAGACAAGACTCTGTTCATCAGACACCATGAGTCGCATTTTCTTCTCGTCTAGATTTATGTGGACGATATCATTTTTGGTGGCTCATCTCATTCGCTTGTGTCTCAGTTTTCTGAGGTGATGAGCACAGAGTTTGAGATGAGTATGATGGGCGAGTTGAGCTACTTTCTTGGCTTCCAAATTGATAAGACCATGGTGGCCCAACAAGCCATGCTTCTATCTCAAGCCAAGACAAGGGCCCAACAACTTCTGATGCTCCAATCCCAGCCCAAGATCAAGCCCAATTCGTTCACGAGAACAATTCGGCCCCCAGGACAGCACGTCAATAAAACAACCATATCTAGGTTATACGAAGTCCAATTTAGGCGTTCTTGGACTCTACGGAGAAGCCCAAGACGAGAAATTTCCAACGGAAGTGGTTTCAAGTCCAAACTCCTTCTGGATCAACGGGAATCGTCAAATCAATATAACAAACAGAATCGGCCAGGTGCTGCGCCACCTCCACTTGGGCCGAAAGGCCTTGTACGACCTAGGGTTTCACGGCCACCCCCTTGGCCACCTCCCTTGCCCTCTTCCTCATATATATTCAGTAGCCGTCGCTAGAATAGAGGGGTTTTGCTTAGAATACAACTAGACATTTTGTCAGTTTTTCGCCGTTCATCGGTTTGTGGAACCCCAACTCGTATGCTTAATATTATTCGCAATTTCAGATTGCATCTTCTACGTTCTTGTTTGTGTTCTCGATTCGCATGCTGGGATAAGCCTTCTTGGCGAGGTCAACCGTGTTTTTGCCTGGTTGATAACCAACGGAGCCGTGGTGTAGCGATTGCAGGGTTCGAATCAGTTCTGATTGGGAGCCAGATCGTCAACGTCGAGTTCTCCACCAATCGACTTACTATTACCTGTCGGAAGATCGGGCCACCGTTCCCATCAAGTGGTCTCAGAGCTTCGGTTGCCCGATAGGTAATTCTTGTATCCCCACTTTTGTTTTGCCATCGTCCTAGAGTCCAGAAAAAAAATTGCCCTACAAAAAGTTCTTCATCGGTTCCGCTGTCCTACAACCCCTTGTGCCTTTGCAATTTTTGTTTTTTTGTTTCGCTTTTTGAGTTTATGTCCATCGTCGTCGTCGTGTTGCTGGTTGGAGGTTGTGATCCTAGTTTCTAGTGGTCCTTTTCCGTTGCCCTAGTTCTTGTTTTGCACTATTAGTCATCCCACCACCGCCAACCATAAAACCGAACTATTTGCCATTGACGCCGCTCTTATATTTTCTGCTCCGCAAGCCCTAGATAGGTTGCGAGCCGCCTTGTACCAATCGCCCTGCACTGCTGGCCACCCTTGTTCACCTGCGATCCTATTGCTATTTTAGCCCTAACCGGAAGAAAGAAGTGAAGTCGCAGGCAATTGTGCAGTGTTCAGTAAAATTGGCATAACTTTTGCATACCAATTCCGATTGGAGCGTATTTTTTTTGTATCGAAGAGGACAACGACGCGCATCTGAAAAGTTGGTAGGTCAATGACCTATCCATGATCCTCAAAATCGTCTCCTAAGACTGCGTTCCGAGCCCTGGAATGTTCTTGTGCTATTTTTGCCAATTTTTCGGTCATCTGTTTAACGTTTTCTCTTGTTCCAAAATGTGAGATTTTTGTTTTGCCTTTGAGTTAAAAGAAAGGAAAACGAAAGGCAAGAGCAAAAAAAAAGCCGCACTGAAAAAAAAATTAGAGAGAAGAAAAGAAGCAAAAAAGAAACAAAAAAAAAGAAAAAAGAAGCAGATAATCAGAATTGCTTGCATCCTTTGAGTCCTATGTGCTTTGATATATCCCTTGCTAGGTTGAACTAGTTCTAGGAACACGTTTAGGCCAACAACTATGACAAGTACGTTGGACATTTATTTAGCATGCTAATCTGATTTCGATATTGCTTATTCCTTGCTACTAAATATTACCTTCCGAGCTCCACATACTTCTTATCAGTTCAGGTTCTCCTTTGCAATCGCCTCACTCACGCTCCAGTCACGGTATCACGAACCAGCCACCAGTTGTACCACCTGCTGCTTTGGTAAGAACATTTGTAAGGGTGTGGTAAGACGCGTGAGAGTTAGTGATCCCACTGTCCAGTACCTAGTAGTTGATAGGGATAATACTTTGTGCTATCTTCTGTTCTCTACTAACAATTGCAGGGGAACAGGAGGATCAGGATAGTAACCAATGTGTTCTTCATAACGAGCTCCGAGAGATGGTGTGAGAGATGAACGAGACTATGAACAAGCAAATTCAAAACATGGAGAATGCACTTGACAGAAAAGAGCATAAGCACCAACCAAACTTTAATTCATCTCCTTCTGCTGGTAAAGGTAAGAATTTTCCAGTTCTCCCTTCTTATAATGGATTTGGTGTTGATGCTTATATTGATTGGGAAATAGAGGTAGATAAAATTCTTTCGCAATGTAACCTCTGTAATAAACGAAAAATTAAAGTTGCCGCTAGAGCTTTAACTCTTTGTGCATCAATTTGGTGGAATGATTTTTGTACTTATAAGCCAGTACCACAAACATGGAAACATATGAAACGACTTATGAGAGATGAATTTGTTCACCTTATCATTCTAAAAGTTACTTTATGAATTGCAATGTCTACAACAATGTGATAAAACTGTCAAGTCATATTACGAGGAATTAGAAACTTTGTTATTGCGTTGTGGTTTAGATGAATCTTAAGAAGATAAGGAAATAAAATTCTTAAATGGACTTGATATGAAAATTCAGGGTATTCTTGTTGATAAGGAATATAGTTCTCTCTCTAGTTTATTTAATCTTTCTTGTGAGATTGAAAATCAAATTGAACATGAAAGACATCTCTCTGAAATTAATGTCTATAATTGCCAAAGTGAACAATTTTCTTTGGAAGAACAACATCTTGTCGAGTTTCCACTTGCTACTAACTTTTCAAAGAACATTGAGAACAAAAACGAGAAGGAAAACACGCAAGAGAAGAAGGGACAGGGGATACTTGCTATCGCATCCATGCCTCAACTAGTGAATGAACATGTCAGTTTTATTTCTAATCTAAACACGTGTTCTGAAAATAATCATATTATTCACCTTGCTAATGAAAAGGATGAGATTAAACTGTTGTCTTCCTTGAATACTTTGGGTTTCATTGAATTTGATGTCATATGTGATCTCAATTGTTTAGAGTAGAGATTTTCTATACCTGCTAATTTGTCATGGTCATCCAGTGTTTGTTTTCATGCTATTGGCAAACATAATGATAAACAAAACTACATGGTGCATCGAGTTTATATTTCTACCATTTTGAAATCTTCTTTTAATGTGCCATTCTATCAACAACCAAAGAATATGTTGCCTTCTTTGCCGCTCTTGTTACTAACCTTTTGCAGTCCTATGAGCTTGAGTCGAGGACGACTCAAAATCAAGAAGGGGAGGATGATAAGACCATGACGGCCCAGCAAGCCATGCTTCTATCTCAAGCCAAGACAAGGGCCCAACAACTTCTGATGCTCCAATCCCAGCCCAAGATCAAGCCCAATTCGTTCACGAGTCCAGTTCGGCCCCCAGGACAGCACGTCAATAAAACAACCATATCTGGGTCATACGGAGACCAATTGAGGCGTTCTTGTACTGTACGGAGAAGCCCACGACGAGGTCTTTCTAACGGAAGTGGTTTCAGGTCCAAACACCTTCTGGATCAACAGGAATCATCAAATCAATATGACAAACAGAATCTGCCAGGTGCTGCGCCACCTCCACTTAGGCCCAAAGGCCTTGTACGACCTAGGGATTCACGGCCACCCCCTTGGCCACCTCCCTTGCCCTCTTCCTCATATATATTCAGTAGCCGTTGCTAGAATAGAGGGGTTTTGCTTGGATTACAACTAGACACTTTGTCAGTTTTTCGCCGTTCATCGGTTTGTGGAACCCCAACTCGTATGCTTAATATTATTCGCAATTTCAGATTGCATCTTCTACGTTCTTGCTTGTGTTCTCGATTCACATGCAGGGATAAGCCTTCTTGGCGAGGTCAACCGTGTTTGTGCCTGGTTGATAACCAACGGAGCCGTGGTGTAGCGATTGCAGGGTTCGAATAAGTTCTGATTGGGAGCCAGATCGTCAACGTCGAGTTCTCCACCAATCGACTTACTATTACCTGTCGGGAGGGTACTTTCTTGCATCAAGGCAAGTATACCCGTGACCTCCTGAGGCGCTTCGATATGTCTGATGGGAAGCCGGTGAAGACTCCTATGGCCACCACTGTTGTCCTCGAGCCCGATGAGGATGGTGAGCCTGCTGAGCAAAAGGAGATTCGGAGCATGGTCGGCTCCCTCTTGTACCTCACTACTTCGAGGCCGGACATATATTTCGCTGTGTGTCTGTGCGCTCGATTTGAACCTTCTCCTCGTGCCTCTCACCGCCAGGCGATCAAGCGCATCTTCAGGTACCTTCGTTCTACCACTGATTATGGTATTTGGTACTCTTCTTCTTCTTGTCTATCTCTTAGAGCCTTTTCTGATGCCGACTTTGTTGGCTGTAGGATAGATTGGAAGAGCACTTCTGGCACTTGCCAATTCATTGGCACTTCTCTTGTTTCTTGGTCATCTAGGAAGCAGTCCGGAGTTGCACAGTCTACCGCTGAGGCCGAGTATGTTGCTGCAGCCAGTTGCTGTAGCTAGGTGCTCTGGATAAGATCGACCTTGCGGGACTATGGGTTAGAGATAGATAGTGTGCCACTTTTCTGTGACAACACTTCTGCTATTTGCATTGCTAAAAACCCAGTGCAACATTCCCGGACCAAGCACATTGATATTAGATATCACTTCCTTAGAGACCATGTGGAGAAGGGAGATATCACGCTTCAGTTTGTAGAGAGTAACCTCCAATTAACCGATATCTTCACCAAGCCTTTGGATAGCTCCAAATTTGTTCCCTTGAGGAGTGAGCTTGGAGTCATGAGCCCTTACGGCCTTTCATGAGGGGGAGCTGGTTTGTATATTATGTAAAATATTGTTCCCTTATATCTTTTCTTTTCTCTTTGTGTTTTTCTTCTGGGTGACTTTGTGTTTATTTCTTTCTTGAGTTGAGTTCACTCACTTAGACTTCTGGCATGCTTTGCATGGACCTCTTATCTTGTGCTTTAGGTTGCTATCATGCGTGATTAGCTGTTCTCTCTTCTCTCTAGGTTTATCTTTGTTATCTTTGTGTTTATTTTTTTCTTGAGTTGAGTTCACTCACTTAGACTTTTGGCATGCTTTGCATGGACCTCTTATCTTGTGCTTTAGGTTGCTATCATGCGTGATTACCGGCCAGAACGAGGAAAAATGAATTTTAATGAGTGTACTTTGATGGATTTATTGCACATCTTTGTGGGCATTGCTATGTGAGGAGTTTCCTTGCTTTTGATGGTTGCAGGACGACGGTGCTAGGTCATGGTGAGGCGAAGGATGGCCGGGACTAGGCGAGGAGCGTCGGAGGTCCAGACGGTCGGGGATCGCCGGAAGATGATCGGAGACGGAGTTCGTGCAAGCCGTGAAGACAAGGAATGGATGTGCTGCTAGCTAGATGCTGCTCGGATCGATGAGGGCCGTCGGATTGCGGTCTAGTTGATAGGATAGCGGGTCTAGTTAGTGTGCTTTGAGAACCGTGCAAGGAAACCTGTGGAATATATATAACCAGGTATCTCCATGATTGGCCCAGAGATGTCCGGGGGGATAAGCCCAAGAGGAAGGCCCAGGATGATATCCCCCGCACGTGTCCCTGTTACCGTGTGCCAGGGGGTACATCCCATAGGTAGTTGAACATATATTTGGATGTAAAAGATATTGTTGTAATCCGAGTCGTTTATAAGGAAGGTAAAGATGTAAGCTCTATCCTGTAACCGACTATAATCTTGTAAACCGATCGGGGTCTCCTAATCGATCACGATTCTGTAAGCCGCACCACCCCCAGTATATAAAGGAGAGGGCGGGCATCAACATAGGCATCAAGCCACAGAGCATAGCACACCTCATATCACCCAAAGCATATTGCGCTTTGAGCAATATTAGATCCAAGAGATCCGTATAATCCCAATGCCCAGGACTAGGGTATTATCTCCTCGGCGAGAGCCTGAACTTGTATAATGCTCTGTCTTGTGTGACCATCGAGTATGAGATATAGCGTCTGCCCCATAATTTCATTGCCGACTACAAAAGTCGACAGTTGGCGCGCCAGGTAGGGGAAGCGCTAACATCTTTTCCAACAGACTCGATGGCAACAATCGGCGGGATCACCGTCACTTTCGTCTCCAGCTAGGCTTTCCGATTCGGGAGCATGGACTTCGTCGCAGATAAGCACGGAGAACTGGTCTGCCTAGACTTGAACCAGATCAAATCTGGTAAAAATCAGGCCGATCTATCTCAGGTACGTCACTCTGCCTTAGCCGGCAAGCCAATCGGCTTTGCAGGGAGTTACTATGATCTTTGTGGCATCTTTGCCATAGAAGAACAGAAGATCGACCTCCAATGCCAGCAAGAGGATCAGGAAGCTACGGAGGAAGATCGACCGCCCCATAGAGGGAAGGAGGCACAGTCGCTTTGGTCTCGCGGCCGCCATGTCCGAGAGGACATCCTGCAATCCAAGTTGGGAGACCAAGTTGTCTTCCATACGCCTCAGCAGAACGTCATCGCCTCCAAGACGCTACTCGATACGCTGGATCCAATGATTGCGGCTGACAGGCCAGCAGCCCCGATCGTGGCTCAAATCAAGGCCATGGTGATGGCGGCGGCAATTCAACAGAATCAAGAAGGGCCGGATGGGGAAGCGCGTTCCAGCTCCCACGCGGCCACTCGTGTCGCTAGCAGTCGGACGACAACCAGTCGGAGTACCGGCGGTCGGTGCCTCACGCCACCAGTCAGAGAGGCATGTCGCATCCTCAACCGCGACCTTCGCCAAGATATTACCGCCACATGACAAGAGCGGGACGAGGAAGAACGACGCGGGTGCTGCGACGACTTCGAGCTTTTTGGCACCGGTTATGATTAGCGAAGCGATCGAAGATACGATGACAGGGACGACCATAGAGACCGTCATCGTCGGGGCTGGAACGACGACGAACGCCGAGTCATGGACTCGCCACGCCGAACTCCGCCCCAACGTAGTGACGACTATCGCCACGCTAGGGGCTCGCCGCGCCGCTCTCGCCCTCATCATGAATAAAGATCCATCGACGGGATTCGAGCATTCACTCCTTGGCTGCGCCGAGTGGTATGGCCCGAAGGTTTCAACCCTAAAGGCATTGTCAAGTTTGACGATGAGCGAGATCCGGAAGCTTGGCTGCAGGCATACGCCCTAGCAGTCAAAGCGCCCGGAGGTAACCAGAATGTGATGGCAAATTACCTGCCAGTCAACCTTACCCCCTCGACTCAAGCATGGCTCACGGGCCTCCCTGCAAACTCGGTGGACTCCTGGAGCGATCTCTGCAATCAATTCGTTGCTAACTTCCAGGGAACCTACGAGAGGCCTGGCACTCCGTGGGACCTGTACCAGTTGCACCAGAAGAAGGACGAGATGCTGAGGGATTTCATCCGGCGTTTCATGCAGAAGAAGAACACCATCAGGGACGTATCTGAAGCCGTGGTGGTAGCAGCCTTCCAGAAAGGAGTAAGTGATCCTGATCTAATTAAGAAAATATCCAGGAAACCCCCGACCTCCGTGAAGGAGATGTTCGCATTGGCCGACCGCTACGCCACGGCCTCAGACGCCCTGGCCGAGCACCAGGAAGATCGCCCACATCTGAAGAACAAGGGCGACAAGCCCGAGTCCTCCAAGCACAAATACAAGAAGCGAAAGGGCGAAGAATTAGTGGCAGTGGCCAAGCGCATCTGGCCCCAAGCCATGCGGAGGGAAGGACCTGATTACAGCACCGTCATGGAAGCAATCTGTCCTTTCCATCCTAAAGGAAAGCACGCCACCATGGACTGCTTCACCTTGAAGCGTTTTGCGCGGGAGAGCAACAAGCAGCCGACTCCAACGAAGGACGAGGCGGCAAAGAAGAAAGACCTTCCAGATGAAGACGATTTTCAAGAGCCCGAGCACGAGTTGAACTATATATACGGGGGCTCCACCGGGTACGAATCCAAGCAGAAGCAAAAGCTTACTGCTCGGGAGATCAATGCGGTGGAACCAGCGGCACCCAATATCTGAGGTGGTCCGAGGTACCAATCACCTTCGACCGAACGGATCACCCCAACCGGGTTCTACATCTGGGTAAGTTTCCTCTAGTGCTCGGCCCTGTTATACGCAGTGTGAGGCTCAAGAAGGTCCTGATCGATGGAGGGAGTGGACTCAACATCTTGTTCTCCAAAACTTTCAACGACATGAACATTCCCCTCTTCGAGCTAAGGCCAAGCACTCAGCCGTTCCATGGTGTGATTCCTGGAGCATCATCGCTTCCACTCGGGCAGATTTCCTTGCCCATCACCTTCGTAACCAAGGACAACTATCGGACTAAGTACATAAATTTTGAGGTGGCGGATTTCGAGATGGCATATCATGCTATCTTGGGAAGACCCGGATTGGCTCGATTCATGGCCATCCCGCACTACGCCTACTTGACGATGAAGATGCCAGGACCAAGAAGCGTCATCACTGCTCGTAGCGACGTCAAGCGGTCCCTGGAGTGCGACCGAGAGAACCATGAGCTCGCAAAGTTGCAGGAAGGAGCCGATGAGAGGAAGGAGATCCAAGCAGAAGCGACCACGATGCGGGAAGAGGGAGATATCCCGTCCAAAAAGCAGGCCACGTCAGGGATGAAGCCTGGCGAAGGAACCAAGAGAATCATTCTCGACCCGTCCGACTCGTCAAGGACGACTCCGATCGGGACAGGGCTTGAGGACAAATACAAAATCGAGGTCGTCACCTTCCTCCAAGCTAACAAAGACATCTTCGCATGGAAACCATCCGACATGCCGGGTGTTCCTAGGGAGGTGATCGAGCATTCTTTGCACGTCAACGAAAGTGTAAAACCAGTCAAGCAAAGGCTTCGGCGGTTTGCTCTAGATCGACAGAATGCCATCAAACAGGAGATCACCAAGCTTCTAGCCATAGTCTTTATAAAAGAAGTGTATCATCCAGACTGGTTGGCAAACCCTGTACTTGTTCAAAAGAAGAATAAAACTTGGCGCATGTGCGTTGACTATACCGATGTCAATAAAGCATGTTCGAAGGATCCTTTTGGGTTACCTCGGATTGACCAAGTGGTTGATTCAACCGCCGGGTGCGAGATCCTGAGTTTCCTTGATGCCTACTCAGGGTACCACCAGATTCGACTAAAGGCGGAAGATCATATCAAGACTTCGTTCATCACTCCCTTCGGGGCCTTTTGCTATACCACGATGGCATTCGGGTTGAAAAATGCTGGAGCGACGTATCAATGCGCGATACAACGGTGCTTTCACAATCAACTCGGACGTAACGTGGAGGCATATGTGGACGACGTCGTAGTCAAGACTCGGGAAAGGAAGGACCTCATCACCGACCTAATCGAGACGTTTGAGAACCTAAGGGCTTTCAGCATGAAGCTTAACCCCGAGAAGTTTGTTTTCGAAGTATCTTCGGGAAAACTGCTCGGGTTTATCGTATCCCAACGAGGCATTGAGGCCAACCCAGTGAAGATCAGGGCCATATCAAATATGGAACAGCCGACTTGCCAGAAGGATGTCCAGAAGCTTACGGGATGCATGGCTGCACTCAGCAGGTTTATTTCCCGACTGGATATGCGAGGTATGCCATTCTTCAAACTACTCAAAAAGCAGGACAAATTCCAGTGGACTCCAGAGGCACAGCGGGCGTTCGAAGATTTGAAGATTTTCTTAACGACGCCCCGATCTTGGTTTCACCGATGCCAGAAGAACCCCTCTTGCTATACATCGCGGCAACGACTCATGTAGTCAGCGCTGCGGTCGTCGTAGAAAGGGAAGAGCAGGGCCACGTGCAGAAAGTCCAGCACCCGGTCTATTTCGTCAGCGAGGTCTTGAGCGAGTCTAAGGTGCGGTATCCGTAAGTTCAAAAATTGCTATATACAGTACTCCTCACATCTCATAAGTTCAAGCACTATTTCCAAGAACATATGATTTCAGTGGTCACCTCCTTCCCAATTGTCGATATTCTCCACAATCAGGAGGTCACCGGGAGAATTGCAAAGTGGACAGTCGAGCTTGGAGCTTTTGATATCTTACTCAAGCCTCCCACCGCCATTAAGTCTCAAGTGCTCGCCGACTTTACAGTCGAATGGACAGAGCTTCAGAATCTGGCAGTCACCAAAGATTTTGATTATTGGACGATGTATTTCGATGGTTCCCTCATGCTCAGCAGCGCGGGGGCTGGAATCGTGCTCATATCGCCAAACGGGGAAAGGTTGAGGTACATTCTTCAAATATTTTTTCCCGCATCAAACAACGCCGCCGAGTATGAGGCACTCATCCATGGGCTCCGTATCGCCATATCACTCGGTATCCGACGATTGGCGGTTCGAGGAGACTCGATGATCGTGGTCAACCAAGTGCAGAAAGAATGGTCCTGTATCGAAGACAACATGGCTGCCTACTGCCAGGAGGTACGCAAATTAGAATGCAACTTTGACGGCCTGGAGCTCATTCATGTGCTCCGCCGAGATAATGAAGCTGCCGACGAGCTAGCGAAAATGGGAGCCTGCCGGTCTATAGTGCCCGTGGGAGTGTTCGTCGAAGAAATTCACAAGCCCACGACTGGCACTCGGTCAAAGCTGGACATCCCGGCAGAGAAAAAATTGGAGGCTGAAGTCCTAGTCATTACCCCCGATTGGACAATTCCGTATCTGGACTACTTGACGAACGACAAGCTACCCGAAGACCGCGTATATTCCGAGCGAATAATGCACCGAAGCAAAAGCTACATGGTGATCAGGGGAGAACTCTATCGCAAGAGCATATCTGAACAAGAAGGAAGAGATCTCCTCAAGGAAATCCACTCGGGAGTTTGCGGGAACCATGCGACGTCAACATCCCTAGTTGGCAAGGCCTATCGTCAAGGATTTTTCTGGCCAACTGCTATCACCGAAGCGGAGGACGTCGTCCGGACATGTGAAGGATGTCAGTTCTTTGCACGACTGATGAACAAACCAGCACAGGAACTACAGACCATCTCCATAACTTGGCCGTTTGCGGTCTAGAGGCTCGACATGGTAGGACCTTTGAAGAAGGCCCAAGGCGGTCATACTCATCTCTTTGTGGCCATCGACAAATTCACCAAGTGGGTGGAGGCCAAGCCAGTTGTCGCAATTACGGCTGCCAAGGCCAAAGAATTCTTTCATGAAATCGTGGTTAGATTCGATGTCCCGAACTAGATCATCACGGATAACGGCACCCAATTTAGAGGCGGCGTATTTCAAGACTGGTGCAGCGAACTCGGCATAAAGATTTGCTTCGCGTCAGTAGCGCACCCCCGAAGCAATGGACAGGCCGAGCGTGTGAACGGCATGGTATTACAGGGCCTGAAGGCAAGAATTTTCGATCGGCTAAAGCCGTACGCCATTCGGTGGGTGAAAGAATTGCCTTTGGTACTCTGGGGGCTGCGAACCACCCCCAGCAGAGCAACCGAGTAGTCACCTTTCTCCCTGGTATATGGCTTGGAGGCGGTCCTCCCCACTGAGTTAGAATTCGGATCCCCACGGGTCTGGAGCTATGAAGAAGACGCCTCGGAGGAAAGCCGGCTAGAAGACTTTGACCGACTAGAAGAAGCCAGGGACATCGCGACAATTCAATCGGCAAAGTATCTCCAAGGCCTACGGCACTATCACGGTCGCAATGTGAGGATCCGCGCATTCTCTAAAGGAGATCTGGTCCTCAGAAAGAATCAGAAATGCGAGCATAAGCTCTCCCCAAGCTGGGAAGGCCCTTACATCGTCGACGAGGTGGTACGCCCTGGGGCTTACAAGCTCAAGTGAGAAGACGGCACGGCAGTCAGCAACACTTGGAACGTAGAACAGCTACGTTGTTTCTTCGCCTAAGCTTTGTAAAACAAATTGTTCCATTATGAATGAAAGAATCGATATTCAAAGTTACTCTTTACATAATCTTTTCGATATCTACGTGTCCGAATGCTTCACTCCTATGATTTTAAGACTCTGAGACATGCGTCACAAACCATGCCTTAGAGCCTGGGTGCTGGACTACTCGGGCACGATAGGTCGAAGCCACCCAAACAAAGATGCACATCCAAAAGAATTGTACAAGAATAGGAAAACGCTTTCATATACATTCAATTTACAGGTCTAAAGTCTCTACAATGGACAAAGAGGTGTCCTTGACCTCCTCCCAGAGCTCGGTGGCCCGATCCTCATCTACGTTGCGGGCGAAGCCTTCATTAATGGCCTCAAGATCCACTCGGGGATAAAGCGACTTGGTGATCGCCAAAGCCTGGCTAGCACCATTGGACGATGTTTCCTTCAAGAGATTCTTGAGCGTCTCGGGGCTTCCTTGGTAGAGAGATGACACAGTCCCTATTTGAGTGGCCTCTCGCCCCCGGGATGAAGCGAACTCAGCAATGACTCGGAGGCCTCCTGAAGCTTAGCGCAAGACGCCTCGAGGGCTTCGACCCTCTCGTTGAAGACGGCGTACTGCGCCTGCGTCTTGAACTTATAATCTGCGGAACAAAACATTAGGAAAGTGGCAATGAAGACAGGGTAAGGCCAAGCCGCCGGAGTTACCTTCAAGCTCCTTCTCCAATTTCGTTCTGGAGTCCTCCGCGGCTATGAGCTGCACTTGGAGCCTCGTGACGGCGGAATCCTGAGCTGATATGAATAAAAGAGGATCAAGAAGCCGGATGATTAGATAGAAGCGCGGGGTGGCCCCAGGAAAAGCTACCTCGAAGGGAGCCAACGACGTCCAGCTTCTCCTAGCGCAAAGCCTTCTGCTCCTCTCATGACGCATGGACCTCGGACCGAAGAGATCGCAGCTCAACCGCATGGCCGGCCTTGATATGCACCAATTCGGCCAGATATTCCTGGCGCGTCCGGATTTTAGGGAGCATCTTTCAGAAGTATTCAGCTTTCTTTTCAAAGCGCTCCCCCATTTTCTGTAATCATCACAGGAAAAAATAACTACATGGTGAATGGCGGAAGCAGGAAGACAGCAAGTATAGAGGAGTGCTTACTCGGGCTGCGCTCCCGCAAGCCGCAGCGTGATCGTAAAAGCTATTCATCTCCTTCTCCTCCTCCTCTGGATCATCGAAGAGCTTCACGCCTTCCTCCTCATCAACCCACGCCGATTGCGTTATGAGCCGGGGTGAGCGGGGGTCAGCACAACTCGGAGGATCTCCTCGATCTCGGGGGACGGTCGGGAAATCAGCTCCGGAGCAGCAGGGCTCGATTCCAAGGCCGGAGGAGTCGGAGATGGCGCCAGGGGCCTGGGTGGCACTTCGGTGTCCCCGGACGTGGCTTCCACGCCCGAAGCGCAAACCTCTTAAGGTTCGACCTCCACGGGGGCCCCAGACGGCGACCCGATAGGAATATCAAGTGAGGGATCCCTACGAGAAGAACTGTCAGCGAGCTATCGGAATGAGTCGAATAACATTTGACGGGGTAACCAACCTGTCGGACTTCCTCATTTTCATCCGAGGCTTCTTCCGACCAGCCGGGCCGATCCCAGAAGGACCACTCGGCACCCGAGGCTCCTCCCGAACCCTTGAGTCCTTTGGCGATGGACTCGGTAGAGCCGCAGGCTTGTGGGGGGGAAGCCAAAGGAGCTGGGGCTCGCATCGAAGGGTCCTGGATATTGGGACAACCAGCCGGGTGCCGGGGCTTCACGGGGTCTTTGGTCGCCACCTTTTTACCCTTTTTGGTAGCAGGATCTCCCGCAGGAGAGCTCGCTCGCCGCTTCGTAGGACCACCCACGTGAACGGGCATCTCCGGAAGAGGCGCATCACTGAAGAAGGCAACGCGGTCCTGTGAAGGAAGACTAATGGTTAAAAGACACTCAGAGACAAAGACAAAAATCTCTCAAATTAGCTCACCTCAGGAGGGGGGCGTGAAGCGGTGAAAGACTCCGGGCATCTTACGGAGGATACGTCGACGCTCGGGATGAAGAATTCACCAACCCGAGCGAATATTTGCTCCCTAGACAGCTCATCAGGCCGTTCCCGGGTCGGTTCATCTTTCCCTTCGTACGCGAGTCCCAGGTGAACTCGCTCTTTCAGGGGCTGTATCCGGCGAGCAACAAAGTGCAGAGCCAGACCTACCCCCGTGAGACCACCTTCCTTCAGCTTTTCAATCAATGCCAGAAGGTCATGAACCTGATCCATGTCGGCGGAGTTGGGGGTGGATATCCAAGAAAGAGATGCCTTAGGACGGTGCCCGCCAAAGGAAGGAAGGGCAGGATTGGGGTTGGCGCAATAGAACCACTCATGATGCCAGCCCTTGTTAGAGGTTTTGAAAGGAATTGCAAAGTAATTTTTCTTCAGCCCCTCACGCAGTTGGAATCCGACTCCCCCAACGACCTTGGGGTCGCTCTTGGAGGGATAAGGTTTCAGGAGGTAAAAATGGCGAAAGAGATCAAAATGGTGGCTAATGCCTAGGAAGGCCTCACAGAGATGAACGAAAAGGGAAATCTGCAGGATTGAATTGGGATTCAAGTTCATCAATTCAATCTCATAGAAGAAGAGGAGACCGCGAAGGAAAGCGCAGGCGGGAAGGCCCAGCCCACGCTGGAAGAAAGATTCAAAGACCACTACCTCTTCAGGGCGAGGAGTGGGGACGGACTCACCGACAGCAGGTCGGGCGAAGACCAAGGCCAAGTCAGGGAGGATCCTATCATCCACCATAGACTGCAGTTTCTCCTCTGTGGTGGTCGAAGTCGTCCAATCCTGGGGTAAAGGCTGCGAGGAAGAAGGAGAAGACATCTTCGAAAGAAATATCTGCGGCGGCGCAAAAAATGCGAGGAACCCTAACGGCGGAGAAGTCAAAGAAACAGGGAAGCAGAAGAGAGCAGGAATGCGCACTAAAGGGATGAACCGTCGGGCGACTCCTGGTTTGACCTTTAAAGGAGGGGAAAAATCAGGTTTTCACCGATCCAGCGGGAAAAAGGATTGCGAAACGTCTCGCCCTTCTGAATTCCCCATAAATGATTTGCAGGCCTGACGTTCCGACTCACGGAGGCAGGCGCGGCTTGACCAAGTCATGTTTGGGACACGTCGCTCCCCACGATGGGATGTTTTCACCACTTAACGTGTTAAGCGGGATGTGGATACTCTCCAACTTGGATAGATAATATAACTTCTCATCATATGCCCCACGATGGGTCGTTAGGTGGTTACCGTATGACGGAATCATATATCACGGGTCGAGCCTGAACGGGCACAAATCCAATGGTATGCCCCATGAGGGTCGGAAAACTGTGCGCCGTAATAAACGAGTACAGATACCACTCCGATGGAACCTTGATACGTCCCAAGTTGGACCAGAGCTGTATCCTACACCAGTCGGATATGGGTATCACTCGGCCAAGAGCCATGTAAGCATGATACGCTCTAAATCGAGCCTAAGCCATGTCATAAGGATGTGGTTACCACTCGGCCATGAGCCAAGAAAAATCTGGTATACCTCAAGTCAGGTCTAAGCTATATCCAACAGCAGTCGGATATGGGTACAACACGGCCAAGAGCCATGTACGTTTGGTATGCTCTAAATTGAGCCTAAGCTGTATCCCCCACTAGTCGGATATAGGTATCACTCGGCCACGAGCCAAGCAAATGGGATATATCTCAAGATGGATCAGAGCAATATCCGACGATAGTTGGGCGTCTGCGTCGCTCGGGCAAGTGCCGCGTGAACCCTAAAGTGTCCCGAGTTGGACCTAAGGTGAATTTCGCGCCAGACAAGATTTTTATACCGCGTGGTGGAGAGTTGTGCGAATTTTAAAGCAATGTGCTCCTCGTCAAAAGCTATGCCCTATGGCAGATGGATGTGGATTTCATCAGATTGAAGAGCCATGCAAGTTCTAAGACGTTCTAAATTGAGTTCAAGCCATGATAGAAAGATGAACAAGAACTTCGTTGGCGAAAGGAACACTTTATTATATACAAAGTTCCTAGGCATTATGCCTAGGAGACTATTACATTGGTGGGAGGGCTACACCTCCTCGCGGCGCACCCGGCCGAGCGCCTCGACGAGAGCTTCTCTGGCCCTGCAAAGGGCAAAAAAAATCTCGAGGAAGGCGTCGACGGCCGCGCGATCGCGCTCCACCGCCCTCTCCTCGATCAACTCGTCCACAGCACGGTCAAAATCCGCCCAGAGCTCGACATGCCTGGGGTGCACCCTCACTGCGTGATGGTACCACCGCGGCATGACGAAGTCAGAAGCTTGAAGCAAGAAAATGGAGGGCAAAGAGCGAAGGGATACATCCTAGAAGCATTGGTCCGCTTTTTATAGCCGATTTGATGAAATTGAAGTAAATGCGCAGGTATTTAGCATCGGAAGCCAAAGAGATTTGGAGTTAATATAGCTTCGGAAAGCAAGGAGTTTTTCAGAGAACAAGCTGACACAAAAACAAGACGACCTCGAAGACTGTCTGATGATTATCTACGATGAGGATTAAAACTTCGGGCGGGAGAAATATCTAATCTACATTCGAAATACGAGAAAAGGTCCACGAGGCAGCTCACGATAAGCCTGCCCGGTAGAAGATTACACTTAGGTGAGGCAAAAATCAAGGATCATATTCGAGTCCTTCATAATTCACTCGCTGTAAGAAGAAGCTTCCCAACCGAATGAAGGAACCAGTCAGAAGCTCAAACAAGAAGTCAGGAACTGCAACTATAGCAGAAATTTAATTGGAAACATAGCGATCGGATCATGAAGCACTCGGGGGCTACTGTGGAATATATATAACCAGGTATCTCCATGATTGGCCCAGAGATGTCCGGGGGGATAAGCCCAAGAGGAAAGCCCAGGATGATATCCCTCGCACGTGGCCCTGTTGCCGTGCGCCAGGGGGTACATCCCATAGGTAGTTGAACATATATTTGGAAGTAAAAGATATTGTTGTAATCCGAGTCATTTATAAGGAAGGTAAAGATGTAAGCTCTATACTGTAACCGACTAGAATCTTGTAAACCGATCGGGATCTCCTAATTGATCATGATTCTGTAAGCCGCACCACCCCCAGTATATAAGGGAGAGGGAGGGCATAAACATAGGCATAAAGCCACAGAGCATAGCACACCTCATATCGCCCAAAGCACATTGCGCTTTGAGTACTTAGATCCAAGAGATCCGTATAATCCCAATGCACAGGACTAGGGTATTATCTCCTCCGCGAGAGCCTGAACCTGTATAATCCTCTGTCTTGTGTGACCATCGAATTTGAGATCTAGCGCCTGCCCCATAATTTCATTGCCGACTACAAAAGTCGACAAAACCCATGTTGTGTTGTGGGTTTTGGGTGAACCCTTGCATGGCTGGTTGAGTGAGTAAATCCTAGCCCTTGATGGATGCTCTAGGGTTTAGAGGCTCATCCAAGGGTTGTAGGTGGCCCAAGAGTTGTATAAATAGGGGTGGAGGGGTAGCCTTCCCCCTTGATGGTTTTGAGGTTTTTGATGCTCCTTTGAGCTTTGCCCACATGAATGTGAGGCTTTGTAACCTCTCCTTCCAGAAATGAAATATTTCCTCAAATCATTTGTTTTCTTTGTGCATTTACATTACGCATTTAAATTACGCAATTTACATTATGCACTTAAATTCCGCAATTAAATTCAGCACTTACATTCTTGCAATTTACATTTATGCAATTTGGATTTGCCTCCCCTCCTTCTAAATTCTGTTCTTCTAAGATGTCTTGAGGGTGTTCATTTGGTTTTACATCTTTCTTACACCCTTGGATAGACTAGAGATCAAGTTTTTTATCAAAGTGCAAATCTGTCCAGAACTTGTTCTTCACGCAGCAGTCAGTGTCCCCTCCTTCTAAAACTATATAAAAACTATTTTTAAGTGATTCGTTTTGGAGAAGGTGCAGGACTCATATATCCATCTGTAGAAAATTTCTTGAGTCCACTGGTTGCACCGTTTGAGAGTTATGAAGTGAAAACCGAGCATCAAACTTTCTGGTCGAAGTTCCTGACTGTCTGTATTGCTTGATTTTTTATTCTTATTCTACAAAGATTTCTGAGGTGATTTTTGGTGGATTGTTTTACGACTCAACTTTTCACAGGGAAAAAAATTACGAAAAATATTAGAGGACAGAAACTCACCAACCACCTGTTCCAACTGAGGCAATTTCTGAAAATCTGCTTCAACTTTTCTGAAAAGAGACTTTGGTGTTTTAGCTTTATCTCTTTTAGAAAAGAAGTCTTTTGAATTGATTCCTCTTTTGTTTGGACACTTGACAACCAGGATTGTGATTAAAAAATCCCTCACATGATTCATGGTTCTTATCCATGCAAGTTAGGGGTACACATAGTTGTCTAATTGTTCTGGGTTTTGGAGGGTGTGCGAACTTGAGAAGCACCAGTTTGAACAAAAATCTTTGGGTGCTTTAGATTTTTATTGAAAGAGTGTTTGGAGTACTTTGAGTGGGGGAAATTTTATTTGGGATCATTCACCCCCCCTCTGATCACCATTTCGATCTTTCACAACGGCTCAAGAGAAACAACTAGATCTGGGTCATGCAGGTACTTCCTCTACATGGATACATGAAAAACATTATGCACTCCTTGCATTTATTTAGGAAGCTTTAATCGAGAGGCCACTTTACCAACTCGGGCAATAATTGGGAATGGCCTAACATATCTCGGGCTAAGCTTCCCTTTAGAACCAAACCGAACCACACCCTTAGTGGGAGACACTCTTAAGAGCACATTGTCCCCTACCTCAAACTCTAATTCTCGCCTCCTCACATCAGCATAACTTTTCTGTCTACTCTGAGCTGCAAGAAGATTTTGTCTAACCTCTGCCACTCGATCGACAGTTTGATGAACCCAATCTGGACAGAGAATTGCTCTTCCCCTACTGAATCCCATCATAGGGGTGAGTGACACTTCCACCCACAAAGCACTTCATAAGGAGCAACCCGAATGCTTGCATGAAAACTATTATTATAAGCAAATTCAGCAAGGGCCAAATGATCTTCCCAACTACCCTTCCATGCCAAAACACAGGATTTGAGCATATCCTCCAAGGTCTGAATAGTACGCTAAGATTGCCCATCAGTTAGTGGATGGAAAGCGGTGCTAAAACGAAGCTACGTGCCCAAAGCACTCTGTAAACTCTCCCAAAACTTGGAGACAAACTTTGCATCATGGTCAGAAACGATTGTCTTTGGCACACCATGAAGTCTCACTATTTCCCGCACATAAATAGGAGCCAAATCGCTCGCTGAGTTTGTTGTGCGAATAGGAATAGTGGCAGACTTGCTGAGACGATCCACAATAACCCAAATAGCATCCTTCCCTCGTCGAGTACGAGGTAGGCCAACCACGAAATCCATGGATATGTCATCCCAAGGCCAAACAGGAACCTCCAAAGGTTGAAGCAACCCCACAGGTCGCTTATGTTCAGCCTTCACCTTCTGACAAATCCCACAAGATGCTACATACTGAGCAATATCAACCCTCATCCTTGTCCACCAGAAGCTCTTTTTCAAATCCCGATACATTTTCGTCTCACTAGGGTGAATAATATACGGGGTACGATGAGCCTCCTTTAAGAGTCATCCTTGACTTGAGACTTTTGGGGTACACAGAGGCGGCCTTTAAACTGCAAAGCACCAACTTCATCAATGCTAAAATTCCCAGTTTTGCCCTCAAGAATGCGCTTTCTCACTTGATGAAGCAACCAATCATGCTATTGTGCCTCACGCACATGTTCTGGAGTTGCCGACTCTAGAATCATCTAAATCTCAGCTTGAACGGTGCCCACGAAACAATAAGAGACTCCCATACACTGAAAATCAGCATTGAGACAGTCAAGAGTAGGGGGCAGCATCTTGCGACTAAGAGCATCAGCTACTACATTCGCCTTGCTAGGATGATAATGAATTGAGAGGTCATAATCCTTTATCAATTCTAGCCATCTTCTTTGCCTCAAATTCAAATCTTTTTGAGTAAAGATGTACTTGAGGCTCTTGTAATTAGTGAAAATATCACAAGATTCGTCATACAGGTAATGCCTCCAAATCTTCAAGGCAAAGACCACTGTGGCTAGCTCAAGGTCATGAGGGGCGTAGTTTTGCTCATGCTTTTTCAATTGCCTTGATGCATAAGCAATAACTTTACCCCCTTGCATAAGCACACAACCAAAACCCACATGAGAAGCATCGAAATAAACTGCGAAGCGCTCTCCTGGCTGAGGGAGGGTGAGAATAAGAGCAGTCACTAGCTTCTCCTTCAAAGTGCAAAAATTGCACTCACAATCAGCAGGCCACTGGAATTTCACCCCATTTTGAGTCAATTGAGATAGTGGTTTGGCGATAATTGAGAAATCTTGAACAAAGTGCCGGTAATAACCAGCCAATCCAAGGAAACTGCGCATTTCTTTGACATTAGAAGGTCTTTCCCATTCCACAACTGAAGAGATTTTTCTAGGATCAACAGAAATGGCTTCTTGGTTAATGATATGGCCAAGAAAACCCACATCTGAGATCCAAAACTCACACTTCTTTAGCTTTGCAAAGAATTGATTCTCCCTCAGGGTATCCAATACAAGCCTTAGATGATGCTCATGCTCAACCTCTGACTTGGAATAAATCAGAATGTCATCGATGAACACTACCACAAAATCATCAAGATATTTGTGTAGCAAATTGTTCATCGTCTCCATAAAGATACTAAGGGCATTAGTTAGTCCAAAAGACATAACCTTAAATTCATAATGCACATACCTAGTGGAGAAAGCCGTCTTTTCAATATCTTGTTCCCTCACACGAATCCGATTATACCCTGATTGAAGATCAATCTTAGAGAATACCTTAGCTCCCTTCAATTGATCAAACAAATCTTCAATGCGAGGAAGAGGATATTTGTTCTTGATGGTCACCAAATTTAGAGCACGATAGTCAATGCACATGCCCCATCCTCCATCTTTCTTAGTGACAAAAAGAACAGGCGCTCCCCAAGGTGACACACTACGCTAGATCAACCCCTTAGATAACAGATCATCCAATTTCTTTTTCAACTCATCTTGTAAAGGGCCAGCCAAGCGGTAGGGAGACATAGAGATAGGTCGGGTGCCCGGAACAAGATCAATTCGAAATTCCACATCCCTTTTTGGTGGCAAATCGGGCAGCTCATCTGGGAACACATCAGCAAATTCCTTCCCCACAAGAATCTCCTCATCGGCCACTAAAGAACTTGGCTTTTCTAAAATGGCTAAAAATGTCCCTGATCTCAGCATTCGACGCCCAGGAAACAAACTAGCTAGCACAAAGAGAGAGTTAGATGGCACACTGCCCTGGAAGACTAAATCCACTGTGGATGGAGCCTGCAAAGTGATTGTCTTCCAGAAACAACATATTTTGGCTTTGAATTGATGCAACCAATCCATACCCAGAATGACATCAAACGGGGCCAACTAGATAACCATTAGATTAGCAAAGAAATCTTCATCATCGATGGTAATGGTGCAACCCGGGCATACCATCGAACTCGAAAAGACCACCCGGAGAACTAACTATCACAGACTTTGAAATACACTGCATCCCCAACTTGGCTCTTCTAGCAAACTCAATCGACACAAAGGAATAGTATGCCCCTGAATCAAAAAGAACAAAAGCATCAATTGAATCCACAAGTAAGATACCTGATACCACATCTGGACGCCCAGCTAACTCAGCAGTTAGATGAGTGTAAACTCCTGGTGGCACCAAGGCGGTGGGAGGCCCGACACACTGCTAAGTAAACACCGAAACTGGAGGCGGTGCAGCAAACTGAGGGGGAGTCGATGGCTGAGGATTCCAGAAAACCGCAGGTGGCGCCCAAGTGGAAGACTACATAAGAGCAGGAGCTGCACCCAACAACTGGACTAACCCTCTGGACGAGGCAGTTGGAGTAGGAGTAGTGGCACCGACTCCCACTTGATGATGCTACTGGGATTCAACCGGCAAACTCGCTCCATATGGCCAGGTCAACTACAATGATGGCACTCATCTAACCACGAACACTCCACAGCGCGATGCCCACCATCGCACTTGAAGTAAATCATGCCTTGCCCCGGGATGGGGCGAAAGGCCAACCGTGGGGAGGATGATGAAGATGGCCGAGATTGTTTTGCCTTAGCTCCCGAGGAGGAACTTTGTCCCCCTTGAACTTCTTCAAAGCAGGTCGCTAAAAAGACCCACTTCCACCACCAAAACTCCTCTTCTGGCCACCACCAAAAGTTACAGAAGCTCCTGAACCACCAGTGCTAGGCTTATCTTTGGAAAGTTCCAACTCAAGCTCCATGACAACTCTGAACTAAAGATTGAGGCCCCTACGAAACCTCCACGCCTTCTCGTGATCGTCAGATGCCACGGCTAGTACGAAGCAAACAATGTTGTTAAACTCCACTTCGTACTCAACTACTGACTTCTTCCCTTGGGAGAGGGTAGTCAAGGAATGCTCCATCCTCTCCACAAAGGATTCTGGATAAAACATGGCCCAGAAATGCTCGATGAAGTCCTCCCAAGTGACTAGTCCGTGGGCGGGGTTCCTCGCAGCATGTACCCCCTCCCACCAAATATTCGCCTGGCCCTTCAGCTGGAAGGCTACGGACTGAGCCTTCTGGAGAGAAATCATTTTTAAGACTTCGAACTACCTCTCCATATAACGCAGCCAGTCCGCTGACTGGACCGGTGTGCCTGAGCCATCAAAGGTATGAAGCTGAAGAGCCATCCATTCACGAAGACTCATTCTAGGCTCCAACGCATCTGTAGCAGCCACAGGAACTGCTGCGGGTGGAGGCACAATGGCAGGAGCTGCCTGAACTTGCTGGCGCAGCTCCTGAATCTCTCTTTGCAACGCAGCCTCTACCCCTACCCCAGAATGCTCAGCCGTGGCACCATCCTGAGCTATCTCATGAGCATTGAGCGAGCCGCTTCCCTCAGCTACCAATTGAACAACCCCTTGAGATGGGTGACTTCGACCTCGGCCACGGCCTCCCCGGACACGACAACCACGACCTCTACCCCTCAGCATAGCTACAACACAAGCACAATTTTACAGTCAGCTCAAGCACCAACACAACAACAAAATACTAGCATTTTCATCTCTCAATATCATAACTCAAATACAACTTCAAAGCGCAATGTAATGAATTCCCATATCATTTCCTACTGTGCTCCAAAGTGAATCAAAATTTTAATTAATTAGCAAACCTACGCCAAATTTTAAAGTAATTGACCTAAAGCAAGATTTTAAAGAATGACCCTAACCAGGTTTCTATGTTTTCCCAAGTCAAATTTTTAATTCAATGTAAGATCATTTACTAGTTTCAAGAACCACGAACCTAATACCCACTCTGATACCAACTGTAACACCCTGGCACCCCCATGGCCTAAATGTTACACCACAAACACTATCAAACTACCAACATAACAAAAATACTAGAAATTTCGGCATGACCTTTATGCAATTAGAGCAAACATCAACACAACAACAAGTACGATACAATCACAGAAGCAATATTATCAAAGAGGAACTAAGTATGACATTAAGCAACCACATTTCTATTTAATAACTCAACTAAGCAATGACAACATACGTCGTCAATATAATCAAGCAACCATGATATGCTACTTAGAGAGTAGAATAGAACAAGGTTAATACCACATTGAGAAATTACAATATTACCATAACCACAACAACATACAAATAACATAACTGAGTAACTCTAAAAGATTTCCTACTAATTATACAATAAGTTTGAGGTGCTCCAGAAGAACTAGCTAATGTTGTATAAAAAAAGTGGAAAGTGAACTATGCCCCACCCCTGAATGTCGTCACCAAGAACCTACAATAAATAACAAACAAGTATGAGTTCAAAACTCAGCAAGGGTATCAAATTAATGCAGATAACTTCAAACACAGACATTAAGCAATTCAAATATGATAAGATGTTTGCATAAGAGAATAATATCACAACTCATATCATTTTCCTCTTTAGTCATGTAAATCATATGCATGCTCATAATGCTCATTATCATAGAAGATACCGGTATTTCTGAGTGCATACCCATCGGTATGCACCCTCACATTCCCATCCATCCCGTGGAGGGGCCTACCGAAGTAGGTCTTTCATATCTCACTACGGGTGAGACATAGAGGCCCACTCGAGACACCTCTTTGTTATGAATGCACAAATGCAATTGAAATAAATTAAATTGCAACATGAATTCTTATCAATATGATATGTCCATAACCTGGGCATACTCAATTCATTCATGCACTTAGCATTCACATTATCATAAGCAACATAGTAACTCATAAACATAAACATGCTCGAGATCATTATCAAAATAACCCACAACATGATACACTTGCCTCTACCCGCGAGGAGCGGGGTGGTGCGACGATCAGGCTGCTCCCGACGGGACTCCACCTAAAATAATATTCGCATGCACTCAAACATAAACACTCACTAACCGCAAAATTCAGCATGCGACAAATACGTGGACAACTATGTTTAAATAGTCATAACTGCTAGCAAAATATTCCAAATTCAGTAAATGATTACATTTTGAAATCTAGATGAAATTTCCTAACTTTCTTTAATTATCAAAATAATTCAATTTAGCTTCTAGCTAACCATGCACAACCCAAACGTAAAATTACTGAAAATCTGTAACAACCAAAACAATCATAACTCTTAAACTAAAGAACCAAAAATTGTGTTCTTGAGCTCTATTTAACCACAAGACTACAAGCTACAATTTCTTCTACAACCAACCTCACAGGAGATGCTCCTAAATAGCTTCAATCATCACAAAACCGAAGCAACTACAAATCCATGAAAATTATGAACAACAGAAAATGTTACTCTGAGCAGCAGGTACTAAAACAAGCATAACTTTTAATTGGCTGAACCAAAATTCATGATTTTGGTCTCTAATTAACTGTGAGACAACCATCTACAATTCTCCTATAGTCGGACTACCAGGAAGTGGCTCTAGAATAACCAAAACTTCACAAAACCGAAGCTAGAATTAACAGCAACAAGATCTGGGCACCAGTTACTAAAACAACCATATCTTTTAAATAGCTAAACAAAAAATCGTTTTGTTGCACTCTAAATAAAACTTAAGACTAGCATCTACAATTTCTTCTACTACCAACCCTCCAGAAAATGCCTCGAAAGACCCCAAATCTCAGCTCTACAAATAGGGTTTACTCAGCTCAAAATCTTCAGAACAGATCTCAAAACCTAGCTCCATTTCCCTCCAAATCTACAAACCCTAGAATATCAAATCCCCCCAAAACTCCTCCTGCAAACATCAATCAAGCCCTAGAAGCCAAGAACTCTTCTTCGGTTGGGAGGAGGCGGCTTGCTGCCCCTAGCTTGGGGAGGGAGTAGAGGGGGAGAGGAGGAAAAAGAACAAGGGGCTCCTGCAGGTTTCGGCCAAGGGGAGAGGAAGGAGGAGAAAAAGAGAAGGGGATTAGGTCGGAGGAGGAAAAATTAGGTGGGGGAATAGGAAATTCCCACCTCCACTAACCTAAAAAAATCCAATTCGCACAGCTCAAGGGTAAGACCACTCCCCAACTGGATTTTCCTTAAACTTGAAAAACATTTGCGATGCTACATTGATGACTTCCCAAGCTTCCTTTGTCGTTTCTTTCTCTGCGATGGCCATCATCACAGCACCTGGCACAACTTGGGAGATTGTAGCCAAAGCTCCCTTATCCTTCTCATCTTCGACGGGTGCTGCTCCTTCAATTTGCTGCACATACTCCAAGAGATCACAAGATGATCTTCATCTTTACTGCCCATAGGCCGTAGTTGGTGACGAATACTCATACCAGGGGTACCCCAACGGCCCAGGGTAACAAGCAGGCTACCTCAAGCCCATTACTGAACAAAGGACCCGTGGGACCACAAAGGACGCCCCTCCCCGACCGATCAGGACTAGCGTCTCCGACCAAGTAAGGCTCCCGACCCCCGCAGCGGGTCGGGATCCACCGACTCCGACCAAATTAAGGCAACCTCTGCCAAGGGCCACGTGTCAAAGCCTCCACAAGTCTACGGCAGCGTGCCCCGCGGACGGGGACAATCGAAGTGATTGTACGGGAGCAGGTGGCTCTTTCCCAAGATGGCATAAATAGCTGTTGAAGTCAAGCTTCCAGTCCCATCAACCAGTCACGTACGATACGAAGGCACGCTCCCTCCCGAGGCAGTACCAACGTTACGCACTGCAACGTCAACCATCGTCAGGTTCACAGAAGGTAGGTGCGCCATTTCCTGACGTAGCAGCTAACTGCCCTGCCCACCAGGACTACCGACCTAGCGTGGGAAAACCGGGCAACGACCCATCACCGAAGCAACTTCCCTCTCCCAACTTCCCATGTAACCTGCCCCCTCCGGCTATATAAAGGGAGGCAGGGGCCTCTGGGAGAGGTAAGTGGAGCAAGAAGAAGCGAGTAAAGAAGAGTATCCCCTTCTCGCTAGGTCTTTGCGAACACTCTTGTGCTCAAACTCTCTGCTCTCATTTGTAAAACGTTGTGCAACCATCTCGCACCTAAGGCAATACAACACCACCAAACGAATCGAGTAGGGACATTCGCCCAACCAAGATACACCTTGGGCTCTCGAGTCTAACCATTCAGGACAGGAACGCGTGACCCTTTGACTTACAAATTTACTTGCGGTGTTCAAACGCCGGCTAGCTGGCGCGCAGTAGGGGCTTGCGCGCCTTCATCGACATCTCTTGATTCCCATCTCATTTCCACGATGGCTTTTCACCGGCGGCGTGTCTACGTCGGGGACGAATCCTCTTCGGCTCCTCGACTTCACCGCCACTCCGGCTGGCGAAGCTCGCGCCATTCCCGCCGCCATCGAGACCGTGGTCACTGGAAGCCGTGGCTCCGCCTCCGACAACCTCGCCGCCTCCGCTTGAGGCCCCGCAGCCCCTGTGCCGAGCACAACGAGCGCCGCCGCCTTTGGCGGTGGCACCCGAGGGCTCGGGAGGACGACCACGTCACCTCCCACGAGCTCACAGTTCGTGGCTATGGCCGGCTATATGCCGGCCTCTGTCCACGAGCTGCTGGAAGATTCTTCCAGCCACGACTCCAGCTCCAACACGGAGCAAACCCCCCGCAGACGGCACTCTCGTGAGTGCAACATGGCAGGCACGGTCAACCTGACCGTAACCCCCGCGGCTACGGGGGCCCCCATCCGGTGCACTAAGGCGCAAGAGGAGGAATACAAGCGCGAGCGCACTGAACGCGCTCAAGCTCGCCGTGCCGAGCTTCAGCGGCAGCGTGAAGAGCTGAAGGAGCGAAGGGCCGAGCTCGACCAGCTCCAGGCCAACCTGGAGCACGATGAGCCCGAGCCCCCGCAGATGCCTGGCGGCCCGTGTGGGCGCGCACGTCAGGTACACCACAAGCTGGTGGAAGAGTCTGACGGCCCTCAGTTCTTCCCCCACGCAAGCCAGAACGTGGCTGCAGCTGCTATGCTGCTCCGAGGCCTTCCCGAGCCGGACGACCCGGAGGCCAAAGCCACGTACCAGAATCTCCGGGGGCTGGTGGAGCGTGTTGCTGTACAGCACATGCAAGCCTCCGGCCCTCCCCATTCTGGCGCCACCTCTGGGCGCCGAACCCGCACCACCCCTCGGGCCCGGCTGGGTCCGGCAAAGGCAGCGGCGCACCACGAACAACCCCAGGCCTCGCGCACCCCGGTGCGCCAGCGCCTCGGCGACACCTACGACGTTCGAGCCACCGAGGCGCTGAAGAAGCGGCGGACGGCCGCCACTCACAGATGTGGACGGCGGGCGCCACCACCACCGTAGCCCAAGCCCTGATGGTCCAGGACCACGGGCCTTCTGCCAGGGAATTCGCCATGCGGATTTCCCTACCAGATTCAGGGCGTCGACCAACATAGCCAAATACACTGGGGCCACGAACCCCGACGTATGGCTCGAAGACTACCGGCTCGCGTGCCGGGCAGGAGGAGCGACGGATGACCTCTTCATCATCCAATACCTCCCTATCTACCTCACGGACTCGGCTCGAGCCTGGCTCGAGTACTTGCCCGCAAAGACCATCAGGAACTGGGCCGACCTAAAGACCCTCTTTGTCGGTAACTTCCAGTGCACCTATAAGCGCCCTGGGAACTCCTGGGACCTGAAGAGCTGCAAGGAGCAGCCAGGAGAAACTCTTCGGGATTACATCTGGCGCTTCTCCCGCCAATGCAACAAGCTCCCCGACATCTCCGATGCCGATGTCGTGGGGGCGTTCATCTACGGCACCTCCTGCAAGGCCTTGGTGCACAAACTGGGCTGCGTCAAGCCCAGAACCACCAAGGAGCTTCTGGACATCGCCACCAACCACGCCTCCGGCGAGGAGGCTGTGGGAGCCATCTTTGAGGATGGCAAAACTAAGCAAGACCCCGGCGCCCGAGCCGGGTCCCCTTCCGACCGCTCTGACAAACGGAAGCGACAAGGGAAGCAGGTCTGTGAGGCCCAAGTGGTCGCGGCCGTCGACCGCCCTGCCAAGCAGCAGGTGTGACCGACCGTCGCGCCCGACCACTTCGAAAAGTTGATGGACAGCTCGTGCCCACACCACGGGTTCCCCGTCAAACACAAGCACCGGGACTGCGAGGTCCTAAGGCGCTTCCTCTCCGGCGCCCCCACGATGCCGTAGGGCAAAGGAAAGAAGCCAGCCCCGGCCCCACGGGCCGCGGAAAAGATGGCGGACGACGAGTTCCCAGAATCTGACGACTGCCTTATGATCTTCGGCGGATCGGCATGCTACGCCGACAAGCGCCGGCTCAAGCTCGCCTACCACGAGGTCCACACCGTCACGCCAGCCATCCGCCAATATCTTCGGTGGTCAGAGTCCCCGATCACCTTCGATCGGACTGACCACCCCGACCACGTCCCGCAGCCGGGGAGATACCCGCTTGTGGTCGACACCATTTTGGGGAAGAAGCACCTCACAAAGGTGCTGATGGACGGTGGCAGCGGTCTCAACATCCTTTATGTTGAGATGCTCGACGCCATGGGGGTCCCCTGCTCGAGTGTTCGACCGAGCAAGGCGCCTTTTCACGGTGTCATCCCTGGCCAGCAGGCCCAACCGCTCGGGCAGGTCGACCTGCCCGTCACCTTTGGAGGACCGGAAAACTTCCGCACCGAGACCCTCACCTTCGAGGTCATGGATTTTCCCGGATCCTACCACGCCATCCTGGGGAGACCGTGCTATGCCAAGTTCATGGCGGTCCCCAGTTACACCTATCTCAAGCTGAAGATGCCCGGGCCGCGAGGGGTCATCACCGTGGCTTCGTCCTTCCAGCTTGCTTACAACTGCGAGCGAAGCAGTTGTGAGCTAGCCTCGGCGGTCATCGCGTCCGCCGAGTTCGCCAACCTCCGGAGGGAAGCCTCCGAGTCCACCCCTGAGTCCAGCAAGTCGGGGGCGGGATCCTTCAAGTCCGCTGACGACACGAAGAAGGTTGCGGTCGATCCCGGCGATCTGACCAAGACCGTGCGGGTCGGAGCCACGCTCCCCGCCAAATAGGAAAGCGCGCTCGTCGACTTCCTCCGCGCCAACAACGACGTCTTTGCATGGAAGTCCTCCGACATGCCAGGAATTCCGAGGGAAGTCGCCGAGCATTCCTTAGGCATCCGACCAGGTTCAAGGCCGGTCGCCCAACACCTGTGCCGCTTCGACGAAGAGAAGCGCAGGATCATAGGAGAGGAGATCGCCAAGCTTTCGGCTGCAAGGTTTGTAAAAGAGGTGCGCCACCCCGAGTGGCTCGCCAACCCTGTACTTGTGAAGAAGAAGAATGTGCAATGGAGAATGTGCGTTGATTATACGAGTCTCAACAAGGCGTGTCCCAAGGACCCGTTCCCCTTGCCCCGCATCGACCAAGTCATAGACTCCACCGCAGGGTGCGAGTCCCTCTCCTTTCTGGATGCCTACTCGGGCTACCACCAGATAGCGCTGAAGGAGTCCGACCAGCTCATGACCTCCTTCATCACTCTGTTTGGCTCGTTCTGCTACATAACAATGCCATTCGGTCTAAAAAACGTGGGCGCTACATACCAGCGATGTATGCAAACGTGTTTCAACGACCAGATCAGCCGCAACATTGAGGCGTACGTCGACGACATCGTCGTGAAGACCAAGAAGGCTGATGATCTGATCACCGACCTAGGAGAGACTTTCGCAAATCTCCGGCGGTTCCGCATAAAGCTCAACCCCGAAAAGTGCGTCTTCGGGGTCCCCAAGGGAAAGCTCCTCGGTTTCATCGTCTCCGAGCGCGGCATTGAGGCCAATCAGGAGAAGATCTTGGCGATCGCAAGGATGGGCCCGGTTGGCAACCTGAAAGGGGTCCAAAGGCTAACCGGATGCCTTGCAGCTTTGAGCCGTTTCGTGTCTCGCTTTGGCAAGCGCGGGATGCCGCTCTACAGGCTGCTTAAGAAGTCTGACCGCTTCAGCTGGACCCAGGAGGCTCAGGAGGCCCTCACCCGCTTGAAGGCCTTCCTGTCCTCACCCCCAGTCCTGGCTGCCCCGGCACCGGGCGAACCGCTGCTCCTCTACATCGCTGCCACGACCCAAGTTGTCAGTGCGGCCCTCGTGGTGGAACGAGCGGAAGAAGGCTGTGAGCTCAAGATACAACGGCCGGTCTACTTCATCAGCGAGGTGCTTTCCGAGTCCAAGGCTCGGTACCCGCAGGTGCAAAAACTGCTCTACGCAGTACTCATCACAAAGAGAAAGTTGGTCCATTACTTCGACCAGCACCCCGTCACCGTGGTGACCACGTCGCCACTCGGCGAGAATACCCACAACCGCGATGCCTCAGGAAGGATAGCCAAGTGGGCACTCGAGCTCAGTGGTCACGGCATATCGTACGTTCCTCGAATGGCGATCAAGTCACAGGCCCTAGCCGATTTCGTCGCCGAGTGGACCGAAGCCCAGGCGCCCCCAGCGCTCGAAGACCCCGAGTACTGGACGATGTACTTCGATGGATCCTATACCAAGAACGGCGCGGGCGCAGGAGTTGTTATTGTTTCTCCGCTCGGGAACAGACTCCAATACGTGATCAGGCTGCTCTTCGATGCGACCAACAACATCGCCGAGTACGAGGCTCTCGTCGACGGTCTCCGGATCGCTGCGACTCGGCGCCATCGACTTACGCCCACGGGACTCCAAGCTTGTCGTCGACCAGGTCATGAAGGCTGCGGAGCCCCGAGACACCCGCATGGCCGCGTACTGTCGAGAAGTGCGCAAGCTCGAGGAACGGTTCAAGAGTTTCGAGCTCCACCATAGCTACAGACGATACAATGGTGAGGCCGATTACCTAGCCAATCTTGCTTCCAGCAGAGAGCCAGTCCCCCTGGGACCTTCGACTGTGACCTTCTGCTGCCTTCTGTCCGGATGGACCTAGTGACCGAGCGGTCTTCCAACCTGCCGGGCGCGACTACTCCGGTCGCCGTGCGGTCGGGTGTAGATCCGGCCGGGTCAGACCGCAGCGTCTTATCGACTGAATTCGACTGGAGGAAGCCCTTCATCGACCGTCTGACGGATGGGTCGCTTCCCCCAGACCCGACTGAGGCCCGGCGCCTCGCCCGTCGGGCGAAATCCTTCGTCCTGGTCGGGCCAGACCTTTACAAAAGGAGTCCCTCCGGAGTCCTCCAGAGGTGCATCCTGGCCAACCAAGGGAAACAGCTGTTGCTTGATATCCATGGCGGGGTCTGCGGTCACCATGCTGCGCCCCGGTCCCTAGTAGGAAAAGCCTTTCGACAAGGTCTCTACTGGCCGACCGCCGTGTCCGACGCCGAGCAGATTGTACGCACCTGCGAAGGATGCCAATTCTTCGCCCGCAGACGATGCGCCGCCACCAGCCTTGCGACGATCCCCATCACATGGCCATTTGCAGTCTGGGGACTCGATCTGGTCGGACCCTTCAAGAAGGCGCCCGGGGGCTTTACTCACCTCCTTGTCGCGGTGGACAAGTTCACCAAGTGGATAGAGGCCAAGCCGGATGCGAGCGTCACGTCGATGCAAGCGGCCACCTTCTTCCGCGACATCGTCTTTCGGTTTGGAGTCCCTAACTCTATCATCACCGACAATGAGACGCAGTTCACGGGGAAGGAATTCCTCGAGTTCTGCGATGACTTCAACATCCGCGTCGATTGGGCAGCCGTGGCCCATCCGCGGACTAACGGCCAGGTCGAACGCGCGAAAGGCATGATCCTCCAAGGGCTCAAGCCGCAGATCTTCAGTTGACTGAAGCATTTCACGGGGAGATGGGTGGCCAAGCTAACCTCCGTCCTCTGGAGCCTGCGGACCACACCAACTCGGGCGACCGGGTTTACACCATTCTTCATGGTGTTCGGTGTCGAAGCTGTCTTGCCAACCGACCTGGAATACGGCGCCCTGAGATTACAAGCCTTCGACGAGGCTCGGGGGCTTGTCTCACAACAAGACGCAATCAACCAGCTCGACGAGGCGCGCAATGTGGCCATTCTATGATCGGCCAAATATCAACAAGCTCTACGATGTTACCACAACCGTCAGGTTCGAGGGCGGACCTTTAGCACTGGCGACCTGGTCCTGCGCCGAGTCCAGACCAGCAAAGACAGGCACAAGCTCTCACCGCCCTGGGAAGGACCCTTCACCGTCGTGGAGGTTCTTTGACCCGGCACCTTTCAACTCAAGGACGCGGATGGTCACGTCCTTCCCAATGCATGGAACATAGAAAAGTTAAGACGATTCTATCCCTAAGTTCTTTTCTTATTCCTTGCATCGTCTTTACCCTTCCTTCCGAGCACCCGGTCACTGTGCGATGCTCGGGGGCTGCCTATTGGCGCCCCCCGTTCAGAGCCGCTTTCGGTCAACGCTCATCGGGTAGGTGACCCGATCGACCACGAGGTCCTTCCTGAGCGGTAACCCTCTCGACCCAAGTGCTACGGCCTACGCCCCAGCGGCTATGGTTGCGAAGTAGCACTTCGCGGAAGAAGGAAGTGCCCAAGCGATGCGGCCCTTGGTCGGTCGGGAACACTCTCCCGCAAACACAGCCTAACTCATGCGCCATGCGGTCGGTGACCCGACCGCCACGAGGTCCTTCCCGAGCGGTAACCCTTCGACCCAAGTGCTACGGCCACGCCCAGCCAGCTATGGTTGCGGTAGCACTTAGTGGAAGAAGGAAGTGCCCGAGCGAGCGATCTTTGGCCTGGCCGAACACTCCTATCCTCACAAGTGCGTGAGAATGTGCGCACCAAAGTTCCCATCCTTTTGCCCTTCCAAAATGACATGACTTACGCAGGTTTACCCCCGGTCCTTAAGGCTATGGCGGTCAAGCGCACCATAACATAAACGAGGGCAAGAGGCATGCCGAACGCGTGCTAAGTCTTAAGATTATTTACGAACAATAGTCTTTACAATAAAAGGGGATGTATCTAACTTCTCCTTATTTTTATTGGAGGGCACTCGCAAGCGAGATGTGGTCGCAATCTCGAGCGTGCGGCTCGACTTGGAGCTCGAGCCTGTCGATCTCGTCATCGGTCCGATTCTCGGTGACACCGCTGCTCACCACCGCGAGGTCGATGCCGTCGTAATGGGAGATGGTGTTGACCAACGTCGAGGAAGCCCCGAGTGCGGCACACACGATCACCGCGCTCTCGACGTGCCCCGGCACTCGAGCCAGCACGGTGGTGAGCGCGCTCAGACCCGCCACGGTTCCAAGAACTCGGTCGCAGACGTCTTGGCCAACCCCGCTGGCGGGCCTCCACCATGCCAAGACGGCCCGGCCACCTCGGTTTCTTGGCCGCGCTGCCACGCCCCGCGCCGCGGACCGCCTGCCACGGGCCCGCAGGCGCCCTTCGCGCCTCCACGAGCGCCACCAAGGTTCTTCCCGCAACTCGCAGATCGGGTCGAGTCCGAAAATGCGCCCGCAAACCGCCGAGCACAGTAATCGACATAAGAATCAGAGCTCTTACCGCTCGCAGAGCTCTCCAAGTAGCAGAGACTGGCCACCGACTTGGCCAGATCCCGCTGAGCGGCGTCGCGCTCGCGCCGAGTTAGCTCGGCGCCCTCTCGAGCCTGGTCCAACTCAACCTGAAGGTTGGCCGCCTCCGACCGTGCGGTCGCCTCCCCGGCCACGGCCCGGTGCTTGGCGTCGCTCGCCCCCACCAAGAGGGATTCGAGCTCTGCCACCTGCGCGGCCAAAGACTGGCTCGTCTGGCACTCCTCGAGCAAGGCTCGGCTGGACTGAGCCAGCTCCTGGCGGGCTTCCTCCGCTGCCTTTTCCTCACGACCCAGGGCCTCCCGGGAGTTGCACAACTCAGGGCCAAAACGGTCACGCGCCTCTTCGGCGGCTAATTTATAGCCGTGCACGCCCATCATGAACTGCGACTTGTCCCTCGAGCGGGCACGCAAGCGCTACAAGGCGCAACACTCCGTTAGCTCACGACGAATCTGTCGAAAGTTATGAGAGCCTGGCCCCGACGACTTACCAAGCTAACCGGAAGAATCGCTTCGCAACCGTGTCGGCGCTTTGCGGAGCTCTCGAAGGCACGACCCAGCTCCTCCTGGATCCGCTTGGTCTCGACCGCGGCGCGCTTAATGCTGTCCAGGAGGACAGCCCATTCGCGGCCCTCCGCCGGGTCATCCATCGAGATGGTCGGCCCGCCGGATTGGCCACCGACCGACCAAGTTAGCGTCAGCGGGGGCGGCAGATCCGAGCCGCTTGGGCCGGCCCCAGCGGCTTGCACCAGGGGAAGGCCACTCGGCACCTCCTCGCGACCGGAGGATCGGCTCGGACTCTTGGATCGCCTCCTCCGGCTGGTCCCCGGGCGACGGAGTCACAACTGCTTCGGGAAGCCGGGCCGCATCTGTCGGCGGGCTCCCTGGCGGCGGTGGCGGCAATTCCACCTGACCTGCCTCGACCGACGGAGGAAGATCCGGCTCGCCGAGGACGGTCGGAGCCGTCTCGCCCTCCGCCCCGGTCGCCGGCCCGACAACCATCGTCTGCTCCACCGGCAGCTCCGACGCTGCCGCCCGTGGAACTTCGTCCCCTATCGGACCAACCAGGGCCTCCCCGACCTGCGCTCCGCCTTCCTCGGTCGGTCGCGCTAATGCTATGCTCGGGGCTGCAGTTGCGATCGCCCCTGAGTAAACACTGCGCGTCACAAACAATCAATAATTTGCTCAGACTACCCTACCGTTACCAGTCAAAGAGGGGACACTTACTGCGCTAATCGGACGCGCGGCAACCGCGCCCTCTTCGTCGGTCCTCCTCGCGGGGGCGAGTCAGCCTTCCGCTTCCCCGAGGACGATTCGACTGGGGACATCTCCACTCGGGGCACGGCGTCGGCCGCACCTATGTGCTCACCCCCCGCCGAACCTCCGACCGGGTTGCCCCCGGTCGGCGAATCGGACAGATACCCATAGTATGGGTGTCTGCCCCGGTTTCTACTGCTGTTGGTAGAGGTCGACACCGCGGAAGTGGTCTCCGATGCGTCCTCGCCGCGCGCGGCTCTTGCAGCGCGTTCCTTCTCCCGCCGCCTTCTCTTCTCCTCTTTCCATTTCTTGCGCGCGGCCTCAATTTGCGCAAACCGCTGGCCTCGACCCTCGGCTCCTTCTCCCGCAAAAGAATACCGGAGACCATCCCGGCAAGCACCTAGGGAATGTAAAGACCATGATCAGGCAGAGCGCCAACGCCGAGGGAGAAAAGAAAAAAGGAGAAAGAAAGCTACACTCAAATTACCAGGTTCGGCAGATTCCGGGCCGAAAATGGCTCGGGTGGCTGCTCATTGCCTGTCTCGATCAGATCCGCTCACACGGCGGATACCGCTACCGACCTCCGACGAGGGGAGTTCCTCCGCCATCATCCTCGCCGGGTCGATCGGCCCCTCAAATTTGAACATGGGGAAAGGCCGATCCATGAGAGGCTGCACGCGCATCTTCATGAACGCGCGCACAATAACGTCGCCAGTAAGGCCCCGCTTCTTCTGGGCCTTGATCTGGTCCGTTATCACCTCCACCCGGTTCCTTTCCTTCCGCTCGGCGCCCCAGCCCCACGAGGGCTTCATCTCCGGGAGCCGACCGGAGTAGCCGGGAGCGCTGTCCCCCGAGTTCTTGGCATAAAGCCACTCAGAGTGCTACCCCCGGTTGGACGAGGGCAGCTTCACGTCAACATAATCGGCTGCGCGCCCCGTGCGCTGCTAGAAAGCCACGCCTCCAACAGGCACCGATTCGTCCGAGGTTTTGTCTTTCCTCAGTCGGGCCTGGAAGAAATGCCTCCATAGCGCCCAGTGGGGCTCGATCCCCAGAAAAGCTTCGCAGAGGGTGATGAAAATGGCGATATGAAGAACCCCGTTGGGGTTAAGGTGGTGCACCTCCGCCTCGTAATGAAGAAGAAGCCCACGCACGAACGGGTGCAGCGGGAGCCCGAACCCCGCCAGAAACGAGGGCGGTACGACGACTCGCCGACCCGGCGCGGGGAAGGCGGCCCCAGACGGCACTCTCCACCCTGAGACCTCCTGCGGAGGCAAGAACCCTTTCTTCACCAGCCCGAGCGCACGGCTGGCCTGGATGGAGCACGTTGGCCACGACATCTCTGAGAGAATGGGGAGAAGGTGAGAAAGGTAGAAGTTGGAGTTTTTTCTTTCTCTTGCTCTCGTGGTCTTTCTTCTTGTCTCAGGCAAGCGCAGGAAGATGAGGAAGCAAAGGCGAGAGGTTTGCTCTAGCACCCCCTCACCCTATTTATAAGGGCCAAGCGGGCGCCAGCCGAACAGACGCCTCCTCGAGCGAAACGTCGCGCACATGCTCGTCCGCCATGCTAATCGCTGAGCGAAGGCTCGACCGAAAGGGCGCTACCAACAGACGCCCCTCGAACGGTTGCCGCGACATCCTCGTCTCGCGTCGGGTGCACTGTAACTCCCCGCCTAATTCCACTGCATTTAATCCTCGACAAGACAAGCAGAGCCGTAAAGACACCGCCGGGCGCGCAGATCCCGAGACCTCTCGCCTCCGCTTTAGGCCGGGACGGTTGCCTCTGGTGCGCGGAGAGGCTCTTGGCTGGGCTGCGGTCCCAAAACAGCAAGAGCTCGATGGCTCGCGCCGGGGGCCCAGCCGAAAGCTGTGAGTTCTAAAGGCCTATCCCACCAGATGGACATAAGGCCGCCCCAGCGAAATTCGAGCAAGGGGCGAGTATGAGGTGATCCCCCAGTGGGCCTCCGATTAGGTCGGCTGACGACCCGATCGCCTCAACTCGTGTCCGAGACCATACTTCACACTCTCCCGGGAGCCCATCGATGGGCGACAGCCAGCTGTGCTCTGGGTCGGCGGACGACCCAGGGTCCACTACGGGATTGAGTAAAGAAATGTTTTTATCGGTCGCCCCACAGCGGGCCCGGACACCCTACTCTAGGACCGTCCGCTCGGAAGGGTTCCCCTTGGGCAGGACCTCCCAGGACCCACTCGGATCACCCGTTATTAGTTCCACGAGCACGGCGTTCAAAACAACGCGCGTCGCTCACCCCCTCCAGGTCCCACACCTGCGGACGGGGTATACGTGTGGGATAAACGGCGGCCACTCCTCTCACAGCTACCCTCGTCGAACGAGGACTCGGGATGGATGCCCCACGTCCATCTACGACGTAAACGAGCCACGTCCAGCTACGACGTAAAACGAGCCACGTCCAGCTACGACGTAAAACGAGACACGTCCAGCTACGACATTAAACGAGCACTCGGGTACCCGAACTTCACGAAGAGGCATCTGGTCGTCCCTGCCGACCAAGGCACGGTCTAGCTACGACGTTAAACGAGCACTCGGACACCCGAACCTTACGAACAGGCATCTGGTCGTCCCTGCCAACCAAGGCACGGTCTAGCGATGACGTTAAACGAGCACTCCGACACCCGAACCTCATGAAGAGGCATCTGGTCGTCCCTGCCGACCAAGGCACGGTCTAGCTACGACGTTAAACGAGCACTTGGGTACCAGAACCTCACGAAGAGGCATCCGGTCGTCCCTGCCGACCAAGGCACAGTCTAGCTACGACGTTAAACGGGCACTCCGACACCCGAACCTCACGAAGAGGCATCTGGTCGTCCATGCCGACTAAGGCACGGTCTAGCTACACGTTAAACGAGCACTTGGGTACCAGAACCTCGCGAAGAGGCACCAAGGCACGGTCTAGCTACGACGTTAAACGAGCACTCAGACACCCGAACTTCTCGAAGAGGTATCTGGTCGTCCCTGCCGACCAAGGCACGGTCTAGCTACGACGTTAAATGAGCACTCGGACACCCGAACCTCACGAAGAGGCATCTGGTCGTCCCTGCCGACCAAGGCACGGTCTAACTACGACGTTAAACGAGCACTTGGGTACTAGAACCTCGTGTAGAGGCATCCGGTCGTCCCTGTCGATCGAGGCACCGTCTAGCGTGCACTCGAACACCCCCTAAACAAGCATTCTTGAGTTCGCACGTCCGACTGCTCGCACCCAGAAAGAAGCGATCACCTGCCGATTGCCGATTCTCGATGACCGAGTTAAGGAACAACCGAAGCAAGCTCATCGCAAAGATATTTGTAAAGGGAAAGGAGATTTCGTTATAGGCCAACAGGCTCAAACTTTACACAATGTTACATGAAGCGCACGGCAACCTCAAAAGCTACGCAGAGCTACAAGATATGGTGGAGCTATTTCAGCACCAAGTATCAAGTCTTGAGCATCAATGCGGCATCAGTGCACTCACTGACGGCGACTCACTTCCGGGAGTTCAGCGGAGCCGCCGCCGCTGCGCAGACTACAATCAGCGCATCGGTTTCGCCGCCGCGCTCGCGCCATCGCCTCCAAGAGGACCCTCCTTACCACATTGAGCCTTGGAACAGCCTCGAGCAGCGCGTCGACGGCGGCGATGTTAGTGTTATGCCCTTGAGGCAATCATTTAAATGATTGTAACATGACTATGTTTATGAATAATAATATGATTATTGGTCCAATGAATGTATATCATTGTATTGATCAACAAGTATGTGACTTGCTTATGAAGCTCTTTACTTAATGACGTAATTCGATAAATATCTCTGATCGGATATCATCGTATAGGACAACGATGAATAGATCAGCACATGTAGTGATCGATGATCATGCTTCATAGATCATGGGATATGGAGATATCATCTATACATTTTGGACGCATGTTGAAGAACATGGGTTAGATAGACCCGCAATGGGACATCGCGAGAATGTTTCATTCTTATGTGTCATCGTGTATCTCATACCTAGTAGATGTATGATCCTTAGACCTGAGATTGTCATATTCCCTACATGTGTAATAGTTTTCCTTGGGGCTATCAAACACTACTTCCTAACCGGATAGTTATAAAGGTAGCTTTCATGCTTACTATGAAACGCGTGAGAGGAAGTGAGCAATAAGATGGAATTTGCCACTCCAATGAAACGGAGATATATGACAAGGCCACTCATGTGATATGATTAAGGAAGTGCATGGCCATGCCGTGATTGAGGAGTCAATCACAACTTATTAATATATCACGGATACGAGAGATGGATTGAATCATCAAAGGATGACATGCTTCTCGCCTTGAGATCAATCTTCATATACTTGGCAAAGGGATTATTACATGAGTACTTTTGATAGGTTCTGTCCGATTTGATCATAGTATGTTTGGGAGTTGGCATACTTTGCAAGAAGCCACTACCATCTATTGGATTGAAAAGGAGTTTTCCAATCCATCGCCCAAACGCACGTGAACCCGCAGGTCACACACTTAATGGGTGGGACGCATTAATTTGGATTGATCCGTAATTAATGAACCTCGTGGGCTTACCACGATGGGCCCTAGTTTAGGTTTCATCTCGTGGCTATATAAGGAGGGGAGGAGGGAGGGCGCAGGTGTGCTTTCCACGGTTTAGGAGTGATTCACTCGAAACCCTAGTCTACTCCTCTCGCGCGCCTCGCCGAGCGACAGTGCTTGCACACACGCACGGCGCTCCATCTCCGGACGTGTGGATCATCGCGTGACGCCGCCGCGATCGCGGCGTGGGAGGACGATCCACGGCAAGGCGAGGACGATCCACTACATCGACGCAACGATCGCGGCGAGGACGATCCACTACATCGACGCGAAGGATTCCGCAATGCGCGCCTAGTGGTAATCTTATCTATGATCCTCTTCTTGCTAGTAGCTCGTTACGCGGTAGATTTTTTTGTGCTAGCGTAGCATACCGCGTTCCTCTTCAAATGGTATCGAGCCATCTCGTATAGTTTGTGATCCGATGTTGCACATATGATGTGTAAGGTTAGTAGATTGGATCTATTACATGTTCGGCCGTTCATGTGATGAATTGGTGACGGCGACCATCGATGAGATCGATCGGTTTAGGGTTTGAGGAAAGTGCAAACCGACTCAATCTTGATTTGGGTGAGTCCGCTCATGGTACGACGTTACCCTTACCGGCCGGGTTACCGCCATCGTGGTTTCAAACGTATCCACATGGGACCAAGCCAATCGATTGAGTTAGATTGGGTCAATCTGTTGATCCATGGTAAGCGCAAATGATTCAATATTGATTTGGGTGAGTCCGCTCATGGTACGACGTAACCCTTACGGCCGGGTTACCGCCATCGTGGTTTCAAACGTGTCCATATGGGACCAAGCCAATCATGTTAGACCGGATTGGGTCAATCTGTTGATCCGTGGAAATTTTGAGGGTGTTTTCCAATGTCGAAGACACGCATGCTGGCTCGCCTTGACCTCGCCAGGGCGCCGCCTCGGACCCGCCACGACCACCCCGGGACCGCCGCTAGGGCGCTACCCTTGACCTGCCAGGCGCCGCCTCTGACCGGAGTCGAGGGTTGCTTTTGTTTAACTCGTTTTTTTAGGGAATTATGTGAAATGGTATGGCCTATGTGTATGTGATGCATGTAATTTCCACATGGCCTGCGTGCCGTGTCAAGCCATAAGGCTATTTAAATTGTATAACGACCTGCGTGTCGACTTGTGATGCTTCAAACCCTCAAGTAAAATTCATTATCAAAAGTTGTAAGGAGTTGCATCCATAATGATGAAGACGATGGTATCAAGCAAGATGGCTAGGTGAACAAATCAAGCAAGATGGCTAGGTGAACAAACAAGCATGATGATGGAGATCTTAATGCTAAGGGCCATGCTATTTTACAGCTTATTTTGATTTTCTGTGGATGTGTGTTTAATCCTTGCTATTTTCTTTATGCTCATTGCATGTGATGCCATGTTCATAATAATCTTTGTTCATCCCTATAGTTAAAAATTTTAAATCAAATTGTCCATCCAATTGTTGCACCTATCAAGTATTTAGATCATTATTGATATGACTGCCAAAGTAGTATATCAATGGCTATTTCAATAGATGATAGGGATGTGTTGGACACATCACGCATAACAATGGTAGATTTAATCAAGCTATCAAAACGGTTTTGGGCTTGAGGACATAAGTGGTTGGGATTTGATTTCAGTAATGAAGGAACCTATACAAGACAAGTGGTGTCTAGGAAAACACACATGAGGCAGGTTTCTTAATTGGCACCCGAATACGGGAAGTGCTCCCTCCCTCATGTGAGCCCTTGGGGCAGTTGACTGGCCATGAGTCAAGTTGATGGAGGCATTCATTACTTGTTTTCATACTCAACAAACAAGAGTTACATATGATGTAATTAGCAAAGGTGTTGCTTACCTATGTCATTAAATTTCTAGCAGTGATGCCAAAGCTCACTAGTGTTTGATGAATATGGATCTTGAATACTCACTATGTGTCTATAAAGGGACATAAAATAGAAGTGTCTTTAATTAAAAGTTTAATAAAAGTTTTACATAAACATAGTGCTTAGAATCTTTGCATGTTTTTGTTGTAGTTCAATGGCACCTTCTCCTACTCCTCGCTACACTGGTTTTGCTTTGAGATCGGTTTTGAAAGGGAAAACTGAATGGAACTAATTTTGTTGATTGGTATCGCAACTCGAGAATTGTTCTAAAGCATGAAAAGAAGGACTATGTTCTAGAGAATCCAATTCTGATGAACCACCGAAAATGTCGCTCGCAATTTGAAGGTTGAATATGAAAAGCATGTTAATGCTTCAGAGAGGTCATTGTCTCATACTAGTCACCATGGACTCGAGCTCTAAAAGCAATATGAGGACCAGGATGCTTACAATATGATTGTGGGCTTGAAGGGCATGTTTGGGAATCAAGCAAGAGCTGAGAGGTATGGTATCTCAAAGCTTTTATTTGCTTGTAAGTCGGTCAAGGCATCCGATCATCCTCATGTGATCAAGATGATTGGTTACATTGGGAGATTGGAAAACTTGAGTTTCCCTTAGCCTCGGTTTGGCCACGGATGTTATTCTCCGGTCTCGCCTCAGAGCTTTGAGCCATTCATTATGAATTTTCATATGAATAGCATGGAGAAGAGCCTAACCGAGCTACATGGGATGCTCAAGGCTGCCGAGAAAGCATTAAGAAAAACCCAATCATGTGATGATGGTTCAGAAAACAACTGCTTTCAAAAAGAGGAAGGCTAAAGCTGGGGGAACGGGAAAGAGCAAGGGCAAGGGCAAGGGCAAGGCTCAAGATGAGACCGCAAGCCTAAAAACTAAGCTTCCGAAGCTTAAAGTTGGCCCTCAACCTGATACCCAATGCTTCTATTGCAAGAAATCAGGGCATTGGAAACGAAGGCTAAAAGTACCGGCGATAAGAAGAATGGAAATGTGGTTTCCACTTCGTATTAATGTTATAGAAATTAATCTTGCTACTTCTTCACTCACTCATGGGTATATGATACCGGTTCGGTTGCTCACATTTGCAATTCGTTGTGGGTGATAAAGAGTAGAGACTTGGCAAAAGGAGAAGTGGATCTTCGCGTGGGAATAAAGCAAGAGTTGCTGGTCTTGCTGCTGGCACATACCCATTGCATTTGCCTTCGGATTAGTTTTAGAACTTAATAATTGTTATTTTGTTCCATCTTTGAGTAGAAACATTATTTCATCTTCTTGTTTGGAACATGAAGGTTATGATTTCGAATAAAGAACTTTGTTTGTTCGATATTTTGAATGATATGTATTATGGTCGTTGCCCCATGGTGGATGGGTTGTACGCCCTGAACTCAAGAAAAACATGTCTATAATATTAATGTAAAAAGGCATCGCCTAATGATTTGAACCCTACCTTTTGTGGCATTGTCGCTAGGTCATATAAATGAGAAGCGCATGAAGAAGCTCCATGTGATGGACTTCTAACCTCATTTGATTTTGAATCATTTGAAACATGTGAATCTTGTTTACTTGGCAAGATGACAAAAGCCCTTTCACGAGTTTTAGTGAGAGAGCAAGTGAATTATTGGCCCTAGTACATACTGGATGTATGTGGACCAATGAGATCGATTGCTAGGGGTGGGTTTCAGCTTTGTAACTTTTACCGATGACTTTGTGAGATATGGATATATCTATTTAATGAGGCATAAATCTGAAACTTTTGAAAGGTTCAAAGAGTTTGAACGAAGTACAAAATCAACTTGGCAAAACAATAAAACACTTACGATCCGATCGTGGTGGCGAATACTTGAGCCAAGAGTTTGGTGATCATCTAAAGCAATGTGGAATCGTTCGCAACTTACTCCGCCAGAACGCCTCAATGGAATGGCGTGTCCAACGACGAATCGAACTTTATTAGATATGTTTCGGCCAATGATCACCAAACAGATCCGCCATTATCCTTCCGGGTTTCGCTCTAGAGACAATGCGTTCACTTTGAATAGGGTCCCATCAAAATCCGCTGAGAAGACGCCATATGAGATATGGATAGGAGAAGACCCATGTTGTCATTTCTCAAGATATGGGGATGTGAGGCTTATGTAAAACGTTTACAATCGATAAACTCGCACCTAAATCGAAAAATGCTTTTTGTGGGGTATCCTAAAGAAACAAAAGGATATTACTTTTATAAAAGAAACGAGAACAAAGTTTTTGTTGCTCAAATGGTGTCTTTTGGAGAAAGAGTTTCTTTCAAAAGAAATCAGAGGAGTGATGTGTATCTTGATGAAGTTCGAGAATCACATGAATATGTTCAAGCTACCATCGAACCTTCACAAGATGTACAAAGTGTTGTACAACTGTGGAAGAGACTCCACCCACGTGAGGTCGGGAGGCCACGCCATGTACCTATAAGATATGGGAGTGACATATTATTGTTGGACAATGATGAGCCCACGACTTATGAAGAAGCAATGATGGACTCAAACTCCGAAAAATGGCTTGAAGCCATGAGATCCGAAATTCAATCCATGCATGACAATCAAGTTTGGAACTTGGTCGACTCTCCGATGGTGTAAAACCATTGAGTGCAAATGGATTTTCAAGAAAAGATAGACGAGATGGAAATGTTCAGATCTATAAGGCACGGTTGGTGGCAAAGGGTTTCAAACAAGTTCAAGGAGTTGACTATGATGAAACTTTCTCACCGTAGCCATGCTCAAGTCTGTCAGGATCATTTTAGCTATTGCTGCATATTTTGATTATGAAATATGGCGATGGATGTCAAAACAGATTCCTTAATGGGAATCTTTACGAGGATGTATGCATGATACAACCTGAAGGTTTTGTTGATCCTAAATATGCTAAAAGGGTATGCAAGCTTCAAAGATCCATTTATGGGTTAAAGTAAGCATCTCGAGTTGGAACATTCATTTTGATGAAGTAGTCAAAGGTTTTGACTTTATCAAAAATGAAGAAGAGCCTTGTGTTTACAAGAAGGCTAGTGGGAGCGCACTTGTATTTCGATTTTGTATGTGGATGACATATTATTGATCGGGAATGACATTCCTATGCTTGAAGATGTTAAGACTTCATTGAAAAGGAGTTTCTCAATGAAGGACTTGGGAGAAGCATGCTATATCTTGGGCATAAAAATCTATAGAGATAGATCAAAAGGTCAATTGGATTAAGTCAGAAACGTACATTGACAAGATATTGAAAGGTTCAATATGCATGAATCCAAGAGAGGTTTCATGCCAATGTCACATGGCATCGGCCTCGCAAGAATCGGTGTCCTTCGACATCCGATGAGCGAGACAGATGAGCAAGATTCCATATGCTTCACTATTGGGTCTATTATGTATGCCATGATCCGTACACGCCTGATGTCTCATATGCTCTAAGTGTCACGAGCGGATACCAAGCGGATCTCGTGATGGTCATTGGATAGCCGTAAAAAATATCCTGAAGTACTTGAGAAGAACTAAGGGTATGTTCCTTGTTTTTGGAGGTGTGGAAGATCTGGTTGCAAAGGGTTACACCGATGCAAGCTTCCAAACTGACAAACATGATTTTCGATCGCAATCCGGGTTTGTGTTTACACTTAATGGAGGAGCAGTAAGCTAGAAGAGTTCCAAGCAAAACACGGTGGCCGACTCTATGACAGAAGCGGAGTACATTGCGGCTTCGGAGGCCGCAAAAGAAGTTGTGTGGATTAAGAAGTTTATCACAGAGCTTGGTGTCGTCGCTAGTGCCTCTAGTCCAATGGACATCTATTGTGATAATAGTGGTGCCATTGCACAAGCAAAAGAGCCTAGATCACATCAGAAGTCTAAACACATACTCCGTCGCTTTCACCTTATTCCCGAGATTGTGAATAGAGGTGACGTGAGAATATGCAAAGTACATACGGAAGCCAATGTGGCCGATCCGTTGACAAAGCCACTGCCACAGCCTAAGCATGAGGCGCACACAAGGTCTATTGGTATTAGATACTTAATTGATTGACTCAAGTGCAAGTGGGAGATTGTTAGTGTTATGCCCTTGAGGCAATCATTTAAATGATTGTAACATGACTATGTTTACGAATAATAATATGATTATTGGTCCAATGAATGTATATCATTGTATTGATCAACAAGTATGTGACTTGCTTATGAAGCTCTTTACTTAATGATGTAATTTGATAAATATCTCGATCGGATATCATCGATAGGACAACGATGAATAGATCAAGACTGTAGTGATCGATGATCATGCTTCATAGATCATGGGATATGGAGATATCATCTATACATTGTGGACGCATGTTGAAGAACATGGGTTAGATAGACCCGCAATGGGACATCGCGAGAATGTTTCATTCTTATGTGTCATCGATGTATCTCATACCTAGTAGATGTATGATCCTTAGACCTGAGATTGTCATATTCCCTACATGTGTAATAGTTTTCCTTGGGGCTATCAAACACTACTTCCTAACCGGATAGTTATAAAGGTAGCTTTCATGCTTACTATGAAACGTGCATAGGAAGTGAGCAATAAGATGGAATTTGCCACTCCAATGAAACGGAGATATATGACAAGGCCACTCGTGTGATATGATTAAGGAAGTGCATGGCCATGCCGTGATTGAGGAGTCAATCACAACTTATTAATATATCACGGATACGAGAGATAGATTGAATCATCAAAGGATGACATGCTTCTCGCCTTGAGATCAATCTTCATATACTTGGCAAAGGGATTATTACATGAGTACTTTTGATAGGTTCTGTCCGATTTGATCATAGTATGTTTGGGAGTTGGCATACTTTGCAAGAAGCCACTACCAACTATTGGATTGAAAAGGAGTTTTCCGAATCCACGTCCAAACGTACGTGAACCTGCAGGGTCACACACTTAATGGGCTGGGACGCATTAATTTGGATTGATCCGTAATTAATGAACCTCGTGGGCTTAGCACTGATGGGCCTTAGTTTAGGGTTTCATCTCGTGGCTATATAAGGAGGGGAGGAGGGAGGGCGCAGGGTGTGCTTTCCCACGGTTTAGGAGTGATTCACTCGAAACCCTAGCCTACTCCTCTCGCTGCCCCTGCCGAGCGACCAGGTGCTTGCACACACGCACGGCGCTCCATCTCTGTGACGTGTGGACTATCTGCGGTGACGCCTGCTGCGATCAAGCGGGCGTGGGAGGACGATCCACGGCAAGGCGAGGACGATCCACTACATCGACGCGCGAAGGATTCCGCAACTGCGCGTCTAGTGGTAATCTTATCTATGATCCTCTTCTTGCGAGTAGCTTTCTGGTTACGCGGTAGATTTTTTTTGTGCTAGCGTAGCATACCGCGTTCCTCTTCAGGCGATACCTCGGGCTACGGTTTCTTCCTCCTCCCTGAGCTCAGCCATCGCCTGGTCGCACTCAGCCCAGAACTCGGCCATGGGATCTTCTTCCTCTACCTCGACATCATCGCCAAAGCTGAAGATCAGTGGATGCCTCGAAGCCATTTCGAGGATTGCGAAAGAGGACTTTGGTCCGAGGGACTATTGTTCTGGTAAACGGTGGTACCCTTTATACCCAGACGGAAGGAGATCAAACGTCTTCAAAGTAAATGCGAGCACAGGAAAACGAAGCGCCCTTCACCAGAACTCGAGGCAGCCAAGAAGGCCTACGGTCAAGGCGCGCCAAGCCATACGCGGCGCGCGCAACGAAGCAATTAAAAGCTTCCGGCGGTTCGAATGCCCCCGGCCAGGCTCCGGGGCAGCCGTCGGATGCGTTGGGGCACACCTGGTGGAAACTCACCGACCCAGTCGGTCGGACTGACCAGTCGGGTCCGGTCAGTTTTCACAAACCAAGATCAACCCCAACCAGATATCGGCGAACTCGCCGGGGTTCGGGGCTCTTGACGAATACTCATACCGGGGTACCCCAACGCCCGTGGTAACAAGCGTGCTACCTCAAGCCCATTACCGACCAAAGGACCCGTGGGACCACAAAGGACGCCCCTCCCCGACCGATCAGACTAGCGTCTCGACCAAGTAAGGCTCCCGACCCGCGGCGGTCGGGATCCTCCGACTCGACCAAATTAAGGCAACCTCCGCCAAGGGCCACGTGTCAAAGCCTCCACCGGCCATTTGTCGCGCGTGCCCGCGGACGGGACAATCAAAGTGATTGTACGGGAGCAGGTGGCTCTTTCCCAAGATGGCATAAATGGCTGCTGAAGTCAAGCTTCCAGTCCCATCAACCTACCACGTACGATACGAAGGCACGCTCCCTCCCGAGGCAGTACCAACGTTACGCGATCGCAACGCCAACCATCGCCAGTTCACGAATGAAGGTGCACCATTTCCGACGCAGCAGCCTAATCGCCTCGCACACCGTGACTATCGACCCAGCAGGCAAACCGGCGACGACCCATCATCAAGCAACTTCCTCTCCCAACTTCCCATGTAACCCGCCCCCTCATTTGTATAAAGTGAGGCAGGGGCCTCTGGGAGAGGTAAGTGGAGCAAGAAGAAGCGAGTAAACTAGAGTCTCCCTTTCTCAATAGGTCTTTGCGAACACTCTTGTGCTCAAACTCTCTGCTCTCATTTGTAAAACGTTGTGCAGCCATCTGCACCTAAGGCAATACAACACCACCGAACGAACTGGAGTAGGGACATTCGGCCCGAACCAGTATACAGCTTGGGCTCTCGAGTCTAACCATTCAGGGACAGGGAACGCGTGGCCCCTTTGACTTACAAATTTACTTGCCGGTGCTCGAAACGCCGATAGTTGGTATCATTGAGAATCGGATACTGAATTTGCACTACACTGGCTCTCGCCAGTGTCCTAACTGTTGACGATGTTTCTACACCAGATGGAAGTTCCATGGTTTCTTAGCCAAGGCTCTGATACCAATTGTTGAAATTTACTGCTACAAGTTTGCTTTTGGTTTGTTTCTCTTCTATCGCTCTTCTGTAGTTCCCTTCTAGTCTAAACTTTGATGCAGAGAAGTTCAGAGCAAAGAAGTACTAGAACCAGAGAAAACTGCAAAAGATTGAAATTGGTTTTTGGTACTGCAAAACCACCACAGCGTTTTCTACTTTTCTCATTACACTTTTTTACTAAAGTTTACAAATATTTTGGGTAACAAACTCAGACTAAACTACCAAATCAACTCTAACTAGGTAACTAACAGAGTTTTAACTCAAACGCTTGTTTGTAGTTTATTCGGCAAACCATACATAGTTACTAAATGTTATAAACTCTGGACTCTGATTCGACCTGAAACAAAACTGAAACTCTGCAAAACCAAAACTCTACACAACCAGTTTAGCTTACAATATGTACTTCAGATCATAATATGCGTATGTGTGTTGCATTGTTGATTGATTCTTTGATTCGGTTCTAGTTGTTGCACATCGGTTGGGCTGTCAAAAAAGAGAGGAAAATTCAATCTGTAGTTGAGATCACGGAAATTCTGTAAAAACAAAACCTGAACATGTTCAGTGCAGGGAGACTTGGATCAGATTCACAATGAGACTGTAAGATTCAGGAACCTACAATATTCCTGTCTGCAATATTTGGAAAGCTTGAAATGGAGCTTAATAGGAAAGCGAAGTGTCTAACAGTCTATTGAAATATATTCCTTTGTCTCAGTTAAGAGCAAGGTAAACTCTTGTTGGTGATATCTAAGTGCCCTACAATTTCCACTTCCTTTTACTTTGCTTGTTTGCCTGTATAATCCAGGAGGACCAAGACAGCCTAGCTAATGGATACTGGATATTTTCTAAATGTTCAGAGAATCACACATCAGATGGAGGTCCTTGCACCAAGTCCCGTGGCAAAGCAGTTTGTTTGATCCCTATTTCCTTTCTTTTGTTCCCCATTCAAGCTAAATAGCAGTTGAGGCATCAAAAAATGCTACTGCTCTTCAATGTAATATGCTACTTTTTCTTGTATTAGAGTATACGACTTGTATGGTAAGATTATTAGAGAGAGAATAGAATCAGTTATGATTTATATCGGATATGGTTAAGCTTTTGGGTGAACTAGCTAATGTATGCAACTCAATATGGTATCAGAGCCAAAAGAAAGAGAATTGATGATGAGGACATCGATCCTACGGATATGTTAACACCTGATTGGACCAACTCCAACACGTCATCCTTGGGCCAAGAAAGAGATATCAAATTCATCACGTTCTGAAATCCAATTCGGCCTCCTGGGACAGCACCGACTTCAAATATGAATAACTTTTGCATACGAACTCCGATTTGGGTGATCTTGGACTTGATTGAAAGCTTACAATAAGATATTTCCAATGGATCTAATCCTAGGCCCAGATTCATCATAGATCAGACGTAATCATTAAAACAATGTACTATAATACTGTTTTGGGCTATTTCGGGCCTTGTAAGTGTGTTTGGGCCAAAACCCAAGTTGTGTGCCCCCCTGGCTGCACACAACCCTAGGACGTCCCTCTCACGTCCTAGGATTTTGTTTGATTAGTTTAGCCAAGTGCAAACTTTGAGTCGAGTTGTGCTAGACAGCCACCTTGTCAAGACCTTCAATAGAACCCCACCTTGATTTCGCCTTCAATTCTTATTTGCAATTTCAGATTGCTTTTACTTTTGTTCTTGCTTGTTCTTCGGTTGCTTGCAGGAATTAAACCTCGTGTTCAGGTTGATCTGCCAACAGCAAGATCAATAACACTCTGGAGTTGGTTTAGAGATTGCTAAGGCGTATCATCGTCATACGTTTTAGTCGGATCGTCAAAGTCGGTTCCACCAAATTGATAGTTATCGCTCTCATCGAAACATGGGGACACAACTTTACATCAGGTGGTATCAGAGCAATTATATTAATCTTCTATCCTCAGGGAAATCATGGCATGCAAATTTTTGATCAACAAGTAATTCCCAACTGAGGTAACCATCGGGATCATATTTACCTTCGAAAGGGAGCATGTTGAATTTTACTTTAGAGAAAACGTCATCACGATCACGTACCTCACGTCGCTGTGGATCACGTCGCATACCTTGCTGATTTAGGCATAGCCGACTTGGTGGAAATTGACGGTATGGTCATCCTCCAAATCAGTGGCGTAGTCATCGTAGTTCTCACCGTCTTGTTCTTCCACCTCACCTCCCGAACCTAGGGTAGCCCTAGGTTGCCGAGCCGAAGTGTTGGCGATGTGTGCTTGAGCAGCCGAGGTAGCGGGGCCATGCTGGGAAGCCGGGACAGTATTGGGAACCCGTTGTGCATGTAGTATGCCATTGTTGTTGCTTAGGAGACGAAGCGGAGGAATGGAAGTTCCAGGGGCAACAGCTACAAGCATATCAAGTCTAGACAAAATAGTGGCAAGGTTAGCATTAGCAACTCCCTGTGCAGTCTCAATGTACCGGAGACGGTCTTCTTGCAGCGACATATGCTCATTAATGAGTTGTACATCCTCAGTAAGGCCCTTGGTGATGGTCCTCCTCATCCTCCCAAAGTTAGCAACAATGCTCTTCATGCGTGGAGAGTGATGCGGCGAACTCTCATCACCTGACATGGTTAGTAGAAAACAAGAAACAGAATCACAAGTATATTGTTCCTATCACTACGTACGATGTGGTGAAAAAAAGTCACTCAACTCTCAAGCTGGTACCAAAAGCTCTTACGAGTTCTTACCGTGCAGCAGGGGTTGTCGGTCATTGGCGGTGTCAAAAGATCTCTGAAGCGTGGATAAAGCGATCGCCAAGGGACCGAACAAATGCACGTTGTAGAATATGTGGAACTAGGTAGGCTTCAAAATGGTAGCAAGGATTAGCAACAACCAAATCAGTAAATGCAATGTGAAAATCCGTTCAAAGTACTAGTCAATGTTGCTGATCCTAGCCCAAATCGATGAAAAGCAAATCAATGTCAGCATGTAGGGGGGCTGCGGCAGATAAAGGCAGTGATCTACCGGGAGTTTGATAGCTTGGATTTGCGAACCGTCTGCAGGGCAGTGACGTAAACAAAACTAAGAAACAACATCAAAAATTCCAGACAAAAAGGAGACAGTCGAATTTTTTCGAACTTCCGGGGGTGTTTTGAGGCCCTAAACGATGTTTTTTGGGGTCGAACAAATTTTTCAGCTCCTCGGGAACCAAATCAGAAGCAAATAAATTGTTGCAGCGGAAACAAAATAACTTAGGCCTTTTGACATGCCACAGGCAATCGTCTGGGGAAACACCTTCCTAATCCATGTATTCTTCACAATATTCCTCCTCATGATATTCAATATTTCTTGGTCCTTCCTTAGCAATTGATAAACAAAGGCGTAAAGCCGTGAGTACAAAAGTACTCAGCAAGCCCCAGGGAAATGATGCAATATATTCTTGCAGGCTTGGCAAAGGATAGACATATGGTTCATTTGCAGAAAGCAATAACTTGAATTGAAATAAAGTAAATAGATTGGAAGCACATTTGTGAAAAGATAAATAAATAACAGGTAAATCAATGGTAGACAACATGAACAGAATGGCGAGGCATCACCCTACACCGTCTAAAACAATGATCAACCACCAAATTCAACAACATAACTTTAGACAACAAAGCAACAGTGAACTCTCCGTTCCCATCCCAACAAATCTTCCATCTAACATTGTATGAAACACTCTATACCTCATGTGAAATTCCCGGGCATGTCCATGACCGCAGACATGGCTATTTGAATAGTTTTACAGCTTTACCCACAAGATATGATAATCTCTTTGTGCAACAACATTAGCACACACTTCCTTTGTTGTGCCATAGAGAGATCATGACAAAGCTTTTACAATGCACTATCTAAACTCGGAACTGCCCGCTAAGGTTTCACTCCTCAGGGTCCCTTCTTGCACCTTGCGAATCTACCCGTCCATCTCAGAACCCACACCACCAATCGACAATACACAAGGCTAGACATTGCAAATTAATCAGCTAGGTCTGTCCCATACCAGACTTGTGGTAGTACGATTAGGCCCAGTTAAATGGCGCACAAGATTAATTCCTTAAGTTATCTCAGGCAAGACATCCACATCCCAATGTGCTAAAAGCACCCCCTTTACTGCACGATCACTTGCCCAAGGGAAAACAAATTCGTTCAACCAAGACCAATGGCAACCCTGGCATGGTACAACAAATTTTACAACAGTGGCTATCGGCCACAATTCAATATCTCATTAAGTCAATATTAACATTATTCAACATGTGATATGAATCCCATCGTACAACTAAGTTGGTCTAAGCGTAGCTACGATAACCCAATGTTGGTAATATCATCATGTCCAACAAATAATGTCCCATCTAGTGGCTAACAATAGATACATGGCATTCCAAAGATGAAGGTGGAAAAATATCAACTAGGTATATAGCTATTTCCATGAAATAATCATTGATACACAAGTAGCAAGCAATTGTATGACATGAAAGTACTTTTGTAAACATGGGATCAATATGATCAAAGGTTGCGACTTGCCTTGCTGATCTAGTGCAGAGTCTTGGTTTTCGAAGTCTCCGTTCGCTCCTTCGAGATTGATGTCTACCAGAAAAGAAAGCAATGAATACAAATAAATACCAAATAGAGACTCAAACAAGCTCAAAATTAAAAATAAATAGCTCTGGAAGGTAGAGCTTGATTTTAGAAAAATTTAGAAACTAGAATCGGCTCAATCAGAGCTCGAACAAAGGAGAACGGGATCCCAAAAGATTTAAATCACAGAAAAAGTAGAAATTGTACTGTAGTTGAATTATTGTAGCATAGCGCTTCTGTTCATGCGCGACACAACAAAGAGTGAGGCTCTCTGTGATTAGCCCTGGCGCAATGGAAAAAAATTGGCCGGGGCCAGGGGAAGAGGGGATGGTCGGGCCAGAGGGGAGGAGTGGCGCGGCGGACGGCACCGCCAGTGGTGGCCGGAGGAGGCGGTGGTGACCGGAAAAAGGGTGGCGACAAGGAGCTCACCTATTTGCGAAATCTGGAGAAATGACGGTGAACTAGTTTGTCGAAGTTGGCAAAATGGGTTGCTCTCTCAATGAGGCACCCGATGGTCCCTTTTATAGGACGGGAGGAGGACTGGATGGAACGCATTTGAAGTTAGAATGGCGGTGGGCGGAATGAAGAACATTTAATTTTTGAGAACAAATCATGGGGATTAATTTGGGGAAACGGCTATGAAAACATGGAGAATGAATAGAGGATTTGATTGCAAACTTAATTGAGAAGAAACGATATGAAATGGTGGAGAAAATGAAGCTTTATTGCAAGCCCTAATGGAGGAGAGAGAGGGTTTTGCACTCGACATGGCTCAAGCTAGAAGAAACATATGACAGGTGGGTCCCCATTTTCGGATTTATTTAAGCTGAGAGAAAAATTTGTTTGGTAAAAATAGTAAAAAGACTCTAAAAATCTTTGAAAATTCTCAAAAATACTTTGAAATATTTGGAACAAAATAGTATTATTTTTGGAATTTTTAAGCTTTTCAATGTTCTGGGGAAATTCATTTTGTGAAACTGAGAATTACGAAAAGAGTTTTAATTAAATCCGTAAAATTCCAAATAAATTCAAAATAAATTCCAGATGGAACAGAATAAATAAAACAAATTAAGATGATTTTTTAGGATGTTTCAATCTTGAACACTTACGTGCTATTTTTATTGCTTTGAGAGATGCGTGTTTGTTTTCTTTGCTATATTTTTACTCCACATGGAATTGAGGTAGATGAAGCCAAGATTGAAGCCATTAAGAGTTCGCCAACACCACAAATGGCCAGACTAGTGCGGAGCTTTCATGAACTCGCTAGATTCTATCGTCGCTTTGTGAAGGATTTCAATACTATCGCTGCACCACTTAATGAATTGACCAAGAAAGGCGTTACCTTCAAATGGGGACAAACGCAAGAAGAAGCTTTCAACCTTCTCAAAGAAAGCTCACAAATGAATCATTACTCCAACTTCCTGATTTCGGTAAGGCTTTTGAACTTGAGTGTGATGATTGTTCAATTGGAATTTGTGGTGTATTACTTGAAGAAGGTAAACCTGTTGCTTACTTTAGTAAGAAATAGAATGGGCCAAGTTTGAATTATTCAACTTATGATGAAGAATTATATGCTCTTGTGCGTATGCTTGAAACTTGGCAACATTATTTATGGCTAAAAGAATTTGTTATTCATTCTGATCATGAATCATTGAAACATATTAGGAGTTAAGCTAAACTGAATCAAAGACATGCTAGTTGAATTGAATTCATTAAGTCTTTTCCTTATGTCATAAAACACAAGAAAGGGAAGGAAAATGTGAGTGCTGATGTTTTGTCTAGACATTATACTTTGTTGTCTCAACTTGATTGTAGAATTTTGGGCTTAGAGACAATAAAAGATTTATATGCTTCTGATGATGAATTAAAAGTTTCCATGTCCAATTATAAAGATGGTAAATGCTAAAACAAATTTTTTTTAAATGAAGGTTTCTGTTTTGAGCTAACAAGCTATGTGTTCCAGCTAGCTCTGTTCATCTTTTGTTGTTATAGGAGGTGCATGGAGGACTCATGGAACATTTTGGCATCAAGAAGACAGAGGACATCCTTGCTGAACATTTTTATTGGAAAAATGTCGGGACCCGAATATGCAAATCCGGACCCTCTGTGAATACTGCACTAGTCCAGGATCACGCTAGTGCACACAGGCTCAACATCGGTGAATATCACAATCATACACAGCGGAAACCTTATGAACGACATCATATGATATATACTACTGGTTAAATGACCTTATGGTCAACTTACATGAAGATGCCTCGCAAGGCTGAAGAACATATTAAACTGCAGCGGAATGAAAACATAGACAACCCTCAAGATACCACAGTAATCGACAAGGCTTGCGCCCTAAACATTAGTCTCCTCCTGGAATCTTTCCTCCAGCATTGATGTAGACTCTTCAACTGGTGATGCTATCGTTGGCAAGGGTGAGTACTTAAAGCACTCAACAAGTTGTGCACAGAATGCAATTCTAACATAGCTATATGCAAGGTTTATTCCAAAGGATAGGCTATCATGGCTATTTTGCAACAAAGCAGCATTTATGAATAAATACAATAAATAGATTGCAAAAATTGTAAAATAAATATCAGTAATAGATAGGTTCAGCATTTCTCAAGTAAACCAAGTTTTCCAATCCTAAATCAAGTTCCAACCTTCCATATGGCAATCCTGCCATCCCAACCAAGTTTTCCATTTAATTAAACTAACCCTTAACTGTAATTCCCGAGCATTGCTCAATACCGCGAGCACGGCTATTCGAATAGGTTTACACTCTGCAGAGGTTATGCACTTTACCCTCATGACATGATCGTCTCTTGGTGCCTTCCGGGTTAACACACTTCCTTTGATGTGTCGGCGGAGAGATCATGACAAAGCCTTTACAATGCTCTGGCTTAATCCAGTACTACCCGCTAAGGTTTCAACACTGGTGGGTTTGAAAACCACAACCAGGGCCCCCCCTTGCGCCATGTGAATTACTCCATAACTCGGGAACTCACACCGACCAAGATAGTACCAAAATTAAGTCATTGCAAATTAATCAGCTAAACTGGCCCATACCAGACATGTGGTTGCATGATTGACTCAGGTCAAAGGCTTGCAAGGTTAAGTCCTTAGAGTGATCAAGGCAATACATCCATATAGCCTCTGCCCATTGGGCCCACCTTGGCGTACTCGCCCCTTGTCACTTGCCCCAATCTAGATGATTATCACCCAGTTGATTACCAAGCACCACGTGCCATCAACAATTCAACATCGTTGCGTGACATGACTCGCCACAACAACTCAATCTCATCGTGTGATCCCACATGACACACAAGTTCATAACATTGTTCCATATTCCATTACTCAAGATTAATTATCAATGATTCTGACATATGTGATGACGTGGCATGGCTAAGCAACTAATACGGACTAACCATCCGATGTTGATTATAATTACTAACCAACTATATTGAACCAATCTAGGGTGACAATGGATCATGGCATACAAATGACAAGGTAGGGTATAGATCAAATTGGTATATTAGCTAAGCCCAATTTAATTTGAAACAATTGTATACTTGAAATAATATGCAATAGGGTAAACAAATATAGCAATTTTATAAACATGGGTTCAACATGATCAAAGCACAACTTGCCTTATAAAAGCCCTTATTCTTGTTCTGGACCTTGATCTTGAATTGTTGAATCTTCCTCCGAAGCGTCGCACAATTCAACGTCTACGCGTACCCAAGGAGAAAAGCAAATAAATACCAAAACAGAGAGCAAATGAACTCCAAAAACCAATTAAAATTCACCATTAAATAGATCTTAATTTTACAAATTTTTAGAAATTTGAATCGCTCAAATCCAAGTTAAGATGCAAAAGATATAGCCTTTTGAAGTTTGAATAAATACTGAAAATACAGAAATTGGAAATTCAGAATTTCTCGATTTATTTTTATACTGAAAAACCTGATTTATTGCATCATCGTGACGTCACCGCCACCGGACCAATCACGAGCCGCCACGTCACCACGGTCCACAGACCCGGTCCACGGTTTGGATCTGGTCCACCGTGGACCTGGTCCACGTCTCTTCGACACTCGTGCCGACACGCGGCTGCGACTGACTAGCTACGGCGCCGCCCACGATGCGCGCCCGATTGCCGACGCGTGGCAAGATCAGAACCTCTCGTGGAAAATCAGACAATCCCAAATGCTGGCAACGACGGCAATTACATGGTTTAATCGGACGCGCTCACCGCAAATCGAATGGCCACGATCTAACGAGCAGTGCGACGGCGAGGTCGCTGGCACGAAATCACCGGACACGAGGAAGACGACGATGGAACCGGCGCTCCGGTGAGCTCCTTGGCGCGAATCGACCGGATCCGTGCCGCCGATGCGGTGGATCGCGAATCCAGCTCGACTTCGGCGGAGACTCGACGGCGACGTTCTTGACGGAAAACGCGATGGCGCCTACACAAACTCCGACGACCTCGTGAGCTTGAGCCTCACGGTCTCCGGCGACGATGCTTGGGCCGAAAGATGAAGCGCTCAAAGGGCAACCTCGATAAGCGGGCACAGCTTTTATAGCGCGGGGATTCGTGCCCTACACGGACTCCAAGCCTACACTGTGGCGGAAATCGGGTCCGAGCAGGAGACAGCGGCGGCGCAACATCGATACATCCTGGCCACACACGTGGCACGCATCCAGACGTTCGCTGCTTCGGGAGACGTGGCGCAATCGCGGCCGCTAACTCGAACTCGATCCACCGGCCAGAAAGACTAGGGTTTCTCGATGAAACACCTCCGTTCGATCATGATCCAAAGGACACGATCTAGGGTTTTAGGCGGATGGGATAAATGGGCCGCGCGGACTTGGGCCAAGAGCGCACAGTAAATAGGCTTGGCCCTTTACTGTTCATCAATTTTAAAAAGGAATTTTGATTTAAAATAATCACATAAATTCATTTAATTTGTTTTAGGCAATAAAATTATCAGGAAAAATCCAAGAAAATTCTCAAAAATACTTTGAGACATTTCTGACTTAAATAAATTATTTTTGACAAAACTTTATATTAAACTTGACTACATTTAATTAATTTTCACAAACGGTCAATATACATAATTTTGAAATTAAATCAAATAAATTCTAGAAAAAATCCAATAAATTCCAAAAAATTACAAAAGGCACAAATCACGTTAAGATAATATTTAGGCGAATTTTGGGATGTTACAAAAAAGATGAGGTGCGACGCCAAGTGCTATGTTGCAAGCTGAAATACATGCCAAAAAGCAAAGTCTCGATTGAATCCACATGGTTTATATATGCCTCTTCTTGTTCCTAGTGTGCCTTGCGAGGATATTTTTATGGATTTTGTTCTAGGATTGCCTTGGACAAAAGGGGGGAGGGATAGTATTTTTGTAGTAGTGGATAGATTTTCTAAGATGGCACATTTTATTCCTTATCATAAGAGCGATAATGCTACACATATTGTTGATTTATGTTTTAGAGAGGTCGTTCAATTACATGGTGTGCCAACCACAATTGTTTCAGATCGAGATGCAAAGTTCTTAAGCTACTTTTGGAGGACCTTGTGGAATAAGCTGAGGATGAAGTTGCTATTCTCTACCACATGTCATCCCCAAACTGATGGACAAACTGAAGTTATCATCTCCATATTGTCAACCATGTTGAGAGCTATTTTGAAGAAAAACATGAAGTTGTGGGAAGAATGTCTACCTCATGTGGAGCATGCCTATAATTGCTCGCTGCATTCAACCACATACATGAGCCCTTTTCAGGTAGTACATGGCTTTAACCCTCGTGCTCCAATAGATTTGTTACATCTACCATCTTCGCAGAAGGTAAATCTAGATGCGAAGAAATATGCTGAATTTGTTCTTAAGTTACATGAGACAACAAAAGAAAACATGGAGCACATGAATGAGAAATATAGGGTTACTAGTAGTTAAAGTATAATGGAATTAACTTTTGAACTTGGTGATCTTGTTTGGTTGCATTTAAGAAAAAATAGATTTCCTGATTTTAGAAAATCTAAGTTGATACCTAGAGCTGATGGTTTTTTAAGATTATTGAAAAGATTAATAATAATGCATACAAGCTTGAGTTGCCAACATATTTCGAGGTTAGTCCCACATTTAACATTGCAAATTTGAAGCCATACCTGGGATAAGAAGATGAGCATGAGTCAAGGACTGCTCCAATTCAAGAGGGGGAGGATGATGAGAACATCACTTCCTTTGATACACACAACACTCCTCCACAAGATGCTAGGCAAGGACCTACGACAAGAGCACGTGCACGACAGTTGAATTATCAGGTAAGCTCGTTTCTAGGAGTTCATAATTTTCTTATTGAGGATGGATTGCTACCTATGTTGTGCGATGTTATTCTACTTAGGAACTAAGGTGAGGGGAGCAACACTACTACCACAACAAGTCCAGGCCAACCCTGTTTCAATTCCAGTCCAATTCACAATAAGCCTAACAGCCCTGAGTGAAAATGATCATAACTTTCACATACGAGGTCCGTTGGTCTTGTGTGAGTACTTGATTGAAAGTTTATGATGAGACCTTTCCAACGGATCTAATTCCACCTTCCAATTCAATATCTACACATCGCAATCATCAAAGAGAGTTGCTGCGCCACTTTTGCCAATTGGGCTTCGACCCATGTAATAGGAAGGCCGAGAAGAGACACCCAAGAGCAATCCGTGTACGTGTTCACCTCCTGGCCACAGTCACTTTAGATGCATATTTTAGTTAGACAAGCTCCTTCAACAGACACGGGTTTTGTTAGAATAGTTTTCCATGTGAAACTTCTATTTTTTTGCTTGAGTCAGCTAGACCAACCGTCAAGACCGCTATTGGAACCTCAACACTTGTCCTTAGTCCATATTCGCAATTTTAGGTTGCTTTTGCATTGTTCTTGTTGGTTTTCAGGTTGTTTGCAGGAATTGATCTTCGTGATCAGATCAATCGAGCTTTGGCACGATTGTTAACAATTCTAAGTTTGGTTCAGCGATTGCTTACCTTGGTCATATTTTGGTCAGTAGCCTAGATCGTGAGGGTCATCTCCACAAATCGAGAGTTATGAATCTCACTGAAAGATCGGGCCTCCATTAGCCTCATCATATTGGACAATCAAGGGCATGGCCACATGGATGGAGGGTATGTGGGCTTGCACCAGATTTGTGAAGAGAAAATCATAGTCCAAGTCATAGGAGAGAAGTAAGGAAAGAATCCAACTCGGTTTGGAAAGAAGGAAAGAAATCATCTCGGATTGATAGCACATGCCAAATTCAAAAGTCTATAACTTTCATGTCCAAGCATGGAATTTGACATTTTTGTACTTTTCTAAAACCTTACGAGATTATCTTCATATATTTTCATAGTGAGACATTCTAATTTTGCATCCTTATATTTTTAACCCGGCTGACAAGTTTTATCCTGTTGGTTGGCCGAATTTGAGTTTCTAAAGTTGTAATCTCTTTCTATCTCTTAGAGTCCAAATTGTGTACATTTATAAGGTAAATTATGTTAGTTTACATGTGTTTTGGTTGTACATTGTGCATCGAAATAAGGCTAAGGTGTTTACCCCATTGTACAGATCAGTTTTATGCATTAGAAGTAAAGAAAAGCCGTGGTTGGTTTGTGGTGCCATTAAGCATGTGTTTGCATAAGAGTTTCCTATCTAGGGTTTGCTATTGTGGTGCAAGGCAAGGACACGCTGTCATTGGGATTACACCATTGAATCTACACGGTTCTACTTCTTCAATTCGTGATAATCTTGTTCACAGTTTGAGAAGGTCTCACTGGTTGCTTCTTGTTGGCATTGCTAGTTTAGTGCTGATCTACTAATTGTTACCGTTCACTTGGCACAAGGAGAAGAAATTGCTGCTGAAATTGAGTACCATGAAGATCGGGCCACCCCTATGCGCCAACTCCGTAGTTGGCCCGTGTCAATTGCCGTACACAAGCCCACTCCCCTCCCCTATCGCTCTGAGCCACTTTTCCACCATCGTATCCTGGCTACCCTGCTAACCTCGTCGTGTGCACGTGAATTCTGCACAGAAGAAGCTAGTTCAGTGCTGCCCATCCTTTGTCCCGAATTTGCGGTCACCGCGCCACGTTGTCCTCTTCCTCGCCTATAAAAGGAGCCCAAGCTACACCCAAGCATCGCGCCACACTCCCTGAGCCCTTCCCCAGCTCTGAATTGAAGACAATGCCACCAGGGCCGTCATTACCCACCAGCTTCAAGAAAAAGGGCAAAGCGCAATTGAACTACTTCAATGACTTGTTTTCCAACTCAAACACGCACAAGCATCCTTGGCACCCACTGATTGTTCCCCATTGTTTCATTTTTGCTCCGGAAGACTGAGTAGTAGCCACCACCACTGCTCACTGCCATTGCCAGCTTATCGCGTCACCACCGTGCCCTGGGAGCGTCATACCACCCCCAGTATTCCCTGGGCCCACAGCCAGGCCAAGCCAGGCTTCCCCTGCTGCCAGTGGCAACCACCCAAGCCGCCTCTATTTTGGCTTGCTGATGGGTGAGCCATCCCTGTCAACCGCTGACAATACAACCAAAAAACTAAAAAAAAAGGGAAAAAGCATTTTCTCGAATTGAAAGCATATTTTCTTTTTTAGCAATTTTCAAACCTACAATATTTAGACATGCATAACTTTTGCATTTTAACTCCAAATCATGTCAAACAAATTTCTAAATTCTTCTAAAATCCTAAACTTGATAGATATGGAAAAATATTTAATTATTGACCTCTGTTAAAAATTTGAATTTAAAATCTAAATGAAACCTAGAGTTTGCTCTATTTATAATTTTCAAAAATTAGCTCCAAAATTGATGAAATAAAATCTCCTGAGACCATGAACACTCTATGTCAGAAAAAAAATTTGGATTTGAGCTAAGTTTGAATTGAACGCTAAATTAGGTTTGTATTCAATATATGAAATGTTAAAAAAATGAATAACTTATGCAAACAAGTTCAAAAATTATTGAGACCAACTCCTAAAATTTACTAAAAACTAAAAACTCTACCTCTATAAAAATGATTGAAATTGAACAGTAGTTGAATGTAACACTCAACTAGAATGAATCTTGCCATAACTTGAAGTTTAAATAACCATAATTTATGTGAATATGACCTCAGAAAATTATTGAACCCACCATTCAAAAATACTTATAAAACTAGAGCCTCTATTGCCATATATGTATTTGAAATTTGATGTTATTGACTTCTTTTGCCTCTTAATGTTGTTTTGGATCAAACCACTTGTAGACACCGACATACTGCAAACTTCAACCATTGACATCGACTCCGCTCAAGAACTCAACAAGCAAGGCAAGCACCCCATTTGACCATGTTGATCCCACTATTTTACTTAATTTATGTTGTGTAAGGCTCCCATTTTTTATTTTAATTACCAAGAATGGGTTCCCTGTACACACAGTACTAGTCCCATGATCAGTGGCTAGTACACACATTACCCATTGAAATCACATCCATACACAATAATATTACATACGAGAGCGTCATAGATTTACAATTCATTCTTATAAACCAAAATAAAATGGCAGCGGAAACATTATTTACCTTGCAGAATGCCTTAGCCCATAATCCCTCAGACAACAGAAAAGGTATAGCGTAGAAAATTTCTTCATTGAAATCCCTATAAACTGCGTTATCATATGTTTCGCCAAGGTATTCTGTTTCATCACCTAGTAAACAACAATGATAGCAAGATTGAGTACATTGCGTACTTAGCAAGGCATAATTGCAAATGCAGAAATAAATAAAATGCAGGTCATGACAATAGGGATGTTTCTACAGTTATTTTGCATCGGCAAAAATAAATAATAAGCATATAATAGATTGCAAGCAGAATTTGTAAAAGCAATATTAAAGTATTGGCTGAGTATTAAACTTTGCTTCATAGTCTACCATGACTGTTTCGGGACACTTCATTGTTGACCCTCGACATGAAGTAACAATTTCCAAACACGTTTTCCAACCAAACCATTTTTTGTAAAATACCAAAAACTTCTAACTATGTGATGACTTTACCAAGTTCCTATTACCGCGAGCGTGGCTTTTCGAAAAGATTTACACTCTGCATAGGTGTACTGCTTTACCCACAAGACATGACCCGCTCTTTGTGCAGATCATTAACACAATTCCTTTGGTGTGCTACAGAGAGTCATGACATAAATGTTACATTAAATAGACCTAACTTTGCACCAGCCCGGTGACGACAAACCCTTACTATGGCAGCAGAAACACACAACAAAGACATGACAGTCCATCACTGCCATTCATACAGTAATTTTGGCAATCCATCCCTGCCACATACATTTCTCCCCATAGCAAGACGTACACCGTTGTATTGGTATGCATTTACCCACACTCCTGTGTGAAAGTGCAACACCCCGGCACCTCACGTGCCCTGAATGTCACTACATCATTCTATTTTTTTGCTAAGTCTTAACCATTTTACAAATAAATTTCAGCAACACTTGATTAAACATAATCAATAACAAACCAATAAAGGTAATCTCAAGATACCATTAAAGGATAGTATCAAGATATACTAAAAGCCACAAACATTCTCAAGATACATGACAATGAAAATCACACTAGATAAGCATTTTATGGAGTAATTTCAGCATGCTCCTAAGCAAGTAATACCAATTCTAAACATATTGCTTACCTCTCGTCATAGCCACCAACAGAACATAATCTAACGACAATTACATATCCACACACATTACTTAGTAAAACCGATTAGGTTCTCATAAGATAATATGTTCTACTACTAACATTATACAACTCCAAATAAAGCAAACTCGGATATTTATGAAAACTACAAAAAATTATCTAGCTTTCTCTAGTTATTGAAATAATTTAATTCTGCATCTAAACAACCCTAATCTTTAATACCGAGACTGTCTCTAGTCGCAATCAGAATCTATATAGACTGCTTCCACAGGTCATAATTTTTAATCTGCTTAACCAAAATTCACGTTCTTGATCTCTCACTACTACAGAAATAGTCATCACAGACGATTCGGAACCATCATCATAGACGGTTTCCTGAACCATCTGTAACCATGTGTCAGTGATGTTACGGAGTATCACAGACGATTTGAAACAAAAATTGTCTGTGATATTAAAACATCATAGCCGATATTTATTTAGAATCGTCTGTTATGTTATGATATCATAGACAGTTTTATCTTGAAGCCGTCTCTACATCATACATCACAAACAGTTTTTAATTAAAAACCGTTTTTAATTAAAAGCCATCTGTGATGAGATTTCCCACAGACAACCATTTTTCTATTTATTGGCTAGCCTTAGGAAATGCTAGCCATGCCCTCTAGAAAAAGCAGATTATAGAATAACTAAACTCACATTACAAACATTACATCCATTTCAGCAATCAACTCATATTACATCCCAGCGCAAAGCAGATTTTGTATAGATTAATATTGCACGACACATCTCTTTCAAAAATGAACTCAGAAATATTAACCAAATAAAACTTAATACCATTAACCAATTAATTGAATGCACAACTACAATTCACAAATCCATAGCACAAGTTTGACAATTAACCCAAATTGTAATTCAAAAAAGATATAGACCTAAAGTTATAAGGCAGCGTGGAACTCGCCATTTTTATTTAAGACTTTATTGAGCAAGAAGGCACAAAGCTGTCCTCGAATTCGTTCCAGATCGGCCTCTTCCAATGCAGTTGTTACCTAATTGGTCGTTTTCTCAGTGACGAGGAGTTCCATGTTGTGGCAAACGTAAAATCCACAATGGTTATTTCCCTTTCCCTATTGGTGGCACTGCAAATATAGAATTGGTTAGTTCCAGAGTCGTTATTACATAGTTTATATAGGATTATTGTGTATAGCGGATACCAGAAACTTAAAATCATGCTTCAGCTTTGCCCTGTCCTTGCCAGAAGGACCTCCATAAGCTTTGTACACTCTGAACGCCCTACGTGATTGCAAAAGGTTAGCCTCAGCTATTCCAGGAGAAACATACACTTTGAACAACCAATATGACCATGTTATCTTTGGAGGAAATGTGATTAATTACCTGTTGAGTAATTTTACGATAGGATTTAAGTCGTGGCTGGCACTCTGTAAGGAATCAAGGTAAATAACCCGATTCGTGGATGGATGAATTACAATGAGAGCCCAGTGAACCTACACATGTATGTCAGCATGGTCAATTAACATAACAGAGTTGCGACCATAGTACAAATCAAAGTAGCACTTACCCTGGGTTGTGGGGTAAAAGTATGAACTCTTTATCTTTGTGAGCCATCAAGGCCTCTCCGATGTATTTATCGACAAATAGTAAAAATCTTTGTCCATTGTTTGCTTGGAGACTATGTGTGAGTCCAGGAAACCCACCAATTGTTCTATCTATCTCGCTTCACGGATCATGTATCTAAATATACGAAAGCATTGAGTCATATATATATGTATGACATTTATCGGTATTACACGAATGTAGACTATGATTGCACACACTTAAAATGTCCAGCATCTCAAGAGCGTGGCGTCGAGGGCGTCGAGGTTGAAGACGTCAAACAGGTCCTTGAAGTCGGCTGTAAAGAAGCCCCCCGATGACTCATTGAATAGATGCTCAGGCTTGAAGCTAACTGAGATACTCGTTATGCGGTCTTGCACTAGCTTTTTAGCTTGTTCCATGCACCAATTTTGCAATCTAACGCAAGCTATAGAAAGTTTCTTCATGCGCTCTCCTGTTACAAAAGGCTCTCCTAGCTAGTATACTCGGGCCAGCGGGGCAATCGGATAGTCTAATTCCTTCATGATCTACTTCGCTTTGCCCTTGACTTGCTTTCTGCTATAGGGAGTCTTCACATGAGACGAGTGGGCACCATCCCATTGAATGTCCTTTGATGCAGGGGGCACGGGAGCTGATTTGGTGGCTTGCTGAGGTGCAACAGACAACTCAGGTAGTTGGGGTAGCTCCGATGATGGAGTACGGGCATCTAGGGAGATGTCGCTGCTGGGCCACTGGATGAAAGTGCGAATGGCGTCCCCCAGTGTCACGATCTCGTCGTTTGGGGGCATCGGTAGCGGGATGTTCTTAAAACTATCATTTACACCGTCCACATTAACCTTCATGTATCCTGGTGCCACCAGGGTACCGTGCACTAGTGCCCCTTCAATGGATGGATACGCGAGCCCCGATGCAGCCGGAATATGAATGGCACCATGGACAAGTCTCACTTGGAGAGTGCACCGTGTGGCCACCTACATAACGGTACACAATTAGCTACTACGTCCAACATCTATTTGTATGGAGCATTCAAGATATATATATAAGCACCTTGATGTCACTGACAGGAAATTTGCCATGTTCATCTATGGGAGTGGCGGACACACAACTGCTTTTTTTGGTACTGGAGCTGATTTGCGCACATACATCTGGGACTTGCGCAAGCTGTCTGTAGTCCTGATTATTGAGACTTTCCTCGAGGCTTCTTATCTTATTGTTGAATTCTTCTCTTAGTCTTTCATTAATCTTTTGTACCAATCGTTCCTCTCGCTCTGCGTTGGTTCTCTTCCTACTCTGGTATTTGTTTGAGTTGTCTGGGAATCAAGTTTTTTAGGGAACAAAAACCCCATGGCTCGCGTGCGACCAGGGTGTTCCTTATTTCCCAAGGCCGTGGAGAGTAAATCTTTCTCCCTGTCTGGCACAAAACTGCCATCGAAAGATTGTGTACTCAACGCTACCTACAAGATCCCGACAAGTTATTTCACTTACAAAGTTACGGACTAATTACATACAAAATTGGTAGTCAGATATCTTACCAAGCGCTGGCAGACTTCCTCGTCAGTGGGGTTTGTAAAGGACACGGTACCGGAAGACGTGGCACTTGACCTCGCTCTCAGCCAGTCTCTGGTGTGCTGCTCAACGATAGATGCAAATGGCGTGGAGGCCTCCTCACCCTCCCTCTCCCATTGCGCCCTCTTCCCCACGTACCCAGCGGTGCCAAGTTTGTGGGGGTGGGTGTTCCTTGCATACAGGGCCTTATGGGCTTCACTTTGACGCACGAATTCTTCCGTCATCTTCGCCTCAACAAAAATTTGCCATATGTCCTTAGCAATAAACCCGTACTTAGAGAAGGGAGTCCTATCCTTATTGACATATTCCTTGACAAGCATGCTATTGAAGTTCTTCCATGCCTTTCCCGCCACTAGTAGTGCATACCGTCGTACTGAGCGCACGCAGTCTTCCGAGATCTCAAACGAAGACATAATTTCTGTCACCAAGTCGTCGCGGTTCTTGTCAGTCAGGACATGTAGGATGGACAGGTGATAGGGACCGAAGACATAATTTCTGTCACCAAGTCGTCGCGGTTCTTGTCAGTCAGGACATGTAGGATGGACAGGTGATAGGGATCCGTTCTCGTGCGACTATCATGCACAATGTCCTAAATGCATTCGCTACCTTTTTTGGTTCGGTAGGGGGCCCATCCTTTTGATTAACCGCCATGATGGTATATCGGTCTGTGGGCCTTTTATTTGCTCCCCTTGGACCTTGAGGAGGTTTTCTTTTCGATGGCTCATCACATCCTTGAGACAACGAATGAGGGGACACTATCTTCTTTTTAACTAGACCATATATTATATACTCTATTTAGGCCTCAAAATTATATATTCCACAAAAAGAGGCATACTTGCAATGTAGGCTAGTTTTCATGGCTCACCAGGAAGGAAAAGGAATCAAGCAAGAAAGGCTATCAATTGATGACTACTTTTATTTGATGGGTACAAAGGTAGTATATGGTTCGCAAAAGAAAATTACTGAGATTTACTCGATTGTTGAAAAAGATGCGATAATAAGAGCAAGATTTTATAAATTATTCTATATAACAATATGATTAAAGGTACATAATCCGAGGATAGCCGAAATGACATAAACAGGGAGATAAAGCATAAAGTGTATTTTGTGTCATTCATACAATGAATCATGTCTGCTATCATAGATAAAGCATAAATGAAAATTGAAGAATTTTGCTCTTAGATTAGGGTCTATTTGAACATTTTAAACCTTCAGCCTTAATCACGAATCGGCTAACAAATTAATTCAGCGAATTAGGCCTTGAACCCTTACCACCTTAATATACGCAATAAAGAATTGATAATAGTAACTCACTGTTTTAATAGAATATCTACAGACCAGTAAATATTCAGATCAGCGATTCAAGCATTTGCTAACCGAACCTACCATTTAATTTCAGATTAGACTGACAACAAAGCTAATTATCTTACTTAGGAAATGTTGATCAGATTAGCAGCAAGATATCACAAAGACTAAATCAACAGCATGTCAACAATTTACTGTCTATATATCATAACTGCTAAATCAACAATTTACATACAGATCAGTAACCAGCAAGCTAACCGAACAACAGGGTTTGAACAAATAGCACCAACAACTAATAAGATAAAACCAGAAACTAGTATGAAAAATGAGATACTAACAATATGATAGCAATCAAGTTCTAGCAGTGAACATATAATATAAACACTGAAAAAATCAACACTTATCAGCATATAAGTCTACAGTTCTAGGCCTTATTCACAGAAATAACTGTTCATTCATCACAATACCCATATCATCACCGAGCAATGCAAAAGGCAACAAAAACTGAGATCAAATCTCAGTAATACTCACTCAGTGAGGGGGTGGCGTCGAGGCGGCGTCGGTGAGTGGGCGACGTCGACGAGGCAGCGTCGGTGAGGGGGTAGCCTCGGCGAGGGGGCGAAGTTGAGGTCGGGGGGTGGCGCCAGAATGGGAGACGAAGCGTCGAGGCTCGGGAGACAAAGCTAGAGTTTTTAGCGCTGGAGTGGAGAATGAATGATCTGCGAGAGTGGCCTTTTTATAGGGCTCTCCTATCAAAGATGGTTCTATTTTAGAACCGTCTGTTATAATAATATCACAGACGGTTCTAAAATATAACCATCTGTGATAGTATTTACCGTAGATGGTTATGTATTAGAACCATCTTTGAAAGTTTTTATCACAGACGATTCTATTATAGAACCGTCTGTGAAAGTTTTTATTATCACAGACGGTTCTATTATAGAACCGTCTGTGATGGCACTTGACATAGACCTTCATTGCTGAGGTAAAACCAGAGTTTGGCCTTGTTGGCCTACAATCAATAGTGGATAATGTATAATGTATATGGAATTGTAGATGAATCAATATTAGTAAAGGAAAGGAAACTTTATTAAATAAATCAGATGCATATATACACAAAGTTGTTTTGAATTTTGAGCATCTCATTACAAACAACTCTATTATCATCGAGAGTACACTTAAAATAATAACTCCACTTGCTTATTCTTTTGTATAAAAATCAGCCCTTCACGATAATCAACGCGTGTGTAGCTAGCTTCCTCGGATTGTTCTTCTTGGACTGTGATGCTCTTTCCAATAGGAGGCAACTCATCAAATTGATTGTATTCTTCGTCATCTACTACATTCTCTGCTTCGACTATCCTCCTTTTTTCGTGAAGAACTACATGTCTCTTCTTGTTGGACAGGTCGGTTACATAGAATATTTGAACAGCTTGGTTAGCGAGTATGAATGGTTCATCTTGGTATCCGACGCATGCGAGGTTGACAATAGTGACACCATACTTGTCAGCCTTGATGTGCTGGAGGTGGACCCAACGACACCGAAATAAGGGGATCTTGAATAGTACATAGTCGAGCTCCCAAATCTCCTCTATGAACCCATGGTAGGAGCTCCTCGTTGACCCAACGGTGTTGAACGAATCTATGCAGACACCGCTGTTCTGGTTTGTGCTCTTCATATCCTGATCTTTTGTGTAAAATGTGTACCTACTTAAGTCATATCCTTTCTATGTTAAAATTGTAAATGTTGACCCTTTTGCCAACCATGTGAGCGTATCACCTAACGAGGTCCCAATGATGGGTCGCTCCTTCAGCCATCTGTTAAACTGAAGGTTATGCTATCTCGTGACCCAAGACTCTTGCCGCGTTAGATTCTCTTGCCGTAGCCCGTGCTTATGCTCGTCGATGTATGGGGATACTACAGCCATGTGTTGCAAAACCGTGAAATTAGCTTGAGCATAGGCAACCGCATCAGGCATGATTGCTTTCCTTCCAATGGTCCTGATGCCTTGGAGTCTCCCCTCATGACGAGATCGAGGCACACCTATTGGTTCAACCTGAGCCATGTAATCGACGCAGAACTCTACGACTTCTTCAGTTGCATAACCTTTGACAATGCTACCCTCTGGCCAAGATCGATTCCGTACGTAGGACATGAGAATTCCCATATACCTCTCGAATGGGTACGTGCTAAGTAGGAATACGGGCCCGCATATCTTTATCTCTATCACGAGGTGAACAATGAGATGGACCATGATATCGAAAAACGACGTGTCGAGACCCGGATTTGCAAATTTGAAACCCTCTGTGTATACTGCACTAGTCCAGGAACGCGCTAGTGCACATAGTGGAAACATAGATGAAATATCATTCCATACAATGAATTAACTATGAAGAAGCAAATTATTATTAAATAAAGCAAATTACCTTATGGTTAGAGTTTACACCATTATGCCTTAAGGGCTTAAGAAACAAATAAACTATTGCAGCGAAAAAGATAACATGGGCCATTCGACATGCCACAGGCAAATCTCTGGGGAACGCCTTCCTAATCCACGTAGTCTTCATTGTATTCCTCCTCATGATAATTAACATTTCCTGATCCTTCCTCAACAGCTAATCAACAAATGTGTATAGCCATGAGTACAAAAAGAACTTAGCAAGCCGTAGGAAAATGATGCAATATTCATGCAAGGCTTAACAAAGGATAGCCATATGGTTCATTTGCAGAAAGCAATAACTTGAATTGAAATACAGTAAGCAAATTGAAAGCAAGTTTATGAAAAAGATAATAAATAACTGGTAATCAATGGTAGACAACATGAACAGAATGGCGAGGTATCACCCTACACCATCTAAAACAATTATCAACCACCATATTCAACAATATTAACTTTATACAACAAAACAACAGTGAACTCCCTATTCACATCCCAACAATTCCACATTCCCACATTTCGTGAAACACTCTATACCTCGTGTGAAATTCCCGGGCTTGTCTATAACTGCGGAGAAGGCTATTCGAATAGTTTTACACTCTACAGAGGTTGTACAACTTTACCCACAAGACATAATCATCTCTTTGCTCAGCGCAATTAGCACACTTCCTTTGGTGTGCCGTAGAGAGATCACAACAAAGCCTTTACAATGCATTGTCTAAACTGGGTACTACCCTCTAAGGTTTTGCCCAGCAGGGCCCCCACTTGCGCCTTGCGAATCTACCAGTCTATCCCGGAACCCACACCACCAATTGGCAGTACTCAAGGCTAGACATTGCAAATTAATCAGCTAGGTCTGTCCCATACAAAACTTGTGGCAGTACGGTTAGGCCCAGTTCGATGGCGCATAAGATTAAGTCCTTAAGTTGTCTCAGGTAAGACATCCACATCACAATGTGCTAGAAAGCACCCCCTTTACTGCACGATCACTTGCCCGAGGAAAAAAACTTTGTTCAACATAGACCAATGGCAAACCCCGCCATGGTATAACAAATTTTACAACAGTGGCTATCGGCCACAGTTCAATATCTCATTAAGTCAAGATTAACATTATTCAACATGTGATATGAATCCCATCGTACAACTAAGCATGTCTAAGCATAGCTACGATAACGCAATGTTGGTAGTATGATTATATCCAACTTGTAATGTCCCAACCTAGGTTTAACACTTGATACATGGCATCCCAATAATCAAGGTGGCATAATGTCAACTAGGTATATAGCTATTCCCAGCAAATAATCATTGTACAAAAATAGTATGCAATTGTATAAAGCAAAGTACTTTTGCAAATATAGGTTCAAGATGATCATAGGTTATGACTTGCCTTGCTGATTTAGAGCTGAGTCTTGGTCTTCGAAGTCTCCGTTTGCTCCCTCGAAAATTAACGTCTATCAAAAAAAAAAGCAACAAATCCAAATAAATACAAAATAGAGACTCAAACAAGCTCAAAACTAAAAATAAATGGCTCTGGAAGGTAGAGCTTGATTTTAGAAAAATTTAGAAATATGAATCACCTCAATCGGAGTTCATATGAGGGAGAACGAGCTCCTGGAAAATTAAATCAGAGAAAATAGAAAAAAAATATTTTCTGGAATTATTTTTATAAATACAAACAGATTTATTGCACAGTCACTAACATCATCGGGTTAACGGTAGATCGAGTGCATCGAACCTGACTAGGGCTGATGTCATCGATGACGTGGCGGCTCAGCTGACATGGCTGCACACGTGGGCAAATCCGGAACATTCGCGGGAAATCGGATGGCCGAAAGCTAGTGAAGGAGGACGATGGCGAGCGGTGGTGCTATTCCGCCGGAGCCGAGAGAGACGACATGGAACATGGCGGAAGTTTACCGAATCGGGCGCAGACCCTTGGGAAACTTGAAGAGCTCGATGCGATGAACCCAAAGGGATAAACGACAACGGCGGAGCTGCACCGGCGGTGGAGATAGATGCGTCAGAAGGCTTCAGGCGCAGCGGCGAACTTCGGCGAGCTTGGGAGAAGCGACGGAGGGATCTCGGGCAATGAGGAGGAGGGCAAAAGAGGTGGCGCAGAGAGGGGAACCTCGGGCTGGGGTTGGCGGCGGCTAAAATAGCATGGGGAGGCGTGTAGGGTGGGAATCCGAGAGCGATGGTGTGCGGTGCGTGAACTCCTGGCGGCTAGGCTTAGGGTTTCCTGGTCGGCGGCGTGGGCGACATTGTTGCATCGTAGCCGCACGCATGTCGTGGATCCAACGGTCCACGCAGCGTAGGCTGTGTTAGTGTTATGCCCTTGAGGCAATCATTTAGATGATTCTAACATAACTATGTTTATGAATAATAGTATGATTATTGGTCCAATGAATGTATATCATTGTATTGATTAACAAGTATGTGACTTGCTTATGACACTCTTTACTTATTGATGTAATTCGATAAATATCTTGACTTGCTTATGACACTCTTTACTTATTGATGTAATTCGATAAATATCTCTGATGGATATCATCGTATAGGACAACAATGAATAGATCAGCACATGTAGTGATCGATGATCATGCTTCATAGATCATGGGATATGGAGATATCATCTATACATTGTGGACGCATGTTGAAGAACATGAGTTAGATAGACCCGTAATGGGACTATGCGAGAATGTTTCATTCTTATGTGTCATCAGTGTATCTCATACATAGTAGATGTATGATCCTTAGACCTGAGATTGTCATATTCCCTACATGTGTAATAGTTTTCCTTGGGGCTATCAAACACTACTTCCTAACCAGATAGTTATAAAGGTAGCTTTCATGTTTACTATAAAACGTGCAGAGGGAAGTGAGCAGTCAAGATGGAATTTGCCACTCCAATGAAATGGAAATATATGATAAGGTCACTCGTGTGGTATGATTAAGGAAGTGCATGGCCATGCCGTGATTGAGGAGTCAATCACAACTTATTAATATATCACGGATACGAGAGACGGATTGAATCATCAAAGGATGACATGCTTCTCGCCTTGAGTTCAATCTTCATATGCTTGGCAAAGGGATTATTACATGAGTACTTTTGATAGGTTCTGTCCAATTTGATCATAGTATGTTTGGGAGTTGGCATACTTTGCAAGGAGCCGCTACCAACTATTGGATTGAAAAGGAGTTTTTCGAATCAGGGTCCAAACGTACGTGAATCTGTAGGTTGACACACTTAATGGGCTGCGACGCATTAATTTGCATTGGATCCGTAATTAATGGACCTCGTGGGGTTAGCACGCTGATGGGCCCTAGTTTAGGGTTTCATCTCGTGGCTATATAAAGAGGGGAGGAGGGTGGGCGCAGGGTGTGCTTTTTACGGTTTAGAAGTGATTCACCCGAAACCCTAGCCTCCTCCTCTCGCTGCCCCTGCCGAGCGACCAGGTGCTTGCACTCCGACGCACGGCGTTCCATCCCTGGACATGTGGACAGCTGCGGTGACGCTGTTGCGACTGCGGCGTGGGAGGACGATCCACGGCGAGGCGAGGACGATCCACTACATTGACACGCGAAGGATTCCGCAACTGCACGTCTAGTGGTAATCTAATCTGTGATCCCCTTCTTGCGAGTAGCTTTCTGGTTATGCGGTAGTTTTTTTTTGTGCTAGTGTAGCATACCGCGTTCCTCTTCAGGCTGGTGGGTTGCGAACGGCGAGGAAGATGGGCTGCGGAGAGGAGGCGGGCCGAGCGAAGCAGGAATAGGAGCGGGCACGAAAAATTGGCCGAGCGGGGAAAACGGGCTGAGCAAAATGGAACCGGCCCGGAACTGATTTTCAGAATAAAAACCATTTTTCCCAACTAATAAAATTTCATCAATTCAAATAAGAGCAAATAAATTCAGATAAATATCAAATAAATTCAGAAAAATCTCCAAAAATATAGAAAAATTCATTTGAGGACAATGAAAATCTTTAGTTTGATGAATAGTTTAGTCAAATTAAATCCTTTCATTAATCGAAAATCAAATTAAGCTTGGATTAATTTAGAGGAAATTACAAATGGTTCATTTTTAAATCCAAACATTCCAAAACTCAAATTTTGGGATGTTACAAATCTCCCCCTTAAATGGAATCTCGACCCCGAGATTCTGGCTCGCTAGAGAATAGGTGTTGAAACTCAGACCTCAGATCCTCTTCTCGCTCCTAAGTAGCTTCCTCTTCTGAATGGTTGCTCCATTGATCTTTACAAAAACGGATGATCTTGCTCCTCATGATACTCTTTGCTATATCCAAAACTTTCAACGGTTGCTCCTTGTAGGTAAGATCCTCTTGTAAATCAATAGCGTCCAACGACATATGTTCCTCTGGTACACAAAAATACTTCTTCAACTGCGACACATGGAATACAATGTGGATTCTGGCTAAAAGACCGGGGTAACTCAAGCTTGTAGGCAACCTCTCCTTTTCATTCCAATACTTTGAACGGTCCAACAAATCTAGGGGCAAGCTTCCCATTTACTTGGAATCTCTTAACTCCTTTGAGAGGGGTGACTCTGAGATAAACATAATCATCGGGTTCGAAACTTAAATCTCTGCGATGATTATCTGCATAACTCTTTTGTCTACTTTGAGCTATCTTCAACCTGTCTCGAATTAGCTGAACTTGCTCTTCGGCTTCTTGCAGTATGGCAGGGCCAAACAATTGTCTTTCTCTAGTCTCCTTCCAGTTGAGAGGGGTTCTGCACTTTCTTCTGTATAAGGCTTCAAATGGCGACATTTTGCAAACTGGCTTGATAACTATTGTTGTACGAAAACTCTGCATAGGGCAAACACTTGTCCCACTTGGCACCATAAGTCAAGTCACAAGCTCTTAGCATATCCTCAAGAATTTGATTCACACGCTCAATCTGTCAATCAGTTTGAGGGTAAAAAGCAGTACTGAATCTAAGATGGGTTCCCATGGCTTCATATAGACTCTACCAAAACCGAGAGGTAAACTGGGTTCCTGAAGGACCATGTGGAGGTCCATCCATGTTTGTGATGAGTATTAGACTTTATTTGAGCAAGGTGTGCTCAAGTTTGAGTTTGATTTGGATTGATTTTCAAAATGAAGCATTTTGAGTTGTCTCTGCCAGGAGTGGCAGTATCGGTCTTATGGACGCGGTAGTGATGAGTTGGATGGTTTATTGCATATCATTGTGGGCATTGCTATGTGAGGAGTTTCCTTGTTTTTGATGGTTGCAGGACGACGGTGCTAGGTCATGGTGAGGCGAAGGATGACCGGGACTAGGCGAGGAGCGTCGGAGGTCCAGACGGTTGGGAGATCGCCGGAAGATGTTCGGAGATGGAGTCCGGGCAAGTCAAGAAGACAAGGAAAGGAGTTGATGTTAGCTAGAGGCCGCGTGGATCAATGAGGGCCGTCAGATTGAGGTCTAGTTGATAGGTTAGCGGGTCTAGGTAGTATGCTTTGAAAACCGTGCAAGAAAACCCGGTATGTGTGTGGGTTTTGGGTTAGCCCTTGCATGGCTGTGTGTGTGGGTTAATCCTAGCCCTTAGATGAGTGCTCTAGGGTTGAGGGACTCATCCAAGGGTGGTAGGTGGCCCAAGAGTAGTATAAATAGGGGTGGGGGGTAGCCTCCTTCCCTTGAAGGTTTTGAGGTTTGTGAATGCTCCTTTGAGCTTTGCCCACATGAAAGTGAGGCTTTGTAACCTCTCCTTCCAGAAATGAAAGTTTTATCCATCCATCTCTGATTTTATTTTGCGCATTTACATTATGTCTTTACTTTACGCAATTTAAATTCAGCATTTACTTTCCCGCAATTACATTCTCGCAATTTACTTTCACGCAATTTGGATTTGCCTCCCCTCCTTCTAAATGCTGTTGATCTTAGATGTTTTGAGTGTGTTCATATGGTTTTACATCCCTTTTGCACTCTTGGATTGAGTAGAGAACATCTTTTCTTTCAAGTTCCAACTTTGTTCAGAACTTGTTCTTTGCACAGCATTTAGTATTTGATTTTTATAAAAATATAAAAAAATCCTTATTAAGTGATTCTTACTGGAGACGGTGCGGGACTCTGATATCCACTTGCAGAAAATATTTTGAGTTCACTTGTTGCACCGTTTGGGCGCCATGAGGTGAACACCGAGCCCCAAACTTTCTGCTCGAAGTTCTTGACTAACTGTGTTCTTTGATTTTTCCTGTTTTTTATGTAAGGCTTTTTGAGGATAAATTTGGTGGCGTTCTTCATGACTCTGATTTTCACAGGGAGAAAAATTCTCAAAATTTTGTGAGCTGTATAAACCCACCAACCTCTTGTTCAAATTGAGGACAAGTTCTGGAAATTCTGCTTTTGCTTTTCAGAAAGTGACTTTTGTTATTTGAATTGATGTTCTTTCTAAAAGCAAGAGTTGGATTGATTCCTCTTTATCTTGGACACTAGACAACCAGGATTGTGACTCAAAAATCCCCACATATTTTATGGTACTTATCCATGCAAGCTTGGGGTACACATAGTTGTCTAGTTTTTCGGGTTTTTCACGATTTCCTTTGAGCGATCTTGTCGAGGTTTTAGTTGGAGTATTTTGGGGGAAAATTTATTTGCGACCATTCACCCCCCCTCTGTTCGCCATCTCGGTCCTTCAATTGGTATCAGAGCCGGTTTTGCTCTTCCATAGATCTTGATCGGTCTCAAGAGCCATGGCGATGGACAAGTATTCCACCAAGCCTCCCATTTTTTCTGGATTCGATTTTCCATTTTTGAAGTCGCGCATGGAGTCATACATCACTGCCCAGGGCTTCCTGATATGGCAGAAGGTTAAACTCCCATATGAGGTTCTGCGATGAAAGCGTCACGGCCGCAATATGGGCGACGTTGAGGCGAATGCTAAGGCAAGGAACATCCTCATACGTAGTCTTAGCGCGATGAGTATGACATGATTTCTCACCTTCGTTACGCTCATGAGATTTGGGTGACCCTCGGTGCTTACCATGAGGGCACTACCCAAATCAAGATGGTTCGACAGGACCAATTCAAGCGTGAGTTCAACAAGTTTGAACAGCATGCTGGTGAGAGTCTTGATGAGTGTTTCGGTCGTTTTACCAAGATCTTGAGCGATTTTTGAGCAGTTGGTTGTATATACCCTGACTCGGATAATGCTCGATATTTCTTGACCGCACTCGATTTGCGTGTTTGGGAGATGAAGGTGACCACCATCAAGGACACCACCGACTTGTCGACTCTGACTCTTGACGGGCTTTATTCCCGCCTTAAGACTCATGAGATCGATGTCGTCTCACGGAAGACGAAATCTCAGTCGATGGCCTTGGTCACCGATCCCATTGGATCTTCTTCTTCTGATCCTTCTATTTGTTTCTCTCTTTCCGCCCTTTGTGAACTAAGCGATGACCAACTGGAAAAACTTCCAGAAAATGAGCTTGCTCTTCTCGCTCGCAAGTTTTCTCATGCATACAAGAGGGTGAGAGAGAGAAAGAGAGGTGGCATGATCACATGCTTCGAGTGTGGTGGCCTCAACCACATTCGGGCTAATTGCTCCAAACTGGAGAAACCTAAGAATGATGTCGACGGTTCGGCAAAGAACGACAACATCGACAAGAACCGCAACAAGAAGCCTCCAGTTCGTGAGCCGACGCGTGAGAAGAAGTACCGCAACTTCTCCAAGAACAAGAAGCTCTCCCACCGCGTCCTCGTTGCGCTTGACGACATCAACATCTCCGACACGGAGACATGGAGCGACGTGGGCGAGGATGATCCGCAAGAGAAGAAAGGCGGCGACGACTTCTCCGGCATGTGCTTCATGGCCGACGCCAACGGCATCAGCGACTCAGCTGACAAATGACACGGATGAGGTACCCACCTACGACGAGTTAAATGATGCCTTCTGTAAATTAGGCAAGTTTCATGCTAAGGCTAGGTCGAGGTGTTCTGAGTTAGAGAAGGAAGTAGGTACCTTGACTCGGGAGTTAGCTTCACTTAGATCTTCTCCCTCCCGAGACACTGATGACTGTGTTCTCTGTGATGCTGTTCTTGTGGAGTTGGAGAACCTAAGGACAATACATGATAGTGTGCTTGCTGAACTTGATGGTCTTAGGTTGAAGAATGCTAGCACTAGTTCTGTTGATGCTATTCCTGTTGAGGCTAGTTTTCTTCATGCTCACTCCACTCCATCATGCTCTAATTGCCCTAAATTGCTTGTTGAAATTGATGCCATGAGTTCACACCTTAAAAAGCTTTCTGCTAGAAATGATGAACTTGAATTGCATCCTTCTAAGGACCCAGTCAGCTCATGTGAGGGCTGTAGGCAACTAAAACTTAACAATGATGCTTCGAATGTCAAGTGTGATGAACTTGCTAAGGACTTACTAGTTAAGTCAAAATCTGGTTGCCTGCTGTGTGCTGGGGTTAAGGATGATGTGGATCAAATCCATGTCGAGCTTAGGAAGAAGTTAGAAGACCAAATCCTTAGGATTAGAGACGCTCCTTGCGTTTCTTGTGAGGCCCTCAAGATTGAGGCAGCCGTGCTGAGGGAACAAAAAGCATGTGCTGAGAGATCTTCTCATTCTGGTTCTTCTTCTTCCTCTCCTTCCCCCTGTTCTTCTTGTGATTCTTTCTTTCGAGATTGCCAGTATCTTATGAGCACTCTCGAGAAGTTTGTTGGAGGCAAGAAGAAGCTCAATCTTATTCTAGACCAATCCAAGATTAGTAGATTCAATCAAGGTCTAGGATTTGATCCCATGGAGCACGCTCGGGCACATCCTCCCACCATTGTGCGTGGCTCCAAGAGTGGTGAGATTGTGGTAGCTCCCAGAGTGAGTACCATCGTGTTTAGGTCTGCTGGGGTTGTCTATAGGACTTCTGACCAGAAGGGTGTACTCCTATTGCTTCTGCCTCTAGCATGGCGAAGTACATATGCACCTTCTGTAAGAAGGATGATCACCTAGTAGATTTACCTTGAGCGCCAAGATCACTCGGCGTGGCGTGTTGTCGCTCTTAGGGGTATTCGTGGTCATCCCGGACTTTGAGTGCTCCTAAGACACACACCGCTTCTAGACAAAGTTAGAGAGTCGCTGCTTTTGGGCAGCGTCGGGACTCGGTTTTCATCTTTGGTTCTTGAGTTTTAGTCTTGGAGCTGTTCAGAGTCGGTCTCTCCGCCGTCCTCTTGATATTCCTCGTTTTTCTCATCGAGGTAGATATCAGCGGCGTGATGTGTTTTCTGGTAGGAGTTTTAGGCAGCTTCACTGGGGTGGTTCGGCTTTTGCACCACGGCATGCCAACCCAGTTTCAGCTCCTAGATCATCTACTAGAGTTGCTACTGATCTTGTTCGGGTTAAATGTTAGAGAGATACTCGAGTCCAGTCTTCTTCTGTAACTGGTACTCTGAGGAGTCGTATGGTTCAGTATTGGGTTCCTAAGTCTTCACTCTATCCCAGTACTGAGTCATCTTTCTCTCTTGTGTCTTGATCAGGTTCGTCGGACGGGGAAGGAAGATGTTTGGATTGTCGACTCTGGTTGTTCTCGTCATATGACCGGAGATTCACGATGGTTCTCTTCCCTAGTCCGAGCCCCCGGTGATGAGTTAATCACTTTTGGGGATGCCTCTTCAGGTAGAGTCATTGCTAAAGGTACCATTTGCATTAATGACAATTTCATTCTTAAAGATGTTGCCTTAGTAAGTAAGCTGCAATACAATTTGCTTTCTGTTTCTCAGCTTATTGAAGACTCTTTCGAGGTGAGTTTTAAGAGTAATGCCTGTAGAGTGCTCGATTCATCAGGAGGGTTAGTTTGCGGGATTTCTAGATTTGGGAGAGTCTTCCGTGCTGATTTTTCTGTTTCTTCTGGAGACTCTCTTCGGTGTTTGATTGCTTTAGAGTCCCGTGATCTCTCCTTCTGGCATAGGAGACTTGGTCACATTGGATTTGATCATTTGACCCGAGTTAGCAGCCACGATCTCATTCGTGGTTTGCCCAAACTCAAAATAGTCAAAGGCTTAGTTTGCTCTCCCTGCCGACATGGCAAGATGGTTGCTGCTTCTCATCCCCGATCCTTTGTTGTGATGGTGATGCACCAGGACAGCTTTTACATGTGGACACCTTTGTTGGTCGGCTAGAGTGCGATCGATGGGTGGGAAGTGGTATGTTCTTGTCATTGTTGATGATTTTTCGAGGTATTCTTGGGTGTTTTCATGTCCTCGAAGGATGAGACTTTTACCCATTTTAGGGTTTGGTTCATAGGTTGTCTTTTGAGCTCCTGGTGCCCTCGAGCTATCTGTGATGACAATGGTACGGAGTTCAAGAACTCGTATTTTGAGAGTTTCGTGTGGAGTCTGGTTTAGAGCATCAGTTCTCCTCTCCCTCGCCCCTCGGCAAAATGGCGTAGTGGAAAGGAAGAACAGGACCACAGTAGAAATGGCGGGACGATGCTAGATAGTCTGATACTCTTAGGAAGTTTTGGGTGAGGATATAGCTCTTGCTTGCCATGTTTCTAATCGTGTATTTTTGAGAGCACATTTGCACCGCACTTTTACGAGTTGAGGTATGGCGAAAGCCAGGTGTTTCTCTTTTTCATGTGTTTGGTTGCAAGTGTTTTATTTTGAAGTCTGGTAACCTGGATAAGTTTGAGTCTCGTTCTTCTGATGGTATCTTTCTGGGTTATTCGACTTCATCTCGTAGCTATAGGGTCTGGAGTTGCGATGCGCATAGGATCATAGAGACCTGTAAAGTGACCTTTGATGAGGCTAGCCCAGGAGCTAGACCCGATATTTTAGGCTCTTCTTCTTCCTCCGAAACCATCTTTGTAGAGGATGAGGATGATGGAGATGATGGTGTTCCACCTGATCAAGTCCCCTCTACACCTGAGGTGCCTCCTGTTTCCATTTCTGCACCTCAGGAAGGCCAGCCCTTACCTTCTGACTCTCATTCAGCTAGTGGCTCTGCTCCTACCTCTTACATGCATGAGGTAGAGGCCATACGCTCGGACCTCCTGTCATATTCAGCATTCTCATCCACCTGATCAAATCATCGACGATCTGTTTGAGCGAGTCACTCGCTCAAAATCAGGTTTGTCCAGTTTTTGCCTTCACTCTGCCTTTGTTGCCTCGTTTGAGCCGAAGGATGTGACTCATGCATTATCTGACGAGTCTTGGACTAATGCTATGTATGAGGAACTTGAAAACTTCGAGAGGAACAAAGTCTAGCAGCTTGTAGAACGTCCATCTGGTCATAATGTCATTGGGACCAAGTGGGTGTTCAAAAACAAGCAGAGTGAGGATGGGGTTGTCATTCGCAACAAGGCTAGGCTAGTTGCACAGGGCTTTTCTCAGGTTGAGGGTCTTGACTTTGAGGAGACCTTTGCCCCTGTAGCTAGACTAGAGGCTATTAGGATCCTGCTTGCATTCTCTGCATCCCGGGGCTTCAAACTCTATCAAATGAATGTCAAGAGTGCATTCCTCAATGGCTATATTGAGGAAGAGGTTTATGTCAAACAACCTCCAGGATTTGAGAACCCTAAGTTTTCGAGTCATGTATACAAGATTTCTAAAGCTCTGTATAGACTCAAGCAGGCCCCCAGAGCATGGTATGAGAGGCTCAAGTCTTATCTTCTCAGCCATGACTTCAAAATGGGCGTAGTAGACAAGACTCTATTCATCAGACACCATGAGTCGTATTTTCTTCTCGTCCAGATTTATGTGGACGATATCATTTTTGGTGGCTCGTCTCATTCGCTTGTGTCTCAGTTTTCTGAGGTGATGAGCACAGAGTTTGAGATGAGTATGATGGGCGAGTTGATTTGGCTTCCAAATCAAGCAGACTCGGGAGGGTACTTTCTTGGATCAAGGCAAGTATACCCGTGACCTCCTGAGGCGCTTCGATATGTCTGATGGGAAGCCAGTGATGACTCCTATAGCCACCACTGCTGTCCTCAAGCCCGATGAGGATGGTGAGCCTACTGATCAAAAGGAGTTTCGGAGCATGATCGGCTCCCTCTTGTACCTCACTGCTTCGAGGCCAGACATACATTTCGCTGTGTGTCTGTGAGCTCAATTTCAAGCTTCTCCTCGCGCCTCTCACCGCCAGGCGGTCAAGCGCATCTTCAGGTACCTTCGTGCTACCATTGATTATGGTATTTAGTACTCTTCTTCTTGTCTATCTCTTAGAGCCTTTTTTGATGCCGACTTTGCTGGCTGTAGGATAGATAGGAAGAGCACTTCTAGCACTTGCCAATTCATTGGCACTTCTCTTGTTTCTTGGTCATCTAGGAAGCGATGCAGGGTTGCCTGATCCACCGAGGCCGAGTATGTTCTTTGCGACCGATTGTTGTAGCCAAGTTCTCTGGATGAGATCGACCTTGCGGTACTTTGGGTTAGAGATAGAGAGTGTGCCACTTTTATGTGACAACACTTCTGCTATTTGCATTGCTAAAAACCCAGTGCAACATTCCCGGACCAATCACATTGATATTAGATATCACTTCCTTAGAGACCATGTGGAGAAGGGAGATATCGCGCTTGATTCAGAGAGAGTGACCTTGATTAGCGATATCTTCACCAAGCCTTTGAATAGCTCCAGATTTGTTGCCTTGAGGAGTGAGCTTGGAGTCGTGAGCCCTTATGGCCTTTCGTGAGGGGGAGCTGGTTTGTATATTATGTATTATATGTTTTCTTCTAGCTTTTCTTTTCTTTGTATTTCTTTTTTATGACTTTGGGCTTGTTTTCTTGAGTTGAGTTCACTCACATAGACTTCTTGCATGCCTTCCATGGACCTCTTATCTTGTGCTTTAGGTTGTTATCATGCGTGATTAGCTGTTCTCTCTTCTCTCTAGGTTGAGTTCCCTCACAGTCTTATAAGTCTAGCGGTATTGGGCCTCCAGGTAGAGGCAGTGCATGTGCACTCCTTGGTTGGGATCTAGAGTCGACTTCCTATGTCGATCCTTTGGGAAGATAAGAGCGAGTCTAAGCCGTAGTGAGTCTCTTATATCTTTTCTATGCTCTATAGCCATCCGGTTTTGCGGTTTCTCGACTTCTTCTCCTCATTACATTTTTACGGTTATTATTGAGTTCATTCGGTTTTCTTTGTGCCTAATCTTGATAATAACTCAACTTTAACCAGATTTGAGCTTAAAATTGATTCATTTGTTGAGGGGGAGTTTGGGAATCTGTTCGTGCATTACATATAGACTGCATTTCCTGTTTAATGAGCTTTGTCTATTATGCAATTGATTTCTTCTTCATGCTATACACCATGCTACATCATATGGAGGAAATCACTAGCTTAGATATGTTCAAGTTCATTTAACTTGCTAAGCTAAAAAAAATGAAATAAGCCTTAAATGAAAAACTTGATGAAACTTGTTGCTTTTACTTGCTAGGTTTCTTCTCTAGAGGTTTGTGCCATAATTTGAGAAATTTTGGAGTTCTCTAGAGTCCCTATAGCAACTTGGGTGAAACTAGTTTGATCCATGCTAGAGTCCTTCAATTGCTCATAAATCATTGTGCTAAAAATGAAAATTAAACAAAATTGACTCTTCTTGTGCACATACGACTCAACACCTTGTATTCACAAGACCGCTTCCGATTGCACTTGGGATGAACTTAGAATACATCGTGTTTGACCTAGACCATCCTCTTAAGAGTTCATCTTGAGATGGTCGCATACGGCTTGAGTCAATTGGTTGTCAAAAGAAAATGCAAATAAATTAAAAACAAAGACATATGTGGGTAAAGAATGCAAATAATGTCAAACATTTGCACCCCGCTATGTCTTGTATGATGATAAATCAAAATTTGCATTAAGTGATAAATGAGCCCGAAGGACCTTGTATGCTCTTCTAGATTCCCCAAAGTGTTGAGTAGGTTGAACTTTAGGTTTTCCTTTGATCCTTCGAGTGGCTATTCTTCTATTTTTGAAACTAAAGCTAAGTGTTGCACTTGTCAAATCTTGCTAAAAATAAAATATTCAAAACTAAGCTCGTATTTGCACTTGGACATGTCTTAGTTTAGTCATCTTCTGAAATTGACAAGCTTGGCGTAATATCCTTCCATTTTGATCAATTGGATAATCTTCAAATCTCTTTCGATTGCATTTTATGCATACATAAAAAAAATTGATGCCTATATTGCCAAAAGGGGGAGAAAACGTAGAAAAGGCATCACTAAAAAGATAAAAATGTGAATGCTTATTTGGTTATTATGATCTTTGTAAAACTATGCTACTACTTACATTTGGATCATAATCTCATAATCACATTTGACATGTTTAGTTGGATTTTAGAGTTTTTGTTGAAAACTTGCTCTTTCTTAAATTTAACTCTAAATCTAAATTCCTCTTCGTCAACTTGGTCATGGTTCTAATTTCTATCTTTGGACCAAGTTTGACTTTACAACTAAAAATTGCTTTCTTCTTCATTTTCTTCAAACTCAAATTTATGCCTTTTTGTGTGGTTTGTCAATATACTCATCAAGGGGGAGATTGAAGGACCATGTGGAGGTCCATCCATGTTTGTGATGAGTATTTGACTTTATTTGAGCAAGGTGTGCTCAAGTTTGAGTTTGATTTGGATTGATTTTCAAAATGAAGCATTTTGAGTTGTCTCTGCCAGGAGTGGCAGTACCAGTCTTATAGACGCGGTAGTGATGAGTTGGATGGTTTATTCCACATCATTGTGGGCATTGCAATGTGAGGAGTTTCCTTGTTTTTGATGGTTGCAGGACGACGGTGCTAGGTCATGGTAAGGCGAAGGATGACCGGGACTAGGCGAGGAGCGTCGGAGGTCCAGACGGTTGGGAGATCGCCGGAAGATGATCGGAGATGGAGTCCGGCCAAGTCAAGAAGACAAGGAAAGGAGTTGATGCTAGCTAGATGCGCGTGGATCAATGAGGGCCGTCGGATTGAGGTCTAGTTGATAGGTTAGCGGGTCTAGGTAGTATGCTTTGAAAACCGTGCAAGAAAACCCGGTATGTGTGTGGGTTTTGGGTTAGCCCTTGCATGGCTGTGTGTGTGGGTTAATCCTAGCCCTTAGATGAGTGCTCTAGGGTTGAGGGACTCATCCAAGGGTGGTAGGTGGCCCAAGAGTAGTATAAATAGGGGTGGAGGGGTAGCCTCCTTCCCTTGAAGGTTTTGAGGTTTGTGAATGCTCCTTTGAGCTTTGCCCACATGAAAGTGAGGCTTTGTAACCTCTCCTTCCAGAAATGAAAGTTTTATCTATCCATCTCTGAATTTATTTTGCGCATTTACATTATGTCTTTACTTTACATAATTTAAATTCAGCATTTACTTTCCATAATTACATTCTCGCAATTTACTTTCACGCAATTTGGATTTGCCTCCCCTCCTTCTAAATGCTGTTGATCTTAGATGTTTTGAGTGTGTTCATATGGTTTTACATCTCTTTTGCACTCTTGGATTGAGTAGAGAACATCTTTTCTTTCAAGTTCCAACTTTGTTCAGAACTTGTTCTTTGCACAACATTTAGTATTTGATTTTTATAAAAATATAGAAAAATCCTTTTTAAGTGATTCTTATTGGAGGAGGTGCGGGACTCTGATATCCACTTTCAGAAAATATTTTGAGTTAACTTGTTGCACCGTTTGGGCGCCATGAGGTGAAAACCGAGCCCCAAACTTTCTGCTTGAAGTTCTTGACTGACTGTGTTCTTCAATTTTTTCTGTTTGTTCTGTAAGGATTTTTGAGGAGAACTTTGGTGGAGTTCTTCGCGACTCTGATGTTCATAGGGAGAAAAATTCTCAAAATTTTGTAAGCTGTATAAACCCACCAACCTCCTGTTCAAATTGAGGAAAAGTTCTGGAAATTCTGCTTTTGCTTTTCTGAAAGTGATTTTTGTTATTTGAATTGATGTTCTTTCTAAAAGCAAGAGTTGGATTGATTCCTCTTTATCTTGGACACTAGACAACCAGGATTGTGACTCAAAAATCCCCTCATATTTTATGGTACTTATCCATGGAAGCTTGGGGTACACATAGTTGTCTAGTTTTTCGGGGGTTTCACGATTTCCTTTGAGCGATCTTGTCGAGGTTTTTGTTGGAGTATTTTGGGGGAAAATTTATTTGCGACCATTCACCCCCCCTCTGTTCGCTATCTCGGTCCTTCAGTTCCTTTATTAGACACTATCTTCTTAGGCACTCTATGAAGACTGATAATCCTTGAAATATACAATTCTGCCAATTTATCTCCTTCATAAATAGTCTTAACTGGAATGAAGTGTGCTACCTTAGTCAACCAATCCACTTTACCCAGATAGAATCATAACCTGCTTGGGTCTTAGGAAATCCGGTAAAAAAATCCATACCAATTTCTTCCCACTTCGACTCTGAATCTTCAGTGGCTGTAGCAATTCCGCTAGCCTCTGATGCTCTGCCTTGACCTTTTGGCAGACATCACAAAGTACGTCATATTCCGCAATCTCATGCTTCATGCTGGGCCACCAATACCCCTCTTTAAGGTCTTGATACATCTTGGTACTTCCAGGATGAATGGAGTATAAAGTTTCAGCGCTTCTTTAAGTAACAGCTCCTTGAGTTCTTTCTTATCTGGTACGCAAGTATGCTTCTCATACCAAACGGTACCTTGTTCATCTTTGGTGAAACCTGGGGCTTTTCCTTTCTTCATATTGCTATTAATCTCCTTGATATCGGTATCATCAACCTATGCTTCTCGGACATGATCTTCCAATGTAGGGCGTACTTCCAAGGTAGCCAAGTAACCTTCTTGTACCACTTCCAAATTACGCTTCTGAAGTTACTCATATTGTGCTGGCTGACTTTCCTTAATCATCAGGGTATTACAATAGCTCTTTCTTCTCAAAGCATCAGCTACGACATTGGCTTTGCCTGGATGATAATGAATTCCAATGTCATAGTCTTTGATCAATTCTAACCACCTTCTTTGTCTCATATTGAGGTCGGCTTGGGTGAAAATATACTTTAAACTCTTATGATCAGTGTAAACCTCACAACGATTTCCGATGAGGTAATGATGCCAAATCTTTAAAGCATGCACTACGGCTGCCAATTCCAAATCATGGGTAGCGTAGTTGACTTCATGTGGCCTTAGTTGTCATGAAGCATACGCTACAACTTTCTTATCTTGCATAAACACACATCCAAGTCCTTGTCGGGAAACATCACAAAATATCTCAAAATTCTTTTTGATATCTGGTAGGATAAGCACTGGGGCAGTTGTCAAACACTTTTTTAACTCTTGGAAACTCTGCTGACACTCTGGTGTCCAAACGAATTTCTTATCCTTCTTTCAGAGCTGAGTGAGCTGTCTAACTTTTATGGAAAATCCTTCTATGAAACGGAGATAATATCCCGCCATTCCGAGAAAACTTTGGATTTGGGGTACCGTCTTGGGTGACGTCTTGGGTGATTCCCAACTTAGCACATCATGTACCTTACCAGGGTCAACAACGACTCCTTCTGTTGATATGACATGTCCTAGAAAAGCAACTTTTTTCATCCAGAACTCACATTTACTAAACTTTGCATAAAGCTGGTTTTCTCTTAGCTTCGTCAAAACTTGGCGCAAGTGATCGTCATGTTCTTCCTCACTTTTGGAGTAGACTAGAATGTCATCAATGAAGACAATAACAAACTTATCCAAATATTCCATGAATACTTTATTCATCAGGGTCATGAAGTAGGCAGGGGCATTGGTCAATCCAAAGGACATCACGATATACTCATACTGGCTATACCGAGTTATAAAAGCTGTTTTGGGAATATCCTCTTGACGAATCTTCAATTGATGGTAACCTGATCTCAAGTCAATCTTTGAGAACACTCCGGTTCCTTGGAGTTGGTCAAATAAATCATCAATCCTTGGTAAAGGGTACTTATTCTTGATGGTGACCTCATTGAGAGAACGATAATTTATGCACATTTGCTGAGTACCATCTTTATTTTCAACTAGAAGAACTGGGGCTCCCCATGGTGAAGAACTTGGTCGCACAAAACCTTGATCTTGCAGCTCTTTAATCTGTCCCTCCATTTCAGCTAACTCATTAGCAGGCATCCTATAAGGTCACTTGGAGATAGGTGGAGTTCTATGAACTAGCTCGATCAGAAATTCTATATCTCGGTCTGTGGCGTGCAAGGCAACTCATCTAGAAACACATTAGGAAACTCTCTGATGACTAGCACATCTTCCAAACTTATTCCTTTAGCACTGCAAACTTTTATTCCTTTAGACTGATCTATAGCAGCTTGAAACTTTAACTTAGCTCCACTTAGACTAGCATCAAAGCTTGCTTCCTTGGGCAATTGTTGGCATAATGACTAAGTTTATGACAGTTGAAACACGTGACTCCTGCAGCTGGTTTATTGGTCCTTTGCGGTGGATTGCTTTTGTTGCTGAAGTTGCGATTCTTGAAGCAGCTGGGTGAGGTGCTGGTGCAGGTGTTCTGAATGCAGTCGAAGAAGTAAAACAAGCAGGCTGAGTGAACTTGTTATGGTATTCGCTCACTGTCATCCCTTCTTGCTTGAGTTCACGGAACTCATTCTTCTTCATCTCTACTTTTCCATCTGGGATATGAGAGTGGCGAAAAGAAGTGGAAAACTCTGCCCATGTGATGGTCTAGGGTCATCATGGGTGGCACTGTAGTTCTCCCACCTCAGCGATGGTGGCTTCCAACTGATGAGCGGCATAGAGAAGCTTTTCACGATTTGTGCAATAAGAATGGCTAGCTTCTTCTCAATAGAGCGGATCCAATCATCTGCGTCCAATGGTTCGGAAGGATTGGAGAAAGTAGGCGAGCGAGTCCTCATGAATTCTGCCAGCTTGGACTGCGGACGAGCTTGAGGAGGTGCAGCGGCAGCTTGGTTCTGCTGGTTCAACAGGTTGACCAGGGCAACTGTAGTCTAGTTTTGCTGATTTATCATGTTGTTCATATTCTGCATCATTGTGTTCATAAGCTGAGTCTGAGCTGCCAAAAAGTGTCCCATGTTCTGATCTGTCACTGCAGGTGCTAGTGGTGCATTGGGGTTGGGGATGGCGTTGGCACTGGCACTAGCATTGGCATCCATTGGCGAACTGCGATCGGCTCCAGAACAATAGCAAGAAGGTTGATACTCACTCTGGGGTAGATCCAAGGGTTTGATAAGTAAGAGGGAAATGAAATAGACAAGTGGTAAGGACATCTAGGGGAGAAGGTAATACCCTAGGACAAAAGTCAACAAGGGACATAGCCGAAAAGGCTACAAAATAAAGAGGCAAATAAATCTTTCAACTTGAGGTATGGTTGCAACACCGTGCTTGGGGCAAGTGTACAACATACCAGGACACAAGCAATGAAAATCCTAATATACGCGGACTAAACGTAACTAAACTAAAAGGGGATAACATGCTCAAACACTACTGAGCACGAAAAACCTATCTTATATCGTAGTCTTCTTGGATATATCTTTGATGGCTTGATCATCGTCTCCCTTGATTTGATTCCTTGCAGAAGACAAGAGGCTTTGAGAAGTTTCATGAGATAAGATCAATTTAAATTTCAAAGCAATATTTCAGCAAAGGAGAGGGATAAGAACGTAGGAATAAGATGAGAGGAGACGAAAACTATAAAATACCAAGTAGTTGGTTTGATTTAGAAAATAGTTTTGAAGACCATGCTAACTAGGATAGCGACCTACAGTCGATATTGCTCTGATACCATCTCTGTCGGGACCCGGATTTGCAAATCTGAAACCCTCTGTGTATATTGCACTAGTCCAGGATCACGCTAGTGCACACAGTGGAATAATAGATGAAACAGTATTAACTTTAGACAACAAGAACTCCCCCGTTCACATCCCAACAATTCCACATTCCCATATTTCATGAAACACTCTATACCTCGTGTGAAATTCCCAGGCTTGTCCATGACCGCGGACACGGCTATTCGAATAGTTTTACACTCTGTAAATATTGTACAACTTTACCCACAAGACATGATCATCTCTTTGTGCAGCGCAATTAGCACACTTCCTTTGGTGTGCCGTAGAGAGATCATAACAAAGCCTTTACAATGCTTGTCTAAACTCGGTACTGCCCGCTAAGGTTTTGCCCCGCAGGGCCCCCTTTTGTGCCTTGAGAATCTACCCGTCTATCCCGGACCCCACACCACCAATTAGCAGTACTCACTGCTAGACATTGCAAATTAATCAGCTAGTTCTATCCATACCAGACTTGTGGTAGTATGGTTAGGCCCATTTCAATGGCGTACAAGATTAAGTCCTTAAGTTGTCTCAGGCAAGACATCCACATCCCAATGTGCTAGAAAGCGCCCCCTTTACTGCACGATCACTTGCCCGAGGAAAAACAACTTTGTTCAACCAAGACCAATGGCAAACCCTACCATGGTACAACAAATTTTACAACAGTGGCTATCGGCAACAATTCAATATCTCATTAAGTCAAGATTAACATTATTCAACATGTGATATGAATCCCATCGTACAACTAAGCATGTCTAAGTATAGCTACGATAACGCAATGTTGGTAGTATGATTATATCCAACTAGTAATGTCCCAACCTAGGTTTAACAATGGATACATGGCATCCCAATAATCAAGGTGGCATAATGTCAACTAGGTATATAGCTATTCTCAACAAATAATCATTGTACAGAAATAGTATGCAATTGTATAAAGTAAAGTACTTTTGTAAACATAGTTTCAATATGATCAAAGGTTACAACTTGCCTTGCTAATCTAGTGCTGAGTCTTGGTCTTTGAAGTCTCCATTTGCTCCCTCGAAAATTAACGTCTACCGAAAAAGAAAGCATTGAAACCAAATAAATACAAAACATAGACTCAAACAAGCTTAGAACTAAAAATAAATGGCTCTGGAAGGTAGAGCTTGATTTTAGAAAAATTTAGAAATTTGAATCGCCTCAATCGGAGTTCATATGTGGGAGAATGGGCCTGTGGAAAAATAAATCAGAGAAAATAGAAAAAAATATTTTTCTGGAATTATTTTTCTCAAGAAAAACAGATTTCTTGCCCAATCGCTAACGTCATCGGGTTCACGATAGACCGAGTCCAACAAACCTAACTAGGGCTGATGTCATCGATGACATGGCGGCTCAGCTGACGCAACGCTGACGCGGCGTAGACGTGGGCAGAGAGGTTGACGTGGCTGCGCACGTGGCCAAATCCGGAACACTCGCGGTCGATCGGACGGTCGAAAGCTAGCGAAGGAGGACGACGGCGAGTAGTGGTGCTATTCAGCCGGAGTCGAGGGAGACGACATGGAACGCGGCGGAAGTTTACCAAATCGGGCGCAAAACCTAATTGGGAAACTTGAAGAGCTCAGCGCGATGAACCCAAAGGGACAAACGGCACTGGCGGCGAAGATAGATGCGGCAGAAGGCTTCGGGCATGGTGACGAACTTCGGGGAGCACGGGCGAAGTGATGGCGGGATCTCAGGCGACGAGAAGGAGGGCAAAAGAGGTGGCGCGGAGAGGAGAACCTCGGGCGGGGGTTGGCGGCGGCATAAATAGCCTGGGGAGGTATGTAGGGAGAGGAATCCGAGAGCGGCGGCGTGCGGCGCGCGAACTCCTGGCGGCTAGGGTTAGGGTTTCCAGGTCGGCGACGTGGGCGACGTGGTTGCATCGTAGCCGCACGCGTGTTGTGGATCCAATTGTCCACGCAGCGTGGGCTAGCGTGCTGCGAACAACGAGGAAGATGGGCTGCAGAGAGGAGGCGGGCTGAGCGAAGCGGGAATAGGAGCGTGCGGGAAAAACAGGTCGAGCAAAATTGATTCGGCCCGGAACCGATTTTCAGAATAAAAACCATTTTTCCCAATTAATAAAATTTTACAAATTCAAATAAGAGCTAATAAATTCAAATAAATATCAAATAAATTCAGAAAAATCTCCAAAAAATATAGAAATTTTTTACTTTGATGAATAGTGTAGTCAAATTAAATCCTTTCATTAATAGAAAATCAAATTAAGCTTGGATTAATTCAGGGGAAATTGCAAATGGTTCATTTTTAAATCCAAACATTCCAAAACTCAAATTTTGGGATGTTACACGATGGAGAGAAATACATCTCAAGATTACATAGAGTCATCACTACATCAGCCTGCAGTGCATCTAGTGCTTCGGGATCGATGACCATCTAAGAAATTATGTTAAAGAAATAACACAGTCTCGTGATTGTCTCCCGGACGTTGACAAGCAAAATACTTCTAATTGCCATAGGGAACATTTGTGTCATCAGCACTTGACAATCATGAGACTTCATGCCAATTAATTTCAAATCTTGCATCGAAACAAGTCTCTTCATGTTAGAGGAGTAACTGGACGGAATTTTTACACTATGCAAGCACTAGCACATTTCAGTTCTCTCGGCCTTGGACAAAGTGTGACAAACAGGTTTGCAGTATGTTCGGCCTGTATCGGTCTCTTTCAGTGCTAACTCAGGTCTTATGCCCATATCGACCAAGTCAAGCCGTGCATTGATAGTATCCTTTGTTTTACCTTTAATATTGAATAAGAGACTAATCAAGATATCACAGACATTCTTCTCTACGTGCATCACATCGATACAGTGCCGAACTTCTAGGTGCTCCCAATAAGGTACGTCCCAAAATATTAATCTCTTCTTCCACATGCTCTTCTCACGGGACCTCGATTTACGTCCCTTTCTAAACGCAACATCCAAGTTCTTAACCATATCATGAATATCTATCCCACTTAAAGGCTTTAGAGCTGAACCGTCTTCGTTCGTTCCATCGAATTGTTTTTTCATCTTGCGGTATGGGTGATTCCTCCAAAGGAACCTACGGTGATGCATGTAAATGGTTTTGCACAAGTCATTCAGCCACACACTCTCGGTATTATCTAAGCAGTGAGTGCAGGCTTTGGTTCCTTTTGTACTCTGGCCTGATAGGTTATCAAGGGTAGGGTAATCATTTATGGTGCAGAACAAAAGGCAATGCAAAGTGAAGTTCTCTCGTTTGTACGCATCCCATACCTGTACCCTAGGAAACAATAGTGTTTTCAGATCTTCCACTAGTGGTGCAAGGTACACATCAATATCGTTTCTAGGTTGTTTCGATGCTTGGATAAATACAGACAATAAAATGTACTTCCGCTTTATAAACAACCAAGGAGGAAGGTTGTAGATACAGAGATTCACTAGCGAGGTGCTATGCTAGCTGCTCATGTTACCGAAAGGATTCATTCCATCTGTACTCAATCCAAACCCTATATTCCTCGAATCCGCACCGAATTCGTGAAACCTCCTATCGATGTTTCTCCACTAGATGGAATCAGCAGGGTACCTTAGCATTCCATCGTTCTTACACTCCTTCGAGTGACAACGCAACAATTTTGCCTCATTTGTGTTCGCAAACAAATGCTTCAAACGAGGAATTACAGGCAGATATCATGCCACCTTAGCAGGAGGTCCTTTCATCACCTTGATGCCCTCGATGTCATCATTTGAATGATTCTTACGCTTGTACCTGGATACATTGCACACAGGACATATGTGGAAATTTGCGTACTCTTGGCGATACAGGATACAATCGTTCAGATATGCATGTATTATTTCTATTTCCATTCCCAAGGGACAAAGAACCTTCTTAGATTTGTAGGTGGTTGCCAGTAACTCATTTCCCTCGGGAAGCATGTCCACCAATAGACGTAAAAGTGCTGTGAAACTCTTGTCGGACCAACCGTTGCTTGCTTTCAATTTCAGCAGTTCAAGCACGGATGATAACCTTGTGTATTTCGACTTGTAGCCTGGCAACAAAGGTTTCTCTGAGTCCTCCATCAAGCCCCGTAATTTACCATATTCTCTATCATCATGGTTCCCTTGTGCATCACGCAGCATCTGATTCAGATTATCTTCCTGCAACCTATCCTCATTGAAACCACAATCGATATGATCATCCGACATATCAATGACTTCATCGACGATGTTAATACTACCTACTTCCTGTATATACTGCTCTTCACTGTGACTGGTCCAAAATGTATACCCCTTTTGAACCCCTCATAATCGAGTGTGCTTCGATCTGCGCAAAGTTTTGAAACATCTTCAAATTCTCACAGTCAATGCACGAACAAGACATAAATTGCACCCCCTTATTAAACATATCCTCCTCTGCAGCTCTTCTAAAAGCGGAGACACCATTATTGTACTCAGCACTCACATAGTTCTCAGTGTACATCCAGCTTCGGTCCATCTACGCTAAGCACATAGCATTTAGTGTTAAATATTAAAGTACACTAGGTGTCCGTATGCACACATTGCTAAATTATAACTAATTACTACCTTCGAACAAAACAAACAAATGAATCTACAAGCTAGAAATCTAAACACAATCTTTAAATTAATTCTCTCTTCACCAAACTAGCTAACAAAATCTTATATATAATAATGCAGTTAGATTTGACCAATTACTAACCTTTGATCACAAAGAACTTGCACATGCATGGAACTACAAGATAGATCTAAACAATCTTCAAATTCACTCCTTACCAAGCTAGATCTTGAATATAATGTAATTACCCATTACTAAACCTTAGATCAACAAGATCACACATAGATCTACAAGCTAGATCTAAACAATCTTCAAATTTCTCTTCTAAGTAATATCTTGAATATAAAGCAATTAATTATAACCCAAGAAATTACTAACCTTATATATAGAAAAGAACAGTACATGGATCTACAAGCTAGATCTATATACAATCTCTTCCAATTCTCTCCTTACCAAACTAGATCATAAATATAATGCAATTAAAACCCATTACTACCCTTATATAGAAAAGAACATATAGATCTACAATCTAGATCTAAAAATCCATTAAATTCTCTCATTACCAAGCTATATCTTGAATATACTGCAATTAGACACCATTACTAACCTTAGATCACCAAAATCAACTGGATCCTCAATCACCCTTCAAAATCAACAGTCTTCTTTTACCAAATCGCCTCACAGCTGCAGCCAAATGAAAAATAGATCTCGAAACCCTAAAATGCACCAAGTGGCTTGGGTCTCTATATTATATATCGCTGAGAGATATCACAGATGGTTTTATAAAAAAACAGTCAATGATAAACATAGTATCCTAGACAGTTTTTATAAAACCGTCTGTGATATATCACTGACGGTTTTATAATAAAACTGTCTGTGATAATACCTGCTATCACCGACGGTTTTTAACTAAAACTGTCTGTGATTTTGATGTATATCACTGGCGGTTTTTGAAGAGTACCATCTGTGATGACGTAACTGACGGATGCAATATAGAACTGTCAGTGATGTTGTTCATCGTCACAAACGATTTTGAGGAACCGTCTGTGATGAGGCGTCTAATATAAGCCTTTCTGTAGTAGTGTCTTTTGAAACTTAAGACAAAGATCTATGATTTTCAAAACATTAAACCCTCTGGAAATGACCATAGGTTGCCCAAAACTCGAACTAAATTTCAGATCCATAATAGCCCAAATTCTGATATCAACCCAAACAATTCAGTGATCAATCCAAACGACAACTGAAAGGAGAAGCCACAATGGCACTACCCAAAAACAGCACCTATACCACCAAAATCAACCTAAAATTATACCTTCTCCCATAGAATCAGTGGATCTATGACGATCGCGATTATCTCCCTTCGGATCACGCGATCTACACCTCTCCTCACAACCAAGCTCCACCAGGGTAGCATAGGGGCAAGGGCTGCACGAGGGGAAGGGAGGGAGCGCTGGGGAGGCAAGGAGGCACCGGGGAGGCAAGGAGTTGTGCCTTGCACAGGAGGAGTGCAGCGTGCTGTTGGGAGACGAAGACAGAGGTGCAGCTGCTGGGTGAAATGCTGTGGGCGGCTAGGGTGGATGGGGGATTGGAGGTGAAAGACCATGTGGAGGTCTTTCCTTATTGGTGATGAGTTATTAACTGTGATTAAGCATGAGGTACTCATGTTTGAGTTTGTTTTTAAATCTATTTTTAATTGGAAGCAATATAAGGGCTGCCACGCGAAGGGCAGCACTACCGGACTAGTGCTGGCAGTACTGCTAGCTAGAGGCTCTACCGACCTCCTGTAGGTGTTAGTCATTTTCCAGAGAGACGTTTTTTCTCTAAGATAGCGAGCAACACTACCGGCTTCTGGGGAACGGTAGTGTCGGCCAGCAGTACTACTGGCACCTAGTAGGCGATAGAGCTGACCTTGACTGCGATTTTTAGCATTGAATTGTGAATTTGTGTGAGCTTTATTGCATATCATTTTGGAAATTGCTTTGTGATGGGTTTCCTTGTCTTTGATGATTGCAGGACATCGGTGCTAGGTCATGGTGAGGCGGAGGATGACCGGGACTAGGCGAGGTGCGCCAAAGGTCCAAACGATCGAGGATCAACGGAAGATGATTGGAGACGGAGTCACTGCGAATTTAGAAGACAAGGAATGGATGACATGCTAACTTAGAGCTGCTCGGATAAAGGAGGGCCATTGGATCGCGGTCTAGAGGACAGAGAAGCGAGTTAAGTTATTGTGCTCTGAAAAGTGTGCAAAACCCGGTATGATTGTGGGGTTCGGGTTAGCCCATGTATGATTGAGTAAGTCAATCACTGCCCTTGAAGTTGTTCCATAGGGTTGAAGGAACGTATCCAAAGGTGTAGGATGACTCAAGAGTAGTATAAATATAGTGGTAGGGGTAGCTCTCCCCTCTTTGAAGGTTTTGAGGATTTTGTGCTCCTTTGAGATTTGCCCACTTTGTTGCGAGGCTTTGTAAACCTCCCTTCCAGAAATAAAAAGTATATTTTCTCAATTCTGAATTTACTTTCCGCATTTACATTATGTCTTAAATTCTTGCAATTTACATTCCCGCAAGTTGGATTTGCCTCCCCTCCTTCTAATTGATTGTGATTCTTGTGCTGAGGATGTATGATTGATGGATGAATCTATCTCAGAACAAATCCCAATCATCTAGACAAACCTTCTTTTGAACTTTGCAAGAAACCGATCTTTTTGGCTTGAAAGAAAAGGATTTTTTTTAGATCATGTTCTTGAGTTTTTAAGGGCTGGATCTATTGTGTTCTAGCTTGCTATGACATGTGGGAAACCATCTAGGATCATCTTGATCATCAAGAACTCACGAGCAAGCTTAGGGCTATGCTTTTGTTTTTGAACCTGTTCTTGTGCACTCTTTCTTTAACTGGATAAAGTTCAGAATTTTGACATCAATCCTTATGATTGAAGGATGGAATAGGTTTCTAACATTCATAGGAGGGTGTCTTCGAAGTTTCATAGGGTTTGGATCAGCCGATCAAAAGATTCATCGATTTTAATTTTGAAGTCGTGCTGATTTTACTATTCAATACCCTGAATTTACTATTGCGCGGCACTACCACTACAGTACTCGGTAGTGCGGGAGTACTGTTCATCTAGCCATTTCTAGGCTATATTCCGTTACTGCTGCCCTTATTGAATATTTTTGGAATTTTGTTTTATCCACTTTGCATTGGTGAAGTGAGGTTCTTGATTGGTCTTTCGAGGGGAAAGTTTTGTTTTGATCATTCACGACGCACCCTCTGATCGTCATTCTGGCTCTTCAATTGGTATCGAAACCTAGTTTTGCTCTTCCATAAATCTGGACCGATCTCAAGAGCCATGGCGACAGACAAGTATTCCACCAAGCCTCTTATCTTTTGTGGAGTTGATTTACCTTTCTGGAAGTTGAGAATGGAGTCGTACATCACTGCCCAGGGCTTTCTAATTTGGCAGAAGGTGAAGCTCCCGTATGAGGTTCCTACAGATGAAAATGTCATGGCTGGCAATATCACTGACATTGAGGTGAATGCTAAGGTTCGCCAAGGAACATCCTCATACAGGGCCATAGCCACAGTGAGTACGACAGGATCTCTCACCTACAATCTGCTCATCAGATCAAGATGGTAAGACAAGATCAATACAAGCGTGACTACAACAAATTTGAACAGCACGCTGGTGAGACCCTTGATGAGCGCTTTGGTCATTTTACAAGGATTTTGTGTGATCTTCGTGCGGTTGGTTGCACACACCCTGACTCGGAGAACGCTCGACACTTCTTGACCGCAATCGAACTTCGAGTTTGGGAGATGAGGGTGACCACCATCAAGGACACCACAGACTTATCGACCTTAACACTTGAGAATCTCTATTCCCGACTCAAGACTATGAGATAGATGTTGTCTCTCTTAAGACAAAGTCACAATCGATGGACTTGGTCACCGATCCCATTGGATCCTTTTCTGAGACTTTAGTTGGTTTCTCTCTTTCCACCCTTTGCGAGCTAAGTGATGAATAATTGGAAAAGTTTCTAGAAAGTGAGGTTGCCCTGTTAGCCCGCAAATTTTCTCATGCCTACAAGAGGGTGAGAGGAAGGAAGAGAGGTGGCACAATCACCTGCTACAAGTGTGGTGGCCCGAACCACATTTGGGCGAACTGCCCCAATCTGGAGAAAGGTAAAAACGACTCTGACGATTTGGGATGAATGACTAAACAGACAAGAACCGCAACAAGAAGCATCCAGTTCACGACCCGATCCGTGAGAAGTACCACAACTTCTCGAAGAACAAGAAGCTCTTCCAACTCGTCCTCACCACACTCGACGACACTCTCTAACACGAAGACTTGGAGCGACGAGGGCGAGGATGATTTGCAAGATAAGAACAAACGTGGCGATGACTTCACCAGGATGTGTTTCATGACTGACACCAACGACATTAGTGACTCCGAGCTCCATAGTGACTCAGATGAGGTACCCTCCTATGACCAACTCAATGAAGCTTTCTGTAAGTTAGGAAAATTTCATGCCAGAGCTAGAGCTAGGTGTATAGACATAAAGAAAGAAGTAGGTACCTTGACTCGGGAGTTAGCTTCTCTTAGATCTTGTTCCTCCCGAGCCTTTGATGACTGTGTTCTTTGCGATGCTTTGATTGTGGAGCTTTAGAACCTATGAACTATGCATGATAGTGTGCTGTTTGAGCTTGAGAGTCTTAGGTCAAAGAATGCTAGCACTAGTTCTCTTGATGCTATTCCTGTAGATGCTAGTTTTCTTCATGCTCACACTAATGCATCGTGTGAAAATTGCCCTAAATTGCTATCTGAAATTGATGCCATGAGCACTCACCTTTGGAAGCTATCTACTAGAAATAATTGACTTGAATTGCATGCTTCTAAGGACTTAGTTAGCTCATGTGAGAGATGTATGCAACTAAAACTTGACAATGAATCATTAAATGTCAAGTGTGTTGAACTTGTTATAGACTTACTAGCTAAGTCACAAGAAAGTTACTTGCGTTGTGCTGTGATTGAGGGGGACTTGGATAAAATCTAAGTCAAACTTAGGAAGATCTAGAGGCCTAGACCCTTAGGATTAGAAATGCTGCTTGCGTTTCTTGTGAGGCCCTCAAGGTTGAGGTAGTCGTGCTGAGGGAGAAAAATGCACATGCCTGTAGTTTTCCCTATCCGGCTCTTCTTCATCTTTTTCTCCATGTTCTTCCGGTGCCTCTTTCTTCCAGGAGTGTGAGTACCTTATGAGCACTCTTGAGAAGTTTGTTGATGAGACCATTCTCGTCCTGGATATGATCAACGCTATGCCAGTTTGGCGACACTTCACGGCATCCTCTGCATCGTCTACATCTACTGGGATGGCTTTCATTCATGAAGGGGAGGAAGCATCCAAGAGTGCTAGCTTTCAACATGCCTTTATATGCTGGAAAGAAATATTGAGCTTTGTGGATGATTTTTAGATCAGAATATTTTTTGTTGAAGACAAGCTAAAAGCTGAGCATGAGTCGAGGATGACTCAAATTCAAGAAAGGGAGGATGATGAGGACATAACTACCACGGATATTTCCACATTTGGTTGTGCCAAATCCAACACGTCATCCACGGGCCAAGAAGAGAGAGAGATCAAATCCATCACGTTCTTGAATCCAATTCGGCCTCCTGGGACAGCTCCGACTTCAAATATGAATAACTTTTGCATACGGACTACGATTTGGATGATCTTGGACTTGATTGAAAGCTTAAAATGAGATATTTACAATGGATCTAATCCCAGCTCCGGATTCATCGTGGATCAGTCATAATCATCAAAACAATACACTACAATATTGTTTTGGGCTGTTTTAGGCCTTGTAAACGTGTGGGGCCCAAGCCCAAGTTGTGTGTGCCCCCCTGGCTGCACACAACCCTAGGACATCCCTCTCACGTCCATCCCTCTTATAAACTTAGTAGCCGCCACTTTAGACACTTTGGTTTTATTTGATTAGTTTAGCCAGGTGTAAACTTTGTGTCTTCAAGTTGTGCTGGACAGCCACCTTGTCAAGATCTTCAATAGAACCCCACATTGATTTTGCCTTCCATTATTATTTGTAATTTCAAAATTCTTTTACTATTGTTCTGGCTTGTTCTACGGTTGCTTTTAGTATCCGACACGTTCAATGTCTATAGTAGTGACGTCGTACTTGTTAACTTTCATGTGCTGCAGGTGAACCCAATGGCACCGAAATAAGAGGATCTTGAATAGTGTGTAGTGAGCACCCAAATTTCCTCAATGAACCCATAGTAGGAGCTCCTCGTCGACCCAACAATATTCAGCGCATCTATGCAAACACCACTATTTTGGTTTGTGCTCTTCATGTCTTGATCTCTCGTGTAAAATATGTACCCATTTATGTCATATCCTTTCCATGTTAGAACTGTAAATGCTGACCCTTTTGCCAACCATGTTAGGGTATCACCTGATGAGCTTCCCATGATGGTTTGTCACTCCATCAACCATCTGTTGAACTAAAGGTTATGCTGTCTGATGATATAGGACCCCTGCCGTGACGGATTCTCTTGCCGTAGGTGCTCATCAATATACGGGGCCACAACAGTCATGTGTTGAAAAACACTAAAATGAACTTTAGCACAAACAACTGGATCAGACGTGATTGCTTTCCTTCCGATGGTCCCAATGTCGACTTTTGTGGTCGGCAATGAATTTATGGGGCAGGCGCAAGATCTAAAACTCGAAGGTCACACAAGATAAAGGTTTAGACAGTTCAGGCCCTCGACGGAGGAGGTAATACCCTAGTCCTGTGTGTTGGAATTATTTGGATCTTTTGGATATAAGATTACTCGTGTCCCTGTTGTTGCCCGCCCTCTCCCTTATATAATGGGGGTGGGGCGGTTTACAGAGTCCTGATCGGTTAAGGGATTCCGATCGTTTATTGGATTCTAATCGGTTACAGGATAGAGTTTACATCTTTATCTTATCCTGCTAACAACTCGGATTACAATCATATCTCCTATATCTAAATATTTGTTCAACTATCTCTAGGATATAACCCCTTGCGCACGGCAGCAAGGCTTGGCGCGAAGCTTATCCTCTGGGCCTTCCACTCGGCCCTGTCTCTCCCTCAGGCACTTCTGGGCCGGTTATGAAGACACATAGATTCTGATATTCCACAGTAGCCCCCGAGTGATTCATGATTCGATTGCTATATCTTTATCTGGGTCTCAACTTTGGATCAACATTCTCAGCTTCCAGCATAATCCTCTGACTCGTTTCTTCTTTGATTTGAATGCTTCACCTTGCAGCAAGGGGATTATGAAGGACTCGAATATAACCCCCGGTTTTTTGTTCCAACTGATTATAATCTCCCGTCTGACAGGTTTATTATAGGTAGCTTCGTGGATCTGACCCATATCTCATATGAAGATTAGATATTTCTTCCCGCTCGAAGCGAAACCCTAATATCCTTCCTCTTCAAGGATCAATACCAGACAGTCTTCGAAGTTGTTTTGACTTCCTGTGCCAATTCATTTTCCGAAAACCTCTTCAGTTTCTGAAACTATCTTAACTCCAAGTCTTCTAGGCTTTTGATGTCATTACATCTTCGCATTTACTTCAACCTTACTGTATCAGTTATAAAAGGCGAACCAATGCTTTTAGAATTTATTCTCTCATGCTTAGTCCTCCATTTTCCTGCACCAAGCTCCACCTTCTTCCTGAGGGATTTCATGGACAACCGGGATCCAGAACATGCCGAGGAGTGGGCGCTATTCGTCGTCTCCATGGCCGAATGGGCTGAAGAAAAGGCTGTTGCCCTCGATCGCACCACCGTTGACGCCTTCTTCAAAATTGTCCCCGCCCTTCATAGGGCTAAGGATGCTCTCCTGGAGGCGCTTGGTCGTGTGCGTCGCGGAGAAGTATAATACTCCTGTAAATCTAAGAGAGTCTTTTCCTAGGCATAGTGCCTGGGGAATTTATATAATAAAGAAATACTTTCCGAGTGATATCTATGACTGTCGTTAGACATAGCTTAGACCCAACTTGGGGTATATCAAAGCTTGCATGGCTCTTTGGTCGGGTGATATCCATATCCGACTATCACAGGATATATCTTAGGTCCAACTTGGGACATATTAAGATTTGTGCGGCTCTTGACCGAGTGATACCTATATCCGACTACTGTAGGATATAGATCTGGTCTGAATTGGGACATATCATATTCACGTTGCTCTTGGCTGAGCGATACCCATATCCGACTACTGTAGGATATAGCTCAGGCTCGACTTGGAGCGTATTATATTTACATGGCTCTTGGCCGAGCGATACCCATATCCGATGGCTATAGGATATAGCTTAGCCTCGACTTGGAGCGTATCATATTTACATGGCTCTTGGCCGAGTGATACCCATATCCGACTGCTGTAGGATATAGCTTAGGCCCGACTTGGAGCGTATCAGGATTTTCTTGGCTCATGGCCGAGTGATACCTATATCCGACTGGTGTAGGATATAGCTCTGGTCCATCTTGGGACATATCAAGGTTTATCCGAATGGTATCCGTACTCATTTATTACGATGCACAGCTTATCGACCCATCTTGGGGCATACCATTGGAACCGTGCCTTATCAGGCTCAACCCGTGATATATGATTCCGCCATGCGGTAACCAACTAGCGACCCAACGTGGGGTATATCATAAGAAGATATTTTTAATCCAAACTGGAGGATACCCATGTCCCGCTTAGTTCGATGAGTGGTTAAACATCCCATCGTGGGGAGCAACGTGTCCCAAATATGACTTGGTCAAACCATGACTTCCTCCGAATGTCAGGACACCGAGCTAGCGAATCATTACGAAGCATAGAGCAGGGTTAGGTGTTCTGCAATCTTTTTCCCGTCGGCTCGACGAAAACCAGATTTTCCCCCTTTTAAGACTAAGTCGTGCATTGATAGATGGTTCATTTTTTCCACAGCACACTCCTGTCACTTCTGCTTCCCTGTCTCTCCGACTTCTCTGCCGCTAGGGTTAACTGCTGCTGCGCTTGCATTTTTGCGCAGTCGTTGATCTTTCCTCCGAAAATGTCTTCTCATTCTTCCAAAGACACCTCTTTGCTGCCTTTGGCCCAAGATTGGACCACCTCGATAACGACAAAAGAGCGGTTGAAATCCATGACGGATGAGGGGTTCTTCCAGCCCTGACTTTAATTTCCGCACGACCGGCCCAGGTGAATCCATCCCTACCCCTCGTTCTGAAGAAATTGTGGTTTTCGAATCTTTCTTCCAACACGGGTTGGGCCTTCCTGCCTGCGCTTTTCTTCACGGTCTTCTCTTTTTCTATGGTATTGAATTAGTGAACTTGAATCCCAATTCTATCCTGCAAATCTCCATCTTCGTTCACCTCAGCGAGGCACTCTTGGGCATCCGCCCTCATTTCAATCTCTTTCGCCACTTTTACCTTTTAAAGCCTTATCCCTCAAAAAGCGTCCCCAAGGTAATTGGGGGAGCCGAATTTCAATTGCGGGAAGGATTAAAGAAAACCTACTTTGCCATTCCCTTCAAATCTTCAAATAAAGGCTGGCACCAGGAATGGTTCTATTGTGCCAATCCTGATCCTGCTCTCCCTTCTTTTGTCGAGCACCGGCCTAAGGTGTCCCTTTCTTGTACATCTGTTCCCAATGCTGGCGATATGGATCAAGTGCAGGATCTCTTGGTGCTGATTGATAAAATAAAGGAAGACGGTCTCACGGCAGTTGGTCTAGCCCTCCATTTTGTCGCTCGCCGGATACAACCTCTAAAGGAGCGAGTCCATTTGGGATATAAATTTGAAGGAAGGGACGATCCGACCTGGGAACTGCCCGAAACAGCATCGAAGGAGCAGGTATATGCTCGGGTAGACGACTTTTTCATCCCAAGCGAAGAGATGTCCACAGCTAGATGCCCAAAGTCCTTTAGTGCATCAAATCCTCCTCCTGAGGTATGAAAGTTTAGCTGATAGACTTCCACATTCGTCTCTGAATGACTTTTAACAGTTTTAATACTCCTTTCCAGGATCGATTGGCTTTCTTTAGTGACACGCCTCTCCCATAAATGCCTGTACATAAGAGCGCCGACTAGAAGTCTGGAATATGTGAAACCAGGTATCTCCATGACTGGCCCAACGTCACCTGAGGAAAAGACGGGCCCAAAGGCTGTGCCCCACGCCAAGCCTTGCTGCCGTATGGAAGTGGGGGCACATCCTATAGACAGTTACGTATATTTAGATATAAAAGATACAGTTGTGATCCGAGTCGTTGATAGGGTAGACAAAGATGTAAACTCTATCATATAACCGACTAGAATCTAATAACCGATCGGAATCTCCTAACTGATCAGGACTCTGTAAGCCACACCACCCCCAGTATATAAGGGAGAGGGCAGGCAACAACAAGCCATCAAGCCATAGAGCATAGCATACCTCATATTGCCCAGAGCACTTTGCGCTTTGAGCAATCTTAGATCCAAGAGATCCATATAATCCCAGCACACAGGATTTCACTACAAGAAACAGAGAAAAATTCGTGGGTTTTTTAAATTCGTGGGCCCAAAAAAAACCCACGAATTTATTTATTTAAATTCGTCGGTTTGTATAAAACACACGTTTTTAATTAAATTCGTGGGCCAAAATGAAACCCACGAATTTAATCATTTAAATTGTGGGTTGAGTAACCCACTAATTTAAATATTTAAATCGTGTTAAAATTACCCACAATTTAAAAATTTAAATTGTGGGCCTCAATTACCCACAATTTAAGTTTTAAATTGTGGGCCCACCCACCGCTGTGCCTCGCCGGTCGGCCGCCGCGACTGTGGTGCCGCTGCGGCCGACGCTGTGATGCCGCTGACCACCAAGACGCTGTGCCGCCGCCGCCGCCGCCCGCCGCCACGGCCACCACCGCGCCGCCGCCGCCACGCCGCCCGGCCCGGCCGCCCCTCCCGCCGCGCCGCCCGTCGGCCGCCCGGCCGCGCTGCCCGCCCCGCGACGCCGCCCTTCGCCGCCGCCGCCACGCGCACCCGCCCGACGCGCCGCCCGGTAGGCCGACCGCCGCTGCGCCCGCCCGCGCCCCTACGCCGTGCACCGCCCCGCTCGGTCGCCGAGACGCCGCCACGCCGCCCGTGATCGACGCCCACCCCGCCGCCATTGTCCGCCCGCGCCGCCATCGCTGCACCATCGCCGACGCCGCCCCGCCGGTGACGCCTCACCGTCGCTGGCGCCACCCCGCCCTTCCCAGACCCTCCGCGACGCCCCCACCGGCGTTGGAGAAGGTATATTTCATCTCTTTTTATATTCGTTTAAAGTTATTTCATCTCATTTTATATTCGCTGCATATGATATATATTTTTTTATTTTCTCGCTGCCGTTGTATATAACGTTAGAGTTTAGGGTTTGTGTCGAACAGTAGAGAGCATAGGCGTCACCCATTCGGGAACGGCGCATCTCACATTTGCTTGTGAGGTGCGCGGTTCCGGAATTGTCCAGCGTATTTTGGACAGCCCGAGAATGTTGGTTGTTGCATAGGACCTGTGACGTGCGAGCGATCCGAACGTGATTTCGGCCACATAACCCTGTTGTTCTCCGACGCACCAAAGATCAGCGTGTGTTTGGAGAACAATGGGTTATCTTCGCCAAATTTCGTTCGATTCAGAGCGCACGTCACAGTCGCATGCAATAGCCTCCATTCTTGGGTGGGTTTAGGACAAATCTTTCCTAATAGGGTTGTCATTGTCACCTAAGCCACGGTCGTACGTTGACATTGTTTCATTTGTTTAGCTTTGATAATGGGTGACGATCGAAGGGCGATGTATGACGGATGGAGGAGTGATGGGGGGCACTCAAGGGAATGGGGGCAGATCACGGATGCTTTCTTGAAGCAAGCATTCGCTGGAGGGGCTGAATATGTGTATTGCCCGTGTATCCTCTGCGAGAATAACAGCTACTATAGCAAGGATATAGTGCAGTATCACATTTGCAAAAACGGGTTCATGCCTAACTATTTGGTGTGGCACCGTCATGGAGAGGCCGCAGGGCAGACCATTGAGACGAAGAGATCTTTGGACCATGTGGAGGATCACGACCGGATGGAAGACATCTTTGGATGATCTTGGCGGGGGATCAATTTAACTCCGGGAGGGTCACAAGGAGGAGGTTAAGGAATTCTATAGGTTACTTGATGCCTCGGACGAGAAGCTGCATGACTTGACCAATGTGACCGTCCTGCAGGCGGTTACACGCCTTATGTCGATGAAGTCGAAGTTCAACTTTTCGAACAAATGCTTCAACGCTTTGCTTGAACTAATGAATGATGTCCTTCCGCCTAACCACAAGATGCCAAAGGATTTGTACCAATCGAAAAAGTTGATGGCCGGCCTCGGGATGAATTACCAGAAGATTGATGTGTGCGAGAATAATTGCATGTCGCTCGAAGGATCATGACAACGATACCCATTGTATGCATTGCGGTAAGTGCGATTCGCTGAGGTGGTAGATGAGGAAGGGGTATCACCACTACAAAGGTCGCGACTAAACAGCTTCGTACATGCCGATCACGGATAGGCTTAAACGACTGTACATGTCAAAAGAAACAGCGAAACATATGCGGTGGCACAAAGAAGGTAAACGTGAGGACCAAGACCCGGATATGATGGTGCATCCGTCTGATGGCGAGGCATGGCAGGCATTGGACCGATTCGATCCTGCATTTGCAAGCGACGCTAGGAGTGTCCGTCTTGGTTTGTCCACGGACGGTTTCACACCTTTCAAAGACAAGCGCTAGCCCCTACTCTTGTTGGCCGGTCTTCATCATGCCATACAATCTTCCACCTGAGATTTGCTTGAAAGAGGGGTTCATATTCCTTGCTCTTGTCATTCCAGGTCCTAAGCATCCAGGGAAGGATCTCAATGTGTTCATGCGGCCCTTAATTGATGAGTCAAGAAGTTGTGGCGAGGGAAAAGGCATACGACAGCGTTGGTGGCGAGAATTTACCTTATGAGCCGCATACCTGTGGTCGGTCCATGATTTGTTGGCATATGGCATTTGGGCCTTTGGTGTGTTCATGGTCGCCTGTGTTGTCTAATTTGTATGGTCGACTGATGCATTCAGCTCACGCATGCGGTAAAAGGATCACATTCTTCGATTGCCATCGACGATGGCTTCCGCGAGGCACCCTTTAGGAACGACGCCAAAGCATTTGAAAAGGATGAAAGTTAAAAAGGGCCGCGGCGACTCACAGGAGAGGAGATAGCTGAGTGGCATAGTCGGCTTGTACGATCTACTAAGTGGGTTTCACGGCAATGGAAAGGAGCACAACGGACTCATATTTCTTTTCTTTGGGAGCTGCCTTACGCGAAAGCTTTGATTCGCCGCATAACATAGATTTGATGCACCAAGAGCGCAATGTGGCAGAAAGCATCATCAGCATGGTGTTTGATGTAACCGACAAAACAAAGGATAACGTGAGTGCTAGGAAAGACATGGGTGATCATTGTGCTAGGCCGTGGCTCGAGGTTAAAGTTGGTTTCAATGGGAATGAGAGCCGCCACGAGCTCCATCGTGTGAAGCCGTAAGACCGTAAACAGATTTTGAGGTGGTTGAAAACTCTAAAGTTTCGACCGCTATGCATCTAACATAAAGCGGGTCGTGAATATCAAGACCGTAAGCTAAACGGGCTAAAGAGTCATGATTACCATATTATCATGGAAAGACTTGTTCCGGTAATGTTTCGTGGCTATTTTGATAATGAGTTGTGGAGGATGTTGGCCGAGCTCAATTACTTCTACAGGCAGATATGCGGTAAGGAAATCTCTAAGACGTTGATGCAGAAGTTAGAGAAGGGAATTCCATTGCTTGTATGCAAGTTGGAAAAAACTTTCCCACCTGGTTTTATGAATGTGATGCAACACCTGCTGGTGCATCTACCTTGGGAAGCGAAGGTTGGAGGTCCTGCGCAGTTCAGATTGATGTATAGTCAGGAAAGGGAGTTGAAAAAGCTTAGAGCTACAGTGCGCAACAAGGCAAGGGTAGAGGGGTGTATCGCAGAGGCTTATGCAAGTAAAGAGATCACAAACTTCTCAACAAAGTATTTCGCATGCAAGCACAACGTGAATGTCCGTAAGAATCGGACTGCGTCGTGGAAGATGAACCATTGAGCGAACTTAAGCTTTTTCAATGCAAGGGTCAACTCGTTGGGTCGCATAATCGCACACCATGTTGAGTATGACGAGTGGAACATGGCCATGCTTTACATGTTCACTAACATGGTAGAAGTTGAAAATATTTTGAGTAAGTGACTTTTCTGAATTATGTTTTCATCATTTCAGTGTAGTGTCCTTTTTAACCCGAGAATAAATGACGCAGAGTATTTGACAAAGAAAATTGGAAGCCAACTCGACAACCCACAACTAAGCAATTGGATAACCTACGTCGTGATGGGTTGAAAGGCGCCCAAGCTTCAGTGCAATGGTTAAAATCAACATGTAATTTGACTATTTATTCATTTTTCTAAAATGAATTGTTGTAGTAACTTAATATTAGACTAACAGTGATGAATGTTGCTATATAGTGTATGCGTGATGCCTCCGTCCCTGAGGATCTCCGACAGCTCTCACATGGTGATGTGACGGCAAGGAGCTATAGTCGCTGTGATGTGAACGGGTTCCATTTTCGAACAGTGAAATTAGAAGCTATCCGTCCACTTGCGGCCACTTCTAACAGCGGAGTAGTCACAACGTCATCCGATTCCAGCGGCGATATATTAGACTACTACGGTGTTGTACAAAACATAATTGAGTATACCTTTGGGGGTGGCAAAGATCTGAAGGTCATGTTTTTTTATTGCCATTGGTTCGATCCACACAACGACACACGTGTCGATGACTTTGGGATGGTGGAGGTGAAGCACAGTTCGCGGCTTCAGGGCCATATCAATAAATCGTGCTTGCACATCAGGTTGAGCAGGTGTACTACCTGAGCTATCCTCACCGTAGCTTAAAGGCTTGGTGGGTTGTATTTAAAGTTAACCCTGAAGTATACCCTCCCGGGATGTTTCAGATGTGGCAAGTAACGAGAGGATGATGTGGGTGATGTATATCAAGAAGAAGCTATAGGATTCTTTCCTTGTCTCCGACGGGCAGGACTCGATCAATTACCTACCGATGCCACAGACGTAATAACAGATGAACCGGCCCGTCACGGAAACGCCTCAAAAGTCGAGAAGGATTGCACGCCTTCAAGCACGCCTCAATGAAATACGAGTCGCAGAAGCGCATTCCGACGCCGCCTTTTGATATGTATATTTTGTGAGATTATTGTTGCCTCGCTCATTTGTACAAGTCATTGTTGTCTCCTTCATTTTTACATGTTATAGTTGTCTCATTCTTTTTGCAAGTTATTGAAAATTATTTGTAAACTCAGATACTAACTCTTGTCAAATTTGAGCAGATGAGTATGTTCAGCATCAAAGTTGACAAGCTTAAAGGCAAGTTCAATGGTCGTCCTCCGTAAGGTCGAGGAGCAAGGGTTCGATGGTCGAGGACGGCCGGCAGCGCCATATTTGCTGGGGCGGCGCAAATTAGACAGCGGCAGGAGCAGCTCCAGAGGTGCTTCGATGAGCAGGCACAAGAACAGGCGCGGGAGCAGCCACAGGAGGACGAGGCGCAGGTAGGGGTTGTAGAGGAGGGGCAGTTGGGATGTGAGCATGACGACATGGGCGAGGCGGACGACGAGGAGGTCGTTGGGGGTGGTGGCGGTGGGACGACAGATACAGATGCAGACGCCGAGGCCGAGGCAGTGGTAGATGCAGAGTTGGAGGCGACCTTAGAGCCAGTTGAAGAGGGCGGGTCTTCTTCGAGTACCATCAGGTATATGTGTAGTATTGGATTATCATTTAATCTCCATATTTACATTGTAATGTCTATGAACTAATTATTTGCATTTCAGGTTTCAGAAATCGTCTCGGTTCGTCTCGAGATGCAACCCGCCGATAGGAGGTTGATAGAGGTACACGGAGCAGTAATGCTTATATCTTCTCCTTTAGCATTAGCTAGGTGACAACTTATTGTTTTGATGCATCTTTGTCTTGTATTTTGTTGTAGGCACCGAAAGAGCCGGTTGGACTGGACGGCCACATTACAAAGGTTAACGCCGGTCGGGAGCCCTTGGTTTGTACTACTACCCCGCATGGTTGAGTCAGCAGGAAAGATTCGCGCTCACAACCTGGAAGCACCGGGCGTTGAAGGAGAACGTGGAAGGAGGCGAAGACAACCAAACATGTCGGCGCGTGTGGGCTGGCTTCGGGTGAGTTTGTGTTATTTATTTACTCTATTTGAGTATTGCTTTAAATGTAAGTACAATTTAACAAAGGTGTGATTATATGCGGAGAGGTTCCGCCTTGAGAACGAAGACGACATAACGCTTTGAAGAAGGCCAAAAGCGTCTTCAACAGGCGGCACAAAAGGTTGTCTGAGATTCATTCAAGAATGCACGATTCAAGCCGTCATCAATTTTACAAGAGGGTGAAGAAGGTGAACATGAGAAGAGGACCAGAGGCGAGGAGGATACACCGATGAACAAGAGTATCTCCGAGCTCGGTCGATTGGATAATGAAGGACATGGAGGCTTGGAGGTGGATGTGCCAGATTGGGGATCGGAGGATTTTCAAGAAAATCAAATAGAAATCGAGGGAATGAAGAAGTAGATTGGGGAAGCACAAGTACTGGTAGCAGACGAACACATTGGCCTAGAGCAACGCATGGTAAGTATCGGTATTATAATTGTTAGTGAATTTGTCACTATGTTTCTAACTTTGCATCGTAGGAGGTCGAAAGTGGGAGTACTCCCACTTTGTGGAAGTTTACATCCGGGGCACCAAGGCTAGGATCCACGTAACCGGATGTGTTGTGCGACGACGGGCTAGTGAGAGGATGGTAAGTATAAATGACACAATATGTTTTGTGCAAATTTACATCCAGAGCACAAAATGCTGTTTTGTAGGCGTCATATGCGAACAAATGACACAACGCCATGGGCCGGAGGTTGATTGGAGAGCCGCACCGGCCGATGTGGAAGCGTTGTACCACGCTTTGGAGGGGCCTAAAGCATGGGAGGTTCGTTAATAAAACTGATTTTATTTGTTTTCGCTGTACTAAGGAAAAAATTGCATGGTCACATTTCAAGATATATCGCTTGTAGGTGGGCCATGGGGATGGAGTTGTGGATCGCGATCGTCCTCCACGAGGCTCGGTTTCTCTCAGGGAGTGCTCGCTCATCGAGGTCCCGACGGAAGCACAAGCGCACGAGGAGGCTCGTGAAGCGAGAGGAGGCTCGCAAAGCGAGAAGAGTCTCGCAAGCACGAGAGGAAGCTCGCAGGCCGAGAAGACTCGTAATACATGAAAATGTATCTGCAGTACAATCTCAACTTTGAACAAAACGCTCAAGTTTACATTTGTGATTAAAATCTAACAAACAATCTATATGCAAAGAACTATCACAATCTCTTGGACCTAACGTGCGTTGTTTCGCCCTCCTTCTCCGCAGTAAAGATACTTGAGTTCATTACGCTTTAATTCACTTAGCTCAGTAAAATCACGAATTCACAAACTGGACTATTATGTCATAGGGCTCCCACCACCTCCCTTCTACATGTTTTCTCCGCACATGCAGCCACCACCACAAGGAGAAGCATCACAGGTGCTCGGCCTCCTCAAGGCCCTTCATAAACCCCATCTGGGATGCAGGCACCACCCCTAGGAGATGCACCTCAAGTTATATGATATTCTCATGCATTCTTTATTTTCAAAAACTCTATTATGTGTACTTCATATCACAAACTATGATCCACAGAGCTCCCACCTCCTCCTCCTTTCTACATGTTCAATCCATGATGCACCACCTTCTATAGGAGAGGCACCACAGGTAAAGACGGATCGGTTCAATTCGTTATTTAAAATTTGAATGAATGATTTATATGTGGCATGATGTACTGTCTATGCCTTACAGGCTCCCACCTCCAAACCCGTTCTACATGTACCCACCACCTATGCCAAGCCAAGGAATGCCTATGTACTTCAACCCGTGGCCCTGCAGCCACCTCGCACGACACCACATGTATGGATGTGAAAATATTATAAGTTTGCGACACGAGCTAAGTTTGTCAATTCTTGTACAAATTGTCGTTTTGGATGTGTGATTGATTATCTAAGGATCCGCTAGAATGTCTCCTTCGGTTTGAGAGATTGGTATATATATTATAACCGCAAATGTTTCTTTGTCTCACGAGTGGATGTCCTATTTACTAGAGAGGTCATGCCAAAATTTGTACATTTCAATGACTTAGTTTTAAGCCGGTTTTAAAGAGTTGAAAGGTTGGTTTCGGTCTTTTAGTAGAGGTAGTAGGTTTGGTGTCTCGTTTGTTAATTTTTCGTTAGCTTGAACTTTGTTGTGGAGTTTGATGACTTGGTGAGCTACCTGCCCCATCCCTTCCTTTCTCTTGCTCAAATTTAGGAACATATGCTTCCGTAGGAACTTTAGTTCATTCTTTGAATATGAGATTACATATGATTCATTAAATATGAGATTACGTGTGCAGCGGATGGACATATACTTCCGTAGGAAATCTAGTTCATTCTTTTAGTATATATCAATCTTAGTAATCTATTGCAAAAGTGATAATTTTTATTGAAATGCACAACTGAGTCGATTTTAGGATATTTAGGCAACTCTTTCTTAAACCTTGCACAAATCATCTCAATGTTCATACTTGAAAAGGTTAACTTGTGTGCTTATGAAAGTTCATTGTTTGTGCTCTCTGTAGATAAGTGATGGTTTACCAAATTATTAACCCATTACGTGCTATTTGATTTTTCTTTCTCACAATAACTTTTGATTTCAACCTTATATTGTGTCGATTTCTTGGAATTGAAAAGTTATCTTAAGACAACTTGTTCAATTGTGAACTTATGTTTTAAATGCTTTATATGGCATCCTTGTAGAATGTTGTTTGCCCATGTACAATCTGATTGTTTATCCTTGTAGAATGCTTCATATTTGTACTTTGTATATTGAACTCTTAAAATGACTACCAAAACTCTTAATTGCTTCTTTGAACTATTTTCACTGTTTGTTATCTTTTGAATACTCAGTGATGCAATTGGGGTCTTTGGAAGTTGAATTAAGTAATTTTAGTTGTAATCTTGGCCTTATGTTAATACTAGAGAGTATTACTTTGATACTTCATTGAATATGAGATTGATGTTCATATGATTATTGCAGCATATCTTGACTAGCTCTGCACGTGTAGTTCTTATATATAGTATCTGTTCTTGTTTAGCTTGACCTGTCATATTGATATTCTCATATTGTGTCTTGGTTGAATAGTACTATTGATATTCTCATATTGACATTCATGTGAATCAAAGATAATGTTACTTGTAGCACAACCTAAGTTAATCTTGAACTTGCGTGTTTCTAGGTCACGCCCTCCAAAGACGTACTAACGATTTACATCATAGAAGACATCTTCAACAATACGACGGTGGTGGTAGCGCCACAACTCTAACAACCCCGAGGCATGAATTCCATTGTGAGCTCGATTGGTGTATAACTGTTGTACTTTATAACTTGTTGTGATGGATACGTTGTGATCGACTTATTGTGATGGACTTATTTTAATGGACTGTGGATTGTATCTATTGCGGTTGTAATGTGTTGTACGTCATTGCGTAGTTTACAAATTGCCGTTGGATGTGTGATTGGATTATCTAAGGATCTGCTAGAATGTCTCCTTCTGGTTTGAGTGATTGATATATATATTATAACTGCAAATGTTTTTTGTCTGCTGAGTGGATGTCCTATTTACAAGAGAGGTCATGCCGAAATTTTGTACATTTCGGAGACTTAGTTTTAAGCCGGTTTTGAAGAGTTAAAAGGTTGGTTTCAGTATTTTAGTACTGGTAATAGGTTTGGTGTCTCGTTTGTTAATTCTTCGTTCGCTTGAACTTCATTGTGGAGTTTGTCTTTTTGTTAGTGTTTCGATCGATTTGAACAAAATAGATGATCCTTCTTATTTATTCTTCGCTAGCAATTTTTAGTTTCAATTTTCTTTTGCCTTTTCTTTTCTTCTTTAGTTGTTATATGTATTGAGTGCGATACATATATATATATATATATATATATATAAAATACATACATTTGGATATATGTATATATGTATTGAGTGCGATACATATATATATAAAAATACATACATTTGGATATATATACATTTTTTAGTAAAATGATAAGTTAAATTCGTGGGTTTATTAAACCCACGAATTTAATCTGTTAAATTCGTGGGTTTATTAAACCCACTTAATTTAACTCGAAACCCAATTAAATTCGTGGGCTTAGCGAAACCCACGAATTTAACTTAAATTCGTGGGTACCCACGAATTTAATTAATTAATTTCGTCGAGTTAAATTCGTGAACTAAATTCGACGGTTTGCTCACGAATTTAAATTAAATTCGTGGGTTTTAGCTTAAATTCATGGGTTTTTGGCCCACGAATTTTCCCTGATTCTTGTAGTGTTTGGGTATTACCTCCATCGTTGAGGGCTTGAACCTGTCTAACCCCTTGTCTTGTGTGACCTTCGAGTTTGAGATCTAGCGCCTGCCCCATAAAATTATTGCTGACTACGAAAGTCGACAGTTGGCGCACCAAGTAGGGGAAGCGCTATAATCTTTTCCTCTGCACTGATGGCAAAGAATCGCGGATTCATCGCCACCTTCATCTCTGGCCAGGCCTTCCGCTTCGAAAGTCTGGATTTCGTCGTGGATACGCGCGGAGAGCTTGTCTGCTTGGTCCAAAGCCAGATCCAATCTGGTGAAGATCAGGCCAACCCATCTCAAGTATGCCGCTCTGACTCACTCAGAAAACCAGTCAGCATTGTGAAGAACTGCTGCGATTTTCGTGGTGTCTTCGCGATCGAGGAGCAGGGGACCGATCTCCATCAAGAAGACCAAGAGGCTGCGGAGGAAGATTGCCTTCGTAAGGCTAAGGACATGCAGGTGCGATCTCTTTGATCGCGCGGCCACAATGTTCGCGAGGATATCCTGCAGTCCAGGTTTGGAGACCAATCCGTCTTCCGCACGCCGATGTTGAACGTCGTCACTTTCAAGACGCTTCTCGACACGCTGGACCCGATGATTGCATCGGACAGCCCGGCGGCCCCGATCGTGGCCCAGATCAAGGCCATGGTGACGGCGGCAGCAATCCAGCAGAATTACGAAAAGCCGGTAGCTGAAGCGCACTCGCGCTCCCACGCGGCTACCCGTGTTGCCAGCAGTCGTACTGCAACCAGTCGGAATACCGGCAGTCGGCGCCATACACCACCACTCGGCGATGCTCGCCAAATTATCAACCGCGACCTCCGCCAAGACATCACCGCCAGACGGCAGGAGCGGGACAAAGAAGAGTGATGCGGGCACCACGACGACTACGAGCGTTTCGGCACCGGCCGTGATCGACGAGGTGATCAGAGGTACGATGACCGCGACGACCATAGAGACTATCATCGCCGGGGTCGGGACAACGACGACCGTCGAGCCATGAGCTCACCGCACTGAACTCCGACCTGGCACATTGATGACCATCGCCAAGCCAGAGTCTCACCACGCCGAACCCCCCCTCATCATGATGAGAGATCTATTGACGGAATCCAAGCGTTTACTCCTCAGCTGCGCCGAGTGGTATGGCCCGATGGATTCAACACCAAAGGCATCGTAATGTTCGACGGGGAGCGAGATCCATAAGCTTGGCTGCAGGTCTACGCCCTGGCAGTTAAGGCCGCCGAAGGCAATCAAAACGTGATGGCGAATTATCTACCAGTCAATCTCACCCCCTCAACTCAAGCTTGGCTCACAGGGTTACCGGCGAACTAGGTGGACTTCTGGAGCGAACTCTGCGAATAGTTCATCGTGAACTTTCAGGGAACCTACGAGAGGCCTGGCACACCGTGGGACCTTTACCAGCTTCATCAGAAGAAGGACGAGACGCTGAGGGACTTCATCCGGCGTTTCATGCACAAGAAGAACACCATCAGGGATGTATCTGAAGTGGTGGTGGTAGCGGCCTTCCAGAAAGGTGTAAGTGATCCTGATCTAATCAAGAAAATGTCCAGGAAACCCCCGACATCTGTGAAGGAGATGTTCGCACTGGCCGACCGCTACGCCATGGCCTCAGACACCCTGGCTGGGCACCAAGAGGAGCGCCCACATCCGAAGAACAAAGGCGATAAGCCCGAGTCCTCCAAGCACAAAGACAAGAAGCAGAAGGGCAAAGAGCTAGTAGTGGTGGCCGAGCGCAGCTGGCCCCGAGCCATGCGAAGAGAGGCGCCCGACTACAGCACCGTCATGGAAGCGATCTATCCCTTCCACCCTAAAGGAAAGCACGCCGCCAAAGATTGCTTCACCTTGAAGCGCTTTGCGCGGGAAAGCAACAAGCAGCCAGCTCCAGCAAGGGACGAGGTGGCAAAGAAGAAATACTTTCCAGAAGAGGATGACTGTCAGGAGCCTGAGCACGAGCTAAACTACATTTACGGGGGCTCCACCGGATATGAGTCCAAGCAGAAGCAAAAGCTTACCGCTCGAGAGATCAATGCGGTGGAACCAGCCGCCCCCCAATATCTAAGGTGGTCCGAGGTTCCAATCACCTTCGACCGATCAGATCACCCCAACCGGGTTCTACATCCGGGTAAGTTCCCTCTAGTGCTCGACCCCGTAATTCGCAATGTGAGGCTCAAGAAGGTCTTAATCGATGGAGGGAATGGACTCAATGTCTTATTCTCCAAAACTTTCAACGACATGAACATTCCTCGCTCCGAACTGAGGCCAAGCACTCAGCCGTTCTATGGTGTAATCCCTGGAGCATCATCGCTTCCTCTTGGGCAGGTTTCTTTGCCCATCACCTTCGGCACCAAGGACAACTACTGGACCGAGTACATAAATTTTGAGGTAGCGGACTTCGAGACGGTGTATCACGCTATCTTGGGAAGACCCGAATTGGCTCGGTTCATGGCCGTCCCGCACTACACCTACTTGACGATGAAGATGCCGGGACCAAGAAGCGTTATCACGGTCCGCGGCGACGTCAAGCGGTCCCTGGAGTGCGACCGAGAGAACCATGAACTTGCCGAGTTGCAGGAGGTAGCCGGCGAAAGAAAGGAAATCCAAGCGGAAGCGGTTACATTGCAGGAAGAAGGCGATGTTCCGTCCAAGAAGATGGCCACGTCAGGAATAAAGCCTGGCGAAGGAACCAAGAGAATCAACCTCAACCCGTCTTACTCGTCCAAGACAACTCTGATCGGGACAGGACTCGAAGGTAAATAGGAAAGCGCGCTCGTCACCTTTCTTCAAGCTAACAAAGACATCTTTGCTTGGAAACCATCCGACATGCCGGGTGTTCCTAGGGAGGTGATCGAGCACTCCTTACACGTCGACGAAAAAGCAAAACCCATCAAGCAAAGCCTTCGGCGATTAGCTCCAGATCGCCGGAACGCCATCAAGCAGGAAGTCACCAAGCTATTAGCCACAGGTTTCATCAAAGAGGTGTATCACCCCGATTGGTTAGCAAATCCTGTACTAGTTCAAAAGAAGAATAAAACTTGGCGCATGTGCGTTGATTATACTGATCTCAATAAGGCATGTCCGAAGGATCCCTTTGGGCTACCACGAATCGATCAGGTGGTTGACTCGACCGCCGGGTGCGAAATTTTGAGTTTTCTCGATGCCTACTCAGGTTACCATCAGATTCGCATAAAGGCGGAAGATCATATCAAGACTTCGTTCATCACCCCTTTCGGAGCCTTTTGCTATACCACGATGGCGTTCGGGTTGAAAAACGCTGGTGCAACGTACCAGCGCGCAATTCAGCATTGTTTTCACGCCCAGCTCGAACGCAACGTGGAAGCATACATGGACAATGTTGTGGTAAAAACTTGGGAGAAGAAGGACCTTATCACCGACCTAACCGAGACATTCAAGAGTCTAAGGGCCTTCAGCATGAAGCTCAACCCCGAGAAGTGTGTTTTCGGAGTATCTTCGGGAAAACTGCTCGGGTTTATCGTATCACAGCGAGGCATTGTGGCCAACCAAGAGAAGATCAGGGGCATATCAAATATGGAACCTCCGACTTGCCAAAAGGACGTCGAGAAGCTCACAGGATGCATGGCCGCACTCAGCAGGTTTATTTCTCGGTTGGGTATGAGAGGTATGCCATTCTTTAAACTCCTTAAGAAGCAGGACAAGTTTCAGTGGACTCCAGAGGCACAACAGGCGTTTGAGGATCTGAAGACCTTCCTGACGACGCCCCCGATCTTGGTTTCATCGATGCCAGAGGAACCTCTGCTACTTTACATCGCGGCAACGACTAATGTAGTCAGCGCAGCGGTCGTCGTAGAAAGGGAGGAGCCGGACCATGTGCAGAAGATCCAACACCCGGTCTACTTCATCAGTGAAGTCCTGAGTGAATCCAAGGTGCGGTATCCGCAAGTTCAAAAATTATTGTATGCCGTGCTCCTGACGTCTCGCAAACTCAAGCACTACTTCCAAGAGCACACTGTTTCTGTTGTCACCTCCATCCCAATAGGAGACATACTTCACAATCAGGAGGCCACTGGGAGAATTGCAAAGTGGGCGGTTGAGCTCGGAGCTTTTGATATTCTATTTAAGCCTCGCACTGCCATCAAGTCCCAAGCGCTCGCCGACTTCACGGCCGAGCGAACAGAGCTTCAAAGCCCGATGATTACCAAAGAACTCGAGTATTGGACGATGTACTTTGATGGTTCCCTCATGCTCAGCGGCGCGGGGGCTGGTATCGTGTTCATATCACCAAACGGAGAAAGGTTGAGGTACGTCCTTCAAATACTTTTTCCCGCTTCAAAAAATACCGCCGAGTATGAGGCACTCATCCATGGGCTCCGTATCGCCATATCACTCGGTATCCGACGTTTGGTGGTTCACAGAGACTCAATGCTTGTGGTCAACCAAGTGCAAAAAGAATGGTCCTGCATTGAAGACAATATGGTAGCCTATTGCCAGGAGGTATGCAAGCTAGAAGGTAACTTTGATGGCCTGGAACTTATTCATGTGCTCCGCCGTGACAACGAAGCGGCCGATGAGCTAGCAGAAATGGGATCCTGCCGATCTACAGTGCCCATGAGAGTATTCGTCGAAGAAATTCACAAACCCACGATTAGCACTTGGTCGAAGACGAACGCCCCAGCCGAGAAGAGCGTAGAAGCAAAAGTCCTAGTCACTACCTCCGATTGGACAGCTCCGTATCTGCACTATTTGACGAAGGACGAGTTACCCGAAGATCGCGTGCAAGCCGAATGAATAATGCGCCGAAGCAAGAGCTATGTGGTGATCAGGGCAGAACTCTATCGCAAGAGCTCTGCAGGTGTACTGCGACGGTGCATATCAGACCAAGAAGGGAGAGATCTTCTCAAGGAAATCCACTCGGGAGTTTTGGGAACCATGCAGCGTCATCAACACTAGTCGACAAAGCCTATCGTTAAGGATTTTTCTGGCCGACTGCGGTCACTGACGCAGAGGACATCATCCGGACATGCGAAGGATGTCAGTTCTTTGCACGTCAGTTGAACAAACCGGCACAAGAACTGCAGACCATCCCCATAACCTGGTTGTTTGCGGTCTAGGGGCTCGACATGGTAGGACCTTTAAAAAGGCTCAAGGTGGTTATACCCATCTCTTTGTGGCCGTTGACAAATTCACCAAATGGGTGGAGGCCAAACCAGTCGCGACAATAACAGCAGCAAAAGCCAAAGAGTTCTTCAACGAAATCGTGGTTAGGTTCGGAGTTCCAAACCGAATCATCACGAACAACGGCACCCAATTCGTATAGCAGATTTCAAGATCAAAAGCGATGAACTCGAATAAAATCTACTGCATCGAGCGCACTTCGAGCAACGGACAGGTCGAGCGAGCCAACGGCATGGTATTACAGGGCCTGAAGGCAAGGATTTTCGATCGGTTAAAGCCATACGCCACTCGATGGGTGAAAGAATTACCTTCAGTACTCTGGGGGCTGCGAACCACTCCCAGCAGAGCAACCAGGTAGTCACCTTTCTTCCTGGTGTACGGCTCGGAGGCGATCATCCCCACCAAGTTAGAATTTGGAACCCCGTCGGTCCGAAGCTATGAAGAAGTCACCTCGGTAGAAAGCCGGCTGGAAGACCTCGATCAACTGGAAGAAGCTAGAGACGTCGCAACAATTCAATCAGCAAAGTATCTCCAGGGCCTACGGTGCTATCACGGTCGCAATGTGAGGAGTCGCGCATTCTTCAAGGGAGATCTGGTCCTTAGAAAGAATCAGAAATGCGAGCATAAACTCTCCCTAATTTGGGAAGGCCCTTACGTCGTCGATGAAATGGTACGCCCTGGGGCTTACAAGCTCAAGCGAGAAGACGGCACGACAATCAACAACACTTGGAACATAGAACAGCTACGTCATTTTTTCACTTGAACTTTGTAATTCAAATTGTTCCTTTATGAATAAAAAAGATCGATATCAAAGTTATTATTTTATTTTTTTACATAATCTTCTCGAGATTTATGCGTCTGAGTGCTTCGCTCCTACGATTTTTTAGACTCTGAGACATGCGTCGCGAACCATGCCTCAGAGCCTGGGGGCTGGACTAGTCAGACACGATATGTCAAAACCACTCAGGCAAATATGCATGTTTGAAAAGATAATGCAAGAGCGAGGAAACGCCTTTATATACGTTCAATTTACAGGTCTAAAGTTTCTACAATAGACAAAGAGGTGTCCTTGACTTCCTTTCAGAGCTCGGCGGCCCGGTCCTCATCTACGTTGCACGCGTAGCCTTCCTTAATGGCCTCAAGATCCACTCGGGGATAAAGCGACTTGGTGATCGCTAAAGCCTGGCTAGCACCATTGGCCGCTGTCTCCTTCAAGAGACTCTTGAGTGCCTCGGGGGCTTCCTCCAGCCGAGAGATGACCTGGTCCCTACTGAGTGGCCTCCGGCCCCCGGGATGAAACGAATTCAGCATCGGCTCGAAGGCCTCCTGAAGCTTGGCGCAAGACGTCTCAAGGGCTTCAACCCTCTCATTGAAGATGGCATACTACGCTCGCGTTTTGAATTTATAGTCTGCAAGACATAAACATCAGAGGAGGCAACGAAGACATAGTAAGGCCAAGTCGCTGGTCAAACTTTCAAGCTCCTTCTCCGATTTCGTTCTAGAAGCCTCCGCGACTTTAAGTTGTTCTTGAAGTTTCGCGGCGGCGGAATCTCGAGCTGACATGGAGATAAGAAGATCAAGAAACCAGATGATTAAATTAAATGCATGTGGCAGCCTAGGAAATAGCTACCTCGAAGGGAGCCAACAACGTCCAGCTTCTCCAGGCATAGAGCCTTCTGCTCCTCTCGCAACGCCTGGACCTCTAATCGAAGAGATCACAGCTCGGCAGCATGCCCAGCCTTAATAAGCTCCAATTCCGCGAGATATTCCTAGCGCGTTCGGAGTTCAGGGAGCAACTTCTGGGAGTATTCAGCTTTCTTTTCGGAACGCTCCCCTATTTTCTGTAATCGTCACAGGGAAAGGTAACTACATGATAAATGACAGAAGCAGGAAGATAGCAAGTGTAGAGAAATGCTTACCCGGGCTAGGCGCACGCAAGCCGTGGCATGACTGTAAAAGTCATTTCTCTCCTTCTCCTCCTCCTCAGGATCATCCAGGAGCTTCAGGCCTTCCTCCTCATCAACCCACACAGCTTGCATTATGAGCTGGGGGCGAGCAGGGGTCGGCGGAACTCAGAGGATCTCCTCGATCTCGGGGGACGGGCGGGAAGCCGGCTCCAGAACAGTAGGGCCCGATTCCGAGGCGGGAGGAGCCGGAGATGGCGCCAGGGGCTCGGGAGGCACTTCGGTGTCCGTGAACGTGGCCCCCATGACCAGGGTGCCAACCTCCGGGGGCTCGGACTCCACAGGGGCCCTAGACGGCGTCCCGACCGGGACATCAAGGGAAGGATCCCTACGAGAAGAATTGTCAGCAAGCTAGCGAAACGAGTCAAATAAGAGTCGATAGGGCAACAAACCTATCGGACTTCCTCATTTTCATCGCGGGCTTCTTCCGAGCGGACGGGCTGCATCCAGAAGGACCACTCGGTGCGCTGCCGACTAACACCCGGCGCTCCTCCAGAATGCCTGAGTCCTTCGGTGTTGGACTTGGCTGAGCCGCAGGCTCACGGGAGAGGGGAGCCAAAGGTGCTGGGGCCCGGGTCGACGAGTCCCAGATCTTAGGACCACCAGTCCGGCGTCGGGGCTTCGCGGGGTCTTTGGCCACTGTCTTTTTCCCCTTATTGGTGGCGGGATCTACCGCAGGAGAGCTCGCTCGCTGCTTTGGGGAATCATCTACACAAGTAGGCATCTCAGGAAGAGGCGCGTCACTGAAGAAGGCAACGCGATCCTAGAAAGGAAGATTAAAAGTGAGAAGCCATTCAAAGACGAAAACGAGAATCCATCGGCAAAGTATCTCACCTCTGGGGGAGGATTCAATGTAGAGAAGGCCTTGGGGAATCGAGTGGGCATCTTGACGCTGGGGATGAAGAAATCGCCAACTCGAGCATGAATCTGCCCTCTCGTTATTAAGTCAGGCAATTCCCGGGTCGGATCGTCTCGGCCCTCAAACTGAAATCCCAAGTGGTTGCGCTCCTTCAGGGGCTGAACCCGCCGGGCAACAAAGTGAATGGTCGGACCAACCCCCGTGAGGCCGCCTTCCTTCAATTTGCCAATGAGCACCAGGAGGTCTTGCACTTGATCCATGTTGCTGGCATCGCCGATAGAGGACCAAGAGAGGGACACCTTCGGCCGGCGCCTGAGGAAGGAAGGAAGTGCTGGATCAGGATTGGCACAATAAAACCACTCCTGGTGCCAGCCTTTAATCAAAGACTTGAAGGGAATAGCAAAATATGACTTCTTTAGCCCCTCCCGAAGTTGGAATCCGGCTCCCCCAATTACCTTGGGGTCACTTTCTGAGGGATAGGGCTTCAGAAGGTAAAAATGGCGGAAAAGATCAAAATGGGGGCGGATGCCCAAGAAGGCTTCGCAAAGGTGAACAAAGATAGAGATTAGCAAAATAGAGTTGGGATTCAAGTTCACCAATTCGATTTCGTAAAAGAAGAGGAGACCGCGGAGAAAAGCACAGGCCGGAAGACCCAGTCCGCGCTGGAAGAAAGACTCAAAAATGACTACCTATTCCGGACGAGGAGTGGGGACGGATTCACCGGCAGCCGGTCGAGCAGAGATCAAGGCCAAGTCTGGGAGGATCCCATCGTCGACCATGGACTGCAGTTTCTCTTCCGTTGTAGTCGAGGTCGTCCAATCCTGGGGCAAAGGCTGCGGAGAGGAAGAAGAAGACATCTTCGAAGGAGAGATCAACGGCGACGCAAAAAGGCGAAGCACAGCAGTGGTTAACCCTAGCAGTGGAGAAGTCAGAGGGACAAGGAAGCAGAAGGAGCAAGAGCGCGGTGAGAGAATGAACCGTCGGGCGACACATGGTCTATCCTTTAAAGGAGGGAAAAGATTAGGTTTTCGCCGAACCGGCGGGAAAAAGATTGCGAAACGCCTCGTCTTCCCTTATGCCTCTTAAATGATTTGCAGGCCTGGCATTCTGACTTACAGAAATATTCGCGGTTTGACCAAGTCATATATGGGACACGTTGCTCTCCATGATGGGATGTTTAACCACTTACCGTGCTAAGCGGGACATGGGCATTCTCTGAACGGGATGAAAAATGTCTTCTTGTGATATACCCCACGCTGGGTCGCTAGGTGGTTACCGCATGTTGGAATCTTATATCACAGGTCGAGCCCAAACGGGAGCAAATCCAATGGTATGCCCTATGAGGGTCGAAAAGCTGTGCGTCATAATAAACGAGTACGGATACCATTCGGATAAAACTTTGATATGTCCCAAGTTGGACCAGAGCTGTATCCTACACCGGTCGGGTACAAGTATCACTCGACCATGAGCCTAGAAAAATCTGGTATGCTCCAAGTTGAGCCTAAGCTATATCCTATACCAGTCGGATATAGGTACCACTTGGCCGAGAGCCACGTATGTACGAAATGCTCCAAGTTGAGCCCAAGCCGTATCCTACACCATTCAGATATGGGTATCACTCGGCCATGAGCCAGAGAAATCCTGGTACGCTCCAACTCGAGCCTAAGCTATGTTTTATAGACATGGGTATCATTCGGCCATGAGCAGCGCAAATCCTAATATGTCCCAAGTTGGACCTAAGGTGTATCTCGCGCCAGTTAGATCCGGATGCCGCTCGGCCAAGAGCCACGCAAACCCCAACACGATGCTCCGCGTCTGACCTAAAGTATTTCCTATGTCAATCGGTACGGATGTCACCAGATCAAAGAACCATGCAAGCTTCGAAGCGCCCCAAGCTGGGTCTAAGCTACGTCAAATGACAATCATGGAAAACACTTTGAAAGGTACTTTTTTTATTCTACATAAAATTCCCCAGACACTATGCTTGGGAAAATATTACATTTGCAGGGGGGCCTACACTTCACCCTGACGCACGTGACCCAGCACCTCCACGAGGGCTTCCTTGGCCCTGTAAAGGGCAGGAAAGATCTCGAGGAAGGTATCGACGGCGACGTGGTCGAGGGCGGCGGCGGTATCCTCCATTAATTCAATCACAGCAAGCTCGAAAAGCGCCCATTCTTCGGCGAGCCTGGGATCCTGGACGTGCGTGACGTTCCTCCTCCCTCTCCTCGGCATGAAGAAAATGGAAACGTGAAATAGAAAGATGGAGAACCAAACATGAGAGGATAAATTCTGCAAACGCTGGTTCGCCTTTTATAGCCGATGCAATAAGGATGAAGTAAATGCATCAAGAGCCAAAGAGATTTGGGGTTAATGTAATTTCAAAAGCCAAGGAGTTTTTCAACAAACAAGTTGGCACAGAAAACCAAGGCGATCTCAAAAACTGTCTGGTGGTTATCCATGAAGAGAAAAGATATTGGAAATTTTGCTTTGAGCGGGAAGAAGTATTCAATCCACATCCGAAATAGGGAACAGGTCCGCGAGGCCGCTCACAACAAATTCGTCTAACAAAAGATTATATTCAGTTGAAGCAAAAATCAAGGGTTATATTCGAGTCCTTCATAATCCACTCGCCGCAAGAAGAAGCCTTCAAATCACGTGAAGAAACCAGTCGGAGGATTGTACAGCGAGTTCAGAACAATGATTCAAGTTGGGGTCTAGCCGGAAGCATAGCAATTGGATCATGAATCACTCGGGGGCTACTATGGAATATGTGAAACCAGGTATCTCCATGACCGGCCCAACGTCACCTGAGGAAAAGATGGGCCCAAAGGCTATGCCCCGCGCCAAGCCTTGCTGCCGTATGGAAGGGGGGCACATCCTATAGACAATTACGTATATTTAGATATAAAAGATACAGTTGTGATCCGAGTCATTGATAGGGTAGACAAAGATGTAAACTCTATCCTATAACCGACTAGAATCTAATAACCGATCATAATCTCCTAACCGATTAGGACTCTGTAAGCCACACCACCCCCGGTATATAAGGGAGAGGGTGGGCAACAACAAGGCATCAAGCCATAGAGCATAGCACGCCTCATATCGCCCAGAGCACTTTGCGCTTTGAGCAATCTTAGATCCAAGAGATCCACATAATCCCAGCACACAGTATTAGGGTATTACCTCCATCGTTGAGGGCCTGAACCTGTCTAACCCCTTGTCTTGTGTGACCTTCGAGTTTGAGATCTAGCGCCTGCCCCATAAAATTATTGCCGACTACGAAAGTCGACAGGAAGCGACCTGCAAGCTCCAAGCCGGAGACCCGGAGGCCAAGAAGGGGAAGAAAACAATTATCAAGGACCCTCCGAAGCCTCGGCACCCAACTGGTGGTCCCAAAATCCAAGAACCGCCAGCACAAGCCCCGGTGATGTGAAGTTGTGTCCCGATCTTTCGATGAGAGCGATAACTATCGATTTGGTGGAATCGACTTTGACGATCCGACTACAACGTACGACGACGATGCGCCTTAGCAATCGCTAAACCAACTCGAGTGTTATTGATCTTGCCGTGGCACGATCAACTCGAACACGAGGTTCAATTCCTGCAAGCAACCAAGAACAAGCAAGAACAATGGTAAAAGCAATCTGAAATTGCAAATAAGAATTGAAGGCCAAAATAAGGTGGGGTTCTATTGAAGGTCTTGACAAGGTGGTCTGTCCAAAGACAACTCAAGACGCAAAGTTTGCACTTGGCTAAACTAATCAAACAAAACCAAAAACCCTAGATGGGGTTGCGGCTGGTTATTTATGAGATAATAAGATGAGGTGGTCGTTCAAAACCTTAGGAAACCAAATACAATTCGATTACAAGGCCCAAGGCCCACTCTGACTCGGACTGGAAAAGTGACGTGACTTGTTTTGCAGTTTCCGGACAGCTCAGAAGGAATTTGAAGGTGAGACTGGATCCATTGGAAAGAGGGCGACGAAATCTTGCAATCAAGTACTCATGTGCCCCAAACACCCTTCTGGATCAAAAGTTATGGCCGTTTTAAGTTGGTGCTATCTCAGGAGGCCGAATTGGATTCCAGAACGTGATGGATTTGATCTCTCTCTCTTCTTGGCCCGTGGATGATGTGTTGGAGTAGGCACAACCAAATGTGGTCATATCCGTAGTAGTGATGTCCTCATCATCCTCCCTTTCTTGAATTTGAGTCGTCCTCGACTCATGCTCAGCTTTTAGCTTGACCTCAACAAAAAGTATTCTCATGTTCAGATCATCCTCCACAAAGCTCAATATTTCTTTCCAAAGATATAAAGGCATGTTGAAAGCTTGCACTCTTGGACGCTTCCTCCCCGTGAAGGAAAGCCATCCTAGTAGATGTAGATGATACAGAGGATGCCGTGAAGTGTCGCCAAATTGATATAGCGTTGATCATATCCAGACGAGCATGGTCTCATCATTCTCCCTTTCTTGAATTGGAGTCGCCCTCGACTCCATCACATTCTCCGCAAAATGTTAGTAGCGAGAAAGAGCAAAGCAACATGCATATCTTTTGTGCTCAAATCAATGTCTCGTGAATCAAAATCACCCAAACACTCCCTTTCTTGAAAACTATCATATAGATTATAATCGACAAGTAGGGGTACTTGATATGATATTAGAATTATCAAATTGATCACATTGTTGCATAGGATGTGGAGGTCTCAGATCTGAACAAATGTATAATCTATGCACTTTGTATTCTCCTTTATCATTATGTTTGCCAACAACATAGAAAATATTTCGTGATAACCATGGCAAATCGAATGTACAAAAATCTTCTCCTTGAAACTATCCAGATCACACGTAACATCAAATTCAATGTAACCTAAAGTATCTAAAGAAGACATCAATTTAAGCTCATCTTCTTCACTAGCAATTTGAATAACATGTCTATGTTCAGCGCAAGTGTTTTTTTCAAATATAAATATTTCATGTTCATTCACTAATTGTGGCGTGGATATAAGTGAAGCATTATGACACAACTCTTCTTTATCACTAGGAATAGCAACAAAATCAGCAATGGGTTCCATTAATAGTTGCTCTACGATAGCACGATTCATGGACAGTTTTGTCTCTTCAAATGATTTTCACCATGTATACAGTCCATACCTTTGACATTACCTTCTAAATCATTCTCCGTGGTTGTAGGTGCAACTTCAATTTCCAACTCTTCACATACGTATGGAGCAGCAAATATCTCCTCTTTTTCACATTTTCTTCTTCATCTTTCTCCGATGGTGCTCACTTTTCGCAAAATGTTAGCTACAATGAAGGTGCAACAATGGGCACCTCAAATAAAGCTAAAGGCTCTTTCAAAGATTCAAGAAGCATGTTTTCACTCTAAAAGCACATTCAATCAATTTCAAAGACAACTATATGTTTCATCAACAAGAACATCCCGAATTTCATGATTAAGTCCACGTATGAACCTAAGCTCAAGAGCTTCCTCACATTCTTGTAAACCACAACGCAACAAACAATTTTGCAAATCATGAAAGTATTCTATAACAGTTTTAGAACCTTGTTTTAAGCATTGAAGTTTAGTAAGCAAATATTTAGCAACATATTCAGAACATAATCATTTCTCATAAGTCTTTTCATTGCATTCCAAGTTTTAGGGTCTTTATCATGTCTAGATATATGCTTTCACCAATATATTGATCCGACGTTAACACTTTAATCATGCACTAATCTTTTGGTTTTCGATAAGTCATAGTTTGCAAATTCTTTATCTACCGCTATCTCCCAATTAATATATGCATTAGGATCGAACTTTCCACCAAAAGGAGGCAACTCAAACTTGATTTTACCTTGTTCATCATCGGTGGATGAACCCGTGGCGATGTGTGGTGGGGCGACCGATGCACAAGGCCCATGCTGGAAGTCGGGCAGCAATGGGAACCCGCAGCACGTAGTACACCATTGTTGTTGCTTAGAGACGAGGCGGAGGACCGGAAGTTCCAGGGACAGCAGATGCAAGCATATCATCAAGTCTAGACAAAATAGTAGCAAGGGTAGTGTTAGCAACTCCCTGAGCAGTCTCGATGGACCGGAAACGGTCTTCTTACAGCGACATTTGCTCATTAGTGAGTCGTACATTGCCATTCATGCGTGAAGAATGATGTAGTGAACTCTTGTCACCTGACATGGTTAGTAGCAAAAAGGGAAACACAAAGGTTTATGTAATTCCCTATCAACTACTAGGAAGTGGAGAAAAGTCGCTCAACTCTCAAGCCTTAACCAAAGCTCTTACAAGTTCTTACCGTGCAGCAGGAGTTGTCGGCCGTTGGCGGTGTCAAAAGTTCTTCGAAGCTTGGATAAAGCGATTGCAAGGGACCGAACAAACGTACAAGGTAAAATATGTGGAGCTTGGTAGGCTATACTTATTTCCTATGCAATCTGATAATTCTAGTTATTGTAATGACAAGTAAGGACCCAAAATAGAAATCACAAGTCCTAGTTGCCGATCTCAAAGATATAAGCGAATTTCAAGGCAACTCACGCGCAAAGATGATGTAACTTAATGCAACCAATGGAATGAGCTAAATAAGAAAATTTTCAATACCAAAGCTCGTGTTGCATAAGTTATAGAGAGACACTAGCTAATTGCTTCAGAAAAGATAAAAGGGCACAAGATTGCTCACTAATTAATACAATTGCACAATCTGAAAAATAATGAACACAAATTAGGGTTTCGCTCAATGTAGTGCTGTCGGCCACTATTATGTTTTTCTTTTTTTTTTCTTTTTTTTTGGCCTTTTGGCTCTTTCTTTCTCTCTTCTTTCTTTTGGTGACTTGCGGCCAACACTAGTATGAGCAAAGTTTTGGAATCCCTAACTTGATATCACAAGATAGTATGATATGATAATTCAAGATTATGCAATGTATCAATATGAACAGCCCTAAGCAATATCAAATAGCTAGTCTCAATTGGGATCAAAGTATTCGCAAAGGATGAATTGGTTAACAAAGGTATGTATACTGATATTTTTGGAGTTTTATGGATTATGGATGCTACTGGACTCAACCAACTCAAAGGAACAAAACTAGAACACGAATTGAAGCAAAACACCCAAATTCAAAGTTTCTAGGGCGTAGATTTGTCGCCTAGATTACAGATTCAAAACGACCGAATTTAGAAGGTTCACTATGGAAAGAATTGAAGCTTATGTCCTCAGCTTTCAAAGGAATACAAGAACATGCAATTTGGAGCACGGGTGTGAAAGTTATGGCTCAAAACCGAACTGCACAGAATACTCCCAATTTTAGCCGCGGGACCAATTCCGAATCCGAATCAAATTCGGTTTGATGGAATCAATATCAGAAAGGACACCCAAAACGTTTTTGTAGAGGACTCTTCAAGGATTCAGGAAAGTATAAAACTTCCCAAACGGAGTTCGACGTGAGAATTATGATCAAAATACCGAACCGATCTGGATTGGAAGTACAACTTGCTTCAACAAATTTGATATCCAGATTAAACAGATTTAGCTCCAAAATTAGAGTTCATGCCCAACTAGGTTTTTGTAGAGATCGTTCCCAGGTTTTAGGAAAGTACAAAACACTAGAATCCGAGCTCAGATGCGAAAGTTATGAACAAAACAAAGTACTAGACAGATTGAAAGAAAAGCTACGCCAAGGGAAAAAACAATCAAGAATTAAAACAAGGACTCTAATGGATCAAAACCTAACAAAACTCACTAAAATAACAGATTGAATCTAAAGGTTGAATTTTTGTGGAGTAATTTTCAATTTAGGACAGAAAACAAAAACTAATCTAAAGTACAGAATCTCTCACCGAGAAACTTGGCGCTCTGATACCACCTGATGTGAAGTTGTGTCCCGATCTTTCGATGAGAGCGATAACTATCGATTTGGTGGAATCGACTTTGACGATCCGACTACAACGTACGACGACGATGCGCCTTAGCAATCGCTAAACCAACTCCGAGTGTTATTGATCTTGCCGTACACGATCAACTGAACACGAGGTTCAATTCCCGCAAGCAAATCAAGAACAAGCAAGAACAATGGTAAAAGCAATCTGAAATTGCAAATAAGAATTGAAGGCCAAAATAAGGTGGGGTTCTATTGAAGGTCTTGACAAGGTGGGTGTCCAAAGACAACTCAAGACGCAAAGTTTGCACTTGGCTAAATTAATCAAACAAAACCCAAAACCCTAGATGGGGTTGCGGCTGGTTATTTATGAGATAACAAGAGGAGGTGGTCATTCAAAACCCTAGGAAACCAAATACAATTCGATTACAAGGCCCAAGGCCCACTCTGACTCGGACTGGAAAAGTGACGTGACTTGTTTTGCAGTTTCCGGACAGCTCAGAAGGAATTTAAAGGTGAGACTGGATCCATTGGAAAGAGGGCGACGAAAGCTTTCAATCAAGTACTCATGTGCCCCGAACACCCTTCTGGATCAAAAGTTATGGCCGTTTTAGGTTGGTGCTGTCTCAGGAGGCCGAATTGGATTCCAGAACGTGATGGATTTGATCTCTCTCTCTTCTTGGCCCGTGGATGATGTGTTGGAGTAGGCACAACCAAATGTGGTCATATCCGTAGTAGTGATGTCCTCGTCACCCGGTGCCTTCAGTTCCCCTTCCACATAAGCCCGTGGTACAGCCGAGTCCAACACCGAGTGACTCGAGCATTCGGGAGGAGCCTAGGTATCCAGATCATAGCGCCCCGACTGGTCCTTTCGGAAGTGGTTCTGCCACTCGAAAGAAACTACCGATGAGGATAAAGAAGTCCGACAGGTTGTATGTCCCATTGACTCTTATTCAACGCGTTTTGCCGGCTTATTCACCGATCGTTCTTCTTACAGGAATCCTTCTTATGATGTTCCCGTCGAGACACCATCTGGGGCCCCTAAAGGAACTGAGTCCCAGGACGTAGCTGACATGGTTGAGGAGGCCCCACAATCTGCCTCACCTGGAGACACAGGGGCGCCCTCCGAACCACAGCCGCCTTCATGATACCCCATGCTTCGGCATCGGGTCCCGCTGCTCAAGAGCCCGTCTCCCGTCCATCCCCCGAGGTGGAAGAGATCTTCCGAGATCTGCCGACTCTTGCTCGCCCCCAACTCATAATGCAAACCGCATGGGTCGATGAGGAAGACGGCTTGAAGTCCCTCGATGACCCGGTGGAGGAGAAAGAAAGGAATGACTTTTATAGTCATGCCGCCGCTTGCGCTCGCCTGGCCCGAGTAATATTTTCACTACTCTTGTCACCTTCTTGCTTGTGCCGGTTAGCATGTTGTCACCTTTCCCTGTGATGGTTACAGAAATTGGGAGAACGCTGTGCGAAAAAGTCCGAATACCTCCAAAAGATGCTCCCGGAGGTCAGGACGCGCCAGGAATATCTGGCCAACTTGGAGCAGATCAAAGCTAGACATGCAGCCGAGCTGCAAGATCTTCGGCCAGAAGTCCAGGCCTTGCGGGAAGAGAAGAAAATCCTGTGGCAGGAGAAGCTCGATGTTGTTGGCTCCCTTAGAGGTAGATATTTCCTGGACCATCCCGTGCTCTCGTTTAATCGTCTGGTCTTTTGATTTCCTTATCTCCGTGTCAGTTCGGTATTCTACTATTACAAAGCTCCAAGAGCAACTTAAGGCCTCGGAGGCCTCCAACTTGAAATCAGAGAAGGAGTTAGATGGTACGCTCAGCAGCTTGGCCCTCCCTTGCCTTCGTTGTCTTCTTGGTATTTCTTAATAATCTGTTTTGCTTGCAGACTACAAGTTCAAGACGCGGGCGCAATACGCCGCTTATAACGAGAAAGTCGAGGCCCTTGAAACGTCTTGTGCTAAGCTTCGCGAGGCCTCTGAGCCATTGTTGAGGTTGCTTCATCCTGGAGGCGAGAGGCCGCTCAGTAGGGACCACGTTATCTCCCAACTGGAGGAAGCCCCCAAGGAGCTTAAGAGACTCTTGAAGGAAACGGCGACCAACGGTACTAGCCAGGCTCTGGCGATCACCAAGTCGCTTTATCCCTGAGTGGATCTTGAAGCCATTAAAGATGGCTATGCCTGCAATGTGGATGAAGACCGGGCCACCGAACTCTGGGTGGAAGTTAAGGATGCTTCTTCGGCTGTCGCAGAAACTTTGGACCTGTGAACAAATATTTGAAAGTGTTTCTTTGACCTTGCATTTTTTTTAAATATGCTGCTATGCTCGATGAGGCCATCCGAGTAGTTTTGACATCTTAAATATCATGTCCGACTAGTTCAAATTTCTGTGCTCGGGGCATGGATCATGACGCATGTCTCAGAGTCTTAAAATTCGTAGGAGCGAAGCACTCAGACGCATAATTTTGGAGAAGATTATACGAGAACAACTTTAATAGTGAACATTTATTCATAAAGAAGCAATTGAATTACAGAGTTCAAGTGAAAAACGGCGTAGCTATTCTATGTTCCAGGTGTTGTTGACAATTGTGTCGTCTTCATGCTTGAGCTTATAAGCCTCAGGATGTATCACCTCATCGATGATGTAAGGGCCCTTCCAGCTTGGGGAGAGCTTATGTTCGTATTTCTGATTCTTTCTAAGGACCAAATCTGCTTTAGAGAATGTGCGGCTCCTCACATTGCGACCGTGATAGCGACGTAAGCCCTGAAGGTACTTTGCTGACTGAATTGTTGCAACGTCCCTGGCTTCCTCCAGTCGGTCGAGGTTTTCTAGCCAGCTTTCTTTCGAAGCGACCTCCTCATAGCTCCGAACCCGTGGGGATCCGAATTCTAACTCGGTGGGAAAGACGGCCTCTGAGCCATACACCAGGAAGAAAGGTGACTACCTGGTTGCTCTACTGGGGATGGTTCGCAGCCCCCAGAGTACCGAAGGCAATTCTTTGACCCACCGAGTGGCGTATGGTTTGAGACGATAAAAAATCCTTGCCTTTAGGCCTTGTAGCACCATGCCGTTGGCTCGTTCGACCTGCCCATTACTTCGGGGGTGTGCTACTGATGCAAAGGAAATTTTTATGCCGAGTTCACCACACCAGTCTTGAAATATGCCACCTCTGAATTGGGTGTCGTTATCCATGATGATTCGGTTTGGTACGCCGAATCTAACCACGATTTCATGGAAGAATTCTTTGGCCTTTGCAGCTGTGATTGTGGCGACTGGCTTGGCCTCAATCTATTTGGTGAATTTATCGACGGCCACGAAGAGATGAGTATAACCACCTTGAGCCTTCTTCGAAGGTCCCACCATGTCAAGCCCCCAGACCGCAAATGGCCAGGTGATTGGGATGGTCTATAGTTCCTATGCCAGTTTGTTCACCTATCGCACAAAGAATTGACATCCTTCGCATGTCCGGACGATGTCCTCTGCATCAGTGACAGCAGTCAGCTAGAAAAATCCCTAACAATAAGCCTTGCCGACTAGGGTTGTTGACGCCGCGTGATTCCCACAAATTCACGAGTGGATTTCTTTGAGAAGATCTCTTCCTTCTTGTTCTGATATGCACCGTCATAGTACACCAGAGGAGCTCTTGCGATAGAGTTCTTCCGTGATTACCACATAGCTCTTGCTCTGGCGCATTATTCATTCGGCTTGCACATGGTCTTTGGGTAGCTCGTCCTTCGTCAAATAGTCCAGATACGGAGCTGTCCAATCAGGGGTAATGATCAGGACTTCTGCCTCTACGTTCTTCTCCACTGGGATGTCCCACTTTGGCCGAGTGCTTATTGTGGGCTTATGAATTTCTTCGACGAATACTCCCACGGGCACTGTGGTCCGGCCGGATCCCATTTTTGCTAGCTCGTCGGCCGCTTCATTATCCCGACGGAGCACATGAACAAGTTCCAAGCCATCAAAGTTGCCTTCTAGCTTGCGTACCTCCTGGCAATAGGCAGCCATGTTGTCTTCGATGCAGGACCATTCTTTTTGCACCTGATTGACCACGAGCATTGAATCTCCACGAATCATCAAACGTCGGATACCAAGTGAAATGGTAATACGGAGCCCATAGATGAGTGCCTCGTACTCGGCGGTATTGTTCGACGCGGCAAAAAGTATTTGAAAAATGTACCTCAACCGTTCTCCACTTGGTGATATAAGCACTATACCAGCCCCCGAACCGCTGAGCATGAGGGAACCATCGAAGTACATCGTCCAATATTCGAGTTTCTTGATGACCGCCGGGTTTTGAAGTTTTGTCCACTCGGCGGTAAAGTCAGCGAGCGCTTGAGAATTAATGGTTGTGCGAGGCTTGAATAGGATATCAAAAGTTCCAAGCTCGACTGCCCACTTTGCAATTATCCGAGTGGCCTCTTGGTTGTGAAGTTTATCTCCTATTGGGAAGGAAGTGACCACCGAAACAGTATGCTCTTGGAAGTAGTGCTTGAGTTTGCGAGATGTAAGAAGTACGGCGTATAATAATTTTTGCACTTGTGGATACCGCACCTTAGATTCACTCAGGACCTCGCTGATGAAATAGACCGGGTGTTGGATCTTCTGCACGTGACCTGGCTTCTCCTTTTCTACGATGATTGCAGCGCTGATTACGCGAGTCGTTGCCGTGATGTAAAGTAACAGAGGTTCCCCTGGCATCGGTGAAACCAAGACCGGGGGTGTCGTTAAGAAGGTCTTCAAATCTTCAAACGCTTGCTGTGCCTCAGGCGTCCATTGGAACTTGTCCTACTTCTTGAGGAGTTTAAAGAATGGCATACCTCGCATACCCAGTCGGAAAATAAACCTGCTGAGTGCGACCATGCACCCCGTAAGCTTCTGGACGTCCTTTTGGCAAGTCGATGGTTTCATGTTTGATATGGTCTTGATCTTTTCTGGGTTGGCCTCAATGCCTCATTGGGATACGATAAACCCGAGCAATTTTCCCGAAGATACTTCGAAAACACACTTCTTAGGATTAAGCTTCATGCTGAAAGTCCTTATACTTTCGAACGTCTCGGTTAGGTCGGCGATAAGGTCCCTCCTCTCCCGAGTCTTTACCACGACATCGTCCACATATGCCTCCACATTGCATCCAAGTTGGGCGTGAAAACACCGCTGTATTGCACGTTGATACGTTGCACCAGCATTTTTCAACCCGAACGACATCGTGGTATAGCAAAAGGCCCCAAAGGGCGTGATGAATGAAGTCTTGATATGATCTTCCGCCTTTAGGCGAATCTAGTGGTACCCTGAGTAGGCATCGAGGAAACTCAGGATCTCGTACCCGGCGGTTGAATCAACCACCTGATCAATTCGAGGTAGCCCGAATGGATCCTTCGGACATACCTTGTTGAGATCAGTATAGTCAACTCACATGTGCCAAGTTTTATTCTTCTTTTGAACTAGTCGGACATGATACACTTCTTTGATAAAACCTGCAGCTAATAGCTTGGTGATCTCCTGCATGATGGCGTTCCGACGATCTGGAGTGAACCGCTGGAGTCTTTGCTTGATTGGCTTTGCCTTTTCATCGATGTTTAAAGAATGCTCGATCACCTCCTTAGGAACACGCGGCATGTCGGATGGTTTTCAAGCAAAGATGTCCTTGTTAGCCTGAAGGAAGGTGACGAGCATGCCTTCATATTTATCCTTGAGCCCTATCCCGATCAGAGTCATTTTGGATGGGTCGGATGAGTCGAGAATAATTCTCTTGGTTCCTTCGCCAGGCTTTATCCCGGACGTGGCCTGCTTCTTGGATGGGATGTCGCCTTCTTCCGCAATGTGGCAGCCTCGCTCGATATTCTTCCTCGGCGGTTGCCTCCTACTACCAAAGAAGTTCATAATTCTCTCAGTTGCATTCCAAAGATCGCTTGATATCACTACGAACTGTGATGACGCTTTTGGGTCCCGTCATCTTCATCACCAAATAGGTGTAGTGCGGGACGGCCATGAACTGAGCCAGACCGGGCCTTCTCAAGATAGCGTGATACGCTATCTCGAAATCCGCTACCTCAAAATTTATATACTTGGTCCGATAGTTGTTTTCGGTACCGAAGGTGACGGGCAAAACAATCTACCCGAGTGGAAACGAAGACACCCCAGGGATCACCCCATGGAACGGCTGTGAGCTCAGCCTTAGCTCGGAGCGGGGGACGTTCATGTCGTTGAAGGTTTTGGTGAACAAGACGTTGAGTCCACTCCCTCCATCAATCAAGACTTTCTTGAGTTTTACGTTGCGGATAATAGGGTCGAGCACTAGAGGATACTTACCCGTATGTAGAACTCGGTTGGGGTGATCCGAGCGGTTACAACCAATCTTCAATTCCCTCCTTACCAAGCTAGTTATATCTTGAATATAATGCAATTACAACCAATTATTAACCTTAGATCACCTTCCTTTAAGTAATTATCTAAATAATGAGTATAATTCAATTAGAACCAATTACTACTTTACATCAAAAAGAACAAATGGATCTATACCAAGCTAGATCTACAAACCATATCATTTCCCTCTTCACCAAGATAGATCTTAAAAATAATGCAAATTAGAACCAATTACTAACCTTAGATGACCTAGATCAGAAGGATCTACAATCACACCTTCAAATCTAGGGTCTCTTTCCACCAGATCGCCTCTCAATCGCAGCCACCTTAAGAATAGCTCAGGAAACCCTAAAAATACAGAGGAGATCGAGGCTTTCTGTACTTATTTCATAGAAATTGCCATCTGAGACGGTTTCTGGCTAAAACCCAAACGACTGTTTTTGCAAAAAAAACCGTCTGTGATGAGGGTTCTAATTTGAGTCCTTTTGTAGTAGTGGTCTGATATGGTTTCTTCAATATCTCAAGTAATCTTCTATATCTCTAGTAGATTGACTTGATCTCCAAGTCACATTATACTATATATATGCTCTCCTAAGTTCAAACAATACACATCAAATATTCCGGCTATTCTATCGTCCTACATCTTGCAATCTGCAAATAGTTTCAGCGTCGATATTTAGTTCCGATCTTTCGCGTAACCTTGTCATACAAATGAAGCTCCTACAGACCGCCGAAATTGTTTTCAAATGTGGCTTGAATTGTAGTCTCTCAACTTGTTGACGACTCCATATATATTTGTAAGCTGTGCAATATTGAATATATACGATCAGTATTTGGCTGACAAAGCAATGCTCGTAGCTTGGTACTGTTGTGGGGGAACACTTTGGCACGAAATCTACTGCATGCTCCTTTGTTTTGTTGCGTATCTCTCGTTTGTTTGTTTATTGGTGCGTGATTGTATCAACCCGAAGTCTCATGCACGTAATCGTCTCAATAAGAAAATCTTGTGCACAACGAAAAGATTCTTCACTTCCTCTGGTCAAAAATAACTATCATTCTAAAATGTACATGGTCAGGCTAGTATTTTAACTTACCTACATCATCCTTATGAATGTTAGATTGGCTATATGAAAATTGTACTAGTAGATCTGGTTTGATGAACATATGACGACATAAATTACTTGTCAAAGTCACATTTTATAGATGTGTCAATTTTTAAAATGACACTTGTCTTGTTACAGGAGGGAGTATTGATTTAGAATGAGCAAACGGGAGTCAATTGTTTAAACGCTGCTCATGGAAAAAAGATCGTGTAAACACCCTTATGTTATGGTCATTGTGTATGCTCTGCTTTAGATCAACTGTAGCACTTGCTGCAACTAACCTTACCAAACGAACAGGGTTTCTGTAACGATTACCATCTTTGTACTGACCATTTGACCATAACTTCGGTCTAACCTAAGGGAAAAGAAGCACATAAAAGGTCGAAGAAATCCTTCAGCAAAACACGCCAAATTCCAGCCTACCAGATACGGTCGCTGCTACGCTTTGACAGACAGAGGGGGCCCAAGAAAACGATGAGATGATTCTCCTCCCTATTCTTCAGCACTGTGTACATGTCCAGTAATCTAATGTGCATTTGCCACGTGTCCGGACAGGACTTGGCGCATCCCAACTGCTCGTGTTCTGATTTGCTCGAAACGCTTGGAAGCTGCCAAATGTCCATTTTATTCTATAATTAAAAAAAAAGACTTCAAGGAACATGGCGTACGTGCCTTTGTTGCAGAGCAGCCCAATTTTTGTATAGCGGAAGAACAGAGCAAGGCTGGGAGGTTCCGGGAAGAAGAGAATTGGTCTGCCGTGGCGCGCGAGAGCTGGGAACTGCGTAATACGATATGGTGGACCGATTGAGGTAGCTAAGTTTGGCGACCAAAAACTTTGTTCAGCTACCCATCTACAGGCTAACTGTACGAGGACAACATGCATGCTAAGCTAGCATCTTTAAAATACCGTCCCCAGTTTACCCTGATAGTGAGATACAGATCCTATTACGTTTTATTAAGCATTGGTACAGTTAAAAAGGGGACTTTGTAATATTCTTAGCTGACTTCGTAATGTAGTACATCCATCTATCTATTTATTTCTTTGTTAGTTGGAGGCTTCACGTTAATCTTAAAACGTGAAAAAGCTAAAAATCACAACGTTAATTGAAAATAAGAAAAAAAAAATAGAAATTCTCACGATAGCCAGAGAAAAAAGAAAAGAAAAAAAATCTATTCATCCGTATATAGTTGGACTACTATTTAATTGGCTCAGATTTATTAACTGGAGGCATCAAACAGATTAGACTCAGAACGAAGTAAAAAGAACTTCAACTCATCAGTTTTTGGTTCATACAAGTGTTGGAGTTCCCTTTAATTTTATTGATCTGGTTAAAAACAGATGATGAAGTATCATGCGTTTCTCTCATAAATCATGAAGTAATAGAAGCCAAAATATCAGGCTATTAAGGCAGGTTCGTTGAGTCCTGGGTGAAGTGAAAAAAACAAAGAAAAAGAAAGTACCAAAAAGTAGGGATGAAATCGGATTGGACAGAAAATGGCTCTACCATAATTGTTTTTATATTTTTTTCTCTGATATGGATGCGGATACGGATAGTCTGAATACGAATACAAATAATATCGAACATGGATACGGAGCAAATACGAATCGAATTGGATATGGTCATGGATATTTAGCGAAACACGATAATCCTATAGATTGTACATAAGAAATCAATGAAAACAAAAAACTAGTTGATTTGATCAAAATATTATTCAAAATTGAACAAATAAAAGCATTTCCATTCACTTAGACAACACATATATCCCATCATCCAAAGCATCACCATCCAATAATCACAAAAACTCCATTTTTTCTGCAACGGATCATAAGGACTATTATAAAGGCACATAATCACCAACCCAACGATGAACTAAGCAATTTGGTTATTGCCTATCGCCTTCAGTCTCAAATTATTATTACCAATAGGTTAATATATGCTAGAGAATTTGATGATATATATTGATCTGCAAGTTTAGGGACAGACACTCCAGTCAAATCTTGATCATTTTCGCAACAAAATGAAGGTAATCCTTACTCAGAGATACAAATGGAAGCAAATACAGAACACACTAAAAGTTTGATAATACTTAGATACAGTCAAAGCTTATAGAACAAAAAGTGAAAAAGGTGAAGGCTGCACTAACAGTGAAGTCACCCTTGCGCATTGTCTCACAAGAGTGAGGGTCACTGTTGAAGATCCCTCTGTACCTAGTGTGGTATGCAGTATGGACTGATCCTGCCAACAAGCATGCCTCTGTGATGAGGAAGCTCAATGTAACATCCCATTTTTTTTAATGCTTTTGCCAAAAATTAATTTAAATTAATTAATTCAAGGATTTGGGTTTTCTTTGGAGTTTTAGTTAACCTAGCATTCCTTTCCATCCAAAAATGGAATTTATACCATCCGCGTCCGAAAATTCTATTTTCCTCCGGATATCCAAAATTCAAATCTAATTCCAGATTTCTCCAAAAATTCCGAAACCAATTTTATTACGTTAAAAATATTCTAAAGTATTTTTGAGATTTTTCCCAGAATTTTCAGAACCTTTTACTATTTTTCCCAATCCTATTTAATTTTCAACATTTAAAAATTAATTATTGTGCTACAAATATTAATTTTATATTATGTAAAAATATTTATTTATGCTTTTATTGCTGAAACCGGTATCTCTTCAAATTCCCATATTTAATCAAATTTATTTGCTAATTTTCGAATTTAATATGAATTATCAGTGGAAAATTAATTGTTTCCGAAATTAATAATTTCGGTTACTGTTCAATATAACCCGATCCATTTCTCCTTCCCCGTCAACTATAGTACACTATTGCTACAGTGTCCGACCCACATTCAATTCATCCGTTTCACTCATTTACTCCGGCGATCTCGGTTAGTATTGCGGTGATAAATACGACGAGCGTTTCCTGACGATCCGCTGGTCCGATTGTCCTATAAATTGAACCCGAAGTTTCCCTTCTCATTCCTCACATCGTCAGCTTGGAGTTGTTCCAATCCATCTGTCAGATCTCCCTGTGCAAGCCATTCTTTCTAAACTCCGGTGAACTTTCGGTGAGCTCTCCCGGCTACTCCCGACCTCCATTTATCCTCAAATTTTTACTGGAACTTCCTCTATGTGCCCTTTATATATGGTAAAATCATATTTTAAAAATTCTCATAGGAGCTCTGTCGGTAACCATTTCTTCTCTAAGCCCGGCGAAAGGTCAAATTTTGAATTCAAAATATCCGATCTCTGTCATCTTAAGTCCGATTGACCTCATTCTTCTTCCTAAATTCATATAAATTTTCCTATACCTATTTATTTTAGTTTTATATTTTATTTAAATTTATTTGGATTTTATTTGAATTTGGATACTTTTCTCGTATAGTTTTCGAAGAGCCGAAAGGACTTGCTACCGACGATCTTGACCACATACCCTTTAATCCAGGCAAGTCTCCATGACGCATGTTGATCCCATGTTTTATAAATGCTTTACAATGTTTTACAATTTACATTGATATTTATTTAAAAGATAATTGTTATTACCACATTGATATTGAAATCCTTGACTGTTGTAACCCTAGGTTGCTGTGATATGTCATAATAATAATATGTTATGATATATTTTGTTTAGTGCGCTAGATGTGCTTAAATGCAAAGTCGATCAAATACCTATGCATGAGTTACTTTGAAACTATGAAAAATTATGAATTTGAAAAGTTGTGACAATATGTATGCCGCTGTATTTGCAAAATAAAAAAATGAAAATAATGTAGACTTGGGCGAATCAGTTTGACTGGCGAGTGCAGATGGAGCACTGGTTTTTGTTGTGTTTGTGCCGCCCAAATCAATTAAGGACCGACGCTTGTGATTGTCCATTCTAAGCACAACCGTACAACAACATGTCTAAATGGGTACGACCTGGCTGAATAATTTGTAATAATTTAACTTAGACTCAACAGATGGTGGAATGTGGGTGACAGATGGAGGCAAGTTTGTTTTTCCCACACGGCACAAGAGGGGGCTTCTGTACTGGGTAGATGGAACCCTAACAGCGGTGAAACCTCAGCGGGTGGAGTCAGTTAGATTATTGCATTGTAAAATCCTTGTCATGATCTCTCTGCCAACACAACAAAGGAACTGTGCTTATTGCGCATGGCAACAAGAGATAATCATGTCTTGTGGGTAAAGCTGTACACCTCTGCAGAGTGTAAAACTATTCGAATAGCCGTGCCTATGGTCAAGGGCAAGCAAAGAATGCTTTCATATTAGTAGACTTTGTTTTTGGTTTTAAAAACTAATGTTTTGGGATCTGGGAGTGGTTAGAACTTCCGGATGTATTTCTGTTGGCTAGAGCCAGTCAGGTAGTTGGAACCTGTTTTGAATCATGACGGATGGGGTCATATAATGGTTATACAAGATCTTTTAAAATGGGCGGATAGAGCCTGTATACTAGTATGGGTAGTTGGAACCTTCACTAGAGTTATAAATAATTTCAATTGTACAAATAATTGTTAAAAGTGCTTTGTGAAAATTATTATTAATAATGTTTGTTAAATCTGGCTTTGTGCAAAAGAACCATATTAAGCCATTTTTGGAAGGCCTTGCATCTTGCATATTTCCTAGACTTGCTGAGTACGTTTGTACTCATATGCTACAATAAATTCTTTCGTCAGAAACTTTCCAAGATGCCACGAACGATGGTGAGTTCTACAATGTGGAGTACGATGAAGACAATTTAGAGAGCTAGGCGCACGTTTCTTTTCAGTCGACTGCTTGTGGAGTTTATTGGCTTTACCTTTTTGCTTCTTATTTCCGCTGCTGTAAACTTAAGGTCATGTGACCTGGTTTTGTAATAATGGCTTTTCGGCCGGTACTCAGTATTTATCTTTTCAATTCGTGCTTTTCGGTTATGATTCATCACTGTGAACTATGTGTACTAGCGTTGATCTGAGACTAGTACAGAAATATACAGGGGATTCTGGATAGCAAACCGGTCTCACAATGTGGTATCGTGAGCCATGTTGACTGTAGGACGTGACCTAGTTAGATTGGCAAAATCCTAAGGATGATTATTTATATAAAATATATTTATAAAATTCTAAATTTTCTTGCTTATATCTTTTCTATCTTAGCATTTTGCTCTTGTCTTGTCTTCTATTTAAAATGTTTTACTGACCTTGTCTTATTTCAAAAATTTGTAGATGCTTTCCTATACCCCGTTTGCTCAGAATGAGGGGGGTTTCTGTCAGGAGTTATCCTTGATGCTCCAGGAGCTTTGTTACACTCCTCGTCCAGAGTACCGTTGCACTTCTGTGGTCAGCAATGGCATCAACATGTGGAGGATGAGGTTGCTTATTTTCTCCAAGGGTCAGCAGGAGGATGATCACCCTCACTACATTAAAGTGGAGCGGCAGAAGCTTGGTGATTCTTTGCAGGACGCACCAGACAGGCTGTTATTCAGCTAGGCGACATCCATCGTAACCAGTTGGATACCTCACCGTACCGTCTCTTTCCTTATCATCAGGTGGGGAGGAGTCACAACCGGTTCAGGAGTTTGGAGGTGGAGTCCGACCCCACCGTTGTGCACATGGGTTCACTTATCCGAGCTCAGGATGAGGTCTATGTTCACATATCTTTTGAGCTTCAGGATGCCTACAAGGATCTAGCTGCAGCCAGATGGGAGATCCTTCAATTGAAGGAAGCACACTAGTCTGCGCCACCACCAGTCCCTATGCAGGAGGCACAGTAGGTTTCGCTGCCAGCCCCAGTTCTAGAGGAGCTTCCACTTAGAGGGTTGACTCCAGACGCCTCTCGGGTCAAGCGTCACCGTGGACCTTTGATCAGGATGACAACGCGCAAGTCTGTGCGCCGTGTGGAGCATTCTGAGACCTCGACTGAGGCATATCAAGGGTGTAGAGCTGCCCTTGATCAGCTAGGTCCATCACAGGCTATCAGAGGAGTCCTCATCAGCAGTGATGAGCCTAGTGAGGAGGATCCTTCCCCTCGTGTTCCTGAGGAGGGTGAAGGGAGTAGTTAGTTAGCCTTGTCGGTAGCACCCATCTTTTGTTCTCGTTAGTATAATAATTGTGTGAGATGGACTGTATCGTGCTTTATGCACTTATGATACAGCCATCCTACCAAAAATATTTTGTTTTAATCGAGATTTCAGTAGGTGTTCCTTTCTTTGTTGTTGTTCTTATCTTGTGGTGGGTGTTGCTTAGTCCCCCTGTTTATCTTATTTTTGCTTTTCCCTCTTTCCTTGTGCCTCTTCCATCTCTCGTTTCAGATGGTTAACCCAGGAAGAAGACGTGGAGCGGGTTGTGTAAGAAGACGTGTTCATGGACGTGGCCAGGTAGCGCCACAAGATCATGTTAGTGTTATGCCCTTGAGGCAATGATTTAGATGATTGTAACATGACTATGTTTATGAATAATAATATGATTATTGGTACAATGAATGTATATCATTGTATTGATTAACAAGTATGTGACTTGCTTATGAAGCTCTTTACTTATTGATGTAATTCGATAAATATCTCTGATCGGATATCATCGTATAGGACAACGATGAATAGATCAGCACATGTAGTGATCGATGATCATGCTTCATAGATCATGGGATATGGAAATATCATCTATACATTGTGGACGCATGTTGAAGAACATGAGTTAGATAGACACACAATGGGACACTGCGAGAATGTTTCATTCTTATGTGTCATCAGTGTATCTCATACATAGTAGATGTATGATCCTTAGACCTGAGATTGTCATATTCCCTACATGTGTAATAGTTTTCCTTGGGGCTATCAAACACTACTTCCTAACCGGATAGTTATAAAGGTAGCTTTCATGTTTACTATAAAACGTGCAGAGGGAAGTGAGCAGTCAAGATGGAATTTACCACTCCAATGAAACGGAGATATATGATAAGGCCACTTGTGTGATATGATAAAGGAAGTGCATGGCCATGCCGTGATTGAGAAGTCAATCACAACTTATTAATATATCACGGATACGAGAGATGGATTGAATCATCAAAGGATGACATGCTTCTCGCCTTGAGTTCAATCTTCATATACTTGGCAAAGGGATTATTACATGAGTACTTTTGATAGGTTCTGTCCGATTTGATCATAGTATGTTTGGGAGTTGGCATACTTTGCAAGGAGCCGCTACCAACTATTGTATTGAAAAGGAGTTTTCCGAATCCATGTCCAAACGTACGTGAACCTGTAGGGTCATACACTTAATGGGCTAGGACGCACTAATTTGGATTTGATCCATAATTAATAGACCTCGTGGACTTAGCACGCAGATGGGCCCTGGTTTAGGGTTTCATCTCGTGGCTATATAAGGAGGGGAGGAGGGTGGGCGCATGGTGTGCTTTCCCACGGTTTAGAAGTGATTCACCCGAAACCCTAGCCTCCTCCTCTCGCTGCCCCCACTACTACAGAAAACATCATCTCAGACGGTTCAAAATCTTCATCTCAGACAATTTTATGAACCGTCACTAACAATGTGTCAGTGATGTAAGTGCACATCACAGACGGTTTTCGAACCGTCTATGAAAATTATCATCACAGGCGGTTCTACATTATAACCGTCTGTGATGAGTACTTATCGCAGACGGTGTTCAAGTAGAACCGCCTGTAATACAGAAACAGCACAGACGGTTTATAAATAGAATCATCTGTGATAAATCATCACACACGGTTTATAAATAGAACCGTCTGTGATCCTCTAGCAGAACTTCAATCATTAGTATCTGTTGTTCAAAATTTTCTTCTGCTTAAGTATTTCTGCAACGAAATTTACAAGGCACAACCAAGTTATTGATTTAGTAATTGAATATCTAAACTTCCTAGATTCATCGAGACAACAGCTTGTCTTATCAGGATCGTCTTAAAATATGAAGTTTTGTAGCACTTTCATCTCTTTCTTATTATAATTTTGATGGATTCTAAGGTAAAATCCATTTCATTCCATAGTTCGTCATGAACGCTGTCAAGCTCTGATTTACCGATTCCACTTTATCCTCATCCCCGATTGAGAATATCATTGGCAGCCATGCTTCTTGAACTATAGAGTTGATTAAGTCATCATATTGAGTTGATTAAATTATCGTATGGAGTATACGATAATTTAATCAACTCAATATGATGACTTAATCAACTCTATAGTTCAAGAAGCATGGCTGCCAATGATATTCTCATTTGGAGATGAGGATAAAGTGATAACGATAAATCAGCGCCTGACACCTTTCAGGACGAACTTTGGAAATAAATGGATTTTACCTTAGAATCCATCAATATTATAATAACAAAGAGATGAAAGTGCTACAAAACTTCATATTTTAAGACGATCCTAATAAGACAAGCTGTTGCCTCGATACATCTAGGAAGTTTAGATATTCAGCATTAAATCTATAACTTGGTTGTGCCTTGTAAATTCGTGCACAAATACCTAAGGTAAGAAAATTTCAACAATGTATACTAATGATAGAAGTTCGCTGGGTGTAGGGAAAACAGAGGATCACAGATTTGTAGCGTCGGTCAAGAACCGGATTAGGTAAGAAAGATAGTTTTGGATTAGGTAAGAAAGAAGTGCAATAGTAGTCATGTGAAGAGGAGAAGAGAAGCTACAAGAAATTAATTTGGTGATCGACAATAATTATATTCTTGAACTAGTTTGATTTCACGTCATTATTATTTTCGAGCAGGGACAATTGGCTAATGTAATAATCTTTCTCACAACCCATATGTCAAAGGTTTTAATCCAAAACTTAACATGTGGTTGCCTCTGTGATTACTTCACACAATATGTACTTCACATGATCACATATTCACATCAACAACACATGGTCACATAATCATTAGCTTAATGCATGTTACGAACAATTATTTGATACTTGTCACTTAGTTACAATTACACAAAGCTATGCTTTAGCAAGCTCCTCTTTCTTGATCAATCATCAAACACAACGACAAATATACCTACTGGTTCTATGGCTCTATTTTCAAGTACATGAGTATACATAATCCATGTGAAATTGACAAGACAAATGCAAAGATGTAGATGTTCTAAGAGATATTTGTCTTCAGGAATCATATATAAAAATATTTATCTTCACGAATCATGTATGTTCTAAGATATAATTTGGTCACCCTTCGAATGATACATGGTATCAATCCTTGCAGCATGCATTTTTCTCCGTAATTCAAAGCAAGATTTGCATTATTTTGCTTTTACAATTTTATTTCATCCTTAAACTAGTGGAGAATACCGATCCACACAATACAAATACCAAATACAACAATGCAAAACCGTATATCTTAGAACATACATCAATATTAAACACTCAACATATATCATCAAAGAAAATCTGTAGCAACCCACACATTCCTTGGAGTTGACAGACGACGCCCATGTTACGGCCGATGAAGGAGACGACGAGGCCGAGGACGGTGCCGAAGGGGGTCACGGTCTCGCGAGGAGGGCGATGAAGGGGTACTCACGGTGAGCCTCGCGAGGAGGGCGACGAAGGGGTCACGGTGGAGGGCGCCAACGGCGTCCTTGAGCGGCGGCACCAGAGATGCCATCTGAGAGGAGGCTGAAGCGCCAGGGAGGAGGTCGAGAATTGCTGGGGGCAAGCTAGGGTTTGCGGGAGACGAAACACATAAGTCTGCGCTACGAACCTCAATCGATATGTTTATATAGTGGTCTGAGGTCATATCACAAACGGTTTGTAGTTATAACCGTCTGTGATATTAAATTATCACAGACGGCTCGTATTCAAAACCATCTGAGATAATATCACACACGGTTTTTAACTAAAACCATCAGTGATATGCATGTATATCACTGACGGTTCATGAAGAGTACCGTCTGTGATTATATCACTGACGGTTTCACTATAGAACCGTCAGTGATGTCCTTTAGCACAGACGGTTTGAAAAAATCGTCTGTATTGAGGCGTCTAATATAAGCCTTTCTATAGTAGTGCCCTACCGAGCGACCACGTGCTTGCGCACTGACGCACGGCGTTCCATCCCTAGATGTGTGGACTACTGCAGTGACGCTGCTGTGATTGCGGCGTGGGAGGACGATCCACGGCGAGGCGAGGACGATCCACTCCATCGACGCAACGACTGCGGCGAGGACGATCCACTACATCGATGCGCGAAGGATTCCGTAACTGCGCGTCTAGTGGTAATCTAATCTGTGATCCCCTTCTTGCGAGTAGCTTTTTGGTTATGCGGTAGTTTTTTTTGTGCTAGTGTAGCATACCACGTTCCTCTTCAGATCAGCAGGAATATCAAGTGCCACTGTCCCTGGTCCAGCAAGATCAAGTGCCACCGGGTCAGCAGGATCAAGTGCCACTGCCACCCCCAAATCAGCCACAAAGCATGGAACAGATGATGGCCATTCAACTTCAGATTCTGTAGGCCTTAGCGCAGAATGTACTGAATCCACCTCAAGCCACCCCAGTGAAGGTCGCAACTCAGCCACCCCAATCCAAGTATGGGGAGTTCATGAGGACCAGACCTCTGACTTTTGCTGGGTTGGCCGATCCTTTGGAGGCTAATGACGGGCTAAAGGAAGTAGAGAAGAAACTTTACCTGGCCCAGTGCGATGAGGTAGAAAGTGTGCGGTTTGCTACGCACCAACTTAAAGGAACAGCTGTGAGTTGGTCGGAGAACTATTGTGCCGCCCACGAAGAAGCTCAGAACATTACCTGGGATGAGTTCGTTGAAGCCTTTCGTGCCACCCATATACCTAAAGGAATTATGGAAATGAAGAGGAGGGAGTTCCATAAGTTGCAACAGGGAAATCTCTCAGTGTCAGAATATCTGAACAGATTCACTCAGCTATCCAGATATGCTGCAGAGGATGTCTCAACTGATGAGGCAAAGATCTGGCGCTTCATGGAGGGTCTTGACCCTAACCTCAAAGTGCAATTGGTCTCTAATGACTTTCCCACCTTCCAGCACATGGTGAACAAAGCCTTGATTCAAGAGGATGCTCAACGTCAGCTCTTTGAGTCAAGAAAAACGAAGATGTTGTTTCAAGCCCAGCGTGGAGCTAGTAGCTCTAGGCCTCGTTTCTTTCAAATTTCACCAGCGGATCAGCAGCTGCCTAGTGCCGCGAACTCCAAAGTCAAGACCGCGACGGCTTGCTCAAGATTTCGCCAAAGAACCCAGAGGTCAAGTTCAGGAGAGCAACACAGCCATGATGAGGTGTCCAAATGTTTTAACTGCAGAGAATTAGGACATTATACTAGTAATTGTCCTCAGAAGCGCCAAGCCATGACCCCAGTTTGCTTCAACCTGGGTACCACACCAACTAGCGCACCTGCATCAGCTCAAGGAAGAGCAGCACAGCAGACCCCGCGTACACCTCACACTGTTGGAAGAGGACGTGTTAATCACGTCACTGCTGAAGAAGTTCAAGACGCACCTGATGTGGTGTATGGTAAGTTCTTTCTCAACTCAGTACCTGCTTCAGTATTGTTCGATTCTGGTGCTACGCATTCTTTCATATCAGAGTATTTGGTCAGAAAGCATGGTTGGAGTACAGTTCTACTTAGAAACCCTTTATTAGTTCAGTCTCCTGGAAAAGAATTAAAAACTACTTCTGTTTGTCCAAAATCGGATATAGTTATAAATGGGGTAAAGTTCCTAGCGAACTTAATATTATTGAATACCAAGGGAATAGAGTTAATCCTTAGGATGGATTGGTTAACCAAGTTTAAAGGACAGATAGACTGTGCTAATCGATCTATCTCCCTTACCAGTCCTGATGGAATTCGTGTAGAATTCTTGTGTGAACTTTTCTCAAAGAAGGGTAGTACCCTGTATAGCTGTAAAGGTACAACTTTGGAAAAAGTGCCTATAGTAAATGAATACCCAGATGTATTCCCAGAAGATTTGCTTGGTATGCCACTAGACCGGGACATTGAGTTCATAATTGAGCTTGTACCTGGTACAGCTCCTATATGAAAATGGCCTTATAGGCTACCCGCCAATGAGTTAGCAGAAATGATGCAGTAGATTGAAGAACGGCAAGAGAAAGGATTTATAAGACCAAGTTCTTCACCTTGGGGATCACCAGTAATCTTTGTTAAGAAGAAAGATGGTAGTTTGAGAATGTGTATAGATTACAGGTCTCTGAACGAGGTTACAATTAAGAACAAGTATCCTTTGCCAAGGATAGATGATCTGTTTGATCAGTTGAAGGGAGCCCAGGTTTTCTCAAAAATTGATTTGAGATGGGGATATCATCAGCTTAAGATAAGGAAGGAAGATATTCCTAAGACAGCTTTCACGACCCGGTATGGACTGTATGAGTTTACAGTGATGTCCTTTGGATTAACAAATGCACCTTCCTATTTCATGAATCTGATGAACAAGGTGTTCATGGAGTTGTTAGATAAGTTTGTGGTTGTCTTTATTGATGACATTCTTATCTATTCCAAAAGTATGAAGGAACATGAGGATCATTTGAGGATAGTTCTGGAGAAATTAACAGAGCATCAGCTTTATGCTATGTTTAGTAAGTGTGATTTTTGGTTGAAAGAAATTGCGTTCTTGGGTCATGTCATTTCTGCTGGAGGAGTAGCTGTAGATCCTGCAAAAGTGAAGGATGTTTTAGATTGGAAGCAACCTAAGTCAGTTCCAGATGTCAGAAGTTTTCTTGGTCTAGCAGGCTATTATCGGCGTTTCATTGAGGGTTTCTCTATGATAGCGAGACCTCTCACTCAATTCTTGAAGAAGGAGAAGAAGTTTGAATGGACGAAATCTTGTCAGCAGAGTTTTGAGGAATTGAAGAAGAGGTTAACTTCAGCACCTGTGCTTGTTCTGCCAGATATTCGAAAGGATTTTGATGTTTTTTGTGATGCTTCAAAGCTAGGTCTTGGTTGTGTTCTGATGGAGGAAGGAAAAGTTATAGCGTATGCTTCAAGACAGCTGCGACCCAATGAGGAAAACTACCCAACTCATGACTTGGAGTTAGCTGAAGTTGTTCATGCACTCAAGCTTTGGAGACATTATCTTAATGGTAATCGATGCGAGATCTACATGGATCATAAGAGTTAGAAGTACATTTTCACTCAGTCTGATCTCAATTCAAGGCAAAGAAGATGGTTGGAGTTGATTAAAGACTATGACGTCGGCATTCATTATCATCCAGGGAAAGCTAATGTTGTTGCAGATGCTTTGAGTTGGAAGAGTTATTGCAACAATATTATGGTTTTAGAAAGTCAGCCAGCACTTCATGAAGAATTCCAACGTGTCAATCTGGAATTAGTGAATGAAGGTTGTATTTTCAATATGGAAGTGCACTCAACCTTGGATGATCAGATCAGAGAAGCTCAAAAGGATGACAGTGGTATTGCAGACATAAAGAGTGATGTGGAGAAAGGAAAATCTTCTTGATTTTCTGAGGATGAGAAAGGTACCATTTGGTTTGGAAAAAGAATTGTAGTTCCTAACCAAAAAGAAATCTAGGATGTGACTTTAAGGGAGGCTCATGATTCCGTTTATTCTATTCATCCGGGAAGTACGAAAATGTACTCGGATTTGAAAGAAAAATATTGGTGGTCGAATATGAAAAGAGAAGTTGCTGAATTCGTGGCTCGTTGTGATATTTGTCAGTTAGTTAAAGCAGAGCATCAGAGACCAGCAGGATTGTTACAACCCTTGCAGATTCCTGCTTGGAAATGGGAAGAAATTGGAATGGATTTCATTACTGGACTTCCTAGAACTTAGTCTGGATATGATTCAATTTGGGTCATTGTGGCTATGTTGAGAAAAGTTGCACATTTTATTCTGGTGAAGACCACCTATTCTGGCGATAAACTTGCAGAACTGTACATGGCTAAAATAGTATGTTTGCATGGAGTGCCAAAGAAGATTGTGTCTGACCGTGGTTCTCAGTTTATCTCAAGGTTCTGGTAGAAATTGCATGAAGTATTGGGCACAAATCTGAATTTCAGTACTGCTTACCATCCTCAAACAGATGGTCATATAGAAAGGATAAATCAAATTCTAGAAGATATGCTGAGAGCTTGTGAGTTGACATATAGTGCCTCTTGGGATCAGAATTTGCCGTATGCAGAATTCTCCTACAACAATAGTTATTAGTCAAGTTTAAAGATGGCACCTTTTCAAGCTCTTTACAGAAGAAAATGCCGAACACCATTGTATTGGAAAGAGACAGAGGGTGGAAAAGTAATCGGGCCTGATATTCTGAAGGAAGCAGAAGAGCAAGTCAGAGTGATTCGTCAGAATTTAAAAACAGCTCAGGCAAGGCAGAAAAGTTATGCTGATAATCATCGCCGGGATTGGAGCTTTGCACCTGGTGATCATGCATGTGTATCTGAAAGTTTCACCCCTAAAGGTAATGCGTCATTTCAGAGTCGGCGGAAAGCTTGCACCTCGCTATAACGGTCCATTTCCAGTGTTTACCAGAAGAGGAGAAGTTGCTTATAAATTAAAACTTCCTTCGCAGTTGTCAGATGTGTATGATGTCTTCCATGTTTCTCAGCTAAAGAAATGCCTTCGAGTGCCTGAAGAACAGTTGCCATTCAAAGAGATGGAACTGAAGGAAGATCTCTCTTATCCCGAGTATCCGGTCAGAATAATGGATGAAGCGGAGCGTAGAACCAGAAGTCGTGTGATCAAGTTTTGCAAGGTTCAGTGGAGCAATCATTCCGAGAAGGAAGCAACCTGGGAGCGAGAAGAGGATCTTAGGACCTATTTCCCCGATCTTTTTCTTTCTCCGTTCGAATCTCGGGGTCGAGATTCTCTCTAAGGGGGGTAGGATTGTAACATCCCATTTTTTTAGTACTTTCGCCAAAAATTAATTTAAATTAATTAATTCAAGGATTTGGGTTTTCTTTGGAGTTTTAGTTAACCTCCCATTCCTTTCCATCCAAAAATGGAATTTATTCCATTTGCGTCCGGAAATTCCATTTTCATCCGGATATCCAAAATTTGAAAACAATTCTAGGATCCCCTAAAAATTCCGAAACCAATTTTATTAGGTTACAAATATTCTAAAGTATTTTTGAGATTTTTCCCAGAATTTTCAGAACCTTTTTACTATTTTCCCAAGCCTAATTTCAACATTTAAAAATTAATTATTGTGCAATAAATAGTAATTTTATATTATTTAAAAATATTTATTTATGCTTTTATTGCTGAATACGGTATCTCTTCAAATTCCCATATTTAATAAAATTTATTTGCTAATTTTCGGATTTAATATGAATTATCAGTGGAAAATTAATTGTTTAAGTAATTAATAATTTCGGTTAATGTTCATTTTAACGCGATTGTCCTATAAATCGAACCCCAAGTTCCTCTTCTCATTCCTCACATCTTCAGGTTGGAGTTGTTCCAATCCATCCATCAGATCTCCCTGTGCAAGCCATTATTTCTGAACTTCGATGAACATTCGGTGAGCTCTCCCAGCGGCTCCCGACCTCCATTTATCCTCAAATTTTTGCTGGAACTTCCTCTGAGTGCCCTTTACATCTGGTAAAATCTTATTTTTTAAATTCTCATAGGAGCTCTGTCGGTAACCATTTCTTCTCTAAGCCGGCGAAAGGTCAAATTTTGAATTCAAAATATCCGATCTCTGTCATCTTAAGTCCGATTGTCCTCATTATTCTTCCTAAATTCATATAAAATTATCCTCTACCTATTTATTTTAGTTTTATATTTTATTTGAATTTATTTGGATTTTATTTGAATTTGGATACTTTTCTCGTATAGTTTCCGAAGAGCCGAAAGGACTTGCTACTGACGATCTTGACCACATACCCTTTAATCCAGGCAAGTCTCCATGACGCATGTTGATCCCATGTTTTATAAATGCTTTACAATTTGTATTGCTATTTATTTAAAAGATGTTAAATTTAGGTTGGTAGTTAATCCCAATTGTTATTACCACCTTGATATTGAAATCCTTGACTGTTGTAACCCTAGTTTGCTTTGATATGTCAAAATAATAATATGTTATGATATATTTTGTTTAGTGCGCTAGATGTGCTTAAATGCAAAGTCGATCAAATACCTATGGATGGGTTACTTTGAAACTGTGAAAAATTATGAATTTGAAAAGTTGTGGCAATATGTATGCCGCTGTATTTGCAAAATAAATAAAATGAAAATAATTTAGACTTCGGCGGATCAGTTTGACTGCGGGTGCAGATGGAGCACTGGTTTTTGTTGTGTTTGTGCCGCCCAAGTCAATTAAGGACCGACGCTTGTGATTGTCCATTCTAAGCACAACCGTACAACCACATGTCTAAATGGGTACGACCTAGCTGAATAATTTCTAATAATTTAACTTAGACTCGCCAGATGGTGGAATGTGGGTGCTAGATGGAGGCAGGTTTGTTTTTCCCACACGGCGCAAGAGGGGGCTTCTGTACTGGGTAGATGGAACCCTAACAGCGGTGAAACCTCAGCGGGTGGAGTCAGGTTAGATTATTGCATTGTAAAAGCCTTGTCATGATCTCTCTGCCAACACAACAAAGGAACTGTGCTTATTGCGCATGGCAACCAGAGATGATCATGTCTTGTGGGTAAAGCTGTACACCTCTGCAGAATGTAAAACTATTCGAATAGCCATGCCTACAGTCAAGGGCAAGCAAAAAATGCTTTCATATTGGTAGACTTTGTTTTTGGTTTTAAAAACTAACGTTTTGGGATCTGGGAGTGGTTAGAACTTCCGGATGTATTTCTGGTGGCTAGAGCGAGTCAGGTAGTTGGAACCTGTTTTGAATCATGACAGATGGGGTCATATGATGGTTATACAAGATCTTTTAAAATGGGCGTATAGAGCCTGTATACTAGTGTGGGTAGTTGGAACCTTCACTAGAGTTATAGATAATTTAAATTGTACAAATAATTGTTAAAACCGTTTTGTGAAAATTATTATTAATAATGTTTGTTAAATCTGGCTTTGTGCAAAAGAACCATATTAAGCCATTTTTGGAAGGCGTTGCATCTTGCATATTTCCTAGACTTGCTGAGTACGTTTGTACTCATATGCTACAATAAATTCTTTCGTCAGAAGCTTTCCAAGATACCACGAACGATGGTGAGTTCTACGATGTGGAGTACGATGAAGACAATTTAGAGATCTAGGCGCACGTTTCTTTTTCAGTCGACTGTGTGTGGAGTTTATTGGCTTTACATTTTTGCTTCTTATTTCCTCTACTGTAAATTTATGATGATGTGACCTGGTTTTGTAATAATGGCTTTTCGGCCGGGACTCAGTATTTATCTTTTCAATTCGTGCTTTTCGGTTATGATTTATCACTGTGAACTATGTGTACTAGTGTTGATCTGGGACTAGTTCAGAAATACACAGGGGATTCTGGATAGCAAATCCGGGGTCTCACAGTCAACCTGCAAATGAGAAACATCTTGCTGGTGAGAATTTGTATGAGAATTGCATCTGATAAGACTTTGCCTTGATATATGTTCTATTTTTCTTCATTACAACTTATAACAATAACAATTAACTTCAAAAGTACCGAGAAAAGAGGAGTAGATTAAACCATTTGCCCTGGGATGGCTTATTCAACCAAACTCAATAGATATATGCTGAATGAATGCTTAGAATATTCAAAACAAGTATTTGTAAAATTTTAATGCACTAGCAGAAGAAATACCAATAAAGACTGTTTGATGGATGTGTACATAAACATCTTTAATCTGTAGGTACCAGAAAACATTTCTTCATGTCACAGCAGCTAGAAGCTGGTAGATCATCCAGTTCAGGTTTCAATATATGTGCTAAGGAACGCAAGAAGCTTACAGATCATCCGATTATCAAGATCAACTACTACGGGAATACTCTTTCAAGCATTAGATTCTGTAAGGTAGCCCATCTTCCATATCCTCATGCTCCTACATGTTGAAAGCTTATAGAACAAAAAGTAACATTTTAGTCTAGGGAAGGGATTAGCTTAGAATTTGGTACAGAAGTTGTGAGCACTTAGCAAGCTAAAATGGTTAAATCACCTTCTATCATTCCTCCTCCATGTCGTCTAGCACATCCTCCTCCCCAAAATCTTTCATATCCTCATCCCCTGCAATTGCAAGTCATATTTCAATGAATATGCATGGAAGAATGAAATTAAGGCGAACATCTCTATGGTTACATAAAAAACAACAAACCCTTGTCATTAGGTTTGCAAAACGTCGCTCAATGCACTCCATGTCCATCTCAGCTATGATAGATCCACCTATGTTTCCACCTGTATGTTTTCTCGGAAGATTAAATTTTGCTGAAAGGTTTTCTCACATACTACACATAAACCAGTAGTTTCACATTACCTTTTCTAGATGCTATAGTAAAATCTTTGGTACAAATCAAAGCTTGGACGACTTCAGGATTTAAACGACTATGAAATGGATGAACAACACATCCACCAACATTGAATGCTGACTCCGAAGCAACCATAGACACTTGAGTAGATAACACATCTGGAGCAAGTCTAGAGAGAATAGGGAGCTCGGTTTGCTTGAGCTTCCACCATGACAAAATATAAAATTCTTTTTGTGTTTTGTCTTCCAGTGCACTGGTGGTTGCTCCATATATATTTCCAACTCAGTTTTGGTACCTTCCCCTAATGCAGTACTACCATGCAAGAACTTTTCAAGATCTGCATCAAGATCATCATCGCTTTCATCGTCCTCAATCTTGTTGTCTAGATGAGAATCCACTATTTGCAAATTTGTTGCTAGTGTCTTCATTGAAGTTACAGGTGGAGTAGACATATATGCTTGGAATAGCTGGTTAATAACACTACTGAGCTTATTGATTTCTTCTGGAGCATTGTCATGGTAAATCTTTTCTGCAAAATAGTGTACTTGCTTTGTCTTGTATCTAGGATCAACAAAACATGCAAGAACAAGAGCCTTGTTGGACATTTCTCAATACTTATCATATTTAATTCTCATTGAATATGCCATAGTAGCTATAACTGGATCAGGACTATAACACCATTCTTTAATTGCAAGCTTAATCTTACAAAAATGGTTGAAAAATAGATTTTGTCGGGACCCGAATATGCAAATCCGAACCCTCTGTGCATATCGCACTAGTCCAGGGTCACGCTAGTGCACACATGCTCAACATAGATGAATATCACAATCATCATAGCGGAAACATAATAAAAGACTTTATATATAAATTACAACATGTTGACTGACCTTATGGTCGACCTTATGTGAATATGCCATGCAGGGCTAAACTATGATTAGCAAATTAAACTAGAATGGAATGAATAGTAGATAAACCCCTAGGTGTACCACAGGCAACTGACAAGGCTCGGGCACTAAACATTTGTCTCTTCCTGGTACACCTCCTCCAAAACTAGTGTAGACTCTTCCTCATCTAGTGATTTTGTTGTTGCCAAGGGTGAGTACTTAAAGCACTCAACAAGTTATGCACAGAATGCAATTTTAACATAACTATATGCAAGGCTTATTCCAAACGAATACCTGATATGGCTATTTTGCAATAAAGCAGCATTTATAAAAGAATACAGTAATAGATTGAAATGACAGTAAAAAAATAACAATAAGTAGTAACTTTTAGTATTTCTTAAGTAAACATGACACCCAGCCCTAACATTTTCCAATTTGCACCAGCACCCAGCTTTCCCATCCATGTTTTTATTTTACAAATTCTATTCGTTGACTATAATTAGCAAGCATTGTTCAATACCGCGAGCACGGCTATCCAAATAGATTTTATGCTCTAGAGAGGTTATGTACTTTACCCACACGACATGATCATCTCTTTTTGCCTCCAGATTGACACACTTTCTTTGGTGTGTTGGCAGAGAGATCATGACAAAGACTTTACAAAGCTCTGTCCTAACTGAGTACTACCTGCTAAGGCTTCAACACTGAAGGGATTGGTTACCACAATTAGGGCCCCCCTCTTGCCCCATTTGAGTTTCATCGTTCGGTCGGGACTCACACCACCATTAGTAGTACCAAAGCTAAGACATTACAAATTAATCAGCTATGTCCGTCCCATTCCAGACATGTGGTTGCATGTTTGACCTAGGACAAATGCTTGCAAAGTTAAGTCCTTAGGTCGACCGAGGCAATACTTCCACAACCCATTCCGCCACAGAGACCCACCTTGGCATACTGCCCCTTGCCACTTGCCCCAATTTAAATCATTGCCACCCCAGTTGATTACCATGCAACACATGCCATCAACAATTTGAACTTCGTTGCAGAACACCACATGTTACCACAACTCAGCATCACTGTGTGACAACACATGACACACTAGTTCCATAAACATGGTCCATATTCCATTAGTCAAGATTATCTTTGATATTTCAAAAGGCATGTTACATACGCGGCATGGCTAAGCATACTATACATGGTCTAACCATCCCATGTTGATCTCTAGTAGCAACCAACTAGTAATGGACTATCCTAGGGTGACAATAATCATTGCATACAAATGACAAGGTAGGGTATACTTCAATTGGGTTGAATAACTAGATCCCAAACTAATTTGAAAACAATTCTATACATTAAATAGCATGCATAATTTAAAACAACATAGCAATTTTGTAAAAACTGGGTTCAACATGATCAAATCACAACTTGCCTAGTAGAAGCTCTTGTTCTTACTCTAGACCTTGCTCTTGGTTCAACGATTCCTCCTTAGACGCTCCGAGCACTTCGATATCTACGCGTAACAAGACAAAATACCAAATAAATACCAAAATAAAGAGCATAAAAACTCTAAAAATCAAACACATTAAATAGATCTCAATTTTACAAATTTTTAGTAATTTGAATCATCTGAATCGGAGCTCGTGAGGAAGAACGGGCTCTCGAAAAGACTCGAATAAATAAGAAAATCAGAAAAATAGAAAAACAATATTGGGCTTCTAGAACTTGGGTTGAGAGTGCATAGTACTGGGCCGACCCATCACTGTTCAAAAGATTTTCCCAAAACTTTTTGATTTAAAATAATTCCAAAAAATAGTTTAAGCCAAATAAAATAGTAAAAATTTTAGAACAATTCTGAAAAATATTTTGAGACATTTGGAAAACAAATAAAATATTTTTAGCAAAACTTTATTTCAAATTTTCCATTATTTAAATAATTCTCATATTAAGCCATATTTCAAAAATAATAAATAAGTACAAATAAAGTCCAGAAAATCCAGAAAATCCATATTAAATACAAATATGCCAAAAATTGTTATGTTACAAACCGAGATTCAAGGCTAACTAAAGAATAGGTTAGAGAATTCTAACTTCAGGTCTTCCTCACGCTCCCAGGTAGCTTCGCTTTCTGAATGATTACTCCACTGAACTCTGCAAAAGCGAATGGACTTGCTTCTAGTCTTACGCTCCATAACATCCAAAATATTAATCGGCTCTTCCTTATAAGTCAAATCTTCTTACAGCTCGATTGCTTCTAACAGTGTTTGCTCTATTGGCACTCGAAGACACTTCTTAAGCTGTGACAGATGGAACATGTCATGCACACCTGCCAATGACTAAGGCAACTCCAACTGATATGCAACCTCTTCTCGATGGCTCAAGATTTTGAACAGACCAACATATCTCGACGCAAGTTACCTTTAGCGTGAAATCTTTTAACTCCTAGAGGGGTAACTCTGAGATACACGAAATCATCCGACTCAAAGCTCAAATCTCATAGACGATTATCAGCATAAATCTTTTATCTCGACTGAGCTACTTTCAACCTTTCCCTGATCTTGGCTATCTGCTCTTTGGCTTCTCTAAGAATATCAAGCCCGGACACAAGACGCTCTCCTGTCTCAGTCCAATTCAATGGAGTACAACAGGCACGACAATACAAAGCTTTAAATGGTGACATTTGCAAACTTGCCTAATAACTGTTCTTATAACTAAACTCAGCATACGACAAACTTTTGTCCCATGAGGTAGCATAAGCTAAAGCTCAAGCTCTCAACATATATTCTAGAATCTGATTAACTCTCTCAGTCTGACCATATGTCTACGGATGATATGCTATACTAAAATTCAAATGAGTTCCCATTGCTTCATGCAGCTTACTCCAAAATCTCGAGGTAAATTGAGTACCTCTGTCTAACACTATCTTCTTGGACACTCCATGCAAACACACAATCCTTGACATATATAGCTCTGCTAAACAATCTCTAGAATAAGTCGTATTAACTAGTATGAAATGGGCAACTTTGGTCAAACGATCAATGATGACCCATATGGAATCATAACCACTCTATGTTCTAGGTAAATTGGTACTAAAATCCATACCGATTTCCTCCCACTTCAACTTAGGAATCTTCAACAGCTGTAACAAACCAGCAGGTCTCTGATGCATTGCCTTTACTCTCTAACAAACATCACAAGAGAAACATGCTCAGCAACTTCATGTTTCATATTAGGCCACCAAAACCTTTCTTTGAGATCTTGATACATCTTAGCACTTCTTGGATGAATTGAATACTTTGAATCATGAGCTTCCTCAAGAATCAACTACTTAAGCTCCTTCTTGTTCGACACATAGATTCGACCTTTAAACCACAATGTACCTTGATTATCCAAGGTAAAATCCTTGGTTAAGCCTTTATCCTTCTTAGAATTAATTCTATAGATCTTTTCATCGTCCTTTTGACCTTCTCTTATCTGATCTTCTAATATCGGCTTTACTTCCATAGTAGCTAAGAATCCTTGTGGAAAAACTTTCAGTTTCAACTTCTGAAATTCCCTGCATAATTCTAAAAGACCATGTGGAAGTCTACCCATGTTTGTGATGACTATTTGACTAAATTTGAGCTTGGTATGCTCTGGTTTGAGTTTGATTTGAACTGGATTCTCAAATTGAAGCAATTTGAATTGTGTCTTCCAAGGGCGGCACTACCGGCCATGTGAGAGCTATACTGTTGGCTGAGTGGCAGTACCGGTCCAGGGGAGCGGTAGTTATTTTCCAGCGAGTGGGTTTTCTCTGAGTTGTGTTGAGCGGCACTACCGGCTCTGGGGAGCGGTAGTGCCGACTTCATGAGAAAATTGAATATTAAAATATGATTTTGGATGATTATTGCATATCTTTGTTGAACATTGCTATGTGATGGGTTTTCCTTAATTTTCATGGTTGCAGGACGACGGTGCTAGGTCATGGTGAGGTGGAGGATGACCGGGACTAGGCGAGGTGTGTCAGATGTCCAAACGGTCGAGGATCATTGGAAGATGATCAGAGATGGAGTCGCTGTGAACTTAGAAGACAAGGAATGGATGAGTTGCTAGCCAGGAGCTGCTCGGATTAAGGAGGGCCGTTGCATCGCGGTCTAGGTGATAGAGTAGCGGGTCTAGTTAATATGCTTTGAGAAGTGTACAAAAACGCATTATCTTAGAGGGTTTTAGGTTAGCCCATGTATGAGTGAGTGAGTAAATCCTAGCCCTTGATGGTGATCCTTAGGGTAGAAGGAACTCATCCATGGGTGGAGGATGACTCAGAAGTAATATAAATAGAGGGGTAGGGGTAGCCGTCCTCCTCTTGAAGGTTTTGAGGTTTTTTGCTACTTTGAGTTTTGCCCACTTTGTTGTGAGGCTTTGTAAACCTCCTGTCCAGAAATAAAAGCTTCATTTACTCATCTCTGAATTTATTTTACACATTTACGTTATGCTTTAAATTCAGTCTTTTAATTCCGCGATTTACATTCTTGCAATTTACTTTTCGCACATTTGGATTTGCCTCCCCTCCTTCTAAATGCTTGTGGATCTTGTGCTGAGAATGTATGATTGATGGATGAGTCTTCTTCAGACCATATCCCAATCTTGTAGGAAAATCTTGTGTTCTTCCCTGCAAAAAATGATCTTTTGCTCTCTAGGGGATTATTCTTAGAAGATCGGGTTTTTGATATTCTTGTCTTGTGTTCTAGGATCATCTTGATCATCAAGAAGCCACGAGCTAGCTGAGAGCCAAGTTTTTGTTTTTGTACCTATTCTTCTGCACTCTTCTTCAAATAGGAAAAAGCTCAGAACTTTGACATCAATCCTTGTGATTGAAGGTTGGAATATGTTCCTGACATCCTTTGGAAGGTACACACAAGGTTTCACATGTTTTGGATCATTCAATCAAAAGTTACATCAATTTCTGATTTAAACTAGCGCTGAAATTAGTATTCATATGCTTTTTTTACTGTAGTTACAGTACCCCCAATAGTATCGCCCCTACATGGGCGGTAGTGCTGGCCTCAGCCTAAAAATTGTGAAAACTAATTCTTCCACTTCCATTTGATATCTAAAGGTTTTGGCTTGGTTTCTTTTGGGGTTAAAATTTAATTTGTGATCATTCACCCCCCATCTGATCACCATCTCAGTCCTTCAATTGGTATCAGAGCCGGTTTTGCTCTTCCATAGATCTTGACCGGTGTCAAGAGCCATGGCGTTGGACAAATATTCCACCAAGCCTCCCATTTTCTCTGGAGTTGATTTTCTGTTTTGGAGGTCCTGGATAGATTTGTACATCACTGCCCAGGGCTTCCTGATATGGTAGAAGGTGAAACTCAAGTATGAGGTACCTGCCGATAAAAACGTCACGGCCGGCAATATGGCTAACATTGAGGTGAACGCTAAGGCAAGGAACATCCTCATACAGGGTCTTAGCAGTAGTGAGTATGATTGGAAATCTCACCTCCGTTCTGCTCATCAGATTTGGGTGACCCTCAATGCTTATCATGAGGGCACCACCCAAATCATGGCGGTGAAACAAGACCAATTCACGTGTGATTACAACAAATTTGAACAACACGCTAGTAAGAGTCTTGACGAGTGCTTTATTCATTTTAAGAAGATTTTGAGTGACCTCCAAGCAGTTGGTTGTATATACCCTGACTCGGATAATGCTCGACATTTCTTGACCACACTCGATCTTCGAGTTTGGGAGATGAAGTTGACCACTATCAAGGACACTATAGACCTATCAACTCTAACTCTTGAATGGCTTTATTCACGTATCAAAACTCATGAGATCGACGTCGTCTCTCGCAAGACAAAATCTCAGTCGATGGCCTTGGTCACCGATCCCACTAGATCAACTTATGATTCTTCTGCTGGTTTTCCTTCTCCGTCCTTTGCGAGCTAAGTACTGACCAACTGGAAAATTTTCAGAAAATGAGCTTGCTCTCTTAGCTCAAAAATTCTCTCATTCATACAAGAGGGTGAGAGAGGTGGCACGATCACCTACTTCGAGTGTGGTGGCCCCAACCGCATTAGAGCGAACTGCCCTAAGCTAGAGAAGGGCAAGATCGACGCCGGTGGTTTGGGAAAGAACAACTACACCAACAAGAACTGCAACTATAAGAAGCCTCCAGCTCGCGACCCGATGCATGAGAAGAAGTACCGCAACTTCCCGAAGAACAAGAAGCTCTTCTACCGTGTCCTTGCCGCACTCGACGACATCAACCTCTCCAACATGGAGACCTGGAGAGACGAAGGAGAGGATGATCCGCAAGAGAAGAAAGGCGACGACGACATCACCGGCATGTACATCATGGAAGATGCCAAAGCGTCAGTGACTCTGAGCTCTACAGCGACACGAACGATGTCCGTAGGATGGGGAAGGGAGATGTTTGGATCATTGACTCCGGTTGTTCTCGTCACATGACCGGAGACTCAAGATGGTTCTCTTCCCTAGTCTGAGCTCTCGATGATAAGTTGATCGCCTTTGGGGACGCATTATCAGGTAGAGTCATTGGAAAAGGTACCATCTGCATTAATGTCAATTTTATTCTTAAGGATGTTGCCTTAGTGAGTAAGCTCAATACAATTTGCTTTCTGTCTCTCAGCTTATCGATGACTCTTTCGAGGTAAGCTTTAAGAATAGTGCTTGTAGAATCCTTGATTCATCAGGGGAGTTAGTTTGCAGGATTTCTAGATTTGGGAGAGTCTTCCATGCTGATTTTTCTGTTTCTTCTGGAGACTCTCTTCGATGTTTGATTGTTTCTGAGTCCCATGATCTCTCCTTCTGGCATAGGAGATTAGGTCACATTGGCTTTGACCACTTAACTAGAGTTCACAACCACGATCTCATTCGTGATTTGCCTAAAATCAAGATGGTCAAAAACTTAGTTTGCCCTCCTTGCCGACTTGGCAAGATGGTTGCTGCTTCCCATCCTCTAGTCACTGTTGTGACGACTGATGCACTAGGATAGCTTTTATATATGGACATTGTTGGTCCAGCTAGAGTGCTATCAGCGGGAGGGAAGTGGTATATTCTTGTCATTGTTGATGATTTTTTGATGTATTCTTGGGTATTTTTCATGGCCTCGAAGGATCAGTCTTTTACCCATTTCATGGTTTTGGTCAGTAGGTTGTCTGTTGAGCTCATTGGTGCCTTACAAGCTATACGCAATGATAATGGCACGGAGTTCAAGAACTCCAACTTTGAGAGCTTCTATGAGGAGTTAGGCTTAGAGCATCAGTTTTCCTCTCCATACATCCCTCAGCAAAATGGCGTAGTGGAAATGAAAAACAGGACCTTGGTCGAAATGGCTACGAAGATGCTAGACGAGTACAATACTTCTAAGAAGTTTTGGGCTGAGGCTATAGCTATTGCTTGCCATGTCTCTAATCGAGTATTCTTGAGAGCACATTTGCACCGCACTTCTTACTAGTTGAGGTATGGGCGAAAGCCCAGTGTTTCTCATTTTCGTGTGTTTGGTTGCAAGTGTTTCATCTTGAAGTATGGTAACTAGGATAAGTTTGATTCTCGCTCTTTTGATGGTATTTTTCTAGGTTACCCAACTTCTTCTCGTAGCTTTAGGTTCTGGAGTTTTGTTGCTAATACGATCATAGAGAACTGTGAGGTGACCTTTGATGAGGCTAACCCAAGAGCTAAACCTAACATTTCAGGCTCTTCTTCCCTCTCCGAAATATCTTTGTAGAGGATGAGGATGATGGAGATGGTGGTGTTCGATCTGATCCAGTCCCCTTTACACCTGAGGTGCCTCCTGTTTCCATTTCTGCATATCAGGGTGACCAGCCCTTACCCTCAGACTCTCCTTCAGCGAGTGGCTCTATTCCTGCCTCTTCTGTGCATGAGGTAGAGGCCACTTCTACTTCTGGAGCTCCCCACCATATTCAGAGACATCATCCACCTGATCAGATCATTCGCGATCTGTTTGAGGGGGCCACTCATTCAAAATCGGGTTTGTCCAGTTTCTGCCTCCACTTAGCCTTTGTTGCTTCCTTTGAGCCGAAGGCCGTTTCTCATGCATTATCCGATGAGTCGTGGATTAATACTATGCATGAGGAACTTGAGAATTTTGAGAGGAAAAGGTATGGCAGCTTGTCGAGCCTCTATCTGGTCATTATGTCATTGGGACCAAGTTAGTGTTCAAGAACAAGCAGATTGAGGATGGGGTTGTCATTAGAAACAAGGCTAGGCTAGTTGCACAAGGATTTTCTCAGGTCGAGGGTCTTCACTTCGAGGAGACCTTTGCCCCTGTAGCTAGACTAGAGGCTATTAGGATCCTGCTTGCATTTTCGGCATCCAAGAGCTTCAACCTTTATCAAATGGATGTAAAGAGTGCATTCCTCAATGGGTATATTGAGGAACTGGTGTATGTCAGACAACCTCTAGGATTCGAGAACCCCAAGTACCCAAACCATGTCTTCAAGCTTTCCAAATCTTTATATGGACTTAAGCAGGCCCCTAGAGCTTGGTATGAGAGGCTTAAGTTCTATCTTCTCATTCATGGTTTTAAGATGGGTATAGTAGACAAGACTCTGTTCATCAGACACCAGGACTCTCATTTTCTTCTTGTCTAGATTTATGTGAATGATATTATCTTTGGTGGCTCTTTGCAATTTCTTGTGTCTTAGTTTTTAGAGGTGATGAGCACAGAGTTCGAGATGTGCATGATGGGCGAGTTGAGCTACTTTCTCGGCTTCCAAATCAAGCAGACTCGAGAGGAAACTTTTCTTTCATCAAGGCAAGTACACTTAAGACCTCGTAAGGCGCATTGACATTCTAACGGGAAGTTGGTGATGACTTCTACGGCCACCACTGCTGTCCATGAGCCTGATAAGAATGGTGAGCCAGTTGATCAGAAGGAGTTTCAGAGCATGATCGGCTCTCTCCTGTACTTCACTGCTTTGAGACCGGACATACACTTTGCTGTGTTATTGTGTGCTCAATTTCATGCTTCTCCTCGTGCCTCTCACCGCCAGCGGTGAAGCGCATCTTCAGGTACCTTCTTGCTACTATTGATTATGGTATTTGGTACTCTTCCTCTTCTTGTCTGTCTCTTGGAGCCCTTTCTGATGCAGACTTTGCTGGCTGTAGGATAGCTAGGAAGAACACTTCTGACCCTTGCCAATTTATTGGCACTTCTCTTGTTTCTTAGTCATCTAGGAAGTAGTCCGGAGTTGCACAGTCCACTGCTTAAACCGAGTACGTCGCTGCAGCTAGTTGCTGTAGTCATGTGCTTTGGATGAGATCGACCTTGTGGAACTTTGGGTTAGAGATAGAGAGTGTTCCATTTTTCTGTGACAATACTTCTGCTATTTGCATTGCTAAAAACCCAGTGCAGCACTCTAGGACAAAGTATATAGATATTAGATATCACTTCTTTACAGACCATGTGGAGAAGGATGATATAGTGCTTTAGTTTGTGGAGAGTGACCACCAGATTGCCGATATCTTTACTAAGTCTTTAGATAGCTCTAGGTTTGTGGCCTTGAGAGGAGATCTTGGAGTTGTGTGCCCATATGGCATCTCTTCAGGGGAGCTGATTTGTGTACTATGTATTATATATATTTTCTTCCAGCATTTCCTTTCTTTTGCATCTCTTTGGACCAAATTTGGTTTTGCATTCAAATTGCTTTCTTCCTCTCTCTTTCAAACTCAAATTTATGCCTTTTGGGTTGTTTGTCAATATACTCAGCATGGGGGAGATTGAAAGACCATGGGAGGTCAACCCATGTTTGTGATGAATATTTGACTAAATTTGAGGTTGGTATGCTCTGCTTGAGTTTGATTTGAACTGGATTTTCAAATTGAAGCAATTTGAATTGTATCAGCCCGGGACGGCACTACCAGCCATGTGAGAGCGGTAGTGCCGGCTAAGCAACAGTACCTGCCTAGGGGAGCGGTAGTTATTTTCCAGAGAGTGGGTTTTCTCTTAGTTGTGCCGGGCAGCACTACCGGCTCTGGGGAGCGGTAGTGCCAGCTAGGCGGCACTACCGGCCTGATATAGGTGGTAGTGCCAACTTCATGAGCGAATTGAATTTTAAAATATGATTTTGGATGATTATTGCGTATCTTTGTTGGACATTGCTATGTGATGGGTTTTCCTTTTTTTTATGTTTGCAGGACAATGGTGCTAGGTCATGGTAAGGCGGAGGATGACCGGAACTACGCGAGGTGCGTCGAAGGTCCAGACGGTCGAGGATCACCGGATGATGGTCAGAGACGGAGTCACGGCCAACCTAGAAGACAAGGAATGCATGAGATGCTAGCTAGGAGTTGCTCTGATCAAGGAGGGCCTTTGGATCGCGGTCTAGGTGAAAGAGTAGCGGACCTAGTTAGTATGCTTTGAGAAGTGTCCAAAAACCCGTTATGTTAGAGGGTTTCGGGTTGGCCCATGCATGAGTGAGTGAGTCAATCCTAGCCCTTGATGGTGATCCTTAGGGTAGAAGGAACTCATCCAAGGTTGGAGGATGACTCAAGAGTAGTGTAAATAGAAGGGTAGGGGTAGCCTTCTTCCTCTTGAAGGTTTTGAGGTTTTTGTGCTACTATAAATTTTGTCCACTTTGTTATGAGGCTTTTGTAAACCTCCCTTGCAGATATGAAAGCTTCGTTTACTCATATTTGAATTTATTTTAAGAATAAGTTCCTGACATCCTTAGGATCACATCTAGCAAGTTTCATGTGTTTTTGTCTAGCCGATCAAAAGTTTCCTAAAGATTTGCTTTTGAGTCGTGCTATTTTTAGACTCTGTTCTTGCTACTGTTCTTTAGTTCGGTACTACCTATCTCCTTTTGATTAATATGTTCGTGGCTTTGTTGGATCATTTTTAGTTGCGAAAAATTTTATTTGGGATCATTCACCCCCTTTTGATCGCCATTTCAATCTTCCAATTGGTATCAGAGCCGGTTTTGCTCTTCCATAAATCTTAACTGGTCTCAAGAGCCATGGCGATGGACAAGTATTCCACCAACCCTCCCATTTGCTTTGGAGTTGATTTTCCTTTTTGGAAGTTGCGAATGGAGTCACACATCACTGCTCAGGGCTTCCTGATATGGCAAAAGGTGAAACTGCCGTATGAGGTTCCTGCTGATGAAAACGTCACGGCCGACAATATGGATGACATTCAGGCAAACGCTAAGTCAAGGAACATCCTCATATAGGGTCTTAGTCACAGTGAGTATGATAGAATTTCTCACCTTCGTTTTGCTCACCAAATTTGGGTGACTCTCGATACTTATCATGAGGGCACTACCCAAATCAAGACAGTGAGACAAGACCAATTCAAGCATGATTACAACAAGTTTGAACAACACGCTGGTGAGTTTCTTGACCAGTGCTTTGGTCAATTTACAAAGATTGTGAGCTACCTCCGAGCAGTGGGTTGCATATACCCTGACTCGGATAATGATCATCACTTCTTGACTGTACTCGATCTTCGAGTCTGGGAGATAAAGGTGACCACCATCAAGGACACTAACAACTTTTCGACTCTGACTCATGACGGGCTTTATTTCCGTCTCAAGACTCATGAGATCGATGCCGTCTCTCGCAAGACTAAATCTCAGTAGATGGATTAGGTCACTGATCCCTCTGGATCCACTTTAGATTCTTCTGCTGGTTTTACCCTCTCCACCCTTTGTGAGCTAAGTGATGACCAACTAGAAAAATTTCTAGAAAAAAAGCTTCCTCTTTTGACTCGCAAATTCTCTCATGCATACAAGAGGGTGAGGGAGAGGAAGAGAGGTGGCATGATCACCTGCTTCAAGTGTGGTGGCCCCAACCACAATCGAGCGAACTGTCCCAAGCTGGAGAAAGGCAAGATTGACTCCGGCGGTTCGGCAAAGAACGACTACATCGACAAAAACCGTAACAAGAAGCCTCCAGCTCGTCACCCGACACGTGAGAAGAAGTACCGTAACTTCTCGAAGAATAAGAAACTATTCCACCGCGTCCTCGCCAAACTCGATGACATCAACCGCTCTGACACGGAGACCTAGAGAGACGAGGGAGAGGATGATCCGCCAAAGAAGACAAAAGGCGACAACGACTTCATCGGGATGTGCTTCATGGCAGATGCCAACAGCATCAGCACTCTGAGCTCTACAACAACTGGGACGAGGAACCCTACTATGACCAGCTCAATGTAGCTTTCTGCAAAATAGGGAAATTTCATGCTAGAGCTAGAGCTAGGTGTACGGAGCTAGAGAAGGAAGTAGGTACCTTGACTCGGGAGTTGGCATCTCTTAGATCTTCTCCCTCTCGAATCTCTGATGACTGTACTCTTTGCGATGCTCTGCTTATGGAGCTTGAGAACCTAAGGACTATGCATGATAGTGTGGCTTCTGAGCTTGAGAGTCTTAGGTCGAAGAATGCTAGCACTTGTTCTATTGATGCCATTTCTGAAGATGCTAGTTTTCATGATGCTCACACTAGCGCATCGTGTGAAAATTGCCCTAAATTGCTTTCTAAAATTGATGCCATGAGCACTCACCTTAGGAAGCTATCTATTAGAAACAATGAACTTGAATTGCATGCTTCTAAGGACTCAGTCAGCTCATGTGAGGGTTGTAGGCAGCTAAAACTTGACAGTGAATCCTTAAATATCTAGTGTGCTAAACTTGCTAAGGACTTACTAGTTAAGTCACAAGAAAGTTGCTTGCGATGTGCTAAGATTGAGGGGAACTTGGATAAAATCCAAGTCGAACTTAGAAAGAAGTTTGAGGCCAAGACCTTTAGGATTAGAAATGCCCCTTGTGTTTCTTGTGAGGCCCTCATGATTGAGGTAGCCGTGCTGAGGGAGAAAAATACACGTACTGGTATTTCTTCTCCTTCTGGTTCTTCTTCCTCTTTTGTTCCCTGTTCTTCATGTGTCTCTTTCTTCTGAGAGTGTGAGTATCTCATGAGCACTCTTGAGGAGTTTGTGGGAGGCAAAAAGAAGCTCAATATTATTCTAGACCAATCTAAGATTAACCAATTTAATCAGGGTCTAGGATTTGACTACTTGGAGCACTAGGGCTCATCCTCCTACTATCGTGCGTGGCTCCATGAGTGGGGAGATTGTGGTTGTTCCCAGGGTGAACACCATTGTGTTTAGGTCTGCTAGGGTTGTCCATGGGATCTTTGATCAGAAGGTTGCTCATCCTGCTACTTCTGCCTCTAGTAAGGCGAAGTATACATACACCTTCTATCAAAAGGATGGATATGTGGTAGATTTTTGCTTCAGGCAAGCGAAGATCACAAGGCGTGAGCATGTTGTTGCTATTAGGGGTATTCAGGGTCATCCCCAGACTCTGAGTGCTTCTAAGGCACGCACTGCTGCTAGATAGGTTAGAGAGTCGCTTGTTTATGGGCAGCATCCAGGACTTAGTTTTCATGCTGTTCACTCGAGTTTTTGATCTTGGAGTTGTTCATGGTCAATCTATCCGCCGTCTTCTTGATATTCCTCATTTTTCCCATCGAGGTAGATATCAGCGGCGTGAGGTGTTTTCTGATAGGTGATTCAAGCAGCCTTACTGGGATGGTCCGATCTTTGCTCCACGGCGGGCCAACCCAGTTTCGGCTCCTAGATCTTCTATTAGGATTGTTACTGAACTTGTGAGAGTTGAGCGTCAGAGAGACACTCAAGTCCAGTCTTCTTCATCTATGACTAGAGCTCTGAGGTGTCGTGTGGTTTAATATTGGGTTCGCAGGTCTTGGCTTTATCCCAGTACTGAGTCATCTCTTTCTCTTTTGGCTTGATTAGGATTGTCGGATGGGGAAGGAAGAGGTTTGGAATGTTGACTCCGGTTGTTCTCGTCATATGATCGAAGACTCAAGATGGTTCTCTTCTCTAGTACTAGCCCCTGGTAATGAGTTGATCACTTTTGGGGATGCTTCTTCAAGTAGAATCATTGCCAAAGGTACCATCTGCATTAATAACAATTTTATTCTTAAGTATGTTGCCTTAGTGAGTAAACTGCAATACAATCTACTTTCTATTTCTCAGCTTATCGATGACTCTTTTGAGGTAAGCTTCAAGAGTAGTGCCTGTAGGATCCTTGATTTATCAGGATAGTTAGTTTGTGGGATTTCTAGATTTGGGAGAGTCTTTCGTGCTTTGTCTGGAGGCTTTGTTCGTTGTTAGATTGCTTCGGAGTCCCGTGATCTCTCCTTTTAGAATAGGAGATTAGGTCCCATTGGCTTCGACCATTTGACTCGAGTTAGCAATCATGATCTCATTCGTGGTTTTCCTAAACTCAAGATGGTCAAAGACTTAGTTTGCTCTCCTTGCTGACATGGCAAGATGGCTTCTACTTCTCATCCTTCAATCACTATTGTGATGACTGATACACCAGAACAGCTTTTACATATGGTCACTATTGGCCCAGCTCGATTGCAGTCATCGGGTGGGAAGTGGTATGTCTTTGTCATTATCGATGATTTTTTGTGGTATTCTTGGGTGTTTTTCATGGCCTCGAAGGATGAGTCTTTTACTCATTTCAGGGATTTGGTTAGTAGGTTATATATCGAGCTCCCAAGTGCCTTACGAGCTATACGTAGTGACATTAGCACGGAGTTCAAGAACTCCTACTTTGAGAGTTTCTATGTGGAGTCTGGTTTAGAGCATTAGCTCTCCTCTCCCTATGTCCCTCAGCAAAATGGCGTAGTGGAAAGGAAGAATAGAAACCTGGTTGACATGGCCAGCACGATGCTAGACGAGTACAGTACTACTCAAAAGTTTTGGGTCGAGGCTATAGCTATTGCTTCCCATGTGTCTAATCAAGTATTCTTGAGAGCACATTTACACCGCACTTCTTACGAGTTGAGGTATGGGTGAGAGCCCAGTGTTTCTCATTTTCGTGTGTTTGGTCGCAAGTGTTTCATCTTGAAGTCTGGTAAACTGGATAAGTTTGAGTCTCGCTCTTCTGATAGTATTTTTCTTGGTTACTCGACTTCTCTTGTTAGTTATAGGGTCTGGTGTTGTGAGTCGAATAGGATCATAGAGACCTATGAGGTTACCTTTGATGACGCTAGCCCAAGAGCTAGATCTGACATTTCAGGTTGTTCTTCCCTCTCCGGGACCATCTTTGTAGAGGATGAGGATAATGGAGATGATGGTGTTCCACCTGATCCAGTCCCCTCTACTCCTGAGGTGCCTCCTATTTCCATTTCTGCACCTAAGGGAGACTAGCCGTTACCTTCAGACTCTCCTTCAGTGAGTAGCTCTGTTCTTGCCTCTTCTGTGCATGAGGTAGAGGCCACTTCTGCTTCTGGACCTCCCCACCATATTGAAAGGCATCATCCACCTGATCAGATCATTAGTGATCTGTTTGAGCATGTCACATGCTAAAAATCAGGTTTGTCCGGTTTCTGCCTTCACTCAGCCTTTGTTACCTCTTTTGAGCCGAAGGATGTTTCTCAAGCATTATCCGATGAATCATGGATTAATGCTATGCATAAGGAACTCCAAAACTTTGACAGGAACAAGGTATGACAGCTTGTCGAGCCCGTATATAGTCATAATGTCATTGGGACCAAGTGGGTTTTCAAGAATAAGTAGAGTGAGGATGGGGTAATCATTAGAAACAAGGCTAGGCTAGTTGGATAGGGCTTTTCTCAAGTCGATAGTCTTGACTTTGAGGAGACTTTTGCCCCTGTAGCTAGACTAGAGGCAATCAGGATCCTGCTTGCATTTTCTGCATCCAAGGGCTTCAAGCTTGTAAGGATCCGAATCCACTGATTCGAACCCACTGATTCGAACCCACTGTGTTTACTACACTAGTCCCAGGATCAATGCTAGTGCACACAGCTTAACATTAGTACATATCACATCATACTCAATGATAATAATAATAATACTCCATTTATTGATATAGTTAAGTGTATGATCTTATGACCAACTTACATTATTAAGCCACCAGGGCAAGACTTGAAATATAAACACTATTAAATATGCAGTAGAAAATAGAAGACGTAGATAGCTCATCAGTTCACCACACGCAATTGACAAGGCTCGGACCATAACGACTTGTGTCCTTCTTGAACTCCTCCTCCAACAAAGGTGTAGACTCTTCAACTGTTGTTTGTTGTTGTTTGGCAAGGGTGAGTACTTAAAGAACTCAACAAGTTGTGCACATAATGCAATTCTATGTAACTATATGCAAGGCTTATTCCAAAAGAAAAAGGCTATTATCGCTATTTTGCAATAAGCAGCATTTATGAACAAATACAATAAATAGATTGTAAAGACTGTAAAACAAATAACAATAATAGGTTGATTCAGCAATTACCAAGTAAACCAAGTTTCCACTCCTAAGTCAAGTTCAACCTTCCACACGGCATTTCCGCCATCCCAACCAAATTTCCATTTAATTAAGCTAACCCTTAACTGTAATCCTCGAGCATTGCTCAATACTACGAGCACGGCTATCCGAATAGATTTACACTCTGCAGAGGTTATGCACTTTACCCACACGATACAACCATACACCACAAAGGCGAGTGATTATAACATAGCCTTTACAATGCACTATCTTAACCTGATACTACCTGCTAAGGTTTCAACACTGGCGGGTCTGAAAACCACAACCAGGGCCCCCCTCTTGCGTCTTGTGAATTACTCCATAACTCGGGAACTCACACTGCCAATGATAGTACCAAACTAAGACATTGCAAATTAATCAGCTAGGCTGTCCCATACCAGACATGTGGTTGCATGACTAACTCAGGTCAAAGACTTGCAAGGTTAAGTCCGTAGGATGATTGAAGCAAGACTTCCACATACCCTCTGCCCATCGGGCCCACTTTGGCATACTCGCCCCTTGTCACTTGCCCCAATCTAAGTGATTATCATCCCAGTTGACTACCAAGCACCACGTACCATCAACAAGTCAACATCATTGCGTGACGTGACTCGCCACTACAACTCAATCTCATTGTGTGATCTCACATGACACACAAGTTCACATCATTTTTCCATATTCCATTAGTCAAAATTAATCATCAATGATTCAAATAAATGTGATGACGTGGCATGGCTAAGCAACTAACATGGTCTAACCATCCCGTGTCGATTTTAGTATTAACCAAATATAGTGAACCAATCTAAAGTGACAATAGATCATTGCATACAATCGACAAGGTAGGGTATATAGATCAAGTTGGTAGATTAACTAGATCCCAATTTAATTTGAAACAGTTATCTACTTGAAATACTATGCAATAGAGTAAAACAATATAGCAATTTTTATAAACATGGGTTTAACATGATCAAAGCACAACTTGCCTTGGAATAGGTTCTGGTCTTGCTCTCGAACTTGATCTTGAGTTGAAGGATCTTCCTCCGAAGCGTCGCACAATTCAACGTCTACGCATACCGAAGGGGAAAAGTAAATAAATACCAAACCAGAGAGCAAATGAACTCCAAAAATCAAATAAAATTCACCATTAAATAGATCTCAATTTTATAAATTTTTAGAAATTTGAATCACCCAAATCCGAGTTAAAATGCAAAAGTTATAGCCTTTTGAAGTTTGAATAAGTATTGAAAATACAGAAATTAGAAAATCCGAATTTCATGATTTGTTTTTATTCTGAAAAAGCGATTTACTGCGTCATGCTAACATCAGCCCTTACCCGAACCAACCAGATGCTGCCACGTGGCCGTGGACTCAGTTCACTTTGGACCAACGGCACTGTTTCCCTGGACCGGCTGATGCAAACCCGACGTCAGGGAACACATGGCACAATCTAAACCCTCCGATCTGATCTGACGGCTACAAACCAAGGAAATATGTGGCGATACTTTGGTCACACGATCTGAATCTGACGACTACCGATACCCGAGCTGCTTACCAAGACGTGGCACAATCCGAAGCCTGCGATGATGATCCGACGGCTCAGATTAGCAGATGAGGTTCACTGTAGACGCGGTCGATCCCAGCGGACCAAAGAGGATCCGACGGTCGATGAAGCTTCCTGACGGAGATGACAGCACGGAGGAGAGCTTCCACCGGAGCAGAGGAAGACGACGGCACTACGGCGCTCCAGGGGGTCTCTGGCGACGTTATCAGGCGCGGCACAAGCATCCTGATGCGGCAAGTATGAGGCTACCATCGGCGACGGCGGAGACGGCTCAACGGCAGCAAAAACGCGCAAAGTCCCGCGGTGGGGCAAGAAGCTACTTCGGCAAGCACTCAAGCGTCAACGGTGACACCTTAGGCGACGATGCTTTAGGGCAAAAGTGCGGCGCGAGGTGAGGAAGACGAAAGCGGCGGCGACGTCTTAAATAGGCGCACGGGGAGGCGTGTAGAGCGCGGAGAACGTAGCGGATTCGGAGGCGGCGGCGGAGTCCTGTTGCGATACGGCTAGGTCGACGTGGTTCCATTCCAGGCGTCCACACGACGACGAATCGACAGCTCCGAGCAAGCGGCGACGCGGAGAAGGCATAGCCGATCCAATGGTTGACAGGTTTAGGGTTAGGGTTTCGATAGCAAAGCAGGCTGCGCTAGCTGATTTGGGCTGCACAATAATTGGGTTGGTCTTCTACTGTTCTCAGCATTTTTCAAATGTTTTTCCATTTAATTTAATTCCAAAAATAAATCAATTTGTTTAAGGCAATAAAATATTAGGAAAAATCCCACAAAATTCTCAAAAATACTTTGAGACATTTTAGACTTAAATAAAATATTTTTGGCAAAACTTTATTTTAACTTTCCATAATTATAATTAGAGTTCACAAAAGACCAATATACTTAATTTAAAATTAATTCAAATAAATCCAGAAAAATCAAATAAATTCCAAAAAATCATAAAATGCACAAATAATAATAAAATAATATTTAGGCAAATTTTGGGATGTTACAAACCTCCCCCTTAACAGAATCTCGACCCCGAGATTCAGGGTTAACTAGAGAATAGGTTTGGGAATTCTGACTTCAGATCCTCTTCACGCTCCCAGGTTACTTCATTTTCTGAATGATTGCTCTACTGAACTCTACAAAAGCGAATAGACTTATTCCTGGTCTTGTGACCCATAAAATCCAAAATTTTAATTGGCTGCTCCTTATAAGTCAAATTTTCCTGTCGCTCTATTGCTTTCAACGGGTTTGTTCTGCTGGCACTCTGAGACATTTCTTAAGTTGCGACACATGGAACACGTCATGCACTCCTGCTAAGGACTGAGGCAATTCCAACTAATAAGCTACCACTCCTCGATGGCTCAAAATCTTGAACGGACCAACATATCTTGGTGCAAGCTTCCCTTTAACGTGAAACCTTTTAACAACCTTAAGAGGGGTAACCCTGAGATACACATAGTCATTGGGTTCAAAGCTCAAATCACGATGACGATTATCCGCGTAGCTCTTCTGTCTTGACTGTGCTATCTTCATTCTCTCTCTAATCATAGCGACTTGATTTTTTGCTTCCTTGAGAATATCTGGGCCAAACACAAAACGCTCTCCTGTTTCATTCCAATTCAACATGGTACGACAAGCACGACCATACAATGCCTCAAATGGTGACATCTGCAAACAAGCTTGATAACTATTATTGTAACTTAATTCTGCATACGGCAAACATTTGTCCCATGACGTAGCATAGGCTAATGCACAAGCTCTCAACATATCCTCAAAAATCTGATTTACCCTCTCGGTCTGACCATCTATCTGCAGATGATACGCTGTACTGAAATTCAGGCAAGTCACCATTGCTTCATGCAACTTATTCCAAAATCTCGAGGTAAATTGGATCTCTCTATCTGACACAATCTTCTTGTGCACTCCATGAAAACACACAATCCTCGACATATACAATTATGCCAAATGATCTCCTGAGTAAGTGGTCTTCACTGGGATGAAGTGAGCGACTTTAGTCAAACGATCCACAATAACCCAAATAGAATCGTAACCTCTCTAGGTCTTGGGTGAACCAGTAATAAAGTCCATTTCGATTTCCTCCCATTTCCATTCCGGAATCTTCAATGGTTGTAACAAACCAGTGGGTCTTTGATGCATGGCTTTTACTCTCTGACATACATCACATAGGGCAACGTGCTCAACTACTTCATGCTTCATGTTCGGCCATCAAAACCATTCCTTAAGATCTTGGTACATCTTAGCACTTCCTGGATGAATCGAATACTTAGAATCATGAGCTTCCTCAAAGATCAATTGCTTAAGCTCATTCATATTTGGTACACAAATCCTTCCTTTAAACCACATGGTACCTTGTTCGTCAATGACAAAATCCTCCGCTAAACCTTCATCCTTCCTAGACTTGATTCTGCTGATTTTCTCGTCATCCTTTTGACCCTCTCTAATCTGATCTTCAAGTGTCATCTTTAATTCCAACGCAGTTACAAAACCTTGCGGAACAACCTCCAATTTCAACTTCTGAAACTCACTACATAACTCTGATTGATCACTTGATATCAACATATTTGCACTATGGCTTTTGCGACTCAAAGCATCGGCTACAACATTAGCCTTGCCCAGATGGTAATGGATTCCAACATTATAATCCTTAATCAATTCTAGCCATCTTCTTTGCCTCATATTAAGATCTGACTGAGTGAATATATACTTTAGACTCTTATGGTCTGTATATATCTCACACCTATTTCCAATGAGGTAATGTCACCATATTTTTAAGGCACGCACTACGGCAGCTAATTCCAAATCGTGCATAGGATAATTTCCTTCATGCGGCCTCAATTGTCTTGACGCATAGGTTACCACCTTGCCGTTTTGCAATAACACACAACCAAGACCTTGCTTAGAAGCATCACAATATATATCGAAGCTATTCTGCACATCTGGCACTACCAACACCGGTGCAGTAGTCAATCGCTTCTTCAACTCCTGAAAACTCTTTTCGCATTCTGACATCCATGCAAACTTCTTTTCTTTCTTCAACAACTGCGTAAGCGGTCTAGAAATCGTAGAGAACCCTTCTATAAACCGATAGTAATATCCTGCCATTCCCAGAAAACTACGAATCTGAGTGACCGACTTCGGTTGCTCCCAATGTAATATGGCCTCGACCTTGCTCGGATCAACGACAACTCCTTCTGCAGTCATCACATGACCAAGAAATTTCACCTTATCCTTCCAAAAGTCACACCTACTGAACTTAGCATACAACTGCTGCTCTCGCAACCTCTCTAAAACCAACCTCAAATGATCTGCGTGCTCTTCTCTTGTCTTGGAATACACAAGAATGTCATCTATAAAGGAAACGACAAATTTGTCCAAATAGTCCACAAATACTTTGTTCATCATATTCATGAAATATGTCAGAGCATTGGTCAATCCAAAAGACATAACTGTGAACTCATAATGTCCAGACCGCATGAAAACGCAGTCTTAGGAACATCTTTCGCTCTAATCTTCAGCTGATGATATCCCGAACGAAGGTCTATCTTGGAGAAAACTCCAGCTCCTATCAACTGATCAAACAAATCGTCGATCCTGGGTAAGGGATACTTATTCTTGATTGTCACCTCATTAAGTGCACGATAATCGATACACATTCTTAAACTCCCATCCTTCTTTCTAACGAACAAAACTAGCGCTCCCCATGGCGAAGAACTCGGTCTTATTAAACCTTTTTCAATTAATTCCTCGATCTGCTTCTTCATCTCAACTAACTCGTCTGTTGGTATGCGATACGGTCTCTTTGCTATTGGTGCTGTGCCAGGCACTAATTCAATAACAAACTCAATCTCCCTTTCTGGCGGCATGCCCAGCAAGTCATCGGAAAAGACTTCTGGACAATCCCTTACAATCGGCACATCCTCTATACTAGCAACTTTCACACTGTTCACCATTAACTGGCTATCACGAACGGCTATCGCACGAATCTTTACTTTCTTGCCACTAGGGCTTTCCAATGATACCACTCTTTGGCCACAATCCAACACAGCTTTATGCCTGGATAGCCAATCCATTCCAAGGATAACATCTAAGGTTTGAGTATCTAACAAGATGAGATTTGCTAAAAATTCTATCCCATTCATGTGAATCTTAACTCCCAAACACCCAAGGCTAGATCTAAGCTCAGATCCTGGGGCTTGGACTAAAAGCACACACTTAAGATTCTTAACATCAAATCCATTCTCAGTTGCAAAACTCTGAGAAACAAATGAATGCGAAGCTCGTAATCAAATAAAAGAAGTGTGCAGTCGAAGTTAACGTAAACTTACCAAGACAATATCCGCAGCCTCCTGAGCTTCATCCGCTGTGATGTGGTTGACTCTCCCACACACTGTTGATTGGGGTGCTGCTCCAGTTTGCCTAGGTGCGTGATTTTCTCCTGATGCAGGTGCTTTAGCAGGTGTCATTCCCAAGTTGAAGCGAACTGGCGTGATTCCTACTTTCTGCGGATATTTGTTGGCAAAATATTCTAGCTCATTGCAAGTATAGCAACGGCTGATAGCTGACTGTTGATTCCCTCCCGGTGCATTGCTCCCTTGAGCTGGCGTCCGAAAATTATAATTAGCAGGGCGGGGTGCAAGGGTTGATGTCTTATTTGCTGCTTACGGCTGAAACTTAGCAAACTGTTGTGGAGACATCCTCAATCTGAACTGGTTTGGTCGCCTTCCTTGGTTAACCATCCTACGCTTGCGATCCTCACCAAGCTCCTTGCGTTTGTCCTTCAAAATCAAAGCTTTGTTAACCAATTCTTGGAATTCAGGAAAGTTATGGGTGATCAATCCCATTTGCAGTCCAGAGTTTAATCCCTTCATAAAGCGTGACTACCTAGCCTTGTCCGTAGCCACATCCTCTGGAGCATAGCGTGCTAGCTGAGTAAATTTGTTCAAGTAATCGGCCACTGACTAGCCTCCTTGCTTCAAAGCTCTAAATTCCTCCTTCTTGAGGTCCATCATGCCTTCATGTACATGGTACTGACGAAAAGCAGTAGTAAACTCATCCCATGTGATCTCCTGTGGGACTTTATGTGCGGCACAATAGTTCTCCCACCATTTTGCAGCAGTTCCTTCTAGCTGATGAGAGGCGTAAAGCACCTTCTCATTTCCTTCACACTGCGTAATGTGCAGCTTTCTCTCAATCATCCTAAGCCAATTATCGGCTTACAAGGGGTTAACATTGCCTGAGAATGTCGGCGGATGAGTCCTCATGAAGTCAGACAGTTTGGAGTAAGGACGCGGTCCATTGTTCCCATTTTGAGCACTATAGTTGTTGATAGCTGCTTGGTTGGTCATATACCCTGTGAAGGATCGAAATGGCGATCAGAGGGGGGGGGGGTGAATGATCCCAAATAAAATCTTCCCCCACTCAATGTACTCCACACAATCTCGCAATAAAAATCTGAAATACCCAAAGATTTTCGTTCAAACTGGTGCTTCTCAGATTCGCACACCCTCCAAAACCCAAAGAACTAGACAACTATGTGTACCCCTAGCTTAAATGGTTGAGAACTATGAACCATGTTAGGGATGTTTTAGTCACAATCCTGGTTGTCAAGTGTCCAAACAAAAAGGAATCAATTCAAAGACTTTTTTTCTAAAAGAGATAAAGCTAAAAATAACAAAGTCTCTTTTCAGAAAAGTAAAAGCAGATTTTCCAGGAATTGTCCTCACTTGGAGCAGGTGGTTGGTGAGTTTCTGTTGATCTAAAATTTTTGGGAATTTTTTCATTGTGAAAAATTGAGTCGTAAAATAGTCCACTAAAAATAATGTTAAAAAGCTTTGTATAATAGATATGAAAAATCAAGTATTACAGACAGTCAGGAACTTCGACCAGAAAGTTTGAGACTCGATTTTCACTTCATAGCACTCAAACAGTGCAACCAGTGGACTCACCAATTTTTGTAGAGATGGATATATGAGTCAAGCACCATCTCCAATAAGAATCACTCACAAACAAGTTTTCTAGATTTTTATAAAAATCAAAGACTGACTGCTGCGTGAGGAACAAGTTCTGGACAGAATGACAACTTTATATAAAACTTGATCTTTAGTCTATCCTAGCGTGCAAGAGAAGTTTAAAACCATATAAAAACACTCAAGACATCATAGAACAATAGCATTTAGAAGGAGGGGAGGAAAATCCAAATTGCGAGAATGTAAATGCGGGAAAGTAAATGCAGAATTTAAATTGCGTCAAGTAAAGACATAATGTAAATACACAATTTAAATTCGCAATAAGATAAAGAAATTTTTTGAATTTCCTGGATGGAAGGTTTACAAAGCCTCACTTGATGTGCGCAAAGCTCAAAAGAGCAACTCAAACCTTCAAGGGGGGAAGGCTACCCCTCCACCCCTATTTATACAACCCTTGGGCCACCTACCACCCTTGGATGAGCCTCTAAACCCTAGAGCATCCATCAAGGGCTAGGATTAACCCACTCAACCAGCCATGCAAGGGTTCACCCAAAACCCACAACACAATTGGGTTTTCTTGCACGGTTCTCAAAGCATACTAACTAGACCCACTAACTTATCAACTAGACCAAGATCTAATGGCCCTCATTGATCCATGCAGCGCCTAGCTAGCATCTCAACCGTTCCTTGTCTTCACGGCTTGCCACGACTCCGTCTCCTATCATCTTCCGGTGATCTTCGACAGTTTGGACCTCCGACGCTCCTCGTCTAGTCCCGGTCAATCTTCGCCTCACCATCATCTAGCATCGTCGACCTGAAACCATAAAAAATAACGAAATTCTTCACAAAGATATGCAAGAAATGTTAGTGTTATGCCCTTGAGGCAATCATTTAGATGATTGTAACATGACTATGTTTATGAATAATATTATGATTATTGGTCCAATGAATGTATATCATTGTATTGATCAACAAGTATGTGACTTGCTTATGAAGCTCTTTACTTAATGATGTAATTCGATAAATATCTCTGATCGGATTTCATTGTATAGGACAATGATGAATAGATCAGCACATGTAGTGATCGATGATCATGCTTCATAGATCATGGGATATGGAGATATCATCTATACATTGTGGACGCATGTTGAAGAACATGGGTTAGATAGACCCGCAATGGGACACTGCGAGAATGTTTCTTTCTTATGTGTCATCAGTGTATCTCATACCTAGTAGATGTATGATCCTTAGACTTGAGATTGTCATATTCCCTGCATGTGTAATAGTTTTCCTTGGGGCTATCAAACACTAATTCCTAACCGGATAGTTATAAAGGTAGTTTTCATCTTTACTATGAAACGTGCAGAGGGAAGTGAGCAGTCAAGATGGAATTTGCCACTCCAATGAAACGGAGATATATGACAAGGCCACTCGTGTGATATGATTAAGGAAGTGCATGGCCATGCCTTGATTGAGGAGTCAATCACAACTTATTAATATATCACGGATACAAGAGATGGATTGAATCATCAAAGGATGACATGCTTCTCGCCTTGAGATCAATCTTCATATACTTGGCAAAGGGATTATTGCATGAGTACTTTTGATAGGTTCTGTACGATTTGATCATAGTATGTTTGGGAGTTGGCATACTTTGCAAGAAGCCGCTACCAACTATTGGATTGAAAAGGGGTTTTCCGAATCCATGTCCAAACGTACGTGAACCTACAGGGTCACACACTTAATGGGCTGGGACGCATTAATTTGGATTGGATCCGTAATTAATGAACCTCGTGGGCTTAGCACGCTGATGGGCCCTAGTTTAGGGTTTCATCTTGTGCCTATATAAGGAGGGGAGGAGGGAGGGCGCAGGGTGTGCTTTCCCACGGTTTAGGAGTGATTCACTCGAAACCCTAGCCTACTCCTCTCGCTGCCCCTGCCGAGCGACAAGGTGCTTGCACACCGACGCACAGCGTTCCATCTCTGGATGTGTGGACTACTGCGGTGACGCTGCTGCTACTGCGGTGTGGGAGGACGATCCACGGCGAGGTGAGGATGATCCACTACATCGACATAACGACTGCGGCGAGGACGATCCACTACATCTAGTGGTAATCTTATCTATGATCCCCTTCTTGCGAGTAGCTTTATGGTTACGCGGTAGATTTTTTTTGTGCTAGCGTAGCATACCGCGTTCCTCTTCAGTGGTATCAGAGCCATCTCGTATAGTTTTGTGATCTGGATGTTGCACATATGATGTGTAAGGTTAGTAGATTGGATCTATTACATGTTCAGCCAGTTCATGTGATGAATTGGTGACGGCAGCCATCGATAAGATCGATCGGTTTAGGGTTTGAGGAAAGTGCAAACCGACTCAATCTTGATTTGGGTGAGTCCGTTCATGGTACGACGTTACCCTTACCGGTCGGGTTACCGCCATCAGGGTTTCTGAAACGTATCCATATGGGACCAAGCCAATCAGATTGAGTTGGATTGGGTCAATCTGGTTGATCCATGGTAAGCGCAAACATATTTAATATTGATTTGGGTGAGTCCGTTCATGGTACGACGTTACCCTTACCGGTCGGGTTACCGCCATCAGGGTTTCTGAAACGTATCCATATGGGACCAAGCAAATCATGTTAGATCGGATTGGGTCAATCTGGTTGATCCGTGGAAATTTTGAGGGTGTTTTCCCATGTCAGAAGACATGCCTCTAAAAAAATTTCCAAGGGCTCGCCCTTGACCCCTACAGGGCGCCCCTCGGACCACGGAGTCGTAGGGTTGCTTTTGTTTAACTCGTTTTTGCAGGGAATTATGTGAAATAGTATGGCCTATGTGTATGTGATGCATGTAATTTCCACATGGCCTGCGTGCCGTGTCAAGCCATAAGGCTATTTAAATTGTATAACGACCTGCGTGTCGACTTGTGATGCTTCAAACCCTCATGTAAAATTCATTATCAAAAGTTGTAAGGAGTTGCATCCATAATGATGAAGACGATGGTATCAAGCAAGATGGCTAGGTGAACAAATCAAGCAAGGTGGCTAGGTGAACAAACAAGCATGATGATGGAGATCTTAATGCTAATGGCCATGCTATTTCACAGCTTATTTTGATTTTCTGTGGATGTGTGTTTAATCCTTGCTATTTTCCTTATGCTCATTGCATGTGATGCCATGTTCTTAGTAATCTTTGTTCTTCCCTATAGTTAAAAATTTTAAATCAAATTGTCCATCCAATTGTTGCACCTATCAAAAATTTAGATCGTTATTGATATGACTACCAAAGTAGTATATCAATGGCTATCTCAATAGATGATAGGGATGTGTTGGACACATCACGTATAACAATGGTAGATTTAATCAAGCTATCAAAACGGTTTTGGGCTTGAGGACATAAGTGGTTGGGATTTGATTTCAGTAATTAAGGAACCTATACAAGACAAGTGGTGTCTAGGAAAACACACATGAGGCAGGTTTCTTAATTGGCACCCGAATACGGGAAGTGCTCCCTCCCTCATGTGAGCCCTTGGGGCAGGTTGACCTAGCCATGAGTCAAGTTGATGGAGGCATTCATTACTTGTTTTCATACTCAACAAACAAGAGTTACATATGATGTAATTAGCAAAGGTGTTGCTTACCTATGTCATTAAATTTCTAGCAGTGATGCTAAAGCTCACTAGTGTTTGATGAATATGGATCTTGAATACTCACTATGTGTCTATAAAAGGGACATAAAATAGGAGTGTCTTTAATTAAAAGGTTTAATAAAAGTTTTACATAAACATAGTGCTTAGAATCTTTGCATGTTTTTGTTGTAGTTCAATGGCACCTTCTCCTACTCTGCTACACTGGTTTTGCTTTGAGATCGGTTTTGGAAAGGGAAAACTGAATGGAAATAATTTTGTTGATTGGTATCGCACCTTTGAGAATTGTTCTCAAGCATGAAAAGAAGGACTATGTTCTAGAGAATCCAATTCTGATGAACCGGTAGAAAATGTCGCTCGTAATTTGAAGGTTGAATATGAAAGCATGTTAATGCTTCAGAGAGGTCACTATCTCATGCTAGTCACCATGGACTCTGAGCTCCAAAAGCAATATGAGGACCAGGATGCTTACAATATGATTGTGGGCTTGAAGGGCATGTTTGGGAATCAAGCAAGAGCTGAGAGGTATGGTATCTCAAAGTTTTTATTTGCTTGTAAGTTGGTCAAGGTAGTTGGTCGATCCTCATGTGATCAAGATGATTGGTTACATTGGGAGATTGGAAAACTTGAGTTTCCTTAGCCTCGGTTTGGCCACGATGTTATTCTCCGTCTCGCCTCAGAGCTTTGAGCCATTCATTATGAATTTTCATATGAATAGCTTGGAGAAAAGCCTAACCGAGCTACATGGGATGCTCAAGGCTGCCGAGGAAAGCATTAAGAAAAAACCCAATCATGTGATGATGGTTCAGAAAACAACTGCTTTCAAAAAGAGGAAGGCTAAGGCTGGGGGAACGGGAAAGAGCAAGGGCAAGGGCAAGGGCAAGGCTCAAGATGAGATCGCAAGCCTCAAAACTAAGCTTCAGAAGCTTAAAGTTGGCCCTCAACCTGATACCCAATGCTTCTATTGCAAGAAATCAGGGCATTGGAAACGGAACTACGAAAAGTACCTGGCAGATAAGAAGAATGGAAATGTGGTTTCCACTTCAGGTATTAATGTTATAGAAATTAATCTTGCTACTTCTTAACTCACTCATGGGTATATGATACCGGTTCGATTGCTCACATTTGCAATTCGTTGCGGTGATAAAGAGTAGAGACTTGGCAAAAGGAGAAGTGGATCTTCGCATGGGGAATAAAGCAAGAGTTCTTTGGTCTTGCCGTTGGCACATACCCATTGCATTTGCCTTGGATTAGTTTTAGAACTCAATAATTGTTATTTTGTTCCATATTTGAGTAGAAACATTATTTCATCTTCTTGTTTGGAACATGAAGGTTATGATTTAGAATAAAGAACTTTGTTTGTTCGATATTTTGAATGATATGTATTATGGTCGTTGCCCCATGGTGGATGGGTTGTACGTCCTTGAACTCAAGAAAAACCTGTCTATAATATTAATGTAAAAGGCATCGGCCTAATGATTTGAACCCTACCTTTTGTGGCATTGTCGCTTAGGTCATATAAATGAGAAGCGCATGAAGAAGCTCAATGGTGATGGACTTCTAACCTCATTTGATTTTGAATCATTTGAAACATGTGAATCTTCTTTACTTGGCAAGATGACAAAAGCCCTTTCACAGGTTTTAGTGAGAGAGCAAGTGAATTATTGGCCCTAGTACATACTGGATGTATGTGGACCAATGAGCTCGACTGCTAGGGGTGGGTTTCAGTACTTTGTAACTTTTAGCGATGACTTCAGTAGATATGGATATATCTATTTAATGAGGCATAAATCTGAAACTTTTGAAAGGTTCAAAGAGTTTCAGAACGAAGTACAAAATCAACTTGGCAAAACAATAAAACACTTACGATCCGATCGTGGTGGCGAATACTTGAGCCAAGAGTTTGGTGATCATCTAAAGCAATGTGGAATCGTTCCGCAACTTACTCCGCCAGGAACGCCTCAATGGAATGGCGTGTCCGAACAACGTAACCGAACTTTATTAGATATGGTTCGGTCAATGATCAGCCAAACAGATCTGCCATTATCCTTCTGGGGTTTCGCTCTAGAGGCAATGCGTTCACTTTGAATAGGGTCCCATCAAAATCCGTTGAGAAGACGCCATATGAGATATGGACTGGGAGAAGACCCATGTTGTCATTTCTCAAGATATGGGGATGTGAGGCTTATGTAAAACGTTTACAATCAGATAAACTCGCACCTAAATCAGAAAAATGCTTTTTTGTGGGGTATCCTAAAGAAACAAAAGGATATTACTTTTACAAAAGAAACGAGAACAAAGTTTTTGTTGCTCAAATGGTGTCTTTTGGAGAAAGAGTTTCTTTCAAAAGAAATCAGAGGAGTGATGTGTATCTTGATGAAGTTCGAGAATCACATGAATATGTTCAAGCTACCATCGAACCTTCACAAGATGTACAAAATGTTGTACAACTGTGGAAGAGACTCCACCCCACGTGAGGTCGGGAGGCCACGTCATGTACCTATAAGATATGGGAATGACATATTATTGTTGGACAATGATGAGCCCACGACTTATGAAGAAGCAATGATGGACCCAAACTCGAAAAATGGCTTGAAGCCATGAGATCCAAATTCAATCCATGCATGACTATCAAGTTTGGAACTTGGTCGACTCTCCGATGGTGTAAAACCATTGAGTGCAAATGGATTTTCAAGAAAAAGATAGACATAGATGGAAATGTTCAGATCTATAAGGCACGGTTGGTGGCAAAGGGTTTCAAACAAGTTCAAGGAGTTGACTATGATGAAACTTTCTCACCGGTTGCCATGCTCAAGTCTGTCCGGATCATTTTAGCTATTGCTGCATATTTTGATTATGAAATATGGCAGATGGATGTCAAAGCAGCCTTCCTTAATGGGAATCTTTCTGAGGATGTATACATGATACAACCTGAAGGTTTTGTTGATCCTAAATATGCTAAAAGGGTATGCAAGCTTCAAAGATCCATTTATGGGTTAAAGCAAGCATCTCGGAGTTGGAACATTCGTTTTGATGAAGTAGTCAAAGGTTTTGACTTTATCAAAAATGAAGAAGAGCCTTGTGTTTACAAGAAGGCTAGTGGGAGCGCACTTGTATTTCTGATTTTGTATGTGGATGACATATTATTGATCGGGAATGACATTCCTATGCTTGAGGATGTTAAGACTTCATTGAAAAGGAGTTTCTCAATGAACGACTTGGGAGAAGCATGCTATATCTTGGGCATAAAAATCTATAGAGATAGATCAAAAAGGTTAATTGGATTAAGTCAGGAAACGTACATTTGACAAGATATTGAAAAGGTTCAATATGCATGAATCCAAGAGAGGTTTCATGCCAATGTCACATGGCATCAGTCTCTGCAAGAATCAGTGTCCTTCGACATCTCATGAGCGAGACAGGATGAGCAAGATTCCATATGCTTCAGCTATTGGGTCTATTATGTATGCCATGATCTGTACACGCCCAGATGTCTCATATGCTCTAAGTGTCACGAGCAGATACAAAGCGGATCCTGGTGATGGTCATTGGATAGCCGTAAAAAAATATCCTAAAGTACTTGAGAAGAACTAAGGGTACGTTCCTTGTTTTTGGATGTGAGGAAGATCTGGTTGCAAAGGGTTACACCGATGCAAGCTTCCAAACTGACAATCATTTAGATGATTGTAACATGACTATGTTTATGAATAATATTATGATTATTGGTCCAATGAATGTATATCATTGTATTGATCAACAAGTATGTGACTTGCTTATGAAGCTCTTTACTTAATGATGTAATTCGATAAATATCTCTGATCGGATTTCATCGTATAGGACAACGATGAATAGATCAGCACATGTAGTGATCGATGATCATGGTTCATAGATAATGGGATATGGACATATCATCTATACATTGTGGACGCATGTTGAAGAACATGGGTTAGATAGACCCGCAATGGGACACTGCGAGAATGTTTCATTCTTATGTGTCATCAGTGTATCTCATACCTAGTAGATGTATGATCCTTATGCTTGAGATTGTCATATTCCCTACATGTGTAATAGTTTTCCTTGGGGCTATCAAACACTACTTCCTAACCGGATAGTTATAAAGGTAGCTTTCATCTTTACTATGAAACGTGCAGAGGGAAGTGAGCAGTCAAGATGGAATTTGCCACTCCAATGAAACGGAGATATATGACAAGGCCACTCGTGTGATATGATTAAGGAAGTGCATGGCCATGCCTTGATTGAGGAGTCAATCACAACTTATTAATATATCACGGATATGAGAGATGGATTGAATCATCAAAGGATGACATGCTTCTCGCCTTGAGACCAATCTTCATATACTTGGCAAAGGGATTATTGCATGAGTACTTTTGATAGGTTCTGTCCGATTTGATCATAGTATGTTTGGGAGTTGGCATACTTTGCAAGAAGCCGCTACCAACTATTGGATTGAAAAGGGATTTTCCAAATCCTTGTCCAAATGTACGTGAACCTGCAGGGTCACACACTTAATGGGCTGGGATGCATTAATTTGGATTGGATCCGTAATTAATGAACCTCGTGGGCTTAGCACGCTGATGGGCCCTAGTTTAGGGTTTCATCTTGTGGCTATATAAGGAGGGGAGGAGGGAGGGCGCAGGGTGTGCTTCCCCACGGTTTAGGAGTGATTCACTCGAAACCCTAGCCTACTCCTCTCGGTGCCCCTGCCGAGCGACAAGGTGCTTGCACACCGACGCACGGCGTTCCATCTCTGGTCGTGTCTACTACTGCGGTAACGCTGCTGCGACTGCGGCGTGGGAGGACGATCCACGGTGAGGTGAGGACGATCCACTACATCGACGTAACGACTGCGGCGAGGACGATCCACTACATCGAGGCGCGAAGGATTCCGCAACTGCGCGTCTAGTGGTAATCATATCTATGATCCCCTTCTTGTGAGTAGCTTTCTGGTTACGCGGTAGTTTTTTTTTGTACTAGCGTAGCATACCGCATTCCTCTTCAAGAAATTCATCAAAGTCCACACTTTGAAATTCATCTTTGTTCATTTTAGCCAGTGCTACCGCCCTCACGCCGGTAGTACCGCCCATGGTGGACCGATGCTACCGCACTCAGGCCGGTAGCACCGCACTGCACAAGAACCAGAGAACACACCTCTGTGGAATTTTCACACCGCTCTAAAGTCCAGTGCTACTGCACGCCCGGTAGCACCGGGCTAGCATGGCCGATAGCACCGGGAAAACAGAGAAGACCTCAAATTGCTTCTATTTTAAAATCCAATTCAAATCAAACTGAAACAAGAGCAACCCAAGCTAGCCTCTAGTTTAGCAACAGAGGCAAAGGTCTCCTCATAGTTAAGACCGTCAACCTAAGAAAAGTCCTGTGCAACTAGCCTAGCCTTGTTGCGAATGACAACCCATCCTCGCTCTGCTAGTTTTTGAACACCCACTTGGTCCCCATGACATTATGACCATATGGGCGCTCTACAAGTTGCCAGACTTTGTTCCTCTCAAAGTTTTCAAGTTCCTCATGCATAGCATTAGTCCAAGACTCGTCAGATAATGAATGAATCACATCCTTTGGATCAAACGAGGCAACAAAGGCAGAAACTGGACAAACCCGATTTTGAGCGAGTGACCGCTCAAACAGATCGCCGATTATCTGATCAGGTGGATGAGAACGCTGAATATGACAGGGAGCTCCAGAAGCAGAAGGTGCCTCTACCTCATGCACAGAAGAGGTAGGAGTAGAGCCACTAGCTGCATGAGAGTCAATGGACAAGGGATGACTTTCCTGAGGTGCAGAAATGGAAACAGGAGGCACCTCAGGTATAGAAGGGATTGGATCAGGTGGAACACCATCATCTCCATCATCCTCATCCTCTACAACGATGGTCTCGGAGGTGGAAGAAGAGCCTAAAATGTCAGGTCTAGCTCCTGGGCTAGCCTCATCAAAAGTCACCTCACAGGTCTCTATGATCCTATGCGCATCGCAACTCCAGACCCTATAACTACGAGAAGAAGTCGGATAACAAAGAAAGATACCATCAGAAGAGCGAGACTCAAACTTATCCAAGTTACCAGACTTCAAAATGAAACACTTGCAACCAAACACACGAAAATGAGAAACACTAGGCTTTCGCCCATACCTCATCTCGTAAGAAGTGCGGTGCAAATGTGCTCTTAACAATAGGCGATTTGAAACATGGCAAGTAGTAGCTATAGCATCAGCCCAAAACTTCATAGTAGTGCTGTACTTGTCTAGCATCGTCCTGGCCATCTCTACCAGGGTCCTGTTCTTCCTTTCCACTACTCCATTTTGCTGAGGAACGTAGGGAGAGGAGAACTGATGCTCTAAACCAGACTCCACACAGAAACTCTCAAAATAGGAGTTCTTGAACTCCGTTCCATTATCACTGCATATAGCTCGTAGGGCACTAGGGAGCTGAAAAGACAACCTATGAACCAAACCCCTAAAATGGGTAAAAGTCTCATCCTTCGAGGCCATGAAAACACCCAAGAGTAACTCGAAAAATCATCAACAATGACAAGAACATATCACTTCCCACCCACTGACTACACTCTAGCTGGACCAACAGTGTCCATATGTAAAAGCTATCCTGGCGCATTAGTCATCACAACAGTGACTGGGGGATGAGAAGCAGCAACCATCTTGCCATGTCGGCAAGGAGAGTAAACTAAGTCTTTGACCATTTTGAGTTTAGGCAAACCACGAATGAGGTCGTGGCTACTAACTCGGGTCAAATGATCAAATCCAATGTGACCAAGTCTCCTATGCCAGAAGGAGAGATCACAGGACTCTGAAGCAATCAAACAACGGAGAGAGTCTCTAAAAGAACTAGAAAAATCAGCACGAAAGACTCCCATATCTAGAAATCCCGCAAACTAACCCTCCTAAAGAATCGAGGATTCTACAGGCACTACTCTTGAAGCTTACATCGAAAGAGTCATCGATAAGTTGAGAAACAGAAAACAAATTGTATTGCAGCTTACCTTCTAAAGCAACATCTTTAAGAATGAAATTGTCATTAATGCAGATGATACCTTTAGCAATGACTGTACCTGAAGAAAAATCCCCAAAAGTAATCAACTCATCACTGGGGGCTCGAACTAGGGAAGAGAACCATCGTGAATCTCCGATCATATGACGAGAACAACCGGAGTCGATAATCCAAACATCTCCCTTCCCCATCCGACGAACCTGATCAAGACACAAGAGAGAAAGATGACTAAGTACTGGGATAGAGTGAACACTTGGGAACCCAATACTGAACCACACAACGCCTCAGAGTACTAGCCATAGAAGAAGACTGAACTCGAATGCCTCTTTGACGTTTAACCCTAACAAGATCAGTAGCAACTCTAGTAGATAATCTAGGAGCTGGAACTGGGTTGGCCCGCCGTGGTGCGACGGCTGGACCACCCCAGTGAAGCTGCCTAAAACTCCTACCAGAAAACACCTCACGCCGCTGATATCTACCTACATGAGAAAAACGAGGAATATCAAGAGGACGGTAGAAAGACTGACCACAAGCGGCTTCAGGATTAAAACTCGAAGAAACAAGATGAAAACCGAGTCCTAGACACTGCCCAAAAACAGTCGACTCTCTAACCTGTCTAGAAGCAATGTGTGCCTTAGGAGCACTCAGAGTCTGGGAATGACCCTGAATACCCCTAAGAGCAGCAACACGCTCATGCCGAGTGTTCTTGCACGCCTGAAACAGAAATCTACTAGGTGACTATCCTTCTTACATAAAGTGCATGTGTACTTCGCCTTGCTAGAGGCAGAAGCTACAGGAGTAATACCCTTCTGGTCAGAAGTCCTATAGACAACCCATCAAACCTAAACATAGTGGTACTCATCCTGGGAGCTACCACAATCTCACCACTCTTGGAGCCGCACACAATGGTGGGAGGATTAGACCGAGCGTGCTCCAAGGGATCAAATACTAGACCTTGATTAAATCTACTAATCTTGGATTGGTCTAGAATAAGATTGAGCTTCTTATTTCCTCCTAAAAACTTCTCGAGAGTGCTCATGAGATACACACAATCTCGAAAGAAAGAGGCACATGAAGAATAGGGAAGAGAGGAAGAAGAAGAACCAGAAAGAGAAGCTCTCTCAGCACGTGCATTTTCCTCCCTCAGCACGACTGCCTCAATCTTGAGGGCCTTACAAGAAACGCAAGACGCATTTCTAATGCTATGGGCTTGGTCTTCTAACTTCTTCCTATGTTCGACTTGGATTTTATCCAAGTCCCCCTCAATCACATTACATCGCAAGCAACTTTCTTGTGACTTAGCTAGTAAGTCCTTAGCAAGATTAGCACACTTGACATTTAGAGATTCATTGCCAAGTTTTAGTTGCCTACATCCCTCACATGAGCTGATTTGGTCCTTAGAAGCATGTATTTCAAGTTCATCGTTTCTAGAAGAAAGCTTCATAAGGTGATCGCTCATGGCATCCATTTCAGCAAGCAATTTAGGCAGTTAGAGCATGATGGAGTAGAGTGAGCATGAAGAAAACTAGCATCTAGTGGAATAGCATCAATAGAATCATCTCTAGTATTCTTCAACCTAATACTATCTAATTCAGATAACACACTATCATGCATAGTCCTTAGGTTCTCCAACTACACAAGAAAAGCATCACACAAAGAATAGTCATCAGTGACTCGAGAGGGAGAAGATCTAAGAGAAGCTAACTCCCGAGTCAAGGTACCTACTTCTTTCTCTAACTCCGTACACCTAGCTCTAGCTCTAGCTCTAGCATGAAATTTTCCTAGTTTGCAGAAAGCTTCATTGAGCTAGTCATACGAGGGTACCTCTTCCAAGTCGCTATAGAGCTCGAAGTCGCTGATGCCGTTGGCGTCAGCCATGAAGCACATGCCGGAGAAGTCATCGCCGCTCTTCTTCTCTTGCGGTTCATCCTCGCCCTCGTTGCTCCATGTCTCTGTGTCGGAGAGGTTGATGGCGCCAAGCACTGCGAGGATGCGGTGGAAGAGCTTCTTGTTCTTGGAGATGTTGCGGTACTTCTTCTCACGCGTCGGCTCATGAACTGGAGACTTCTTGTTGCGGTTCTTATCGATGTAGATCTTTGTCGAACCGCCAGCATCGTTCTTCACCTTCTCCAGTTTGGGGCAATTAGGCCAAATGTGGTTGGGGCCACCACACTCAAAGCATGTGATCATGCCACCTCTCTTTCTCACTCTCACCCTCTTGTATGCATGAGAAAACTTGCGAGCAAGAAGAGCAAGCTCATTTTCTGGAAATTTTTCCAGTTGGTCATTGCTTAGCTCACAAAGGACGAAAAGAGAGAAACTAACAGAATAATCAGAAGAGGGAGATCCAATGGGATCGGTGACCAAGGCCATCGACTGAGATTTCGTCTTTCGTGAGACGACATCTATCTCATGAGTCTTGAGGTGTGAAGCAAGCCCATCAAGAGTCAGTGTCGACAAGTCGGTGGTGTCCTTGATGGTGGTCACCTTCATCTCCCAAACACGCAAATTGAGTGCAGTTAAGAAATGTCGAGCATTATCCAAGTCAGGATCGAAGATCAATCAAAATCTTGGTAAAATGACCGAAACACTCATCAATACTCTTACCAGCGTGTTGTTCAAACTTGTTGTACTCACACTTGTACTGATCCAGCCTCACGGTCTTGATTTGAGTAGTGCCCTCATGGTAAGCATTGAGGGTCTCCCAAATCTCCTGAGCGAAACAGAGGTGAGAAATCCTATCATACTCACTATGGCTTAGACCCTGTATGAGAATGTTCCTTGCCTTAGCGTTTGCCTCAACGTCAGCCATATTGTCAGCCATGACGTTTGCATCGGCAGGAACCTCATACGGGAGTTTCACCTTCTGCCATATCAAGAAGCCCTGGGCAGTGATGTATGACTCCATCCGCGATTTCCAGAAAGGAAAATCAACTTAAGAAAAAATAGGAGGCTTGGTGGAATACTTGTCCATCACCATGGCTCTCGAGACAACTATGTGTACCCCTAGCTTACATGGTTGAGAACCATGAACCATGTTAGGGATGTTTTACTCACAATCCTGGTTGTCAAGTGTCCAAACAAAAAGGAATCAATTCAGAGACTTCTTTTCTAAAAGAGATAAAGCTAAAAACAACAAAGTCTCTTTTCAGAAAAGTAAAAGCAGATTTTCGAGGAATTGTCCTCACTGAGCAGGTGGTTGGTGAGTTTCTGTTGCTCTAAAAATTTTGGGAACTTTTCACTGCGAGCAGTTGAGTTGTGAAACAGTCCACCAAAAATCATGTTAAAGAGTTTTGTATAATAGACGTTAAAAAGGAGGGGAGGCAAATCCAAATTGCGAGAATGTAAATAAGGGAAAGTAAATGCTGAATTTAAATTGCATAAAGTAAAGACATAATGTAAATGCAAAATTTAAATTCACAATAAGGTAAAGAAAATTTTTGTATTTTCTAAATGGAAGGTTTACAAAACCTCACTTGATGTGGGCAAAGCTCAAAGGAGCAACTCAAACCTTCAAGGGGGAAAGGCTACCCCTCCACCCCTATTTATACAACTCTTGGGCCACCTACCACCCTTGGATGAGCCTCTAAACCCTTGAGCATCCATCAAGGGCTAGGATTAACCCACTCAACCAGCCATGCAGGGGTTCACCCAAAACCCACAACACAAATGAGTTTTCTTGCACGGTTCTCAAAGCACACTAACTAGACCCGCTAACTTATCAGCTAGACTAAGATCCAATGGCCCTCATTGATCGATGCAGCGCCTAGCTACCATCTCAACCGTTCCTTTCTTCACGGCTTGCCACGACTCCATCTTCGATCATCTTCTGGCGCTCCCCGATCATTTGGACCTTCGACGCTCCTCGCTTAGTCCTGGTCAATCATCACCCCACCATGATCTAGCATCATCGACCTGCAACCATAAAAAAAAGGAAACTCCTCACATAGCAATGCCCACAAAGATATGCAAGAAATTCATCAAAGTCCACACTTTGAAATTCATCTTTGTTAGTTTTGGCCGGCACTCAGGCCGATAGCACCGCACTACGCAAGAACCAGAGAACACTCCTCTCTAGAATTTTCACACCGCTCCAAAGTCCGGTGCTACCGCACGCCCGGTAGCACCGGGAAAACAGAGAAGACCTCAAATTGCTTCTATTTTTGAAAATCCAATTCAAATCAAACTCAAACAAGAGCAACCCAAGCTCAAATTTAGTGAAATACTCATCACAAAGCTGGGTAGACCTCCACATGGTCCTGCATCTGTTGCATCATCGTTTGCATTAGCTGGGTCTGTGCTGCAAGAAATGCTCCCAAGTTCTTCATGTCCACTGGTGGCGACGGTTGCAGCGGTACTCCATCATTGGGGTTGTCATTATGGCAAAGACCACTTCCTGAAGCACCATTGTTGCCACGAGTGTTCACCATCTCTTCATTGCTTCTTGGGTTAGGAAAGGTAGTTGTAGCATAGATGAGACACCAGAATTTCTAAGGTGGGGAAACATGTTTAACCCAAATTTATCAACTTTATTAATACTTCGTATGGTTGCTTACAGAAGCCTAAAAGCTATGCAACACATATTGCACACTCAGCAAACAAAGATCCAAACTAAGCACACAACCTTAACGACTGCTAAAAAGGTAAAGACTATCCTAGGACACGACTCAACACTCGAGTCTCAACTCAACTCTAAAACTCTCACTCATCCAGCCACTCTGGCTGAGGGTGACTCGGTGCATACCCCGGTGGGTGGACTGGCATGGGTGCAAACCTATCCTGATGACCCTCGACTGGAACCTCCATGACCACGCGTACCTCGCGCTCCTCTGACTCGAACTCAACCTCCTCAGGGTCTTCTTCTTCTTCTTTAGCTGCCTTGACTGGCTCCTGAGCGATCTGAGCTGCCTGGCCTTCGGCCCTTTCACAAAGCCTCCTCTAGCTCGGTGACCACCTCAGCGGCTGCGGCACGAGTCTCCTGAAGCTCCTGCTCTGTCACCCTCAGCGCCTCGTACACCATCTCTAGCTCCTGGGTAGTCTCTCTCATATGCTCTTCCTGGGCGAGAGCAAACTCCGCAAGGTGTAGCGCAGTAGCACACTCATCCTCCTCGATCCGTCGACGTCGGTTCGCTCAAACAGTAGGGTGAAGCCTGAACACCGTGTCGTGAAGCTCATCAGCGTAGTCGTGGCAGACGCGGCGAAGTGTAAGTCGAGCGGCCTCCTGAATCCCAACCTCGTACGAGAACCTCCTCACGGTGATGTCGATCGGCCTGCTAGCACTCTCGTTCTCTCGGGCGTAGATAGTCAACTTGCAGATGAACCCTCGGTGCACACCATTAACTGACCAGTTGCCTCCTCGGTAAAGTGTGTTAGTGTTATGCCCTTGAGGAAATCATTTAGATGATTGTAACATGACTATGTTTATGAATAATAATATGATTATTGGTCCAATGAATGTATATCATTGTATTGATCAAGAAGTATGTGACATGCTTATGAAGCTCTTTACTTATTGATGTAATTCGATAAATATCTCTGATCGGATATCATCGTATAGGAAAACGATGAATAGATCACCACATGTAGTGATCGATGATCATGCTTCAGAGATCATGGGATATGGAGATATCATCTATACATTGTGGACGCATGTTGAAGAAAATGGGTTAAATAGACTCGCAATGAGACACTGCGAGAATGTTACATTCCTATGTGTCATCAGTGTATCTCATACATAGTAGATGTATGATCCTTAGACCTAAGATTGTCATATTCCCTACATGTGTAATAGTTTTCCTTGGGGCTATCAAACACTACTTCCTAACCGGATAGTTACAAAGGTAGCTTTCATGTTTACTATAAAACGTGCAAAGGGAAGTGAGCAGTCAAGATGGAATTTGCCACTCCAATGAAACGGAGATATATGATAAGGCCACTCGTGTGATACGATTAAGGAAGTGCAAGGACATGCCGTGATTGAGGAGCCAATCACAACTTATTAATATATCACGGATACGAGAGATGGATTGAATCATCAAAGGATGACATGCTTCTCGCCTTGAGTTCAATCTTCATATACTTGGCAAAGGGATTATTACATCAGTACTTTTGATAGGTTCTGTCTGATTTGATCATAGTATGTTTGGGAGTTGGCATGCTTTGCAAGGAGCCGCTACCAACTATTGGATTGAAAAGGAATTTTCCGAATCCATGTCCAAATGTACGTGAACCTGCAGGGTTAGCACACTAATGGGCCCTGTTTTAGGCTTTCATCTCATGGCTATATAAGGAGTGGAGGAGGGTGGGCACAGGGAGTGCTTTTCCTACGGTCTAAAAGTGTTTCACCCGAAACCCTAGCCTCCTCCTCTCGCTGCCAATGCCAAGCGACCAGTTATTTTCATACCGACGCACGGCGTTCCATCCCCGGACGTGTGGACTACTGCAGTGACACTGCTGCGACTGCGGCGTGGGAGGACGATCCACGGTGAGGCGAGGACGATCCACTCCATTGACGCAATGACTGCAGCGAGGACGATCCACTACATCAACGCGCGAAGGATTCCGCAACTACGCGTCTAGTGGTAATATAATCTATGATCCCCTTCTTGCGAGTAGCTTTCTGGTTATGCGGTATTTTTTTATTTGTGCTAGTGTAGCATACCGCCTTCCTCTTCAAAGTGGACGATAAAAACCTCCAAGCATCTGAAGAACTCTCCACAGCTCCTTGGCATAGCCACCCTCTCTCTCCTCAAAGGTCGGAACAATCGGCATCTGCTCCACAAAGAACTTTGAATAAGTCCTTCACCCAAAACAGTAAATTCAGCAAAGGCGAGAAGTAGAGAATGAGAAGAGTCAAGAGTGTCTTGTTAGTCAAATTTAGATTTTTCTTTAGAAAATAGTTTTGGACACACCTAGGACACCACCATGCTCTCTAGGGAGAAGACCTACAGTCAGTATGCTCTGATACCACCTATATAAGGACTCGAATCCACTGATTCGAACCCATTTTGTTTACCGCACTAGTCCTAGGATCAACGCTAGTGCACACAACTTAACATTGGTACATATCAAATCATTCTCAACGATAATAATAATAATACTCCATTTATTGATAGTGCTAAGTGTACGATCTTATGACCAACTTACATTATTAAGCCACGCAGGGGCAAGACTTGAAATATAAATTATTAAATATGTGCGAAAAAATAGAAGATGTAGATAGCTCATCAGTTCACCACAGGCAACTGACAAGGCTCGGACCCTAACGACTTGTGTCCTCCTGGAACTCCTCCTCCAACAAAGGTGTAGACTCTTCAACTGTTGATTGTTGTTGTTTGGCAAGGGTGAGTACTTAAAGCACCCAACAAGTTGAGCACAGAATGCAATTCTATGTAACTATATGCAAGGCTTATTCCAAAGGAAAAAGGCTATTATGGCTTTTTTGCAATAAGTAGCATTTATGAACAAATACAATAAATAGATTGTAAAGACTGTAAAACAAATAACAGTAATAGGTTGATTCAGCATTTACCAAGTAAACCAAGTTTCCACTCCTAAGTCAAGTTCAATCTTCCACATGGCATTTCTGCCATCCCAACCAAATTTCCATTTAATTAAGCTAACCCTAACTGTAATCCCCGAGCATTGGTCAATACCGCGAGCACGGCTATCCGAATAGATTTACACTCTTCAGAGGTTATGCACTTTACCCACATGATACAATCATACACCACAAAGGCGAGTGATTATAACAAAGCCTTTACAATGCACTACCTTAACCTAATATACCCGCTAAGGTTTCAACACTGGCGGGTCTGAAAACCACAACCAGGGCCCCCCTCTTGCGCCTTGTGAATTATTCCATAACTCGGGAACTCACACTGCCAATGATAGTACCAAACTAAGACATTGCAAATTAATCAGATAGGTTGTCCCATACCAGACATGTGGTTGCATGATTAACTCAGGTCAAAGACTTGCAAGGTTATGTCCCTTGGATGATTGAAGCAAGACTTCCACATACCCTCTGCCCATCGGGCCCACCTTGCCGTACTCGCCCCTTGTCGCTTGACCCAATCTAAGTGATTATCATCCCAGTTGATTACCATGCACCACGTGCCATCAAAAAGTCAACATTGTTGCGTGACATGACTTGCCACTACAACTCAATCTCATTGTGTGATCTCACATGACACACAAGTTCACATCATTATTCCATATTCTATTAGTCAAAATTAATTATCAATGATTCAAATACATGTGATGACGTGGCATGGCTAAGCAACTAACACTGTCTAACCATCCCATGTTGATTTTAGTATTAACCAACTATAGTGAACCAATCTAAAGTTACAATAGATCATGGCATACAATCAACAAGGTAGGGTATATAGATCAAGTTGGTAGATTAACTAGATCCCAATTTAATTTAAAACAGTTATATACTTGAAATACTATGCAATAGAGTAAAACAATATAGCAATTTTTATAAACATGGGTTTAAAATGATCAAAGCACAACTTGCCTTGGAATAGGTTCTGGTCTTGCTCTGGAACTTGATCTTGAGTTGATGGATCTTCCTCCGAAGCGTCGCACAATTCATCGTCTACACGTACTAAAGGAGAAAAGAAAATAAATACCAAAGCACAGAGAAAATTAACTCCAAAAATCAAATAAAATTCTCCATTACATAGATCTCAATTTTATAAATTTTTAGAAATTTGAATCACCCAAATCCGAGTTAAAATGCAAAAGTTATAGCCTTTTGAAGTTTGAATAAGTACTGAAAATACAGAAATTAGAAAATCTGAATTTCCCGATTTGTTTTTATTCTGAAAAATTGATTTACTGTGTCATGTTGATGTCAGCCCTGACCCGGACTAACCAGACGCTGCCACGTGGCCATGGACTCAGTACACTGTCGACCAACGGCACTGTTTCCCCGGACCGGCTGATACAAACCCGACGTTAGGGAACACATGGCACGATCTGAACCCTTTGATCTGATCTGATGGCTACGAACTAAGGAAATACGTGGCGATACTTTGGCCACACGATTTGAATCTGATGACTACCGATACCCGAGCTGCTTACCAAGACGTGGCACAATCTGAAGCATGCGATGATGATCCGACGACTTAGATTAGCCGATGAAGTTCACTGTAGACGCGGTGATGTGGCTCGATCCCAGCGGTCCGAAGAGGATCCGACGGTCGATGAAGCTTCCTGACGCAGATGGCAGCACGACAGCGAGCTTCCACCGGAGCAGAGGAAGACGACGACACTATGACGCTCCAAGGTGTCTCCGTCGATGTTATCAGGCGTGGTAGAAGCATCCTGACGCGGCGAGTACGAGTGTACCAATGGCGATGGCGAAGACAGCTCAACGGCAGCAGAAACGCACAAATTCCCGCGGCGACGCAAGAAGCTACTTCGGCGAGCGCTCAAGCATCAATGGCAACTCCTCAGGTGACGGCGCTTTAGGGCAAAGGTGCGGCGCGAGGTGAGGAAGACGGAAGCGGCGGCGACGTTTGAAATAGGCGCACGGGAAGGTGTGTACAACGCGGAGAACGCGGTGGATTCGAAGGCAGCGACAGAGTCCGGCTGCGATATGGCCAGGTCGACGTGGCTCCATCCCAGGCGTCCACGCGGCAAAGAATTGACGGCTCCGAGCAAGTGACGACGCAGAGAAGGCACAGCCGTTGGATCTCAATCCAATGGTTGACAGGTTTAGGGTTAGGGTTTCGACGGCAAAGCGGGCTGCGTGAGCTGATTTTGGCTGCGTAGTAAATGGGCCGGTCCACTTCTATTCTCTGCATTTTTAAAATGTTTTTCCATTTAACTTAATTCCCAAAATAAATCAATTTGTTTAAGGCAATAAAATATTAGGAAAAAACCCAAAAAATTCTCAAAAATACTTCGAGACATTTTTGACTTAAATAAAATATTTTTGGCAAAACTTTATTTTAACTTTGCATAATTATAATTAGTTATCACAAAAGACTAATATACTTAATTTAAAATTAATTCAAATAAATCTAGAAAAATCCAATAAATTATAGAAAATCATAAAATTCATAAATAACAATAAAATAATATTTAGGAAAATTTTGGAATGTTACAAACTTTATCAAATGAATGTCAAGCAGCCACCAGGATTCGAGAACCCCAAGTACCCAAACCATATTTTCAAGCTTTCTAAAGCTTTGTATGGACTTAAGGAGGCCCCTAGAGCTTGATAGGAGAGGCTTAATGTCGGGACCCAGATTTGCAAATCCGAAACCCTCTGTGTATACTGCACTAGTCCAGGATCACGCTAGTGCACACAGTGGAAACATAGATGAAATACCATTCCATACAACGAATTAACTAAGAAGAAGCAAATTATTATTAAATAAAGCAAACGACCTTATGGTCAATATTTACACCATTATGCCTTAAGGACTTAAGAAACAAATAACTATTGCAGCGGAAAAGATAACTTGAGCCATTCGACATGCCACAGGCAATCGTCTGGGGAACGCCTTCCTAATCCACGTAGTCTTCATAGAATTCCTCCTCATGACACTCATTATCTCCAGGTCCTTCCTTAGCAACAGATCAACAAAGTCGTATAGCCATGAGTACAAAAGTACTCAGCACGCCGTAGGGAATTGATGCAATATATTCATGCACGGCTTGACAAGAATGGCCATATGGTTCATTTGCAGAAAGCAATAACTTGAATTGAAATACAATAAATAGATTGAAAGCGTATTTATGAAAAGATAAATAAATAATTGGTAGATCAATGGTAGACAACATAAACAGAATGGCGAGGCATCACCCTACACCTTCTAAAACAAGTATCAACAAATAAATTTAACAATATTACTTTAGACAACAAAACAACAGTGAACTCCCCGTTCACATCCCAACATTTCCACATTCCACATTTCATGAAACAATCTATACCCCGTGTGAAATTCCCGGGCTTGTCCACGACCGCGGACGCGGATATTCAAATAGTTTTACACTCTGCAGAGGTTGTACAACTTTACCCACAAGACATGATCGGCTCTTGTTGCCATGCGCAATAAGCACACTTCCTTTGGTGTGTTGGCACAGAGATCATGACAAAGCCTTTACAATGCACTGTCTAAACTCGGTACTGCTCGCTAAGGTTTCGCCCATTAGGGCCCCCTCTTGCGCCTTGCGAATCTACCCGTCCTTCCCGGAACCCACACTACCAATTGGTAGTACTTAAGACTAGATATTGCAAATTAATCAGTTAGGTCTATCCCATACCAGACTTGTAGTACAGTTAGGCCCACTTCAATGGCGCACAAGATTAAGTCCTTATGTTGTCTCAGGCAAGACATCCAAATCCCAATGTGCTAGAAAGCACCCCCTTTACTGCACGATCACTTGCCCGAGGGAAAACAATTCGTTCAACCAAGACCAATGGCAAACCACCGCCATGGTACAACAAATTTTACAACAGTGGCTAACGGCCACAATTCAATATCTCATTAAGTCAAGATTACCATTATTCAACATGTGATATGGATCCAACGTATATCTAAGCATGTCTAAGCATAGCTACGATAACCCAATTTTGATATAATGATTATGTACAACTAGTAATGTCCCAACCTAGGTTTAACAATGGATACATGGCATCCCAATAGTCAAGGTGGCATAATGACAACTAGGTACATATCTACTCCCATGAAATAACATTGATACACAAAATAGCATGCAATTGTATAAAACAATTTACTTTTGCAAACATAGGATCAATACGATCAAAGGTTACAACTTGCCTTGCTGATCTAGTGCTGAGTCTTGGTCTTCAAAGTCTTTGTTCGCTCCCTCGAAATTAGCGTCTACCGGAAAATAAAGCAATGAAACCAAATAAATACAAAACAGAGACACAAACAAGCTCCAAACTGAAAATAAATGGCTCTGGAAGATAGATCTTGATTTTAGAAAAATTTAGAAACTTGAATCGCCTCAATCGGAGTTCGTATGAGGGAGAATGAGCTTATGGAAAATTAAATCAGAGAAAAGACTGAAAATCAGAAAATCCGAATTTCCCGATTTATTTTTTTACGGGAAAAATGATTTGTTGCACAATCGCTGACGTCGGTCGGCTTTGGTGGACTGGGTTCACAAAGACGTTGTTCGTTCATTGTGCACCCGTGCATCGCCGACGCCGGGCCATTGCCGCAGCCGCTCTACCGACGCAGCGATGACGCGACCCGCCACGCGTCGCGCATCGACGGCACGGATAGGATCGGATGGCAGAGAACAAGGCGCGGGCGGCGAAGGACGTGGCAGAATCCAAAGCATTGCTGAGTGATCGGACGGCCACGGCAAGATGAAGCAGATCGACGGCGAGGTGGTAGCACAACTCACCGGAGCCGAGGAAGAAGCAGTGGCAAACGGCGGAACGGCGATGGATCGTGCGCGGAACAAGGTAGATCCAGACGAGGGCGTCGTGGGCAACGCGGAAAGGCAAACGGCGGCGGCGAAGACGCACCGACGGCGAAGAAAAGGCGGCGGAAAGCTTCGGCCAAGGTGAAGAGCTCCGACGAGGCCGCACGGAGCAACGGCGACGTCTCGGGCACCGAGAGGTAGGGCAAAAGGGGTGATGCAAGGAGGGGATCCTAGGGAGGTGTGCGGCAAGGGCTTTTATAGCCTAGGGAGGCGTGCGGCGCATGGAAACCGAGAACGGCGGCATGCGGCGGTAGGACTCCGAGTCGGCGGCTGCGCGGGGCGACGTGGAAGCATCAGGACCGCACGCGTATCCCAGATCGGATAGCTCACATGGAACGGCTATGTGGCCTCACGAGGTGCGCTGGATCGAGATCGAACGGCAGCGGCGGCTAGGGTTTCACAGGTGTGGGCCGGGGCGCGGCGAAGCGGGCCGTGGCGGAGCGGTTGGGCTGGCGGGCTGGGAGGCCAAAGGGAAGCGGAGCGGGACGAGATGGGCTGCGCAGGGAAAAACGGCCCGAGGGAAATTTTGAAAATAAAATTCATTTTCCGATTTAAGAAAAATTCAGAAATTCGAATAAGTGCAATTAAATTCAAATAAATAGAAAATAAATTCAAAAAAATTTACAATGAACCCAACTAAAACTGAAAATCTTTAATTTGATGAATAGTTTAGTCAAATTAAATTCTTTCATTAATGGGAAATTCAAATTAAGCTAGAATTAATTCAAGAAAAATGCAGATGGTTTCTTTTCAAATTCAAACATTCCAATACTCAAATTTTGGGATGTTACAAACCTCCCCCCTTAAATGGAATCTCGACCCCGAGATTCAGGCTGGCTAGGGAATAGGTGGGGAAACTCGAGCTTCAAATCCTCTTCGCGCTCCCAAGTTGCCTCCTCTTCTGAATGATTGCTCCACTGGACCTTGCAAAAACGGATGATCTTGCTCCTCGTGATACGCTCTGCTATATCCAAAATTTTCACTGGTTGCTCCTTGTAGGTAAGATCCTCTTGCAAATCAATGGCTTCCAATGGCATCTGTTCCTCTGGCACACGCATGCATTTCTTCAACTGCGATACATGGAACACATCATGGATTCTGGCAAAAGACTGAGGTAATTCTAACTTGTAGGCAACCTCGCCTCTTCGTTCCAAGATTTTGAACGGTCCCACATATCTAGGGGCAAACTTTCCTTTTACTAGAAATCTTTTAACTCCTTTAAGAGGGGTGACTCTGTGATAAACATAATAATTGGGCTCGAAACTTAAATCTCTGCGACGATTATCTGCATAACACTTCTGTCTTCTTTGAGCGATCTTTAAATGGTCTCGAATTAATTGAACTTTCTCTTCGGCTTCCTGCAGTATGGCAGGGCCAAACAATTGTCTTTCTCCCGACTCCTTCCAGTTGAGAGGGGTTCTGCACTTTCTTCCATATAAGGCTTCAAAAGGCAACATTTGCAGATTGGCTTGATAACTATTGTTGTACGAAAACTCAGCATAGGGCAAACACTTGTCCCACTTGGCCCCATACGTTAAGGCACAAGCTCTTAACATATCCTCTAGAATCTGATTCACACGCTCAGTCTGTCGATCGGTTTTGAGGGTGATAAGCAGTATTGAATCTGATATGAGTTCCCATGGCTTCATGCAAACTTTGCCAAAAACGAGAGGTAAACTAGGTTCCTCTATCAGATACTATCTTCTTAGGCACTCCGTGAAGACTGACGATCCTTAACATATAAATTCTGCTAATTTATCTCCAGCATAGGTAGTCTTAACTGGAATGAAGTGAGCTACCTTAGTCAATCGATCCACTATTACCCTGATCGAGTCATAACCTGATTGGGTCTTAGGAAATCTGGTAATGAAATTCATACAAATTTCTTCCCACTTCCACTCGGGAATCTTCAATGGCTGCAGCAATCTTGCTGGCCTCTAATGCTCTGCCTTGACCTTCTGGCAGACATCACAAAGTGCAACATACTCTGCAATCTCTCGATTCATGCTAGGCCACCAATACCTTTCCTTGAGGTCTTGATACATCTTGGTACTTCCAGGATGAATGGAGTATAAAGTCTCATGCGCTTCTTTGAGTATCAACTCCTCAAGCTCTTTCTGATTTGGTACACAAATACGCTTCTCATACCAAATAATACCTTGTTCATCTTCAGTTAAACCTAGGGCTTTTCCTTTCTTCATATTGCTCTTAATCTCCTTGACATCAGCATCATCTACCTGTGCTTCTCGAATCTCATCTTCCAACTTAGGACGTACTTCCAAAGTGTCTAAATAACCTTCCTAAAACAATTCCAAACTAAGCTTCTGAAATTCCTTATGAAGGGCTGGCTGACTTTCCTGAATCATCAGAGTATTGTAGTAGCTCCTTCTACTCAAAGCATCGACTACGACATTGGCTTTGCCTGGATGATAATGAATCCCAATGTCATAGTCCTTAATCAATTCCATCCATCTTCTTTGTCTCATATTGAGGTCAGCTTGGGTAAAGATATACTTCAAACTCTTCTGATCGGTATAAACCTCACAACGATTTCCAATGAGATAGTGATGCCAAATCTTTAAAGCATGCACTATAGCTGCTAATTCCAAATCATGGGTAAGATAGTTAACTTCATGAGGCCTTAGTTGTCGCGAAGCATACGCTACAACCTTCTTATCTTGCATTAGCACACAACCGAGTCCTTGTCGAGATGCATCACAGAATCTCTCAAAATCCTTCCTATTATCTGGAAGGATAAGCACTGGGGCATTTGTCAAACACTTCTTTAGCTCTTGAAAACCTTGCTCACACTCTAGCGTCCAAACAAATTTCTTCTCCTTCTTTAAGAGTTGAATGAGCGGTCTAGCTTTTCTAGAAAACCCTTCTATGAAACGGCGATAATATCCCGCCATTCCAAGAAAACTTCAGATTTGGGGTACCGTCTTGGGTGACTCCCAACTTAGCACATCTCGTACCTTTCCGTGGTCAGCAGTGACTCCTTCTGCTGATATGACATGTCCTAGGAAAGCAACTTTTTTCATCCAGAACTCACATTTACTGAACTTTGCATAAACCTGATTCTCTCTTAGCTTCGTTAAAACTTGGCGCAAGTGATCCTCATGTTCTTCCTCACTTTTGGAGTAGATCAAAATGTCATCAATGAAAACAACAACAAACTTGAAGTAGGCAGGGGCATTGGTCAATCCAAAAGACATCACGGTATACTCATATTGTCCATACCGAGTAACAAAAGCTATTTTGGGTATATCCTCTTGACGAATCTTCAACTGGTGATATCCTGATCTTAGATCAATCTTCGAGAACACTTTGGCTCCTTGAAGTTGGTCAAACAAATCATGGATTCTTGGCAGAGGGCACTTATTCTTGATGGTGACCTCATTGAGTGAGCGATAATCTACGCACATTCTCTGAGTTCCATCTTTCTTTTCAACTAAAAGAATTGGCTCTCACCACGGCGAAGAACTTGGTCGAACAAACCTTGATCTTGTAGCTCTTTAATCTGTCTCTTTACCTCAGCTAACTCATTAGCAGGCATCCTGTAAGGTCTCTTGGAAATGGGTGGTGTTCCAGAAACTAGTTCTATCAAGAACTCTATATCCCTATCTGGTGGCATCCCAGGCAACTCATCTGGAAACACTTCAGGAAATTCGCTGGCAACTGGCACATCTTCCAAACTTATTCCTTTGGCACTACAATCTTTAATTCCTTTCTTCTGTAGCAGCTTGAAACTTTAACGTAGCTCTAATTAGACAGGCATCAAAGCTTGCTTCCTTAGGCAACTGTTGGCATAGTGCCCCAATTCATGGCAACTGAAACATGTGACTCCTGCAGCTGGATTATGGGTCCTTTGAGGTAGATTGTTGTTGGTGCTGAGGTTGAGATTGCTCGAAGCAGCTAGGTGAGGTGCTGGTGCAAGGGTCCTGAATGCATTCGGAGGAGTGAAACGAGCAGGCTGTTGAGCATTGGTTCTGACTCTCTGCTGGTGATTTTGATGGGCTCCATGCTGCATCATCTTTCTTTTAGGGATTCCTCCAATTCGCGGCGAGATTCCTCAATAAGCATAGCTTTATCTACCAAATGTTGGAAATCTGCATAGTCATTGCCAATAACTTGCACCTTTAAACCAGGATTGAGCCCACCATTCAGCGGCGGTGCCCTCCAGTTGATGAGCAGCGTACAGAACCTTCTCACGATCTGTGCACTGAGCAATTGCAAGCTTCTTCTCAATGGAGCGAATCCAATCATCTGCGTCCAACGGTTCTGAAGAGTTGGAGAAAGTTGGCGGGCGAGTCCTCATAAATTCTGCTAGCTTGGACTGAAGACGAGCTTGAGGGGGTGCAGTGGCAGCTTGGTTATGCTGGTTCAACAAGTTTGCTAGGGCAACTGCAGTATGGTTTTGCTGGTTCATCATGTTGTTCATATTCTGCATCATTGTGTTCATAAGCTGAGTTTGAGTTGACAGAAAATGTCACATGTTCTGATCGTCACTGCTGGTGGTGGCAGTGGAGCATTGGACTTGTGGTTGGCGCTAGCACTGGCATCCATGGGCGAACTGCGACCGGCTCCAGAACAATGGCAAGATGGTTGATACTCGCTCTGGAGTAGATCCAAGGGTTTGATAGGTAAGAGGGAAAAGAAATAGACAAGTGGTAAGATCATCTAGGGGAGAAGGTAATACCCATGGACAAAAGGACACAGCCGAAAAGGCTACAAAAAAGAGGCAAATAAAGCTTTCAACTAAAGGCATGGTTGCAACACTGTGCTTGGGGCAAGTGTACAACATACCAGGCACACAAGCAATAAAAATCCTAGTATACGCAGACTAAACGTAACTGAACTAAAAGGGGGAACATGCTCAAACACCACTGAGCACCAAAAACCTATCTTATATGGTAGTCTTCTCGGATATGTCTTTGATGGCTTGATCATTGTCTTCCTTGATTGATTCCTTGCAGAAGACTCTAGGCTTTGAGAAGTTTCATGAGATAAGATCAATTTAAATTTCAAATCAATGTTTTAGCAAAGGATAGGAATAAGAACCTAAGAATAAGATGAGAGGAGACGAAAAATATTAAGTACCAATTTGTTGGTTTGATTTAGAAAATAATTTTGAAGACCATGCTAACTTGGATAGCGACCTACAGTCGATACGGCTCTGATACTATGTCTGTCGAGACTCGGATTTGCAAATCCGAAACCCTCTATGTACGCTGCACTAGTCCAGGATCACGCTAGTGCACACAGTGGAAACATAGATGAAGTACCATTCCATACAAAGAATTAACTAAGAAGAAGCAAATTATTATTAAATAAAGCAAACGACCTTATGGTCAATGTTTACACCATTATGCCTTAAGGACTTAAGAAACAAATAACTATTGCACCGGAAAAAGATAACTTGAGCCATTCGACATGCCACAGGCAATCGTTTGGGGAACGCCTTCCTAATCCACGTAGTCTTCATAGATTTCCTCCACATGATACTCATTATCTCTTGGTCCTTCCTCAGCAACTGATCAACAAAGGCGTATAGCCGTGAGTACAAAAGTACTCAGCAAGCCGTATGGAATTGATGCAATATATTCATGCACGGCTTGACAAGAATGGCCATATGGTTCATTTGAAGAAAGCAATAACTTGAATTGAAATACAATAAATAGATTGAAAGCGTATTTATGAAAAGATAAATAAATAACTGGTAGATTAATGGTAGACAACATGAATAGAATGGTGAGGCATCACCCTACACCTTCTAAAACAAGTATCAACCAATAAATTTAACAGTATTACTTTAGACAACAAAAAACAGTGAACTCCCCGTTCACATCCCAACAATTCCACATTCCACACTTCATGAAACAATCTATACCCCGTGTGAAATTCCCGGGCTTGTCCATGACCGCGGATGTGGCTATTCAAATAGTTTTACACTCTAAAGAGGTTGTACAACTTTACCCACAAGACATGATCGGCTCTTGTTGCCATGCGCAATAAGCACACTTCCTTTGGTGTGTTGGCAGAGAGATCATGGCAATGCCTTTACAATGCACTGTCAAAACTCGGTACTGCCCGCTAAGGTTTCGCCCATTAGAGCCCCCTCTAGCACCATGCGAATCTACCCGTCCATCCCGGAACCCACACCACCAATTGGAAGTGCTCAAGACTAGACATTGCAAATTAATCAGCTAGGTCTGTCCCATACCAGACTTGTGGTAGTACAGTTAGGCCCAGTTCAACGGCGCACAAGATTAAGTCCTTAAGTTGTCTCAGGCAAGACATCCACATCCCAATGTGCTAGAAAGCACCCCCTTTACTACACGATCACTTGCCCGAGGGAAAACAATTCGTTCAACCAAGACCAAAGGCGAACCCGGCCATGGTACAACAAATTTTACAACAGTGGCTAACGGCCACGATTCAATATCTCATTAAGTCAAGATTAACATTATTCAACATGTGATATGGATCCCAACGTATATCTAAGCATGTCTAAGCATAGCTACGATAACCCAATTTTGATATAACGATTATGTACAACTAGTAATGTCCCAACCTAGGTTTAACAATGGATACATGGCATCCCAATAGTCAAGGTGGCATAATGACAACTAGGTACATATCTACTCCCATGAAATAACATTGATACACAAAATAGCATGCAATTGTGTAAAACAATTTACTTTTGCAAACATAGGATCAATATGATCAAAGGTTACAACTTGCCTTGCTGATCTTGTGCTGAGTCTTGGTCTTCAAAGCCTTCGTTCGCTCCCATGGAATTAGCGTCTACTGGAAAATAAAGCGATGAAACCAAATAAATACAAAACAGAGACACAAACAAGCCCCAAACTAAAAATAAATGGCTCTGGAGGATAGATCTTGATTTTAGAAAAATTTAGAAACTTGAATCGCCTTAATCGGAGTACGTATGCGGGAGAACGATCTTCTCGAAAAATAAATTAGAGAAAAGACTGAAAAATAGAAAATCGGAATTTCCCGATTTATTTTTATACGAGAAAAATGATTTATAGCACAATCACTGATGTCGGCCGGCTTTTGGTGGACTGGGTTCACAGCACGGTGTTCGGTTCACCGTGCACCCGGTGCACTGCCGACGTCAGCGCTAACGCAGCGGCTCGGCTGACGCGGCGGCTGACGCAGGCGATGATGTGGATGGGCCACGCGTCGCGCATCAGCGGCACGGACAGGATCGGATGGCAGGGAACAAGGCGCGGGCGGTGAAAGACGTGGCAGAATCCAGAGCATTGCCGAGCGATCGGATGGCCACGGCAAGATGAAGCAGATCGACGGCGAGGCGGTGGCCCAACTCACCGAAGCCGAGAAAGAAGCAGCGGCAAACGGCGGAACGTCAATGGATCGGGCGTGGGACAAGGTTGATCCGGACGAGGGCGTTGTGGGCAACACGGAAAGGCAAATGGCAGCAGCGAAGAAAAGGCGGCGGAAAGCTTCGGCCAAGGCGAAGAACTCTGACGAGGCCGCACGAAGCAACGACGGCATCTCGGGCAGCGAGAGGTAGGGAAAAAGGGGCGGCGCAAGGAGGGGATCCTCGGGTGGCGTGTGGCATGGGCTTTTATAGCCTAGGGAGGTGTGCGACGCACGAAAATCGAGAAAGGCGGCGTGCAGCGGCAGGACTCCGAGTCGGCGGCGGCGCAGGGCAACGTGGAGGCATCAGGACCGCACGCGTGTCCCGGATCGGACGGCTCACACGGAATGGCTACGCGGCCTCGCGAGGTGCACTGGATCGAGATGGAACGACAGCGGCGGCTAGGGTTTTGCAAAGTGGTCGGGTGGTTCGCGAGGGAATCGGGCCGTGTGCATGGCCGGGCCGAGGTGGAGCAGCTAGGTTGGCGGTCTGGCGGGCGAAAGGGAAGCGGAGCAGGCCGAGATGGGCCGCGCGGGGAAAAACGGCCCAGGGAAATTTTGGAAATAAAATTCATTTTTCGATTTATAAAAAATTCAGAAATTCGAATAAGTGCAATTAAATTCAAATAAATAGCAAATAAATTTATAAAAATATGCAAAAATACAGAAAAATTCCTTGGAGCACAATGAACCCAAATAAAAATGAAAATCTTTAATTTGATGAATAGTTTAGAAAAATTAAATCCTTTCATTAATGGGAAATTCAAATTAAGTTGGAATTAATTCAAGAAAAATGCAGATGGTTTCTTTTCAAATTCAAATATTCCAAAACTCAAATTTTGGGATATTACACTTAAGTCCTACCTCCTCAGTCATGGTTTCAAAATGGGTATAGTAGACAAGACTCTGTTAATCAGTCACCAAGATTCTCACCTCATCGTCCAGATTTATGTCGATGATATTATCTTTTGTGGCTCTTCACATTCTCTTGTGTCTCAGTTTTTAGAAATGATGAGCATAGAGTTTGCATCAACGCAGGTACACTCGAGACCTCCTGTGGCGCTTTGATTTGTCTGACTGGAAGCCGGTGATGACTCCTATGGCCACCACTGCTATCCTCGAGCCTGATGAGGATGGTGAGCCAGTTGATCACAAGGAGTTTCAGAGCATGATCGGCTCCCTTCTATACCTTACTGCATCAAGGCCGACATACACTTTGTTGTGTGTCTGTACGCTCAATTTCAATCTTCTCCTCGCGCCTCTCATCGCGAAGCGGTGAAGCGCATCTTCAGGTACCTTTGAGCTACCATTGGTAATGGTATTTGATACTCTTCTTCTTCTTGTCTATCGCTTTGAGCCTTTTTCGATGTAGACTTTGCTGGTTGTAGGATAGATAGGAAGAGCACCTCTGGCACTTGCCAATTCATTGCTACTTCTCTTGTTTCTTAGTCATCTAGGAAGCAGTCCGGAGTTGCACAGTCCATCGCTGAGGCCGAATATGTTGCTGCAGCCAGTTGCTGTAGTAAGATTCTCTGGATGAGATTGACCTTGCGGGACTTTGGATTAGAGATAGAGAGTGTGCCATTTTTCTATGACAACACTTCTGCTACTTGCATTGCGAAGAACCCAGTGCAACATTCCTGGACCAAGCACATTGATATTAGATATCACTTCCTTAGAGTCCCTATAGCATCTTGGGTGAAGCTAGGTGGATCCATACTTGAGTCCTTCAATTGCTCATAGATCTGTGTGCTAAAATGAAAACAAAAATTGACTCATTTTTGTGCAAATTGATCTCAATTATATTCACAAGACTGCCTCCCATTGCACTTGGGATGAACTTGGAATGTGTTGTGTATGACCAAGACTATTCTTTTAAGAATTTTTCTTGAGATGGTCGAATATGGCTTGAGTCAATTGCTTTAAAAAATGCAAACAAACAAAAAAACATAAGTAGGTAAAGAATGCAAATAATGTCAAACATTTGCAGCCCACTATGTCTTTTAAAGTCTTAAAGCAAACTTTGCATTAATTCAAAAATGAGCTCGAAGGACCTTTTATGCACTTCCAGATTCCCCAACGTGTTGAGTAGGTTGAACTCTAGATTTTCCATTTGATCCTTTCAATGACTTTGCTTCTAGTTTAGAAACTATGCTAAGTGTTGCAATTGTTAAATCATGCAAAATAACATTGTCTTTCTGGTACTTGCTAGCAAACTTGTCATTTGCGCTTGGACATGTCTTAGTTTAGCATAATCTAAACTTGAGTACCTTGGTGTCATACTTTGTATATGTGGTTACTTGGATAATTCTCAAAGCTCTTTTAGCATGCATTCCATGCATACATGTGTAAAGGGGGAGGATTTGTCATCTTGATGTCTATATTGCCAAAAAAAGGAGGAGAAATGTAGAAAAGGCATCATTTTCATCTCTTATGATCTTTGTGAAATCTTGCTAATTTTTAGGATCATAAGTATATTTAGTGCTTTTATGAACTTGTTCTTTCTATTAGTTGCTCTAAATTCATCCTTGCCAACTTGGTCATGATCTTTTTTTCTTCTTCTCTGGATCAAGTTTGGCTTTGCAATTCAAATTGCCTTCTTTCTTCTTCTTCAAACTCAAATTTATGCCTTTTGTGTTGTTTGTCAATATACTCATTAAGGGAGAGATTGAAAGACCATGTGGAGGTCTAACCTTGTTTTGTGATGAGTATTTGACAAAATTTGAGCTTGGTATGCTCTGCTTTGAGTTTGATTTGAATTGAATTTTCAAATTGAAGCAATTTGAATTGTGTTTGTCATGAGCGGCTCTACCGGCCTCGAGTATTGCCCTGCAGGCTTGTGGTCGAATGATTCGAGTAGATTGGTAGTAGCTTCGAGTAGATTGGTAGTAGCTAAGTATCGAGTAGAAATATTGCTAGGTCGAGCACTTTGCAGTCAGCTCAACTCGAGTCCTTAGTTTAACCAATTGTTACTCGATGTCATTTTATCGACTTGGTGCTGAGATCAATCGAGTTGGACATAAGTTCAATAGTCTTGGTATCGAGTTGAGGTCGATAGACTGGGTATCGAGTTAGACATGTGGTTGATAAACTCGGCATAGTTATTGATAGAGCTGATGCTGTTGTGTCGAGCAAGTCGAGCATTTCGTCGATAGTAGAGTTACTACTCGAGTGAGGAATCTACTCGATGGTAGCAACTCGATGCGGTCGATATGATGGTCGAGTGCCTACTCGAGTGAGGAACCTACTCGATGGTGGCAACTCGATGAAGTGAATTCAGTGGTTAGTAGTGTCGACTTGTTGATTAATGCAATTGGGTGACGATTGCATATCTTTGTAGGACGATGGTGCTCGGTCATGGTGAGGCAAATGATGACCGAAACAAGGCGAGGTGCGTCGAAGGTCCAGACGGACTAGGATCGCCGAAAGATGATCAGAGATGGAGTCGCTGCGAGCCTAGAAGACAAGGAATGGCTGAGATGCTAACTAGGAGTTCCTCGGATCAAGGAGGACCGTCGGATTGCGGTCTAGGTGATAAAGTAGCAGGCCTAGTTAGTGTAGCTGTGTGTGGGAGTCATTCCTAGCCCTTGATGGTGATCCTTAGGGTAGAAGGAACTCATCGAAGGATAGAGGGTGACTCAAGAGTAGTATAAAAAGATGGAGAGGGGTAGTCTTCCTCCTCTTAAAGGTTTTTAGAGGTTTTGGCTCTTTTGAACTTTTTGCCCACTTTGTTGTGAGGCTTTGTAAACCTCCCTTCGAGGAATATAAATCATTTTCTCTTATTTTTGAATTTTCTTTACGCATTTAAATTCAGCAATTAAATTCCACAACTTATATTTTTGCAATTTGCATCTTCCACATTTGGATTTGCCTCCCCTCCTTCTAAATGCTTGTGGATCTTGTGCTGAGGATGTATGATTGATAGATGAGTCTTCTTCAGACCACATCCCAACCATCTAGGTAAATCTTGTGTTCTTTCTTGCAAGAAACCGATCTTGTATGCTTAAGTGATTCATTCTTCCAAATCGTGTTTGAGGGGTTTTTGGACTTGAGTTCTTGCTTACTGTGACGCGTAGGAGGTTATCCAAGATCATCTTGATCATCAAAACCCCACGAGCAAGTCCAAGATCAAGTCCTTAAGTTTTACTCAAACTTGGTGTGTTCTTTTTCAAAGTGAAAAAGGTCAGAACTTTGTCATCTATCCTTGTGATTGAAGGTTGGAATAAGTTCCTGACATCCTTAGGATCACATCTACCAAGTTTCATGAGTTTTTCTCCAGTCGATCAAAAGATTCCTAAAGATTTTCTTTTGAGTCATGCTATTTTCAGACTCTATTCTTGCTACTATTCTTGAGTCCAGTGCTACTGGTCTCCCTGCGGTAGCACCGCCCATTCAGAGTAGTTACTCCTTCCCATTTGCTCATTTTGATTGATTTGTTTGTGGGCTTGGTTGGATCATTTTGAGTGGGGGAAATTTTATTTAGGATCATTCAACCCCCCTCTGATCGCCATTTCGGTCCTCTAAAAACATCTTAGATGCATTGAGGCAACAACTTATCTGATGAGGAGAGTCTTAAAATATGAACATTTCTAACACTTTCATCACCTTTCTTATTCTAATGTTGATGAATTACAAGGCAAAATCCAATTCCATCAATAGTTCGTCTTAAAAGTTATCATGCTCTGATTTATCTTCCACTTCATCCTCATCCTCGAATGAGAATACCATATGCGGCATATTTTCACTCTGGTCTTGTATAGTAAGAGGATCACATTGGTCATGTTCGTGCATAAGACCACAATGAAAATAGGTCGCCTATAGTATTCTCATTCGGGTTGAGGATGAAGTGGAAGAAAAATCAGAGCATGACAACTTTCAGGACATGTTGTTGATGGAATTGGATTTTGCCTTGGAATACATCAACTTAGAATAAGAAAGGTGATGAAAGTGCTATAAATGTTCATATTTTAAGACCCTCCTCATCAGACAAGCTGTTGCCTCCATGCATCTAGGATGTTTTGATATTCAATTGCAAAATCTATAAGTGGTTGTGCCATGTAAATGTCGTTGTAGAAATATCTAAGGAGAATAAAATTTCCAACAACATATACTAATCATGGATGTTCTGCCAAGAGAGTTAGGGGAAAAAACATATCACAGACAGTTCTATTTAAAACCCGGTTATATTTAAAAATCGTCTGTGATAACTCATATCACGGATGATTCTAGTTGAAAACTATCTGTGATATGTGTTTTCACAGTCATTTTTCAAACCGTCTATGATATGTGTCGTGTTATTACTAACACATGATTACAGACTGCCCAGAAAACCGTCTGTGATGATGTTTTCTAACCGTTTGTAATAGCCTTCTGTGTAGTAGTGCCATGGAAAGGATTCGGTAGACAAACTGAGGAAGAGATAGGGTAAGCTGGGGAAAAGAATCGGGTGGCAGGCTTGTGGCCCAGAGGTGTCAACTGCGCTTGGCTCTGTGCCAATGGAAATTGGGTCCCACAGGGCAGAGGTAGAAAGTGGAAACCGACTTACTCCCTTGGTTGGACTGACCACAATCTTTACATTAAATGAGGGGATAATTCATGTTTAACCTTTTTGAAACTTTTTTACTGGATTTCTGGGATAAGGCTCGCTATCCAGTAAAATTTTCGAGTTAAAATCTTGAGCGAAAATTCTACAGTAATTCTGACAAGCTAGACTGCTCATTTTGCTTTTTTCTGTTTTAAATTTATTTGAGGCCTGAAACATGGCTAAAATTTTTTTGAAAATTTTTTAGAAAGTTCCTCGGAATTATCTAGTACTATTGTTAAAATTTCAGGTTAACAAATTTTTTATTTATTATGTATTAATTCTGTGTAATATATGAAATCAGGTATCTTCATGATTAGCCCAGACAGACCAAAGTAGAAGGCCCAAAGGATTCACCCAGCACCAAGCCTTGCTGCCGTACGGAAAGGGGGGCACGTCCTATAGACAGTTGTATGTATACTTAGATATAAAAGATACGGCTGTAATCCGAGTCGTTGATAGGGTAGATAAAGATGTAAACTCTATCCTGAAACCGACTAGAATCTAATAACCGATCAGAGTCTCCTAACCGATCAGGACTCTGTAAGCCGCCCCACCCCCGCTATATAAGGGAGAGGGTGGGCAACAACATAGACATCAAGCAATCGAGCTATCAAGCCATAGCACACGCATCGCATATCGCCCAGAGCACACAGCGCTTTGAGCAATCCTAGATCCAAGAGATCCATATAATCCCAGCACACAGGATTAGGGTATTATCTCCTCCGTGAGAGACTGAAATTGTCTAAACCCTTGTCTTGTGTGACCTTCGAGTTTGAGATCTAGCTTCTGCCCCATAAATTTATTGCCGACTACAAAAGTCGACAGTTGGCGTGCCAGGTAGGGGAAGCGCTAAAATCTTTTACTACAGACTCGGTGGCAGCTATTGGCAGAATCATCGCCACCTTCATCTCCGGCCAAGCTTTTCGCTTCGGAAGCCTGGACTTCATCACAGATACGCGTGGAGAGCTTGTCTGCCTAGTCCAAAACCAGATCCAATCTGGTGGAGATCAGGCCAACCCATCTCAGGTATGCCGCTCTGACTCGTCTAGCGAACCAGTCGGCATCGTGAAGAATCACTGCGACCTTCGTGGCGTCTTCGCGATAGAGGAGCAGAGGACCGATCTCCAACGCCAACAAGAAGATCAAGAAGCTGCGGAGGAAGATCGTCTTCGTAAGGGAAAGGAGGTACAGACATGATCGCTTCAATCGCGTGGCCGTCATGTCCGCGAGGACATCCTGCAGTCCAGGTTGGGTACCAAGCTGTCTTCCATACACCGCTACAGAACGTCGTCACCTCCAAGACTCTTCTTGATACACTGGATCCAATGATTGCGTCTGACAGCCCGGCAGCCCCGATCGTGGCCCAGATCAAGGCCATAGTGACGGCGGCAGCGATTCAATAGAATCAGGAGAAGCCGGTAGGGGAAGCGCACTCACGCTCCCACGCGGCCACTCGTGTCGCTAGAAATCGGACTGCAACCAATCGGAACACCACCAGTCGGAGACGCTCGCCGAATTCTCAACCCCTACCTCCGCCAAGACATCACCGCCAGACGGCAAGAGCGGGACGAGGAAGAACGACGCGGGCACCATGACGACTACGAGCGCTTCGGCACCGACCACAGTCGACGAAGTGATCGAAGGTACGAAGACTACGATGACCACAGAGACTATCATCGCCGGGGTTGGAATGACGATGATCGCCGAGTCATGGACTCGCCGCGCCGAACTCCACCCCGACGCGTTGAAGACAATCGCCGAGCCAGAGGCTCGCCACGCCGGTCTCCCCCTCATCATGATGAGATATCCATTGACGGGATCCGAGCGTTCACTCCTCGGCTACGCCGAGTGGTATGGCCCGAAGGATTCAATCCCAAGGGCATTGTCAAGTTTGATGGGGAGCGAAATCCGGAAGATTGGCTGCAGGTCTATGCCCTTGCGGTCAAAGCGGCCGGGGGCAATCAGAATGTCATGATGAATTATCTGCCAGTCAATCTCACCCCCTCGACTCAAGCATGGCTCACGGGACTTCCTGCGAACTCGGTGGACTCCTAGAGCGATCTTTGCGATCAATTTATCTTGAACTTTCAGGGAACCTACGAGAGACCTGGCACCCCGTGGGATCTATACCAGCTTCACTAGAAGAAGGATGAGACGCTGAGAGATTTCATCCGGCGTTTCATGCAGAAGAAGAACACCATCAGGGACGATCGATCTTTGTGGTGGTGATGACCTTCGAAAGGGGTAAGTGATCCTGACTTGATTAAGAAAATGTCCAGGAAACCCCCGGCCTCCGTGAAGGAGATGTTTGCATTGGCCGACCGCTACACCACAGCCTCAAATGCCCTGGCCGAGTGCCAAGAAGATCGCCCACAACAGAAGTGTAAAGGTGACAAGGCCGAGCCCTCCAAGCACAAAGACAAGAAGCGAAAAGGCGAGGAGCTACTTGCGGTAACAGAACGCAACCATCCCCGAGCCATGCGGAGGGAGGCGCCCGATTATAATTCTGTTATGGATGCGATCTGTCCTTTCCACCCCAAGAGAAAGCACGCCGCCAAGGACTGCTTCACCCTGAAGCATTTTGCGCGGGAAAGCAACAAGCAGCCGGCCCCAGCGAAGGATGAGGCGGCCAAAAAGATGGACCTCCCAGATGAGGATGACTACCAAGAGCCCGAGCAAGAGCTGAACAAAATCTACGGAGGCTCCACCGGATACGAGTCCAAGTGGAAGCAAAAGCTCACCACTCGGGAGATCAATGTGGTGGAACCAGCAACCCCACAGTACCTTAAGTGGTCTGAGGTCCCGATCACCTTCGATCGCTCAGATCACCCCAACCGGGTTCTACATCCGGGTAAGTACCCTCTAGTGCTCGACCCTGTCATTCGCAGTGTAAAGCTCAAGAAGGTATTGATCGATGGAGGGAGCGAAGTCAACATCTTATTCGCCAAGACCTTCGATGATATGAACATCCCCCGCTCCGAGCTAAGGCTGAGCACTCAGCCATTCCATGGGGTGATCCCTGGGGCATCTTCGTTTCCACTCGGGCAGATTTCTTTGCCCGTTACTTTCGGTACCAAATACAACTACCGGACCGAGTATGTAAGTTTCGAGGTGGCCGATTTCGAGGCAGTGTACCACACTATCTTGGGAAGGCCCGGTCTAGCTAGATTCATGGCCGTCCCGCACTACACCTACTTGATGATGAAGATGCCGAGACCTAGAAGCATCATCACGATTTGCAGCAACATCAAGCGATCTCTGGAATGCGATCGAGAGAATTGTGAACTTGCTGAGCTGCAGGAGGCAACCGCCGAAGGGAAGAAAATCCAAATAGAGGCTGCCACGTTACAAGAAGAAGGCGACGTCCCGTCCAAGAAGCAGGCCACGTCAGGAATAAAGCCTGGCGAAGGAACCAAGAGAATCATCCTTGACCCATCTGACTCGTCCAAAACGACCCTGATTGGGTTAGGGCTCAAGGATAAATAGGAAGGCGCGGTCGTCACCTTCCTCCTGTCTAACAGGGACATCTTTGCCTGGAAACCATCCGACATGACATGTGTCCCTAGGGAGGTGATCAAGCATTCTCTGAACGTCGACGAAAAGGCAAAGCCAATCAAGCAAAGGCTTCGACGGTTCGCTCTAGATCGCCGGAACACCATCAAGCAGGAGATCACCAACCTTTTAGCTCCAGGCTTTATTAAAGAAGTGTATCATCCAGATTGGTTGGCAAACCCTGTACTAGTTCAAAAGAAGAATAAAACTTGGCGCATGTGTGTTGATTATACTGATCTCAACAAAGCATGTCCGAAGGATCCCTTTGGGCTAACTCGAATTGATCAGGTGGTTGACTCGACCGCCGGGTGCGAAATTCTGAGTTTTCTCGATGCCTACTCAGGGTACCATCAGATTCGCCTAAAGGCGGAAGATCATATCAAGACTTCATTCATCATGCCTTTCGGAGCCTTTTGCTATACCACGATGGCTTTCGGGTTGAAAAATGCTGGTGCAACATATCAGCGTGCAATACAGCGGTGTTTTCACGCCCAACTCGGACGCAATGTGGAGGCATACGTGGACGATGTCGTGGTGAAGACTTGGGAGAGGAAAGACCTTATCACCGACCTGACCGAGACGTTCGAGAGTCTAAGGGCTTTCAGCATGAAGCTTAATCCCGAGAAGTGTGTTTTCGGAGTATCTTCGGGAAAACTGCTCGGGTTTATCGTATCCCAACGAGGCATTGAGGCCAACCCAGAGAAGATCAGGGCCATAGCAAATATGGAAGTGCCGACTTGCCAGAAGGACGTCCAGAAGCTTACAGGATGCATGGCCGCACTCAGCAGGTTTATTTCCCGACTGGGTATGCGAGGTATGCCATTCTTTAAACTCCTCAAGAAGCAGGACAAGTTCCAATGGACGCCAGAGGCACATCATGCGTTTGAGGATTTGAAGGTTTTCTTAACAACACCCCCGGTCTTGGTTTCGCCGATGCCAGAAGAACCTCTGCTACTTTACATCGCGGCAACGACTCATGTAGTCAGCGCTGCGGTCATCGTAGAAAGGGAGGAGCCGGGCCACGTGCAGAAGATCCAACATCCGGTCTACTTCGTCAGCGAGGTCCTGAGTGAATATAAGGTGCGGTATCCGCAAGTACAGAAATTATTATATGCCGTACTCCTTACATCTCGCAAGCTCAAGCACTACTTCCAAGAACATACTGTTTCGGTGGTCACCTCCTTCCCAATAGGAGATATTCTCCACAACCAAGAGGCCACTGGGAGAATTGCAAAATGGGCAGTCGAGCTTGGAGCCTTTGATATCCTTTTCAAGCCTCGAACAACCATCAAGTCTCAAGTGCTCACCGACTTCACGGCCGAGTGGACAGAACTTCAAAACCCAGCGGCCGTCAAGGAACTTGAGTATTGGACGATGTATTTCGATGGTTCCCTCATGCTCAGCGGCGCGGGGGCTGGTATTGTGCTCATATCACCAAGTGGAGAAAGATTGAGGTACGTTCTGTAGATACTTTTTCCCGCATCAAACAATTCCGCCGAGTATGAGGTACTCATCCATGGGCTCCGTATCGCCATATCGCTCGGTATCCGACGTTTGGCGTTCCGCGAAGATTCAATGCTCGTGGTCAATCAATTGCAAAAAGAATGGTCCTGCATCGAAGACAACATTGCTGCCTACTGCCAGGAGGTACGCAAGCTGGAAGGCAACTTCGATGGCCTGGAACTCGTTCATGTCCTCCGTTGGGACAATGAAGCGGCCGACGAGCTGGCGAAAATGGGATCTTGCCGGTCTACAGTGCCCGTGGAAGTATTCGTTGAAGAAATTCATAAGCCCACGATTAGCACTCGGTCAAAGCTAGACGCCCCGGCGGAGAGAAACGTTGAAGCAAAAGTTCTAGTCATTACCCCCGATTGGACAGCTCCATATCTGGACTATTTGACAAAGGACGAACTACCCGAAGACCGCGTACAAGCCGAACGAATAATGCGCCGAAGCAAGAGCTATGTAGAGAACAGGGAAGAACTCTATCGCAAGAGCTCCTCTGGTGTACTACGACGGTGCATATCAGAACAAGAAGGAAGAGATCTCCTCAAGGAGATCCACTCGGGAGTCTGCGGGAACCACTCGGCGTCATCAACCCTAGTTGGTAAGGCTTATCGTCAGGGATTTTTCTGGCTGACTGCCGTCACTGATGCGAAGGACATCGTCCGGACATGTGAAGGATGCCAGTTCTTTGCGCGACAGATGAACAAACCGTCACAAGAGCTACAAACTATCCCAATCACCTGGCCGTTTGCGGTCTAGGGGCTGGACATGGTGGGACCTTTGAAGAAGGCCCAAGGCGGTTACACTCATCTCTTCGTGGCTATCGACAAATTCACCAAATGGATTGAGGCCAAGCCAGTTGCCACAATCACAGCTGCAAAGGCCAATGAATTCTTCCATGAAATCGTGGTTAGATTCAGCGTACCAAACCGAATCATCATGGATAATGGCATCCAATTCAGAGGCGGCATATTTCAGGACTGGTGCGGTGAACTCGGTATAAAAATCTGCTTCGCATTAGTAGCACACCCCCGAAGTAATGGGCAGGTTGAGCGAGCCAACGGCATGGTTTTACAAGGCCTAAAGGCAAGGATTTTCGATCGTCTCAAACCATACGCCACTCGGTGGCTCAAAGAATTGCCTTCGGTACTCTGGGGGCTGCGAACCACCCCTAGCAGAGCAACCAGGCAGTCACCTTTCTTCCTGGTGTATGGCTCAGAGGCGGTCCTCCCCACCGAGTTAGAATTCGGATCCCCACGGGTTCGAAGCTATGAAGAAGTCGCTTCGGAAGAGAGCCGGCAAGAAGACCTCGACCGACTGGAAGAAGCCAGAGACATCGCAACAATTCAGTCGGCAAAATATCTTCAGGGCTTACGTCGCAATCACGGACACAATGTGAGGAGCCCCGCGTTCTCTAAAGGAGATCTGGTCCTTAGAAAGAATCAAAAGTGCGAGCATAGATCTCCCCAGGCTGGGAAGGCCCTTACCTCATCGATGAAGTGATACGCCCTGGAGCTTATAAGCTCAAGCGTGAAGACGGCACGGCAGTCAGCAACACTTGGAACATAGAACAGCTACGTAGTTTTTTCACTTGAACTTTGTAATTTAATTGTTTCTTTATGAATGAATGTTCGCTTTTAAAATTATTTTCGTTGAAACCTCTCGTGATTTATGCGTTCGAGTGCTTTGCTCCTACGATGTTAAGACTCTGAGACATACGTCATGAACCACGCCATAAGATGTTGAAATAGAGTTGGGATTCAAGTTCACCAACTCGATGCAATAGAAGAAGAGAAGGCCGCGGAGGAAAGCATAGGCCAGAAGACCCAGCCCGCGCTGGAAGAAAGACTCAAAAATCACGACTTATTCCGGACGAGGAGTGGGGATGGATTCACCTGCGACCGGCCGAGCGGAGATCAAAGTTAAGTCTTGGAGAACCCCGTCATTCACCATGGACTGCAATTTCTCCTCTATCGTGATCGTGGTCGTCCAATCCTAGGGCAAAGGCTGCGAGGAGGAGACCTTGGAGAGATGAGAAGACATCTTCGGAGGAGAGATCAATGGCGGCACAAAAATGCGGGCGTAGTAGCAGTTAACCCTAGCGGCGGAGAAGGCGGAGAGACGAAGGAAGCAGAAGAGGCAGGAGTAAACGATGAGTAAAATGAACCATCGGCTCAGTCTTAAAGGGGCGAAAAATCAGGTTTTCGCTAAAATGGCGGGAAAAAGATTGCAGAACGCCTAGCCCTACTCTATGTTTAATAATGATTTGCTAGCCGGGCATCCTGACATATCGGGACGGTCGCGGTTTGACCAAGTCATACCGGGGACACGTTGCTCCCCACGATGGGATGTTTAACCATTCACCGTGCTAAGCGGGACGTGGATATCCTCCGATTTGGATAAAAAATATATCTTCTTGTGATATGCCCCACGCTGGATCGCTAGGTGGTAACCGCATGACGGAATCATATATCACGAGTTGAGCCTAAACGGGCACGAATCCAATGGTATGCCCCATGAGGGTCGAAAAGTTGTGCATCGTAATAAGCGAGTACGGATACCGTTCGGGTAAATCCTGATGTGTCCCAAGTCGGACCAGAGCCATATCCTACATCAGTCGGGTATGGGCATCACTCGGCCATGAGCCAAGAAAACCTTGATACGCTCTAAGTTGAGCCTAAGCTATATCCTACAGTAGTAAGATATGGGTATCACTCGGCCAAGAGCCACATAAGTATGATACGCTCCAAGTTGAGCCTAAGCTATATCCTACAGCAGTCGGATATAGGTATCACTCGGCCAAGAGCCACGCAAACATGATACGCTCCAAGTCGAGCCTAAGCAGTATCCTACACCAGTCGGGTGTGGTTATCATTCTGCCAAGAGCCACGTAAGCGTGATACGTTCCAAGCTGAGCCTAGGCTATGTCCTACATCAGTCGGACGTGGGTATCACTCAGCCATGAGCTAAGGAAATCCTGGTACGCTCCAAGTCAAGCCTAAGCTATGTCCTACAGATATGGGTATCGTTCGGCCAAGAGTCGTGCGTATCCTGATATGTCCCAAGTCGGACCTAAGATGTATCCTACGATGGATGGATGCAAATATCACCCGACCAAGGAACCATGCAAGCTTCGATATGCCCCAAGCTGGGTTCAAGCTACGTCTAAACGACAATCATGGAAAAACACTTGGAGAAGGTACTTCTTTATTATATATAAAAATTCAACAGGCTTTATGCCTAGGAATCTATTACATTTTGTAGGAGCCCTAGACTTCTTCGCGGCACGCCCGGCCAAGCGCCTCCACCAGTGCCTCCCTAGCCCTATAGAGGGCAGGAAAGATCTCCAGGAAGGCGTCGATGGTGGCGCGGTCGCGGACGACCGCCTCCTACTCGGCCAATTCCACCATGGCACGATAGAAATCCTCCCACAGCTCGGCGAGCTCAGGTTCGTCTCGATCGTCTTTGAAGTTCCTCATGAAGAAAGAAGCTCGAAGCAGAAAGGTGGTGGACTAAGCGTGAAGGAATACATCCCAGAAGCATTGGTTCGCCTTTTATAGCCAATGTGATAAGGTTGAAGTAAATGCGAGGATGTGAAGACATCGGAAGCCGAGGAGACTTAGAGTTAAGATGGTCTCAAAGGCCAAGGAGTTTTTTCAGTAAGTGAATTGGCACGGAAAATCAAGACAACCTCGAAGACTGCCTGAAGCTGATCGTTGAAGAGGAAGGATATTAAGGTTTCGCTTCGAGCTTTCAAACCAAGAAAATCAAAGGATATATTCGAGTCCTTCATAATCCCCTTGCTACAAAGAAGAGCATTTAAGTCAAAGAAAAAACCAGTCAGAGGTTTACGATAGCAGCTGAAAGCACGTCGTGTCCCAGATAAAGATACAGCAACCTGATCATGAATCGCTCGGGGGCTACTGTGGAATATATGAAACCAGGTATCTTCATGATCAGCCCAGACAGGCCAAAGTAGAAGGCCCAAAAGATTCACCCCGCACCAAGCCTTGATGCCGTACGGAAAGGGGGGCACATCCTATAGACAGTTGTATGTATACTTAGATATAAAAGATACGGCTGTAATCCGAGTCGTTGATAGGGTAGATAAAGATGTAAACTCTATCCTGTAACCGACTAGAATCTAATAACCGATCAGAGTCTCCTAACCGATCAAGACTCTGTAAGCCGCCCCACCCCCGCTATATAAGGGAAAGGACGGGCAACATAGACATCAAGTAATCGAGCTATCAAGCCATAGCACACGCATCGCATATCGCCCAGAGCACACAGCGCTTTGAGCAATCCTAGATCCAAGAGATCCATATAATCCCAGCACACAGGATTAGGGTATTATCTCCTCCGTGAGAGCCTGAACCTGTCTAAACCCTTGTCTTGTGTGACCTTCGAGTTTGAGATCTAGCGCCTGCCCCATAAATTTATTGCCGACTACAAAAGTCGACAAATTCTGACATTTTCAAATCCAAATTTTCTAGTTTTCTATTTTGATATTTTTAGAGGCAACAATATATGATTATTTATTTTTAATATTTTTATTGGAGATTTATCTACACCATCAAAGGATACGGTAAAAATTTCAGCTCAAGATTAGGTTGGTGAATTTCTACTTTAATCTGACAAGCTCACTATTTATAGTCCAATTTCTTTATTTCATACTTCTTTTCATTAATAAATGTGTTAAAAAGGCTTTTGACTATAGCAATGGTGTTATAGAGATTTTATATATTTAAATATGATTTTTTAAATTTCATTGCTATATATTTTTATTTCCATGCATTTATCTCTCACTAATTGAATATTAAAAAGGTTTTTCCTTTAAGGAAAAAATCCAAGAAAACCAAGTAATGCCAGAAGATTCAGAATTAAAAACATTCAAAATATAAAATTTCCATTTTTCATTTTCTTTGAATTTTGGGATGTTACACAATGCATGGACAAGACATAAATTGCACCCCCTTATCAAACATGCCCTCCTCTGTAGCTCTTCTAAAAGTAGAGACGCCATTAATGTACTCGGCACTTGCACGGTTCTCAGTATAATCCATCTTCGGTCCATCTACGCTACGTATATGACAAAAAGTGTTAAATAAAAAATTAAGTACACTAGGAGTGCATATGCACACACTACTACCAAAGGACTCATATTAGACCCCCCATCACAAACGGTTTTCAAAAACTGTCTATGATGAGGTGTCATCACTGACGGTTTTTTGCAAATATAGTCAGTGATGAGTTCGATGCTTGTCACAAACGGTTTTCGGCTAAAATCGTCTGTGATGTGGGCCTCATCGCAGATGGTTTTAGCCAAAAAGCATCCATGATGACCTTGGTGTCATCATAGACGGTTTTTGGCTAAAATCGTGTGTGATGAGAGGCACATTATAGATGGTTTTAGCCCAAAACTTTCTGTGATGTGCTTTACATGAAAATAAGTATAGAGAGCCCCGACCTCCTCTGTGTTTTTAGTGTTTCCTAAGCTATTTTTGAGGTGGCTGCAATTGAGAGGCGATCTGCTGAAAAGAGACTAGTATTTGGAATTGTGATTGTAGATCCTTTTGTTCTAGGTGATCTAAGGTGAGTAATTGGTTCTAATTTGCATTATATACAAGATCTAGCTTGGTAAAGAGGGGAATTAAGATGGTTTAGATCTGGCTTGGTGTAGATCCATTTGTTCTTTGTGATCTAAAGTAGTAATTGGTTCTAATTGTATTTTACTAAAGATGTAGCTAGTTAGGTAAAGAGAGAATTGAAGATGGTAATTAAGGTGATCTAAGGTTAATAATTGGTTCTAATTACATTATATTCAAGATCTAGCTTGGTAAAGAGGGAATTGAAGATGGTTTTGATCTAGCTTGGTGCAGATCCATTTGTTCTTTGTGATCTAAAGTAGTAATTGGTTCTAATTGCATTATATTCAAGATGTAGCTAGCTATGTAAAGAGATAATTGAAGATGCTGAGTTTAAATGTAGCTTACTTATATATATATATATATATATATATATATATATATATATATATATGTATATGTATATGTATATGTATGTATATATATATATATACATTTTTTCTTTGTGATCTAAGGAGCTATATAGGTTAATTGGCAAGTTTAATTGTAGCTTATATGTAGAATATTTTAGATCTATTTGTTCTTTTGATATAGCATGGTTTATGATTTAGGGTAAGGTTCTAGGTAGTTAATCTGTGCTCCAATTTAAAAATGTATCCATGTGCACTCCTAGTGTACTTAATTCATTATTTAACACTTATTGTTATATACGTAGCGTAGATGGACTGAAACTGGATGTACGCTGAGAACCATACGAGCGTCGAGTACATTAATGGCGTCTCTGCTTTTAGAAAAGATGCAGAAAAGGATATGTTGAACAAGGGGGTGGAATTTATGCCTTGTCCATGCATTGACTATGAGAATCTGAGGATGTTTCGAAACTCAGCGCAGAACGAAGCACACTTTATTCTAGTGGTTTCAAAAGGAGTATATATGTTGGACCAGTCATAGTGAAGAGCAGATTATACAGGAAGCAAGTAGTATTAACATCGTGATGAGAAGGAGTATGTAAAATTCTGGGGCTTGATGGATGACTTAGAGAAACATTTGTTCCCGGGCTGCAAGTCCAAATATACAAGGTTGTCATCTGTGCTTGAACTACTAAAATTAAAGGCAAGCAACGGTTGGTTCGACAAGAGTTTCATGGTGCTGTTAGGTCTATTAGCAGACTTGCTTCTGGAGGGAAACGAAATGCTAACAATTACCTACGAAGCCAAGAAGGTTCTTTGTCCCGTGGGAATGGAAGTAGAAAGAATACATGCAAGTCTGAACAACTGTATCCTCTACCACAAAGAGTACATAAACTTGCATGTTTGTTCAGTGTGCAACACATCCCAGTACAAGCATAATGATCAATCAGATGATGACGATGAGAGCATCGTGGTGAAGAAATGACTTCCTGGTAAGGTGGCATGGTATCTGCTTGTAATTCCCCATTTGAAGCATTTATTTGCGGACCCAAAGGAGGCAACACTGCTTTGCTGGCGCTCGGATGAGCGTAAGAATGATGGAATGCTAAGGCACCCTACTAATTCCACCCAATGGATAAACATCAATAGGAGGTTTCAAGAATTCACTACGGATCCGATTTATATAAGGTTTGGATTGAGTACAGACAGAATGAATCCTTTCGGTAACATGAGCAACCGTCATAGCACTTGGTCTGTGAATCTCTATATCTACAACCTTCCTCTTGGTTGTCTATGAAGCGAAAGTACATTTTATTGTCTATATTTATCCATGGTCCGAAGCAACCTGGGTACGATATTGATGTGTACCTAGCACCATTGGTGGAAGATCTGAAAACACTGTGGGCTCCTGAGGTACTGGTATGGGATGCTCACAAACAAGAGTAAATCACTTTGGACTGTCTATTGTTTTTCACCATAAATGATTATCCTGCTATTGTTAACCTGTCGGGCAAGAGTACAAAAGGAGCCAAAGCCTGTACTCATTGCTTAGATGATACAGAGAGTATGTGGCTGAATCACTTGCGCAAAACTGTGTACATGTGTCACTTAGGTTTCTTAAGAGGAATCACCCATACCACAAGATGAAGAAACAATTTGACAGAATGAACGAAGACGATTCAGCTCCAAAGTCTTTAAGCAGGATAGATGTTCATGATATGGTTAAGAAGTTGGATGTCGTGCTTGGAAAGAGACATAAATCGAGGACCCATGAGAAGAGCATGTGGAAGAAGAGATCAATATTTTGGGACCTAACTTATTAGGAGTACCTAGAAGTTTGACACTATATCAACATCATGCTTGTAGAGAAGAATGTCTGTGATAGCTTGATTGGTCTCTTACTCAACATTAATGGCAAAACAAAAGACGGTATCAACGTACGGCTTGACTTGATCGATATGGGCATCAGACCTGAGTTAGCATCGAAAGAGACCAATAAAGGCTGAACGTACTGCGATTCTGCTTGTTACACTCTATTCAAGGCCAAGAGAACTGAACTGTACCAGTGCTTGCATAGTGTGAAATTTCCATCTGGTTACTCTTCCAACATGAAGAGATTTGTTTTGTTGTAAGATTTGAGCTTAACTGGCATGAAGTCTTATGATTGAAATGTGCTTATTACACAGATGCTACTTGTCGCAATGAGAAGTATTTTATCGAGCAAGTTCTGGGAGACAATCACAAGGTTGTGTTATTTCTTTAACACAATTGCTCAGAAGGTCATCGATCTCGATGGACTAGATGCTCTACAGGGCGAGATGGTGATGACTCTATGTAATCTTGAGATGTATTTCCCTTCGTCACTTTTTGATATCATGGTCGATCTCATTATTCACCTTGTGAGGGAGATAAAGATGTGCAGGCCCGTGTTCCTACGTAACATGTACCCATTCGAGAGGTATATGAGAATTCTCAAGTCCTATGTACGGAATCGATCTCAACCCGAGGGTAGCATTGTCGAAGGTTATGCAACCGAAGATGTCATCGAATTTTGCGTGGATTACATGGTTCAGGTTGAACCGATAGGTGTGCATCGATCCCGCAATGATGGGACTCTCTAGGGTATTGGGACCATCAGAAGGAACGCAATTATGCCTAATCCTACTGCGTGTGCTAAAGCCCATTTCATGGTTTTACAACACATGGCTATACTGTCCTCGTATATCGATGAGCACAAGAACTGGCTATGGTAAGAGAATCTATCACGGTAGGAGTCCTGGATCATCAGACAAGATAACCTTCAGTTCAACATATAGTTGAAGTAGCGACGACCAACACTGGAAGCTCGTCAGGTGATACGCTGACATGGTTGGCAAAAGGGCCAACATTTACAGTTGTAACATGGAAAAGATACAACTTAAATGGGTACATATTTTAAATGAGAGATCAGGACATGAAGAGTACAAACCAGAACAACGGTGTTCACATAGATGCACTCAATACCTCTGGGTCGACGATGAGCTCCTACGCTGAGTTCATTGACGAAATTTGCGAGCTCGACTACATACTATTCAAGATCCCCTTATTTTGGTGCCGTTGGGTTCACGTGCAGCACGTAAAGGTTGACAAGGATGGCATCACTATAGTGGACCTCGAACGTGTCGGATACCAAGATGAACTATTTATACTCGCTAACCAAGTTGTTCAAGTCTTCTATGTAACTGACATATCCAGCAAGAAGAGCTACGTGGTTCTTCATGGAAAAAAAGGATTATCGGAGTTGAGAATGTAGTAGATGAGGAAGAATACAATCAGTTTTATGAGTTGCCTCCTATCGAAAATAGCATCATGGTCCAGGAAGAACGACCTAAGGAAGCTAGCTACACACCCATTGATCACCATGAAGGGCTATTTTTTATACAAAAGAATAAGTAAGTGGAGTTATGATGAGGTCGTCATATTTATTTTAAGTGTACCTGTATTTTAATGTCAACCAGCTAGCTATGAATATGTCTGGTCAATATATACCTTAATTAGTATTGAGACGTATGTATTGTAAATAATGAGATGTATGTATTATAAACAAATAATGAGATGTATGTGTTATAAATTATAAACAATAACCCATAAATTATAAACCATGCAAAAACTATAAATTATAAACCACCTATAAACTGTAAATTATAAACCCTAAACTATAAAGTAATATTAACTTGAGTAAAATTAAAAAAAACCTCCTCATAGACAGTTTTGGGCATGAACTCATCTCATCACAGACGGTTTAGGCCCAGGACCGTCTGTGATGGTCTCCCGCCAGCTCTTACCACCCGGACCTCCAACCCCCAGGCGCATTGTCTCCTTCCCGCACACGGCCTCCCTACACCTGCACATGTACCCTAGCCCTAGCAACCTCCGCCCGCACCCGTTTGCCGATAGCCTTCCTCCGGCCGCCCCCTGGTGCCTTTGCCCCATCGACCTTCGCCAGCACCCGCTTCGTCTCCCACTCCGGTGACCTTACGCCGGTGCCGCAAGTCCCAAGGTGCCGCGTCTCCTTCTCCCTTCCGTCTCCTCTTATCCCGGCCAGATCAGAAATCTTGGGTTTATAATAGGTGGATCTGAAATCTTGAGGTTATTATGAACTAGTAGACCTCTTCGGTTCACCGACTTGGCTATTCTTTTGGATTCTGGCGAATCTAAGATTCTTTGGTTCTCTGACTTGGCAAAGATCTATATTCTCTTTAAAAAGTGTGTGGGCATGAGGTAGTCACTACTACAGAATAGCACATCATTGCCGATTCCAAAACGCCATCACTGCCGGTCATTGGTGCCGGCAGTGATTGGTCGGCAGTGATACTCGGGGATTATCACTGTCGGCTCAGGAACCGGCAGTGATAAGGATTATCACTGCCGGTTCTACCTACAACCGGCTGTGATATTGAACTATCACTGTCGTGTCAAACCAAAATCCGGCAGTGATGGTAATTATCACTACCGATTATACATAAAACCGGCAGTGATATCGAACTATCACTGCCGGGTTATACCAAAATACGACAGTGATATGTACATATCACAGCCGGTTTTATCCAAGAACCGGCAGTGATAAGCCATGCACCAAATATTTTTATTGCATATTTTTTGTGCAATATATATATTTTTATACAATTGTTTATAAAGTGTCCATATATAGTATATAAAGCATCGTTCAAATCATAATTCAAATATATCCATATATATATATATATAAAGCATCGTTAAAATCATAATTCAAATATATTAAATTAAGCATCACAATATTTTGTTTTTACAATGATTTTTTACAAATGTAGTTCGACTACATCTCATCTCATCTCATTCACTTTGATTTTGCACCGGTTACAGTAGAAGGAGTCGAAGTAGGCATGTCACGGGTCTAGATCGAAGGAATGAGGGCGATGAGGCTACTCGTGGAACTCACGTTTGGATTGATGACATCATCATGAATGAATCCGGCGATCTGTTCTTGAATTACTATTATTTCTATCAGTAATAATTTATTGGTTCTCAATTTGGAGTGCTGTTATTGAAAAGAGAGAAAGTTAATTAATGATGATATATGTTAAATGAAAAAAAGTAGGCATCAATGTGTAATTATGTACCATGGCTTCGTTATATCCCACAGTCTCCGTGATAATTGAATGTAAATTTGTACATACATAGTATGCACATAAATTGTTTCCCTGGTCCTGCCTCATGTTGCTGAAAGGATTCATCTCATCCGTACTCAACCCGAACCTTATATTCCTCACATCATATGCAAAGTGCTTCTTATATTTTCTGTCGATGTTCCTCCATTACACAGAATCAGCAGGGTGTCTGAGCATTCCATCCTTCTTACGCTCTTCGGCGTGCCATCGTAGCAATTGGGCATGCCTTTTGTTCGCAAACAATTGCTTTTGACGGGGGATTATAGGGAAATACCACACCACCTTACAGGGGATCTCTTCTTCTTATGCTCCACCCTGACATCATCGTTATGGATATCATCGTTGCCCTTATACTACTTTGCTTTGCAAACAGAACAGGCATCCAAGTCTGCAAACTTATTGCGATACAACATGCAATCGTTTGGACATGCGTGTATTCTTTGTACTTCTAGTCCCAACGGGCAGACAACCTGCTTTGCCTGGTACATAGTTATAGGCAACACGTTACCCTCTGGAAGCAAGTCTCCAAAGAGACATAACAGCTTAGTGAAGCTCTTATCGGATCAACCATTGGTTGCCTTCAACTACAGTAGTGTAAGCACGGTATGCAATTTTTTTTTCTCCTCCTTGCAGCCCGGGTACAATGGTGTTGTGGAGTACTCTACCATACGATGAAACTTTTGAAACTCTCTTTCACTCGTGAAGTCCCCCTCCCCATCACACAACATTTGATCCAGATCGTCATCGTGGCTATCGACAAACGTATCTTTGACCGCCGTCATATTGTTGTCTCCATCATCTTCAACAATGTGTTGCCCTTCATGTACAATCTCATCTTCACCGTGCTCGGTCCAATAGGTATAGCCAGGCTTGAAACCCCTTCGAAGCAAGTGTGCACGTATCGACTCTATGGTAGAAAACAACTTCTCATTTTTGCAATCAACGCATGGACAACACATATAGTTCGCCAGATTCTTCGACTTGTGCGCCACAGCCGTGTTTACAAAACAAGTCACACCATTAAAGAACTCTGCGCCGCAACGGTCCGTGTCATACATCCACCCTCGGCACATCTACAATTAATTAAATCAAACATCACATAAGCATATAATTACAAATAACAATATAATTGTAAATGATAAGATTTAAAAATCCATGTAGCAATTTTGACTATATTAAAATACATCAACCTTTTTTCATTATGTAAATATCCATCTAGCAATTTTTTATTATTTTATAAAATCAAAATAATTGTAAATACTTAGGATATATTTTTACTATATTAAAATACATCAATCTTTTTTCATTATGTAAATATCCATCTTGCAATTTTTCATTATTTAAAAAATAATAAATAATTGTAAATAGTTAGGATATATTTTGACTATATTAAAATACATCAACCTTTTTCATTATGTAAATATCCATCTAACAATTTTTTATTATTTCAAAATTTGAGCATACATCAACCTTTTTCATTATGTAAATATCCATCGGTCAATTTTTTGTTATTTACAAAATTGAAAATAATTAGGATATATTTTTACTATATTAAAAATATCCATGTAGCAAGTTTTTAATTACTTTAATAATTGATAATATTAATGTTGCAATTTTTTAATTACTTTAATAATTGAAAATAAGCATAGAATTGAAAGTACACGATATATTTGTAAATAATTAGATTTGCAAATGTATCTTGCAATTTTCATTATTGCAAAATTCATCTAGCCATTTTCACTATTAAAAAATCCACTAAATCACTGAAATGAATAAGAATTGTAATTATCAAAATCTAAAGCAATCTATAATGTAAAATCAAACTACAAATATAATGTAGATCAAATTACTAACCTTGAAGAGAAATAGATATGAATTTTAATACAATTTTTCAGCAGTAATTCGTCACAATAAATGGAGCAGAGATGCCTCTCTTTTATGCTCGATCGGTCGGGGGAAGGGACGACCAGATATATAAAGGACTTATCACTGCCGGTTCTGCGCAGAACCGGCAGTGATAAGCTCAGATTGTGCGTGAAAATAAAATCAGGCGGGAAAATAAATATCACTGCCGGTTCTGGTGTAAAATCGGCAGTGAAAATGCCAATATCGCTACCCGTTGATAAAAGATTCGGCAGTGATATGTCACTACCGGTTTTAGATATAAATCGGCAGTGATATCTGGTTATCACTGCCGGTTGGTTCCACAAACCAACAGTGATAAGTTCTCCTCCCGGCTTAATTTTCGAACCGGCAGTGATATGTTATCACTGTTGGCTCTATCCCAACCGGCAGTGATATGCCAGCAAGGATTGCCTGTTCTGTAGTAGTGAGTGGGCGTGAGGAATTTGCTAGCAAGGGTGCAGAGTTCAGGAAGAGGTTGGCTTGGATTATCCTAGGATAGGTAGCTATCCAGATCTGCAAGTGCAAAATAGGTTCTTGTTTCCTTTACATTAGGATAGGAGCGTCAGTGGAATGCATTACGTAGTTTCACTTGGGTTTTATAATGTCATTTCCAAATATGAAATTTGGAAATTTGATTGCGGTATTGTTCTTTGATAATTAGTACTTCATTCGTGTACACAGTGGACAAACTGGAAGATGTGGATCGTTTTATTTAACAAATTAGCTTGTGCTATTAGATTGTTCTCAAGAAACAGAAAACTGATAGTGCAAACCTCTCAGAAGACGCATTAGGACCTGTAAGGAGTGTCGTTGGAATGTTGTCGAAGTTCCATATTTTAGGGACTTGTCAGACTTGTCATATACTCATATGCTTTCGTAGCAAGGATGGGAATTCAAGGATGAGTAGATAACCTCTTGTTGTGGGCTTTGGCTTGGAGAGTTGAAACAGAAAATTCGAAACGCATTTCTAAGAACCATACCTCTGTGTTAGAAATGGAATATTCGACACTCAGTCACAAATCACAAGTGTGGTGGGTGGAGCTTTTGTGTATTTACATGTAGCTTTCAGCAACCCATTCATTAGTTCTTAAGCGAAGATTATGCAACATTTGATTTATAAAATGGTAAGACAGCCATATATAAGTTATGATTTCATTGTTGTTACATAATTACATTCCAAATGATAGCATATCTATGACATTGCATGACATATAAGTTATGATTTCATCCTTTTTTAAGTACAAGCCAATCTAGATAGTTTAGACCTATTGGCGGAAAGTTTGACAACACATATTAATTGTTGGATATCAAGTAAAAAAGTAGTAGTAACCAAATACGTAAAATATGTTTGTTTTCAATAAAACCATGACATTCAATAGTTTTCACCATAGTTTTGATAACCCACTATACCTTCTTTCTGGGAAATATGACAACATGATGATAATCACGATTTTAAAACATTGTCAAAAATACATGAAACTCAATGGGTTAGAGCAATTGAGATGAATCAGATAAATACATGGAGCTTTACTTTTATATCTAGAACCATCCTTTCTCTTTCATGACACATATTCTCTGATGGTTAAATTTCATTTTTACCTTTTTGGGCAGTCAATAGGATGTGAATGCATGTTCAATGTGAGTTACTTCGATGCCATTGTAACTTCATTTATCTAATCATTTCACCCAAAAACAGGTTGAAGAAATCATTTCTTGATTCTATTTTGCTAACATCAATATACCCAGTCTTTGGTTACCATTATATAGTTATATCCAATTTTCTTGTTGACTGTAGCTGGCTTGCGTGTTAAATGATAGAATGTATGCTATGGAGCGAATTATATTGATTTATGCATTGCAAATGCCTTTTCTTGTGGATCCACTTTCTAGTCACTCCATTTCTTATGTTTCCTAGTTGTAGTTTGTATGGAAACTAACAGATGCAGATGTGACTTGCAAGTGTCTGTGTATTGTATTTTGTCTTCAGGACAAATAAAGTTGCTGATGCCACTAAGTATAAGATAAAGCCTTTAGTACTTGTTACAGTGTTTCCTATAGCCAAAGCCTTTCTATACTTAGCAGCAAAATAGATTCAGCTAGCATTAGCTAATTTGCTTAGTAGTAACTTACAAGCCTTTCCTTCCTTTTGGTCATTCTATTGATTTACTTAAAGGCACTGTGTTTTTACATGATTCTTCACATTGTGGTTCTTAATTGTTCCTGTAATTCCTTTTAGGTTATTATGTCAAATTGAGCATCATACTAGTTTTGAGCTTTCAGAATCTATGACTAAAGAACAGCAACAAATAACTTAATTTGATAACAAATAACTTGTCAGCTGGTATGGACTCTTTGAACTCTTAATTGGTTCTCTACTCATTCTCACTCTTTGTTACCTTTTGAATGCTCGATGATGTAATTAGGGTCTCTACAAGTTCATTTAAACAATTTCAGTAGCAAATAAGGCCTTGAACTATGAGATTGATGTTCATATGATTATCACTACATGTTTCGAATATAAAGAGATAGTGTGCATTAGCTTCCTAAATAGCACCATCTAGCTGTTAAGCATATGTGCATTATCTTAACACCTAGATTTTGTCATTACTGAATTAAGACCAAAATTTTACACAACCACCAATGTCATTACCATGTACTTGCACTTAATTTATAAGATCGTAATTTTGAATCTGCAGTAATCTGAACTTTAAGAACCTTTTAGTCAATATTAGGTTATAAATTTAATTGTCTTGGGGACCTTGCATGTGAAGTGGCCAAATATTTTTATTATCTTGGGGACCTTGCACGTGAAGGGGCCAAACAATTTAAATGTCTTGGGGACCTTCTCATAGTTCGTAACATAATTTAGTAAGGTAAGAGTTCAAGGCCTTATTTGCTTAGTTATTTCTTTAAGTTCAATTGTGATTATTTGACCCTAGGTGCAGTGGAGGTAAGAGATTAATCTCTAGCAACCCTACACCTTGTGGTGAGGAGGCTAAAGGTCCAACTACCTTTAGTAGCCCAACACCTGAGAGCACTCTGTCCATAATCTATACTGTTGTGCAAAGGGGTTAGACTTTATAGTCTTTGGCAACTTGAATGTGGCGAAAGTGAGCAAAGTGACCTCTTCTCTTTCCTTATTCTAAACATAAAAATCTTTTTAGATTACTCGAGACATCGTTCAATGTCTACAGAGCTTGTGGAGGGCCACACAAGGACTCATCTCAGCTGAAGCACGTTTGTAAGTTTCCAGTATCCGCTAATATGCAATAATCATTCACACTCCATAATAATACAACCAGAAATAACCTATTATATTTTGGCAGTGCTACCAGCAGCCACTACTGTAATGTGTCAGATTCTTCTCAAAGTCTTGGAATTCTCCGTGCGTGTATTTGGTGGACTTTCCTGTGATCTGCAGAGTCAATTTTTTCTGTGTGGGAGTTTTTCCTGGCTCCTCCCTCCCTCACCCGATTTCTTCTCTCCTCCCACACCCCACTCTATTTCTCCTCCATTTCCTGGCTCCTCCTCCTCCCCTCATGGCTTCCTCCCCTTAGAGCTCTCCTCCATGGGCACCTCCCCTTGGTGCTCCCCCAGCCCGAGCTGCTCCTCCTCCAATCTCTTAGTTTCCACCCAAACTGAAATGGAGGTAAGATCTTGAGGTAAATCCTAGGGTTTTGGTCCTGCTTGTTGGGTGGTGGAGTTCCTTTTCTAGGGGTTTGAGTTTGAGGTAGGATTAGTTGAGGATTTGAGTTGAGAGGGATTGTTCTGTTTTTGGGTAGATTTTGTCACTCTGTTAGGGTTCGACTTTGCAGATTTTAGAGGTGTTTTCTGAGGGTACGACTAAAGTGAAAGTTGTAGATCTCTTTCTTGCGATTCAATAGAGACCAAGAACTCTCAATTTGGTTCAGCCTTTTGAAAGTTATGCTCGTTTTACCGCAGACTGCACTGGATATGCTGGCAGTCGAAACGATTATAGTAATCTGTTGATTAAGCCAAGTTAGAGGCCGAGTTGGAATTTTTTCAATACTTATAAAAGATGGGAAATTTACTGTAGATACTTAAAATGCCTTCATTTGCATGATTTAGAGTTGTATAACATTAGTTATGCCCTATTGAATGCGCTGTCCAGAACAGCCTCTTTGCTTAAAATTTAGAGATTGGGCATTTTGCTGATTCGAGGTTCAGATCAAGAATTGGGGTTATTTTGTGCAGTCCAAAGGGGTTGGTTGTTGCAAAAGTTGTAGAGCTTTATCTTAAGTTTGATTAGAGCTTAATAACACTAATTTTGGTTTAGCGGTTTAAAAGTTATGGTCGTTTTAGTGTTGGCTGTCCTGAATGTGCATGAGTTGGTAACTGAAAGTTTGAACTGCTGTTTAAGATTAGATGTAGATCAATTGAGAATTTATATTTGCCTAGAGAAAGTTAGAAAATTTCCTATAGAATAATAAAATATCCTTGTTTGCTTGATTTGGATTCAATAATCAAAAGTTATGCTATTTGGAAGTTCGTTGTCCTGAAATTAGAATTGCTGAAAGTTTAGAAATTTGGATAGAGATTCAGAGTGAAATTTGAGGGTTTTAGAGTCAGCTCCCGAATGAATGGCTATAGGGTAACTGTTGGTTATCCTCTTTTGGTCATTTAGAGCACAATAACTCAAAGTTTGGTTTATCCATTTGGGAGATATGCTCATTTGCACGCTTGCTGTCCAGAATTCTATTTGTTAGGTTTTGGGGCTGTTTTGGGGGTTGGGTGTAGAAGTGTTGTATGTTATTATGAACAATATAGTCTTTGAAAAATGAGTATGCAAATGTTATTTTCAGGTGGTGTATCTTCGGGAGTAGCTTCATCCTCATGCCACTCCACTCCTCGCGGTTAAAGGCAAGTACATCGGGTGATGTTTGCGATTGATTTGAGTGTTTTGGTGTGTAGATTAGATGATCAAGTATGTTTTCTAAGGATTATGTATATGAGAAGTTTAGTGTAGTTTTTAGCATTAAAAAGGGGTGTAATTGCTATCTTAATGCCTATGATGGAAGTTGTAGGTAGCAATTAGTCCCAAAGTGGTCCCTCTCTGGAAGAATCGGAAGTTCCGACCGTTTGGGTTGGGAGTTCCGACTGGTTGGATCGGATGTTCCGGTATGGAGACCGAAAGTTCCGGTTTGACTTGAGTACACCCGGAAGTCCCGAATTTGTCGTGGGTGGTTTTCGTGAATTGTGCAGGTAGAGAATGCATTCCAAACTTGTGATGATGAGGATGAATGAAGGATAGCAAATGAAAAGTGAGTATTTAATTGCAATTGTTGCATTGCATTATGGATTGTTACAGGTGATTATGTTTATGATGGTGCAAATGATAAGGTGATGAATGTAAGTATATGATGACGTGCATGTTTATATTCATGTTCATGTTTTATGCTTATAAACATTGTCAATTGTATATGTGTATTCATGATGGAAGAAGCGACCCATGTCAATGTGGGCCTCTGTGCTCACACGTAGTGAGCACAAAAGTTCTACCTCGTAGTCCCATCCACAAAGATGGATGGGAGCGAGTCAGTAAGAGTAGGCACCCTCCACGGGATGGAAGGGGATGAGAGGGTGTACACTGACGGGCGTGCACTCAGTATACCGGTACAAATGATGAAAAGGTGCATGAGCATAAAAGCATACAGCATTGCATTGCTAATATTGATTAAGGAATAATGTGAAGAAGGTTGAGACATTGAGTTGTGAACTCTATCACAGTTGATAAATGGGTTGAAATTGGGAAATGATTTGGATATTACCGCTTTGCATACTTGCTGAATTTAAGTAAGTTATGTAGTTAAATTATTCGTCTCAAGCTATGCTATTTAGCTATGTTTATGTTCTTCGATGTACTTATTGAGTCTTAGACTCACGCTTGCTGTTTGTGTGGTTTTAGGTACTCTAAGGACTCTAGGTCGGGATGGGAAATAGCATCACCCACACTCACTCTCATGCCATGATCAAATAACAGTTTGGAATAAAGTTTCACATTGGTGTTTAGTGTGGGATCTTCGTGATATTGTATTTGTGGTTTTGGTTATTGTAAGCTTCATCGTGTAGTTAAGCTTATTAGTTGCTAAATGTTGATATTAGTTGTTATGCTTGTGTTGGTATGATTATTATCCACCTTGTCTGTTGAGTGGATGCCCACTATTTTAGGGGAGGTTCTGCCGAAATTCTTTAGTTGTATTTCAAAAATTTATTAGAGTTATTTTATGGTGTAGTATGTTTGAGGACACCTTTGTCCTATGGATCTACCTTGTGTAGTTATTTATTCTTGTTTTGGTGACACTCGGGGCATTGGTGGTGCTGGAGTGTTACAACTAGCCACTAACCTATGTGGATTCTATGTTTGCCACAACATGCAACTCATCATTGGTTTGTCAATCTTGCAATAATTGTTTCCACTTATCTATTTATATACATGCAAGACTTTATTTTCCCATTGACAGGTTTGGAAATGCGCTGAATCTGCATTGGAACAGGTCAGCCTGCTAGGAATTCAAGGACAACTATATGCCTTCTAGATGCGTGAGGTCCTAAATCCAAAAGATGAATGCCACTCAGCCTCACCTGATGAGTTGTGAATTTGTTAGTTACCACTTGGATTAATTTGTGAACCTTGTTCTCTGAATTTGTGAGTTGTAGATATGAATTCAACTGGTTAATATATCTGAGTTGATTTCTGAAATGGATGCGTTATACCTAGTGTTTGATATGTGATCCGAGTTAATTTCTGAAATGTATGTCATAATAATATGCTTGTGATGTAATCTCTGTAATGTATTTTGTTTCAATGGGCATAGCTAACATTTTCTAAGACTAGCCAATAAATAGAAAAGTGTAACTAGTGGAAGGAAACATCACATACGGTTCTAAAAAAGAACCATCTATGAAGCAACATACATCACAGATGGTTCCAAAGTGGAACCGTCTGTGATATTTATCTCATCACAGACGGTTCCAAAGTTGAATCGTCTGTGATGAGGCTTACATCACAGACGGTTCTTGTTTAGAACCATTTGTGATGACAATTTTCACAGACAGTTCAAATATAATCTGTGATGTGCCATTCTTATCACTAACACTTTGTTACAGACGATTCACAAAACCGTCGGTGATGAGCTTTTGTGTAGTAGTAACACATTCTTAAATTGGAGCATAAATTAACTAGCTAAAACCTTACCCTAAATCACAAACCGTGCTAGATCAAAAGAACAAATAGATCTACAATCTACATATAAGCTACATTTAAATTTACCAACCTAGCTTCTTACATCACAAAGAACAAATAATGGATATATTTGTAGATTCGAACTAAGCTACATTTAAACTTGTCACAAAGAACTATTTATCCTTTTTGTAGTAGTGATGATGGGTCTAATAGCATTAAGCACTACTAGTTATCCATCAACAAAAAACTATTTATAAGAGTAGTTCACACTGTTTGCTAGTTTTTATCCCTCAAAAAACTAGCCACAAGAACTAGTTATAATGGATATATAAATAGTTTATTTATCATTTTTTGACATTACAAATAGTTTATTTATCATTTAAGACTAGTCGTCAACAAAAAACTAGTTATAAGTTCTTGTGGCTAGTTTTTTGTTCTTTAACCACTACTACCAGGACTACTATTTATCATATTTTGTGATAAGTTTTTTGTGGCTAGTCCTCATCAAAAAACTATTTATAAGTTCTTGTGGCTAGTTTTTTGTTCTTTAATCACTACTACCAGGACTACTATACATCACAAAAAAAAAACCATTTATAAGGGTTAGCTTTTAAACTTACCCTCATCACAAAAGAACAAAAAGGATATAAGCTACTTTAAGAAGGTCCAGCTTAGTGGAACAAATAATGGATATAAGCTACTTTAACTTAGCATATTCAATTCTCTCTTTACCTAGCTAGCTACATCTTGAGTATAATGCAATTAGAACCAATTACTACTTTAGATCACGAAGAACAAATGGATCTACACCAAGCTAGATCTAAACCATCTTCAATTCCCTCTTTACCAAACTATTAGATTTTGAATATAATACAATTAGAACCAATTACTAACCTTAGATCACCTAGAAGTAAAGGATCTACAATCTTAGCCACCACAAAAATAGTTTGGAAAACCCTAAAAACACTAAGGAGGTCGAAGCTCTCTGTACTTGTCCCCGAAAAATCTCATCAGAGACGGTTTTTCCAAAAACCGCCTGTAATGTGATCCTTATCACACACGATTTTAGCTAAAAATGGTATGTGATGTGAACACTATCATCACAGACGGTTTTTTTTGTTAAAACTTCACAGACGGTTTAAAAAACCGTCAGCGATGATGGGTCTATTATAAGTCTTTTTGTAATACTGGTTGTTGTATTGGAAGTGCTATATATGGTGCGCTCTCAAAAGGAAAAAAACAATTTTTAAAGCAAAATAGCAAGTGTAGAGAGCTTAATTTGCAACCATCCTATACTCTACTATTAAGCATACTATTTAAGATCTGTAAAATTTAGTTCTTTTAACAAAAGTAATAAATGTTATTATAATAGTATGTTTTCGTGTTGATCCAGCGCTTTTACTAAAATGTGTCCACGATGCAAAAGTGTCCACATTTTGAAATAATCAAAAACACCTACACATAGTTTTGTTACCGTAACATCTCATGCCATACGCTTTTTTGCACAACTTTGCTACCCATGTCTAAATGTGAGTATTCTCCTACCTGTGCTCCTAACGCCACCCAACCAAGACTAGTCAAACTTCAAATACTTCTGGCCGAGTACTTGCGTAGTGGCGTTCCCTATAAGTACTAGAGGCCCGTACGATTGAGGCTTACAAACAAAAACAAAACGACAGCACACACATCACGTAGAAGCCATGGTGAAGAAGCCTTCCTCCTTCCAAAAGTCCTTGGTCCCCTTACGGCGCCTCCTCCGGCGAACCCTCTCTGGCCGGCACCACCGCCGCTCAGCGACGGGAACGGCAATCAGTACTCCAGCCATACCACCAACGGAGAAGCTACAAGACCAAACTGTAGTGGTCGATGTAGAGGCGTGGCTCCTGAAGTCGCCGCTATCTACCTTCCCTTACTTCATGCTCGTCGCCGTCGAGGCCGGCAGCTACCTTCGCGGTCTCTTTCTGCTGCTTGTATACCCTCTCTTGTGCCTTGTCGGCCATGACATGCGTCTCAAGGCCATGGTCATGGTGTCCTTCTTTGGGCTGCCTGAGAAGGAGGTGGTCAGGATTTGCAGGGCAGTTCTGCCAAAGTTCTTCCTGGAAGAGATGGCCATGGAGGGGCTCGAAGCGGTGAGGAAGGCAAGGACGGTGGTAGCGGTGAGTGCTGCGTTTCCAAGGGTGATGGTAGAGGGGTTCTTGAAGGAGTACCTCGGCGTGGACGCTGTTATCGGAAGGGAGCTCATGGCGGTGGCCGGACGCCACGTCGGGGTTTTGAAGGACGAACTGCTGGACGTGGAGAGGGATGGAGTTCCGGCTGACATGATCAAGGGCAAGGTCGGTGGAGCTGTCGGGCTTGTTGGAGTGGGCAGCAGGATGCACCATCTATTCTCTCATTGTTTCAAGGTGAGTTTTAGTTTATTATTAGAAAGAAGTGGGAAATCTGCCCTTGGTTGCAGTAAGGAGATGAAGAAATTCTAAAAAGAACGATCAGTTTTTTTTTTCTGTGCAGGAGATCTGCATAATTTTTATATATAGAAATGATAAAAGGAGCAATTACAAGTTAGATTAAAATTCTTACGAGATGAAAGACATGATATATCTATTTTGTCGATAGGAAAGGTTATAACTTTGAGTTAGTAAATTTTTCATGATAGATTTGAAGACAGCCCCATGGTATTATTCACTCAGAAAAGAAGGTCACCCTTACGACCCGGCCCATGTGTGGTTCATTAGATCAATTTCTTCACGGTAGGTACGAAATTCCAAAAGAAAACTAAATTAGTTCACAACCGCCACATCCATATGAGCAAGTTAGCTAGATTAGATCAGCCATCTTGTTTGAATGATCGAACTAATTTCTCTAAAATGGAACGGAGAAAAGCATTAGATTGAGGCTCTATTAATTGCAATATCTAAATTTCTGTATATGAAATGTTTCATATTAGGACCATTTTAATTAGCTCAATTAAATATATCTCCATCTTGAAAGAACGAATTTATGAACTATATAGCACCGGCATATTACACCTATCAAGTAACTTAGCTATAGTTATCGGTGAAGTCAGCTATTATGCCTTGTATACGATTGTAGTACAGTACGTACATGCACGTAACTTCAATTAATTATGAACCAGTCACAACTCACAAGTATATATATGACACGTATAGACATTTGAAGAAAAATAAGATTCTAGTGCAAGTCGCCAATATTTGGACTTTGGAGATGACTTGTAGAAAGGAATGAGTAGGCAGTGTTTGGTTTGAATTTGAGGCATGGGATCATATTTCAGGCTCCAAACATGAGACATGCATACGCGCGCTGTTCTTAGTAGAAGTTTGGTGGCAACGAATACCTACCTGTCTATCGTGTAGGGTTAATGTTAGATAGGTTCTCAAGTAAAGTTACTAATTGCTGCTACACCTGGAATTTTTAATAATGAAATAAAGAATGCTGCTTGCTATATTTGCATGTCAAACTTTGGTGAAGCAGTTGAAGCCGAAAACTTTATTACCGCCCTTTACATACGTACAGCACGTGCAGTAACAGTAAAATCTTACTACAGGAAACCTACGCTGTGAGTGAAGCCGAGAAGATCGCATGGCAGCCATTGCCGAGGGAAAAGTACCCGAGGTCCTTGGTCTTCCACGACGGCCGCCTCGCCTTCATGCCGACTTTCTTCGCCGCGATTGCCATGTACACCTACCTTCCCTGGGCCATCTTCCTCGCCGTTTTCCGCAGCGTTGTATTCGGCCTCCTCCCATACCGCGTCTCCGTCCCGCTCGCCGCGCTCACGGGCATGCGCTCCCGGCTCATCGCCGCCCCGTCGCGGGACGCTAACAGGAAAAACCAGGTAGGTGGCCGCCTCTACGTCTGCAACCACCGCACGCTCCTGGACCCGATCACGATCGCCGCGGGGCTTAACAAGCCCGTGACAGCAGTCACGTACAGCGTGAGCCGGGTCTCGGAACTGATTGCGCCGATCCGCACGGCCCGGCTGACCCGAGACAGGGACGAGGACCGGCGGCGCATGGCGACGCTGCTGGCGCACGGCGACCTCGTCGTGTGCCCCGAGGGCACGACCTGCCGCGAGCCGTACCTGCTCCGGTTCAGCCCGTTGTTCGCCGAGCTCACCGGCGATGTGACACCCGTCGCGCTCGAGACGCGCGTCGACATGTTCTACGGCACGTCGACGAAGCCGGCGGCCAAGTGGCTGGACCCGTTCTATTTCATGATGAACTCCCGGCCGGAGTACCGTGTCGAGTTCTTGGAGCAGTTGGTCACCACGCCGCCCGACGGCAAGGATGGCGGCAACTGCCACAGCATCGAAGCGGCCAACCAGGTGCAGCGAGTGCTCGGCGAGGCGCTTGCGTTCGAGCTCACCGGGCTGACGAGAAAGGACAAGTACATGATGCTGGCTGGGAACGACGGGGTTGTCAAAGGTGAGGCAAAGAAATAGAAAAGAAGTCGTGTGTTGGGGGGTGTGTACTTTTCTGTGAGTTTAGTTCTTGATGTTTGTGTAATGTAAATCTTTATTGCCTTGACTTTTTTCGCAACTTCGCACATGGATTGTTTTGTTGTATATATGAAACATCCCGAAAAATATAATAAAATATAAATGAGTATTTTAAATTTGAATATGTTTATTTCTAAATTTTATTGGCATTATTCATTTTTATTGGAATTTCCTGGATATTTGTATTGAATGAAAATCAAACAAAAGAGAATAGAAAAAGGGAAATGATGAAAAAGGTAAAAGTAAAATTTAGAAAAAATTACCATGGAAACCCTAGGCATGCAGGTGGATGAATCCAGCTGCCAAATGAGATTTTTATGCACAGGAATATGGTTGAGTAAATAAGTGACATCTCTTTTGACTAAAAACAGTAAAATATAGAATTTAAATAACAATTTAGAAACTTATCTGGAGCTGTAAAAATTACCATAACATACTAAATGCATTTTTTACCTCTGGTAAAAATATTATTAATTAATAAAGTCATTTAGACCTTCTAAAAATTCAAAAACACAGGCTTTAAAAATCTGAAAATTATCATGTCAGACTTTTTATAAAATAATTACATAATATTTTGTCTTGAAATTTTTATAGAGACATTCTTAGTCCCAGCCAAACTCTTAAAAAAAGTTTTAAAAATAAATGATAAAGTTGCACCCTTAAATAAATCAAAGACCGAAATTAAAATTCTGGATGATGCATAGTGTCAGAATTTTTATAAATTAACCATAGGGTAATTTAGTCTCAACTTTTTACTGGAAGATAGAAATTACCAGGAGACATCAGTCAAAAAGTTTAGCAATTTTTCAACTTGAGATGATAGCCAAATCAATGCATGTACTGAACTGTCCGAGCTAAAACTTATCTCTTATCTCATCTTCCACCTCTGACGTGTGGGCCGGTCATTTGTCTTTGCGGCCGTGTCATTTGGAAGCAACGGGAAAGCCTCCCAGCCTCTGCCCGGTGGTCCCGGTCCCGTTCGTAAGCATGCTTTCTCATTTCCTTTTCTTCTCCTCTGCCGCAGCCGAGCCCTCTGCTCGTTCTCTTCCGAAGTCAGCCGAGTGCATCTGCACCGCCCACACAATCGGTTGCTGCCACGTTCAACCTCAGGTGCTCTATGCCATACCCGATTAGCCTCACGTCATTTCTTGCTGGCGAGAGACCCCGCGACACCTCGCAAAACCTAGCCACATCCATGATCTCGCGTTCAAATGTTGTAAGCTCGTCCACTGCCGGCTATAAATACCAGCTGAGCGTCACATTGAGGCCCCCATTTAGCCGTTCGTTGAACCAATGCATAGACCAGTCTCCCTCTTCTCCATTACCACAGCAAAGCGCGAAAGGGAAGAACACCGCAGATTGGGCTCTCGGTAAAAGTTTCTTTAATCCCTTTGGCTTAGAGCTTCACTACGACCTCCTGAACTCATCCATCCAGTTAATTTCAGTGATCATCACTCGTGGAGCGCCGCCACCGTGCGCGCCTTCTTCCCCACGGCCGGCCAACGGTGGCACGCTCCACAGCTCCTCTCCACTTCCAATAGCAGGTAAAATGGAACTTTATCAGCCCCTTAAAGCTCGAACTGGAACCGATCAACCCTAAGGACCTTTTGAACTCCGGTGCGGCTCACCGCCATTAGCGCCGCCACCCCCCTCTCGGTGGCGGGGTACTTCCCGCCATCACCGCCGGCAATAAAGCCCACCGACGTGTGCGCAATCGCACCCTGGTGCTCCCCGAGCTTTCTTCTGGTCGACTCCGTCGCCTAGCCTCGCCGGCAGGATGCCCTAGCTCACCCCCTGTTTTTCTCTCGCCGACATGCGAGCCCCGATCTCAGTGGCTATTAGGTCTTTCAAAGAAACCCCGCATAAATAAAAAATATGTGTTCTGTATAGGAAAGCGTATTCTGCATTTTCTTAAGATTTTCATAACCGAGAGCACATAAATATTTGTAGCTTTTAAATCACATGTCCAAATAAGATGAAACAAAGTTCTAAAATAATCTAAAATCAGGTTCTTCCATAATATGCAGAAATATTTTGAAAGATAGTATTGGGTGAATTTTAAATTCAAATTTGATTAAAAGACCAAAACATATGCTTTATATAAAAATTCTGCAAACAAACTTAGAATTGAATGAAACCAATTTTAATGTAATTATTATGCTCCCTGAAGTTGAAATTTATAAAAATATTTAAGTTTTATTTATGTTTGAACTACTTTCTATAAAAGATTTCAATCAATACACTAGAATTCAAATATGCATAACTTATATATAAAAGAAATCCAAAATAAGAAAAATTTGTTTCTAAATAATTGTATGGCAGTAGACTACCTGAATTTTCCAAGATAATTAAAAAAGATAAACTTGATTTGAGTTGTCTTGAAAAATATGAATTAACCCAAGTGCAAAATGTATATGTATACATAGAAAATCAAGTAGTTAGAATATAGATTAAATGAAATTGAATATTGGAAAACTTAGTTTTGTTGTAATCCTGACATCACAAGGATCCCAGATGTATAAAAATGAATAAGGTTTTTCATTGAAAATAGTAAATGTTTAGTAGTCGAAGTATTAATACTTGTATAGTCCGAAGAGTTATAACTTTCACAAACGAACTTCAAATGTGATGAAATAAAATTCTAAAACCTTGAAAAACAATACCCTTGCTGTTTATGTAAAAATATATTATGTAAGTGTAAATTTGAATAAAGACCTTGTTAGGCCCTAATGATCACTTATATGGAAAACGTATCGAATAGAAGAAAACTATCGCGGAATTAGTTTTAAAACAATTCTAGGGTCATCCCCTGTTTGTGCCTGAAAAACAGGTAGATAATCTTATAAGGTGCAGTCGCAAACTTATGTCGAAAACTAAACCTTATTGTGTCATCGTTATGATCACTTAAGCCTTTTCAGAAGCTTGTAAAGTATCTCGTCCAAATGAAAAGATTTATGAAAATATCATAGAAATACTCTATAAAGTGCATACTACCATATTCTGGAAAAATATTTTATTTATGGCTGGCTTTTCATCTAAAATCTGTTAGTGCAATAACCCTAAGTGATAATTGTTCACTAAACTTCTAATCTGATTCCGTATAATGAAAACCCTTAATACCATATAAGCTTTTTCAACAATGAATATAATGTCTCGTTCAAACCCGACAAATTATGAAATCAGCATAGGATTGATATTCAAAGTATAGACTACCCTGTTATGAAGAAATAATCTTGTTTCGTTATGCTTTTCATACAAATCCAAATAGCCAAATACCCTAAAGTGTTATGTTTTATGAACTTCATAATATGAATAAGCAACATGGCAATAATGAAGAAACCCATAGTTAATATATTTGTATCACCAGAACCTTCTTAAAAACCATAAATGAATCCAGTAACCTAGCTTAACAAATCTAACATATATGAAACCTCTTCTCAAGCAAAATCACTTAAGGAATTAAGTGCTATTCGCATAACCCATTTAACTTATGTTTTAATTCTATTAATCCAAATAATTTTAGCATCTATAATTCGAAGTTATAAATGCAAAAATTCATAATTTTAGCCTCTTGAATTCGTAAATCAAGAATAGATAATCTATCAAAGAAACCCTGTTTTGTTCATCATAAGTCATTAACTATATGAATGTGTAATTATCTAAATCATAAGATCTTCAAATCGTTCAGTCCAAACCCTAAAATATTCCTGTTTTCTGCAATGGATTTTTATTTGATTTTCTGTCTGTTTTCTTGTTGCCCTTATTGAAGTTTGTTATTTGCTATATTTTGGTTGATCGACGCGTAGAATCCGACGTTCCTTCCTCCGTCGTTGAATCTGTCAGCTGCATACTCGGCTTCGTCGAAAGCAATAAATAAGCAAGGTAAGCACCCCCTTTGACCATCTTGATCCCAGTATTTAATTTGCATTGTGTTTATTAAAATGTTTCATGCATGCGTTTACTTTTTGTAAATTCGCTATTTTGTTGTACTGGTAGTTATACCTGTTGTCTCATGAAAACTCCTTGATAAGTATGGACATGTGAACCTTGATAACCATCGATTGAGCTTAGACATTATTTAATGTTATCATGGGTATATACGATTTCATAATTATCCATGCTTAGCCATGCTTTAGAACCTTTGAAGTGGATGATCAGATCAAAATTTGTTTCTTGAGAAATTGAAAATGTTGGAAATAAAGCTGTTGGTACATATTTTGATTAAAAACCCAAAATAAAACTATGGTTTTGATGCGGGCGATTATTGGCAATAGCCGGATGTGCAGAGGGATTTGCACGTAGTGTAGGGTGGAGTTTCGCCCGTGTCAGATTAAGGACCGAACATAGTGTTGTATGATCGAAGACAATCCGTACAATCACAAGTGTTGGTATGGGACAACCTTAAAGCAATTAAGTTATCTAGTTTAACTTTGCACATTGGTAGGCTGAAGTAGTATGGGCTCTCCCTTCAAGGTTTGCTCGACGGGGTGTCCTCACCGATGTGTTGGGAACAACACTTACCAATATAACGGTGTACGCCATGTCTATGGGAAGTTCCAACATTTCTATGCTCTGAGTTCTTCCATCATAGCATGGGTTCAATGTCCCGGTGCTGGTGCAAAGTTAACTTAGATAATGTAAAGGTTTTCGTCATGAACATTCTGGCCACACGCCAAAGGTGCGTGAAACGTGCGGCAAAAAGAAAAGGTCATGACTTGTGAGTAAAATTGTACACATCTGCAGTGTGTAAATCTAATTGATTAGCCGTCCCCTCGGTCATGGGAAACTTGGTGAACTTGCACTAGTTAAATGTTTTAATATTTTCTAAAAATGGGTTATGGTTTGGAACCTATTTAGCAGCTGTTGCTTTTTGTGAAAGGGCCGACATTGTTGGATTCTATTTTTGGATTATTCGATGCTCACGAAGGGTTGTGAGTATTACTTATGCTTTACTTATTTCATATCAGTCAACTTGCTCTTACAAATTCTGTTTACAAATAACTTGATTTACAATATCAATTCTACTTTATGCAAATTAACTGTAGTAGCCTCCTTTGAAATGGCATGCCTATATTATAGGTTTTGCTAATGTCTTGTGGAGTACAAAAGTACTCACCCTCGCTTATATGTTGTTTTTAGGTGGATAAGTTAGCAAAGCTTCTAAGATCCCTTTTCGTCGCAAGTTGCGGGCTTTCCTTCGTATTGATCTTTCTAGAGATTATGCCTTGTCAGTTGCCTGCGGGTTGGATGGGCACACTACAAGACTTTGTTTATTTTGCTGCTATATGTTTTGAGTTGTAAGATTTTCTTTGTATAATAGCTTCCGCTTAATAATATGTTGTATGGTTGTGATCCCAATTGCTGAGTATGCGTACTAGCTATTGATCATGGGACTAGTACGAATGCACATTAAATTTCCATTTTTGCATTTATGTAAAAATAAGGGTCGTCACAGTTGGTATTAGAGCTATGCTGACTATAGGATAAACCCTAGATAGAATGGTCGTTAGTATTAGAGGAAAAAACAAATTTAAAATCTTATTTCCAAAAGTTACCATGTTTGCAAAATTTAGGCTTTGCTATTCTCTCCTCATTCTTAAGTTTTATCCTTACCACTACTTTCATTTTGATTTGTAAACAAATTCTTCTCTTTCCTTAAAGATAGTTCATCTTCGCTATTTACTTATGAAGACGTCTGAGATATGTCACTATCTTGCTTGCAAATGAAGACTACAAGGTCCACGCCAACAATCTCATGGGAGCCGACAACGCTTCTCTAATCTCGACAAAGCAGAAGAAAAACTTGAAGAACCTACTGCATGAAGAGATAGCATCACCCGATAGTAGATTACGGAAGATTAGAATATATTAGGATCCCCTTAAGATAAGAACCCTCACACATAGCATATTATTCCGCTCTAGTTATATAAAGCATTTTATCTGGTGTTTATAACCACTACTTGAAAACTGGTTTTTATTGTGTTAGTCAGGATTGATTTATGTGTGAGCTTAACCTTTAGGTTAAAGTTTCACAATAAGTTTTATCCTTATGTATAAATACGGAAAACTTAACCCATAGGATCAGTAGGCAAACATCAGATAGTTTGTCTCTTATCTATATAAAATTTCTAACAAACTTATCCTTTCTTTTTGTAGACTTCTCACCTGTGTATTCTTTTGATCACTAACTTTTCTCAAAAATCAGGCTCATCAATATTAGTAATATAGTCTCCGTTACTACTTCTAGAGCTTCTTGAGACCACATCCTCCATGAGTAAACCAAAGCCAAGACTTCAACACATTAGTAACTACCAACTTACTTAAGTCACTTTAGGCTAGCTGAAACCTAATTTTTCTCAATAATAATTCTTGACCATGCCTCAAAATTCACCTCATTACCCTGTCTAGATTATATACCCTGAAAATGAACTAGAACTCAAGAAATTCTATAGTTCTGAATGGAAACCTTAGAATGGTCGTCAAAATGGAAACTAGAAAAATTGAAAGTCTTGTTTTCTAAATAGAAATATAAAAAGAGTAACAATAGTTGTACATATACTCATTTTCCATCTATAGGATTTAGTGTCCCTATCTGTAGATACTTTTCTCTTATTGGATATTTCATATACCCATTTCCTCCTTGTAAAACTCTTTCTAGAAGGATTTCTCTCCATCTTTTTGCTTAATAAAAGACACCAACAAAACTTTTTGAAAATAGTTCCGATAGTAAGTCAACAACGTTGTGACGTCTACATCAACAACTTCGAGAAGATGGAGGTAGCAAAGTATCACAACCTTCGACTTCATGGAAGTTTTGGAGTACTGACATTAGCAAGTGGTGCAAACGTTAAAAGAAACACGTTGCCGAACAGCCTGCTATAAAAGATAGTACTATCCAAATTGCACGTTATTCTAGTTATAGTAAACCTCTTGTGCAGAAATACATATGGTTAGGATAGTAGAAGAAAAACATTAGATACCCCTCCCACATACTAAGTTGAACATATATAAATTTACTGTGTTACTGCAATTTTGTTGTGAAACTTCTGTGTTGCTTTCTGGTTACTCTCATAAATATTAAACCATTAGGTTGAAATTTACGATGTGCCAACCCTTATTTAATAAGAAAATTTAATTAAGAAAATTTTAACGAACGAAAAGTTGCCTTATGAACTAATAACCAACCTTGAAACAATGTTTATGAACGAAACGTTGTCTTGTAATCCAACATAATTCCATCTAAATAACTTTGTCCTAATAATCATTGTTGCAGGATGCCTGTGACAAGATCCCTCGGCAAAATCTTGGGAAGTGAAACCATCCTAAGCTTTCAGCCATCAAATGATAATCTTACCTTAGTCCAACCAAATGTCCAACATTTAGCGTAGAATAATTCCAACCTTGGCGTAATTCTCGCCAGAAGAGGAAATGGTTCAGATCAGAAACCTACTCCTACATCTTACTCAATACCTAAACGATGTTCTTTGAAGTGTTGTCAACCCAACCAATCTGAAGATCATGCTTGTATTCGCTGTAGAGAAATAGGACATACTGCTGATGAACATGCAATCAATTGTTCTAGCTGTGAAGGAAATCATTCTGCTGGAACATGTCCCATGAGCAATATCACTTGTTACCTTTGTGAAGGTCAAGATCATTGCCCAGCTCAATGTCCCCTAGATCCAATAGTTGCCAATACAATTCAGCATCAGCGAGAGAAATTCCGAGCCTTAGTTGCTCAAGATTTGGCAATCAAAAGAGAAAAACTAGTTACACAGAAAATATTGCCTAAGGAGTTAAAAAAACAACATATTGACCTTGACCGCCTTCATCCAAGAAGTAGTAAATGGCCATCGCCATCAGCATGTTTCTTGTTTGAAGAAGGTCATTGGGCCAGGGAATGTCCTAAGAAACAACAAGTTGAGATTCATAAAGAAGATAATATCAGGCATACCGTTGTACCGAACAAAACGCCTCGAGAGAAGCACGAGTGCTTTAACTGTCACAAAAAGGGTCATCTTGCTAAGCGATGCCCACAAGAAGAACAAATATTTCCTGCAACTATAGTCATGCCAGGGGTGACATCAGTCAAGATTATAACTCCAAGAGTAGGAGGAACAAAATCTGAAACTGTTTGCCCGAAGAATCAGATAAAGAAGAGGTGCTTGAACAAAGACACTTGTCCCAAGAAGAATTCCGCTCAACTCCATTCCCAATCTCAATTGCCATCTATTCATCCCTCCAACAATACCAATGAACAACCATCTGGTGCTCAAAACCAAGCAATCAATGTTACTTGCTTTTGCTGTCGTGAACGTGGGCATTATGCCAACAAGTGCCCAAAGAAGAAGAGAGATCAACCTCGTTCTCAACCCCATGAAGCCAAACAACAACTGCAAGGAAAACCTCAAGGCCAGCAAGCCCCTATCTCTGCATTTACTCCAACTCAAGACGTCAATCATGGCATACCTGACGCAATGCCAGGTACATCTCTTGTAAATACAGTTTCTACCAGAACATAGATTAATTTGAAATCATCTTGTCTCTTTAGATCTACTTAAAGTCAACCAAAGGTCCATATAGAATCTGTTCTTAAAGTAATATTTTGATAAGCGGAATGTTGCCTTATAAATCTAACTGAACTCTCATCAAAATATATCTTATCTTAATCCATTCAAATGATCGGTAAGATGTCAAAGTATCAAACTTTCAATTTTCATCTTTAACCATTGCCCGATAAATCCTCCATCTATTTTGTAACATCAGCAAATAACCTATCTATTGTTTCGATTAAGACGGACAACATCGCCTATGTCAACCGAGAAGAACCTCAACACTTCGCCCACATCTGGCCAAGAAAAGTTCTTCATCTCGTCAAGGATGACATCAGTGATTTCCAAGTTATATCAAGGGCCTAGGAAACATCAAGTACCTTGAACAACCCCTGCCTCGATGTCAGGCTCTGGATGTAAACATCTTCCTTATGTAATTACACCCAACGTTTAATGTAATATTGAGTACGTCATTTATGTAGTCAATTCCCGCAATCAACTCTTTTGACTCTGTGCATTATATTCCTTCATAATTGCCAAACACAAAAAAAACTATGTTTACCAAGATGACCAAACAAATTAAATCACCAGGATCATTTTATAATCCTCCTAACTCAACGCAAATTCTTGAATTATTTTTACCTTGTTCTCAATCTAAAGACAACTTTGAATGACATTTAATCTCAATTATTCTCATCAACTAGGGTTGACTATACAGATCAAACCGTTGGATTCACATATCATTTCTTGATGATAATATTCGGTTCTTCCCAAATGAATCTAATGACAGTGTATTATTTCTTTCACCTCAAATATTCTAAACATATGAAATGCTATTCTCTAAATTTGATTATCCCTATTAACATTCCTAGTTATTCAATCAAAAGAGATATATAGTAATATCCTCAGCTGCTTACACAAAACTCGCATAGAAGTCTTCTCTATTCTTAGCACATCGGCTCGGGATCACAAGACGAAGTTCCAACGAAGCAACTACACTGAAGATAAGAAGACAAGGAAACAACAAGACCACTTCTGAGGAAGAATTTCTTAAACCCATTTAGTCCTTACAAATCTCGAGGACGAGATTTTTGTAAGGGGGGTAGATTTGTAACATCCCAAAAAATGCAATAAAATATAAATGAGTATTTTAAATTGGAATATGTTTATTTCTAAATTTTATTGGCATTATTCATTTTTATTGGAATTTCCTGGATATTTGTATTGAATGAAAATCAAACAAAAGAGAATAGAAAAAGGGAAATGATGAAAAAGGTAAAAGTAAAATTTAGAACAAATTACCATGGAAGCCCTAGGCATGCAGGTGGATGAATCCAGCTGCCAAATGAGATTTGTATGCACAGGAATATGGTTGAGTAAAAAAGTGACATCTCTTTTGACTAAAAACAGTAAAAGATAGAATTTAAATAAAACTTTAGAAACTTATCTGGAGCTGTAAAAATTACCAAAACATCCTCAATGCATTTTTTTCCTTTGGTAAAAATATTAGAAATTAATAAAGTAATTAGACCTTCTAAAAATTAAAAAACAGAGGCTTTAAAAATCTGAAAATTATCATGTTAGAATTTTTATAAAATAATTACACAATATGTTAACTTGAAATTTTATAGAGACATTCTTAGTCCAAACCAAACTCTTAAAAAAGTTTAAAAATAAATGATAAAGTCGGAATACTTAAATAAATCAAAGATCGAAATGAAAATTCTGGATGATGCACAGTGTCAGAATTTTTATAAATTAACCATAGGGTATTTTAGTCTCAAATTTTTCCTGGAAGATAGAAATTACTAGAAGAATTCAATCAAAAAGTTTTGAAATTTTTCAACTTGAGTTGATAGCCAAATCAATGCGTGTACTGAACTGTCCAAGCTGAAACTTATCTCTTATCTCATCTTCCACCTCTTACGTGTGGGCCCGGTCGCTTAGCTGCAGCCGTTCGCTGGAAGCAATGGGAAAGCCTCCCGGCCTTTCCCCGGTGGTCTCGGTCCCACTCGTCAGCCTGCTTTCCCGTTTCCTTTTCTTCTCCTCTCCCGCAGCCGAGCCCTCTGCTCGTTCTCTTCCTAAGTCAGCTGAGTGCATCGCACCTCTGTGCATCTGCGCCGCCCACGCAATCGGTCGCTGCCACGTTCAACCTCGAGAGCTCTACGCCATTCAAATGCTGTAAGCTCATCCACTTCTGGCTATAAATACCAGCTGAGCGTCGCAATGAGGCCCCCATTTAGCCGTTCGTTGAACCAAGCGCATAGGCTAGTCTCCCTCTTCTCCATTACCGCAGCAAAGCGCGAAAGGGAAGAACACCGCGGATTGGGCTCTCGGTAAAAGTTTCTTCAATCCCTTTGGCTTAGAGCTTCACTGCGGCCTCCTGAACTCATCCATCCAGTTAATTTCAGTGATCATCACCCGTGGAGCACTGCCACCGTGCGCGCCTTCTTCCCCACGGCCGACCAATGGTGGCACGCCTCCATAGCTCCTCTCCACTTCCAACAGCAGGTAAAATGGAACTTTATCAGCCCCTTAAAGCTCGAACTTGAACCGATCAACCCTAAGGACCTTTTGAACTCCAGTGCAGCTCACCGCCAATAGCGCCGCCACCCCCCTCTCGGTGACGGGGTACTTCCCGCCATCACCGCCGACAATAAAGCCCACTGACGTGTGCGCAATCTCACCCTGGTGCTCCTCGAGCTTTCTTCTGGTCGGCTCCGTCACCGTAGCCTCGCCGGCAGGATGCCCTAGCTCACCCCCTATTTTTCTCTCGCCGACATGCGGGCCCCGATGTCAGTGGCTGTTAGCTCTTTCAAAGAAATCCTGCATAAATAAAAAATACGTGTTCTGTATAGGAAAGCGTATTCTGCATTTTCTTAGGATTTTCATACCCGAGAGCACATAAATATTTGTAACTTTTAAATCGCATGTCCAAATAAGATGAAACAAAGTTCTAAAATCATCTAAAATCAATTTCTTCCATTATATGCAGAAATATTTTAAAAGATAGTACTGGGTAAATTTGAAATTCAAATTTGAATAAAAGACCAAAAGATATGCTTTATATAAAAATTCTGCAAACAAACTTACAATTGAATGAAACTAATTTTAATGGAATTCTTATCCTTTCGGAAGTTCAAATAAGTAAAAATATTTAAGTTTCATTTAAGTTTGAACTACAATCTATTAAAGATTTCATTCAATAGACTAGAAATTGAAATATGCGTAACTTATATATAAAAGAAATCCAAAATAAGAAAAATTTGTTTCTAAATAATTGTATGGTAGTAGACTACCAGAATTTGCCAAGATAACTAAAAGATAAACTTGATTTGAGTTGTCTTGAAAAATATGAATTAACCCAAGTGCAAAATGTATATGTATACATAGAAAATCAAGTAGTTAGAAAATAGATTAAATGAACTTGAATATTGGAAAACTTAGTTTTGTTGTACTCTTGACATCACAAGGATCCCAGATGTATAAAAATATTTAAGGTTTACCATAGAAAACAGTAAATGTTTAGTAGTCGAAGTATTAATACTTGTATAGTCCGAAGAGTTATAACTTTCACAAACGAACTTCAAATGTGATGAAATCAAATTCTAAAACCTTGAAAAACAATACCCTTGCTGTTCATGTAAAAATATATTATGTAAGTGTAAATTTGAATAAAGTCCTTGTTAGGCCCTAATGATCACTTATATGGAAAACGTATCGAATAGAAGGCAAATATCACGGAATTAGTTTTAAAACAATTCTAGGGTCATCCCCTATTTGTGCCAGAAAAATTAGTATATAATCTTATAAGGTGCAGTCGCAAACTTATGTCGAAAAATGAACCTTATTGTGTCGTCGTTATGATCACTTGAGCCTTTTCAGAAGCTTGTAAAGTATCTCGTCCAAATGAAAAGATTTATGAAAATAGCATAGAAATACTCTATAAAGTGCATACTACCATATTTAGGAAAAATATTTTATTTCTGACTTGCTTTTCATCTGAAATCTGTTAGTGCAATAACCCTAAGTGATAATTCTTCACTACACTTCTAATCTGATTTCGTATAATGAAAACCCTTAATACCATATAAGCTTTTTCAACAATGAATATAATGTCTCGTCCAAACCCAAAAATTTATGAAATCAGCTTAGGATTGATATTCAAAGTATAGACTACCTTGTTATGAAGAAATAATCTTGTTTCGTTATGCTTTTCATACAAATCCAATTTGCCAAATACCCTAAAGTGTTATGTTTTACGAACTTCATAATATAAATAAGCAACATGGCAAAAATGAAGAAACCCATAGTTAATATATTTGTATCACCAGAACCTTCTTAAAAACCATAAATGAATCCAGTAACCTAACTTAAAAAATCTAACTTATATGAAACCTCTTCTCATGCAAAATCACTTATGGAATTAAGTGCTATTCGCATAACCCATTTAACTTATGTTTTAATTCCATTAATCCAAATAAATTCAGCATCTATAATTTGAAGTTATAAATGGAAGAATTCATAATTTTAGCCTCTTGTATTCGTAAATCAAGAATAGATAATCTATCAAAGAAACCCTGTTTTGTTCATCATATGTCATTAACTATATGAATGTGTAATTATTTAAATCATAAGATCTTCAAATCGTTCAGTCCAAACCCTAAAATATTCCTGTTTTCTGCAATGAATCTTTATTTGATTTTCTGTTTGTTTTCTTTTAGCGCTTATTGAAGTTTGTTATTTGCTATATTTTCATTGATCGATGTGTAGAATCCGTCGTTCCTTCCTCCGTCGTTGACTCCGTCAGCTGCTTCCTCGGCTTCGTCGAAAGCAATAAATAAGCAAGGTAAGCACCCCCTTTGACCATCTTGATCCCAGTATTTAATTTGCATTGTGTTTATTAAAATGTTTCATGCATGCGTTTACTTTCTGTAAATTCGCTATTTTATTGTACTGGTAGTTATACCTGTTGTCTCATGAAACCTCCTTTATAAGTATGGGCATGTGAACCTTGATAACCATAGATTGAGCTTAGACATTATTTAATGTTATCATGGGTATATATGATTTCATAATTATCCATGCTTAGCCATGCTTTAGAACCTTTGAAGTGGATGATCAGATCAAAATTTGTTTCTTGAGAAATGGAAAATGTTGGAAATGAAGTTGTTGGTTATGGATATTTTGATTAAAAACACAAAATAAAACTATGGTTTTGATGTGAGCGATTATTGGCAATAGCCAGATGTGAAGAGGGATTTGCACGTAATTTAGGGTGGAGTATCGCCCGTGTCGGATTAAGGACCGAACATAGTGTTGTATGATCCAAGACAATCCGTACAACCACAAGTGTTGGTATGGGACAACCTTAAACCAATTAAGTTATCTAGTTTAACTTTGCATATTGGTAGGCTGAAGTAGTACGGGCTCTCCCTTCAAGGTTTGCTCGATGGGGTGCCCTACCGAGGTGCTGGGAACAACACTTACCAATTAATATAACGGTGTACGCCATGTCTATCGGAAGTTCCAACATTTCTATGCTCTGAGTTCTTCCATCATAGCATGGGTTCAACGTCCAGGTGCTGGTGCAAAGTTAACTTAGATAATGTAAAGGTTTTCGTCATGAACATTCTGGCCACACGCCAAAGGTGCGTGAAACATGCGGCAAAAAGAAAAGGTCATGACTTGTGAGTAAAGTTGTACACCTCTGGAGAGTGTAAATCTAATCGATTAGCCGTCCCCTCGGTCATGGGAAACTTGGTGAACTTGTACTAGTTAAATGTTTTGATATTTTCTAAAAATGGTTTATGGTTTAGAACCTGTTTAGCAGCTGTTGCTTTTTGTCAAAGGGCCGACATTGTTGGATTCCATTTCTGGATTATTCGATGCTCACGAAGGGTTGTGAGTATTACTTATGCTTTACTTATTTCATATCAGTCAACTTGCTCTTACAAATTCTGTTTACAAATAACTTGATTTACAATATCAATTCTACTTTATGCAAATTAACTGTAGTAGCCTCCTTTGAAATGGCCTGCATATATTATAGGTTTTGCTAATGTCTTGCGGAGTACAAAAGTACTCACCCTTGCTTATATGTTTCTTTTTAGGTGGATAAGTTTGCGAAGCTTTGAAGATCCCTTTTCGTCGCAGGTTGCGGGCTTTCCTTCGTTGTGATCTTTCTAGGGATTATGCCTTGTCAGTTGCCTGCGGGTTGGATGGGCACACTACAAGACTTTGTTTATTTTGCTGCTATATGCTTTGAGTTGTAAGATTTTCTTTGTATAATAGCTTCCGCTTAACAACATGTTTTATGTTTGTGGTCCCAATTGTTGTGTATGTGCGTACTAGCTACTGATCAAAGAACTAGTACGAAATGCACATTAGATTTCCATTTTTGCATTTATGTAAAAATGGGTGTCGTCACAATATACATACATACTTGTTTTAATCTGCTTGTCTGTGAAAATTCCTGTAAATGTTGAAAAATAATAAAAGAAGATTTTACATCCCGTTTTTCTTGTTAGGTTTTACTATCACTACTACAAAACACCCCTTTTTTGCCGGTGTATCACTACCGGTTCGGCTAGAACCAGCGTTCATAAGCTAGATCGGCACAAATCACTACTACAGAAAGGCTTATATTAGATGTCTCATCACAGACAGTTCCTCAAAACCGTCTGTGACGATGAACATCACTGACGGTTCTATATTGCAACTGTTAGTGACATTATCACTGCTCGACCGAAGAAAAACTAGCAGTGATAGTAACTTATCACTGCTGGTCCTAGAACAACTGGCAGTGATACTGTCGGTTCCTCTTAAGAACAGACAGTGATAAGTTATTGTCACTGTCGGTTCGTAAGAAGAACCGGTAGTGATAATGGAGAAAGTATCACTGCCGGTTTGAAATCCAAACCGGCAGTGATAATAGTATCACTGTCGGATCGGAATCCAAACTGGTAGTGATAATATTTTTGAAAAATCATAACTTTTTCATATGGAGTCGGATGGAGACAAAATTTATATGAATTGTAGCTTTCGATGAGATCTACAACTTTCTAGTTGACAACTTTTTTATTTGAGGTCATTAAATGTCCAAATAATCATTGAAACTTTTGGATACAAAGGGATAAAAGAAAAATATATCTTATAGTAGTTGAGAAGTGTATGGGTGGTGAGATGGTAAGGGGGGAGATCACACGAGCAGCAGGTCACAGGTTCGAATCCTAGCAACTGTGCACGCGTATTTCACGTGAAAATCACGTGACTTGTGACTTTTCGAATGTGAACCAGCAGTAATGCTAGTTTGGAACCGGCAGTGATCACGATTTCTGTAGTAGTGTGTATTTTATAAGCTATTACCTCAAGTTTTATTAACTCTGTAAGTTGATTTCTCTAGCTTTGGAAGGTGCACAGGTCCAATTCTTTTTTGATCCAATAATTCAAAAATGTAACTCCACACTTAAGAAACACTACTACGAAAAAGGCCATTATAGATAGTTGAAAAACATATCACATACGATTTTCTGAACCGTCTATAAGTAGCCGTAAATAATAATACGGCACATCACAGACAGTTTTTGAACCGTCTGTGAGACACTCTAACATCCCAATTTTTGTCTTATAATGATAATTGGGAATTTTTGGAATTTTCTAGAATTTATCTGGAATTTTGATAATACTTTTGAATTGAGCTTTTTTCAAGTAATATCTAAAAATGTGTAAAGTTTAAATAAAATTTTGTCAAAAATATTTTATTTAGGTTCTAAATCTCACAAAGTATTTTTCAGATGTTTTCTCGAATTTTTCTGATATTTTTGCTATTTATTTTGATTTAATTCAATTTTGTAAATTATTTTTATTGGAAAACTCTTGAAAAATTAGTTTTCTGATTCTGGCCGTATCCTTTTCCTCAGCCCATTCCTGTCCTGTCGACTCGGCCCAAGCTTTGGCCTACCTGCGGACCGGTCCGTCTCGTCGCTGCAGCCCTTCACCGGCCAAGCACCTTGGACGGGCCCGCAACCGCTTCGCCTAGCCCACCTTCGCCTAAACCCTAGAGCCACTAAAGACTCCACTGCATCTTTTTCCCCATCTTGTGTTGCTCGAGGAGCCACCGCCATCGAGAAAAAGCTCCCCAAAGCAGCCTAGGTCACCGTCGCCTCTTCTTCCGAGATCTCGCCCCTAGTCGCTTCTCTGAAATCGTTGAGGTCATCGCCGAGATCCCTGCGTTGCCCTCTCTCGGTTGCACCGAATCAAGTCATCGATTTCCCACCGAAGCGTCGTCGCCAGGTTCTCTTCCCAGCTGCTGGTAGCATATCATCGCCGACCGTTGTCGCCAAACCCTAGCCGACTGTTCTTTCATGGTATCCGCGTGGCTGCCACATGTTGGTCACGTCGGCACTGGGGCCACCATGTTGCTAACTTAACTGCTTGCGTGTGCACCAAGCTTTCATGCCATGTCAACAACCACTTCAGCCGTGGAGCCCATTTGTCAACCGGTCGGAGGAGTCATGGACTCGGTCCACCATGGACCGCATGGGTTTGGTGGACCTAGTTCATGGACCCCGGGCCCACATGTTAGCCTCTGGATGACTTTTTGATTTATTTTAATTCGGGAGAAATTGGTTGCTGACGTCAGCATGATGTCATAAATTGATTTCTTAGTATGAAAATAAATCGGGAAATTTGGATTTATTCTTTTTATGAGTTTTTCTTTTATTTGAATCTTTTGGGAGCATGTTCTTCTTCATACGTCCTCTGATTGAGGAGATTTAAGTTTCTAAAAATTTGTAAAATCAAGATCTATTTAATGGTGAATTTTATTTTATTTTTGGAGTTTGTTTACTCTCTAGTTTGTATTTATTGGTGTTTTCTCTCTTGATTCGAGTAGACGTCGAAATGCCAAGATCGTTCGAGGGTGAAGCATTGACTCATGATCAAGGTCCAAATCAAGAACAGGAGCTATTCCAAGATAAGTTATACTTTGATCATGTTGAACCTAGTTTTGCAAATGCTATATTATTTTAAATTAGTGCATGTTATTTTATGCTTAGAATTGTTTTCAATTAATTTAGGAGACTAGCTATTCAACCCAATTGGATTATACCTACCTTATCATTTTTTATGCCATGATTATTTATCACCCTAGGATGGATTATTATTATTTGGATGCTAATAGATGCCAACGTGAGTTGGTTAGATCATGGTTAGTGTGCTTATCCATGCAACCAGTTATTGTATCATTTTGAAATTTCAAATTCAATTTGATTAATGGAATATGGAACATGTGTTATGAAAGGGTGTGTCATGTATTGTCACATAATGATGTTGATGTTGTTGATGGTATGTATTGCACGATAATCAATTGGGGTGGTAAATGTTTTAGATTGGGGCAAGTGGCAAGGGGCTATGTGCCATAGTGGGTCTGTGTGACATTTGGGTTGATGTGGAAGTATTGCCTCGATCAGTTAAGGACTTAACCTTGCAAGCCATTGAACTGGGCTAATCATGCAACCACATGCCTGTTACCAAGTCTTGACATATGATGCCTTAGATGGAAGACCAAACTGTATGTGCGGTCAGAGGAGGGTGTGTGTGCAGTGGCCACACATCTTGAACAAGGATTGTTCTTAGTCCATCAATAAGTTCATCCTATTCTTCTCTATACGAGGGAAGGAAAAGTGAATCATGCTTATCGAGAGGGTCTATTTTTGGATAGAGTTTCTCAAAGGTTTTGTTATAATCTTCTTAGCCACACGCCGATAGGTACTTATCATTGCATGGTAGTATAAGCTTGATCATATCATGTGGGTAAAGTGTATAACCTCAGCAGAGTGTAAATCTATTCAGATAGTCGTGTCACCGGTCTCAAAAATTTCAGTCAAGGGTTAGATTTTATAAAATAAAACTTGGCAAGGGAGGCTGTGCCAAGTTTACTATTAAGAAATGCCTGAAAGTTATTTATCATTGTTATTTGATTTACTATCATTTCAATCTACTTTCTATATTCTGTTGTAAATGCTGCTTTACTGCAAAATCATCAGACTTTTTGGAATTTTTAGAATTTATTTGGAATTTTTATAATACTTTTGAATTAAGCCTTTTCCAAATAAGATCTAAAAGTGCATAAAGTTTAAATAAAATTTTGTCAAAAATATTTCATTTTCGTTCTAAATGTCTCAAAGTATTTTTCAGTTTTTTTTTTCGAATTTCTATGATATGTTTCTGTTTATTTTGATTTAATTCAATTAAGGGAATTGTTTTTTGAAAATCTATTGGAAAATTAGTTTTGCAAATGCTGCTTTACTGTAAAATAACTATATCAACCATTCATTTGGAATAAGCCTTGCGTATAGTGTAACATCCCAAAATGTAATAAAAATAAAATATAAATGTTTGAATTGATTTCTGGGTTTCATTTGAGTTTGTATATCTTTTTGGAATTTCTGGATTTTTTTTCTGAATTTATGAAATGCATTTCAAATGACCCAAATAAGGTTTATAAATCTTGAAACTCAAAAATTTCCAATTTCCACAAACTCTGGAAATAATTTATTTGAATCTTAAATGCTTCCTTTGTTTCCCCTCAAAAGTTTCATAAAATCTTGCGCCATATATCATTTAACAAAACTCAAAATCAGCAAATTGGATTTTGTATCAGAGGCAGTGTCAGATTTTTTTTACAAAAATAATTATGCATGATCTTGATCTAAAAAATTTACAGTATCATTCTTAGCATCTTAGAATCATTCAATAAAATTTTTTAAATATTTTGATCTAATTTATTGCCTTTAGAAAATCAGAAACATAAAAGACTTAAAAGACCTAATGAAATTGTCAGAATTTTATAAAATTTCTTGTGCCTAATCATAATCTAACATTTATATGCATGTATCAGTACCTCTCCAGGATGCTCCTCAAAAAGTTTTAAATTTTTTTAGTGTGGTTTGGATGCTCAAATAAATTAAAAACTGAATGGTTGTCAGCACTCAGCAATTTGGTTTCTTATTCTCTTCTTCATCTCTCTGTCGTGTGGGCCATTCTTGGGCCCGCTGGCAGCCGTAGCAAGCCCTTGGCCTCATCTGCCAGCGCCTGCTCTCTCTCCCTCTTCTTCCTTGCCGCTGCCCGAGCCATTGCCAAATCACTGCCGCGTCAATGATTTTGCCGGTGTTTCCAAACCGTGGCAGCACTTAGGCAGGCCACGGCAGCTAGCCTTCCTGTGCCATGCCAAAAAAGATGGCGCCCCCTCTGCCCAATCCTTGCCGTGGCAGCCTTTTCCCTGCCGAAAGCTTGCCACGGCAGCCCAATCTCGCCGTGGAAGCCAAAACTAGAGCTTTCTCTCGGTGTGGCAGCTCTCCAGCGCCGAGCCAAGGCTTTGCCGCCCATCTCCGCCAATCCCTTGCCACGACAAGGCCGGCAACTCACCCGTCCAGCCATGACACAGTCACGTAATAGAGAAACTTGCACCACCGACCGATCGCCGCCCTCGCGCCGTGCATGCCAAGCCAGTCTCCCCCTATGGAGCCCATCACCTCTGTCAACTCCTTGCTCAGGGCATGTGCTCACGCCAGTCCACTGAGTTCCGATGCGCCAAAGCCCATTCCGCATTGCCGCCAGTCGTCAACCCTCGAGTCTTGTCGCTGAACCTCGCCTCGTTGCTATTTAAGCCATTGAGCCCTGCAATGTCCCTTGCTTGTGCTCAAGTACCTTTTCCCCTAACCTGAGCACTAGCCCTTGCACCACTGTCTTCTCCACTGCCGGTGAGTATCAATTTGCGGGCAATTCCCGATTTAGGTTCCACAGCAAACCACTTTTTTCGATTATGCATTTGCAGAATCCTCCTAGTCCCCTGAGCTCACCTCTGTCTTGTTTTCAGTCGAGCTCGCCCGAAGCTTCACCATGCTGCCTTTCTTCTTCGTCAACCCCGGCCATTGGTGGCAAGCTTCCTCTGCCAACCTTCTTCGAAGGAAAGTGCTAAAATGGGTCTCTTGTGATACCTTGATGCTTATTCCGCATTTTGCTAAGCCTGAGTTCACCGGCATTCCTCTCGCAGCCAACCGAGCTCACCTCCGCTGCTCGAACTCGTCGTCGGCCATCTTGCACAATTGTTGACCTCCTTTGATGCTTCTCCTGTGATAGTTGTCCTCCCCTAGACCTAGCCGCGCCGATTGCCGAGCTCGATCACCGGCCGATCGCCACCGGTGAGCTCCCCTTAGCCCCTCTGTTTTCCTCTCACTGAGCCACGGGCCCCGCTCGTCAGTGCCACTCCCTCACTCGAGTCCCTGCCCAGCCAACCCCACCTGCTTGTGTTTCATTTGAACCGAATACTAAAGCATTTATCTATGACATGTGGGCCACAAGTGGTAGTGACCGGTTTTATCCAATAAATGCCAGGGAAATCCAAAAGAAATGGAAAAGATGTCTCCCGTACTTTGATAGCGTATTTCCCATTTTTCTAGCCTTTTTCCAAACCGATAGGATTCAAACTAAAATATCTTCTGCATTTTTGATCCAAATATAGTCAAACAAGTTTCTAAATTTGTCTAAAATAATGATATTTTTGAATATCCAAACAATATTTAAATTCTGACCTTTGTTTTGAATTTTGAATTTAAAATTTGAATGGAACCTAGGATATGTGCTATTACAAACTTTTGCAACCTAACTCAAATTTTGATGAAACAAATTTTTGAAGACTCCAGATACCATAAGGGCTTCATTTCTACAAAACTATTTGATTTTGAACCTAATCTAATCTAAACCTTAATTAGGGTTAGCATTCAATGTATGCATGCAATATTCAAAATTTAATAACTTTTGCAACAAACTCAAAAATTTGTAAAACTAGTGCCTGAAACTCACAAAAATCATGATCTGGTGTGATGAGAACATCAACCCGAAGGATACGACCGTTGCCACTACTTCCTCTCCTACTACGATATCTTCATCGCAGAAGGGCCTTAATCTAGAAGCTCAGCCTTTCAAGCTCACGACAAAGAACTAGAGCCTCAAGCACACACGCCAAGGACAGCCCACGCGCCAAGGAAGACTCGTATGGAAACCCAAGATGCCAAAACACCCGGTTCGGCCATCCAGCAGCACGCCAAATTCAAATGGGCGTAACTCGGGCTCCCAGACTCTGTTTTCGGTGTGTGACCACCCGTTGGAAAGCTTAGGAGATAAGCTTTCCAAAAGATCCAGCCTCACCTTCCAATTCACTCCAGATAGACAGGAAAACGCAGAACAATATCATAGGTCAAATCTATAATGTGCTGCGTCACCGTAATTTTGGGCCCATGGCCTATGTATGGTAAGGGTTGCGTGGTGGCTTACCCTATTTTGGATGCCCCAAGTCTGGTGTCTACCCTATATAATGCCCCTGTCGTCATACTTTGGGGTTTAGATTTTGTTGTGTTTTGGTAGACCCCGTGTGCGTCCCTCCTCAATCTTGTGTGTGTCGACTAGACCACCCGAGTTGAGAAACAGAACCTCACCCTTGTTCCTTTGAGATTATTGGATTGAAATTGCTATCACCTTGTTCTTGCATGTTCTTGGTTGCAGCAGGTACAAGGAATCGATCGGGTCTTTGATTCGGTTGATCGCCTCGTGTGGTGACGTTGCGATTGTTTGGTTGCTGATCTTGTGGTTAATAGCCGATCCATCTACTCTGTACTACACCAAATCATCGTATCGTTCTCATCAGAAGATCAGGATAACCTCAGTGCACATCATGGTGTCTTTGTAAAAATGTGTAAAAACAAAAGTGATTTGCACCTATTGTTCAATAAGTAAATTTGTTGTCCCAAATGAACATTTAAATAAAATATTTACTTACCTCGACAACAGAAAGCTATACGAGGAGAGTCCAGTTTACTGAGATGTTGTTCTTTGACCTGAGGGGAAGGCCTCTGAATTGAAATAAACTTTAAAAATTATGAATTCACAAAGAAAATTTCAGTATATGACCAGAGCTCTCTATTTCTAAATTTTCATTTGGAGTTGATGTTATTTGATTTCTTTTGTCTCTTATTGTTGCTACGCATCGAACTGTGTATAGACACCGACGTCCCCGACACTGCTACCATCGACTCCGACTTCATCACTGAACCCAACGAGCAAGGCAAGCACCTCCTTTGATCATGTTGATCCCAATATTTCAATTAATTTATATTGTCTTGTCAAATCTTAGAAGTGTTTTTGAGAATTTTTTTGGAATTTTTCATAATTTACTTGCTATTTATTTCAGCCTTATCGATTTTCTGGGATTTATCAAAAAGGAAAAAAAAATTTAAATCTCAAAATTCCGTATGGGCCGCATCCCACTCCACAACCCACTTCCTCTCCGTGTTGTGCCCTAGCCCGGCCTGCTTTCCTGACCCAGCTCCCTTTCCCCGCCACCTGATTCAGCTCCCCTCTCCCTAGGTCGTCGCCTCCGCTCCCCTCGATCCAGCCTCATGTGGCCCACGCTTCATGTGCACCCGTTGAAGGGTAGGGTCCACCGGTTAGCCTCTGTGCCCATTGTCCCGAGCTGTCTCCGCACCGGATTGCTTCGTCACCAAACTCCCTGCACCTGCCACCACTGAATCCACGGTCATTCACACCGTATCCGTGCCAAACTCCTCGTATCCAAGCCTATAAATGCCATCGCCCTTTTCCCCTCTCTCCTCTCCTCGTTTTTCACATGGAATCGCCGCCAAATTGCAACCCTAGCCGCAAACCTCTACCACCGCACCATTGAAGATCTTCGCCGTTGATCTCCGCCACTAGTGAGCTCTAGCCGCCACCGCTTGCACCATGAAATTCCCCGGTTCACACGCATCAGTTTGCCCCAGATCCCCATCATTTTCGTTGCATTTTGCACCCGGCTGTATACAACTTCTCACGCTTTGGCGGCCTTGCGCCGACACTGCCCCGCGCTGCTTGTGACGTGCTGGCACCCATGTCTACGCCACACGTCGCCCCATGTCCAGCCACCTCAGTGCTATATCAGAGTCAAAGCTGACGCTGTGGTCGCATCGATCGTGCCTTGTCAGCAACCAGGTGGAGGCTGAGTCACCACCCTGTGGCACGACGCGTCAGTCCTAGGTGCCACTTGTCATGCCACGTCCTATCGATCTGCTACATCACCGAACATCACCCTCGATGCACTCGGTTCGCCATGAACCGAGCCGATGACATGTGGGCCCCACGTGTCAGTTGGGTTTTTGATACCCCTTTTTCCTTTCCAAGAAATTCTGAAATTACAGCCAATCTAATTGCGGCACGTGTTTCTTTCTCTCTCATTTTCTTTTTCCTGATTTTCTTGATCCAATCCACTTTCGAGAGCTTGTTGTCCTCTGTTCAAACTCCAAATCTAGTGATTCAAATTTATAAAATCATCTAAATTCAAGCTCTACATTCCAGTACCATTACTTTTCATTTCGAATTTTTTTGTATTTCTTTTATTTATTTATTCTCGTTTTGCGTGTAGATGACGTCATCGAAACTCTACCAAATCAACAGTCAGAGGTAGAACTAGTAGGGAGCAGTGAAGGCAAGTCTTCCTTGACCTTGTTGATCCCAAATTTCTAAAATTCCAATGTTGTTTTTAAATTATTGCATGCTATCTTTTATGCAATATACTTTAAATTCAGTCTTAAGGTTTAGTTAAATTCCAGGATTATTATGACCTCATTGGCATTGATCACGATGTACTTTTGTCACACTAGCTCGTATTAGCTATATTATTTTGATGATGGTTAGTAGAATAGCATAGGACGATAGAATTGCTTAGTCCAGCTTAAACGTTTCCATATTATGTTATTATGACAATCATTTCAAAGCATTGTTTAAACTCATTTGTGAAGTTGCAGCAATTGGTATTGATGCAGTTATTTAAATGATATAAAGTGGAAAAATGGTTTAGAACGGGGCGGATGGAATGGTTAGCGGGTGCAAGAAGCACGAGACCTTGTAAAGTGATTGTTCCATCCTAGTCAATTAAGGACCGAAGCATGTGTTACCGTTGATCGAACACTACCAAACAACCACAAGTTTAATGGGTACAACCTGGCTAATTAATTTGTATGTCTCGTTATTGGCTTCGCCAGTTGGTGGAATGTGGGTGTCAGATGTAGACAGGTTTTCCCATACAACTAAAGAGGGGGCTTCTGACTGGGTGGATGGAACCCTTCAGCGGTGAAACCTTAGCGGGCGAGGTTAATAGCGGGGTTGTACATTGTAAAGGCCTTGCTATGATATCTCTGCCGACACACCAAATGAAGTGTATTGCATGGCAACAGGAGATGATCATGTCTTGTGCGTAAAGCTGTACACACTCTGTAGAGTTAAAACTACATAAGTAGCCATGCCCATGGTCAAGGGGGCGAGGTACGCTTTCACATTGTAGAAATTTTTTGGTTTTGTTTTAAATAAAAATGATTGTTTGGGAATCCGTGGGTGGATGGAACTCTTGGGTTTTGGTTTGGCAGATGGGATCAGTCAGGTAGATGAAATGTGTTTTAGTTGTCATATCAAATTCAATTATTGCAACTACATTTGATAAATAAAGCTTTGTGAAATTACTAGTTGTATTTAAAGTCAAACATTGATTTATGCTAAAAGAGCCATATTAAGCCTTCAATTGCAAAGTCGCAGTCGATGGGCTTGGTCACCGATCCCATTGGATGCATTTTTGAGACTTCAGTTGGTTTCTCTCTTTCCGCCCTTTGTGATCTAAACGATGAACAGATGGAAAAATTTCTAGAAAATGAGCTTGCCTTGTTAGCCTGCAAATTTCCTCATGCCTACAAGAGGATGAGGGAGAGAAAGATAGGTGGCATCCACACCTGCTTTGATTGTGGTGGCCCAACCACATTCGGGCAAACTGCTCCAAGCTGGAGAAAGGAAAGAACGACTCTGACGGTTCGGGACAGAACAATGATACCAACAAGAACCGCAACAAGAAGCCTCCAGTTTGCAACCTGGCTCGTAAGAAGAAGTACCGCAACTTCTCGAAAAACAACATGCACTTCCACTGCGTCCTCGTCGCACTCGATGACATCAACCTCTCCGACACGGAGACCTGGAGCGACGAGAGCGAGGATGATCCACAAGAGAAGAACAAAGGTGGCGACGACTTCACCGGGATGTATTTCATGGTGGACGCCATTGCTATGAGCGACTGCGAGCTCTATAGTGACTCGAACGAGGTACCCTCCTATGACCAGCTAAATAAAGCTTTCTGCAAATTAGAGAAATTTCATGCTAGAGCTAGAGCTAGGTGTATGGAGTTAGAGAAGGAAGTAGGTACTTTGTCTCGGGAGTTAGCTTCTCTTAGATCTTGTTCCTCTCGAGAGTCTGCTGATTGTACTCTTTGCGATGCTTTGGTTGTGAAGCTTGAGAACCTAAAGACTATAGTGTGGTTTCTGAACTTGAGAGTCTTAGGTCAAAAGCACTAGTTCTATTGATGCTAGTTTTCTTCATGCTTACACTAGCGCATCATATGAAAATTACTCTAAATTGCTTGCTGAAATTGATGCCATGAGTACTCACCTTAGGAAGCTATCTACTATAAATAATGAACTTGGATTGCATGCTTTTAAGGACTCGGTCAACTCAAAAATGTGTTGTTGGCAACTAAAAGTTGACAATGAATCCTTAAATGTCAAGCGTGTTGAACTTGCTAAGCACTTACTAATTAAGTCACAAGAAAGTTGCTTGTGATGTGCTGAGATTGAGGGGGTCTTGGATAAAATCCAAGTTGAGCTTAGTAAGAAACTTGAGGCCCAGACCCATAGGATTAGAAATGCCCCTTGCGTTCCTTGTGAGGCCCTCAAGGTTGAGGTAGCTGTGCTGAGGGAGAAAAATGCATGTGCTGGTAATTCTTTCTTATCTGGCTCTTCTTCATCTTCTTCCCCCTGTTCTTCTTGTGCCTCTCTCTTCTAGGAGTGTGAGTATCTCAGAGGACTCTTGAGAAGTTTGTAGGAGGCAAGAAGAAGCTCAATCTCATCATTGACCAGTCCAAAATTAGCCGATTTAATCAAGGTCTATGATTTGACTACTTGGAGCACACTAGGGCTCATCCTCCCACTCTTGTGTGTGGCTCCAAGACTGGAGAGATTGTGGTTGCTCTCAGGGTGAGCACCACTGTGTTTAGGTCTGCTGTGGTTGTCCATGGGATGTCTGATCAGAAGGCTGCTATTTCTGCCTCTAGCAAAGCGAAGTACTCATGCACTTCTGTCAGAAGGATGGTCACCTAGTAGATTTCTACTTCAGGCATGCCAAGATCACGAGGCACGAGCGTGTTTGTGCCCTTAGGGGTATTTAGGGTCATCCCCAGACTCTGAGTACTCCTAAGGCACACACTGCTAGATAGGATAGAGTGTCGCCTATTTTTGGGTAGCATTCAGGATTTTGATTTCATGCTGTTCATTTGAGTTTTCATCCTGGATCTACTCTTGGTCAATCTCTCTGCCGTCCTTTTGATATTCCTCGTGTTTCTCCTCGTGGTAGATATCAGCGGCATGAGGTGTTTCTTGGTAGGAGATTTAGGCAGTATCACTGGGATAGTCCAGCCTTTGCATGACGGCGGGCCAACCCAGCTCCAGCTCCCAGATCTTCTGCTAGGACTGCTTCTGGTCTTGTGAGAGTGGAGCATCATATATGTGCTAGGGTACCATCTACATTAATGACAATTTCATTCTTAAGGACGTTGCCTTAGTGAGTAAGCTGTAATACAATTTGCTTTCTATTTCTTAGCTTATCGATGACTCTTTTGAGGTAAGCTTTAAGAGTAGTGCCTGTAGAATCCTTGATTCATCAGGGGAGTTAGTTTGCGGATTTTCAAGATTTGGGAGAGTCTTCTGTGCTGATTTTTCTGCTTCTTCTAGAGACTCTCTTCGGTGTTTGATTGCCTAAGAGTCCCGTGATCTCTCCATCTAGCATAGGAGATTAGGTCACATCGGCTTCGATCACTTGACCAGAGTTAGCAACCATGATCTCATTCATGGTTTACCTAAACTAAAGTTGGTCAAGGACTTAGTTTCCTCTCCTTGTCGACATGGAAAGATGATTACTGCATCTCATCCTCTAGTCACTATTATGATGACTGATGCACCAGGACAGCTTTTACATATGGACACTGTTGGTCCAGCTAGAGTGCAATCAGCAGGTGGGAAGTGGTTTGTTCTTGTCATTGTTGATGATTTTTTGAGATATTCTTGGGTACTTTTCATGGCCTCGAAGGATGAGTCTTTTACACATTTCAGGGGCTTTGTCCGTATGTTGTCTATTGAGCTCCCTGGTGCCTTACGAGCTATACGCAATGATAATGACACAAAGTTCAAGAACTCCTACTTTGAGAACTTCTGTGAGGAGTTAGGCTTAGAGCATCAGTTTTCCTCTCCATGCGTCCCTCAGCAAAATGGCATAGTGGAAAGGAAAAACAGGACTCTGGTCGAGATAGACAGGACGATGCTAGACGAGTACAGTACTCCTAGGAAGTTTTGGGCTGAGGCTATAGCTACTGCTTGCCATGTGTCTAGTCGAGTATTCTTGACAGCACATTTGCACCACACTTCTTACGAGTTGAGGTATGTGCGAAAGCCCAGTATTTCTAATTTTTGTGTGTTTGGTTGCAAATGTTTTATTTTGAATTTTGGGAACCTAGATAAGTTTGAGTCTCGTTCTTCTGATGGCATCTTTCTAGGTTATTCGACTTCTTCTTGTAGTTATAGGGTCTGGAGTTGTGATGCGAATGTGATAATACAGACCTGTGGTGTGACCTTTGATGAGGCTAGCCTAGGAGCTAAACCTGACATATCAGGCTCTTCTTCTCTCTCTGAAACCATCTTTGTAGAGGATGAGAATGATGGAGATGATGGTGTTCCTTCTAATCCAGTCCTCTCTACACTTGAGGTGCCATCTGTTTCCATCTCTGTACCTCAGGGAGACCATCCCTTGTCGTGAGACTCTCCTTGAGTGAGTGGCTCTGTTCCTGCCTCTTCTGTTCATGAGCTAGAGGACACTTCTGCTTCTGGACCTCTCCATCATATTTAGACACATCATCCACCTGGTCAGATCATTGGCGATCTGTTTGAGCGAGTCACACGTTCGAAATTAGGTTTTTCCAGTTTCTGCCTCTACTCTACCTTTGTTGCCTCTTTTGAGCCGAAGGATGTTTCTCATGCATTATCCGATGAGTCGTGGATTAATGCTATGCATGAGGAACTGGAGAACTTCGAGAGGAACAAGGTATGGTAGCTTGTCGAGCTCCCATCTGGTCATAATATCATTGGGACCAAGTGGGTGTTAAAAAACAAGCAAAGTGAGGATCGGTGAAGGACCATGTGGAGGTCTACACAGGTTTGTGATGAGTATTTTGACTAAACTTGAGCTTGGTATGCTTTGGTTTGAGTTTGATTTGAATTGAAATTGAAATTTGAAGCAATTAGAGTCTTCTATTGTCAACGTTTGGGATCTCCTGACCGCAAGAAAAAGGGGGAGTGATGAAGGAATGGAGCCCAAGATCGTGGTTGCTCGGAAGGACCTCTGATCACCATTAGGAGTGACAGAAAGGGAGTGGTTGATGCGAGGAGTTATACTGGTTCGAGCCCCTAGTAGGGTAATAGCTCTACTCTAGTCTTGCCCGGAGGCAAAAGGTAGACGATGATGCACTGTTGTTGAATAGAAGAGGTGCTCGAGCCGAGGTCGAGGACTGGTTCTTTGTGTCGTGTGTGCCCTCTCCTTTTTCCCCGTGCAGGGGAAGGTCTTTATACCTCTACTTCTTAGTTCATTATAGGAAACGACCGGGCGAGATTCTCGTGGGAGTGGCGCCAGATCCGAACATGATGCGTAATGAAGTATGGTGATAACGACGCTGGGAACCGTTGCCCACGATAGTCTTAACTCAACCTTTTAAGGTCCCTCCTTTACTCGGTAACTGTCGGTTTCTGCAATCCAACCGAGTCCTCCGAGCTTGCCCTTAATAGCGAGCTGGGCCCTAGGTCAAGTGAGCTCGGTCCTTGGTCGAGTGAGCTTGGGCCTAGTAGGCTATTGCCTGCACGGGGTAACTAGTCCCCGATAGCTAGCCCCCAAGACTTAAGCAGTGATCCTGAAGCTCGGGATGACCTTGAGTCTGATGACCTGGAGAAGGGGGTGGTTCCCCGGTCGGACATGGAAATGCTCAAGCTCGAGGCTGGGTCTGGACCGCACGGAGATCCATGGTGTGGTCGAGCCCGAAAACGCTCAGACTTTGACGCCGTTGTCCTTGGGCGGAGAAATTGGGGGAGTAACTCACGGTGCTTTGAATCCCATCGCCCGAACCGCGACGTTCCTTTTGAGGCAAAACTTGCGCTGGCTTCGATGCTTGGGCCCTTTAAATTTCAAACTGTTGCTTTCCTCAGAGGATTCCCCAAATCCTCCCTGCATCGAAACCTAGCGCTCTTCCGTCTTACTGACCCTCTTTCGCAATCTTCCTTCCTCAACCCAAAACCTAGCCGAAACCCATGGCCAAGTTCGGGAGGAGCACGATGACCCTGGAGCAGATGATGAGGGCATCCCAACCAAGGATACAACCGCTGCCCCTTCTTCTTCTATGACCGCTACTTCGTCCCCGACCGTCGCTGTTTCGGCCGCTACTTCGTCTACAACGTCTGGAGGGCTTAATCCGGAAGCAAGTCCTTTCCATCCACCTTTGCTGGACCAGCACGCCAAGAACATCCACCGAGGACAGCCCACGTGCCAAGGAAGGCCCAAGGTAAAGCCCAATTCGTCGCCGAGTCCGGTTCGGCCATCCAGGAGCAGCACTACTTCAAACGGATGCCACGGCCACATCCGAACTCCGTTTTCGACGTTCGACAACTCGTTTGAAAGGTATCGAGATAACCTTTCCAATGGATCTAATTCCAAGGCCAAATTCCTCATGTAATGGAGGGAAATCATAGAACAATCTCACGGGATAGAAATTCCAGGTGCTGCGCCACCTTTCTTTTGGACCCAAGGCCCATGTACTTTTAGGGTTCCACCCCTCCTTTGGCCGGCGCCCCTTTCCTGGCTGCGCGACTCTCTTGGCGCCCTTGTGTGGGTACCCCTTTATATTGGGTTCTCACCCCTGTTCTTCAGTTTTTAGGTTTTGTTGTGTTTTAGTAGACCCCGTGTGCGTCCCTCCTCGTGTTTGCGTGTGTCGACTAGACCGCCCGAGCTGAGAAACAGAACCTCAACTTGTTCTCTTTGTTTGATTTCAATACTACCTTTTCGGTTTGCTCCATACTTTGTTCTTGCGGGTTCTCGTTTTCTTGCAGGAACTACTGATCATTGGATCTTGTATCTGTGTGGATTTGGCATTGTGATTGCGAAGCTCCCAATCTGTTTGGTAGAAAGCCCTAAATTCGGTGCCATCAACACCTCCAAATTGATGTATCATCATCTCACCGAAAGATCGGGATCGCCGTCCCCATCAAGTTGGTATCAGAGCTCAAGGTTGCTCGGTGATATTTTCCATCATATTTCGTTTTCTACCTAGAGTCCAGAAAATTTGCCCCACAAAAAAAAAAGATTTGTCCCTATCCAAGCTGATTTGTGCCCTATCTTTTACTACTTGTTCTTGGTTTGTTGAATCGTCAGTTGCATATTCGTGTCTTTGCTGGTTTTAGAGTCTAGTCCCGTTAGAGTTTCGAGTTCGAGTCACGTTTTGGTCACAATTGCTTTCGCATTGGAGTCAGTTTCAGCTAGTTGATCAGATCGGGACTCTCGGTGGTTGTTGGAGATTAGAAGAGAAGAGAAAAAAAAACCGCACAGATTCAATTGCAAAAAGAAACAAAGTTCAGAAAAAAATAGAGGAGAAAAAAAAATCCGAGAAGAGATCTCTTTCCCTAGTTGGGTTCGGTTCGGTTGGCAGGAGATAAGGAAGGTATCTGTTTCGGTTTAAGAAAAGATCAGAGAGAAGGAAAGTGTAGCCTTTTTTTTGCTTAGGACTGGCTTTGAAAGGAAGGTATAGGCCGCCCTTCTCTTGTTTTGCATCCAACTTTCCTTTTGAAGTGGATTCGGATCCCCTCCGGACACCCTGCACGAAAACTGCCAAAACTTTTGCGTACGGCCTCCGATTTGGCTGTTCGAGTACTCAAAACGACCGGAACGAAAAGTTACATCCGAAAATTCTTTGATTGGGTTCCCGAGGCCCCAAAAAATTCTTTCGACCCCAAAAAAACATCGTTTAGGGCCTCAAAACGCCCCCGGAAGTTCGGAAAAATTCTGCTGGCTCCGTTTAGGCTGAAATTTTTGCTGTTGGTGATTAGGCTCGCGTCTCTAGTACGGTCTAGCCTAGGACCAGCATTGTACTGATTTTGAACAACTTTTCAGCTTACTTTGGTTCAGTGGTACTAGTTCCTCCTTTGCTACATATTATTGCCTGTCCAAGCTCCACCATTTCTAACCACACAGGTTCCGGACTTTGCAATCGCTTGCCACATCGAGAACTTGTAAGAACTTGGTAGAAGCGTGAGCGTGTGTGAGGCTTACCACTTCATACGACCTAGTAGTTTATAGGAGCTTTCATATCTGTGTGAATTTTCTTTGTTTCTACTAACTATGGCAGGTAGTCCAAGCAATCGTGGGAGTAACGTCGGCAGTGGGAGTGAACATGAGGACCGCCTCACGCCAAAAGAATGGCGTTGGGTCACTCATTTCGAGAGGATGCACCATCAGCATGAGATGCGAACTCGTGACACTCTTGATGCGATTCAGGCGCAATTGACACCCCTCACTGAGCTTCAAGCACAGCTAGCACAACTTCTTCAAGGTGCTGCCCCCAACAATGGTGCCACTGGTCAAGCTTTGGGCCAACGCGACGCTCCACCGGTTGTCCCTGTTACTTTAAACGGGGTGGCTCAAGAGGACAACAACTACACCACCGATACCGAGGACGACTACAGGGTAAATGTGAACAACGACCGACCTCATCGTCGACTTCGCAATAACAGGCAAGGTATGGCTAGAAATCAACATGATCAAAGGGAAGAACGTGATGATTCTATGGCAAAAATGAAATTTACTATGCTTCCTTTTGATGGTGCTTATAATCCTGATGTCTATCTAGATTGGGAGTTGGCGGTAGATCAAAAAATTTCTTGCTATGGCTTCTCTGAGCGTAGAAGGGTGCACGCTGCCACTAGTGAATTTACTGGTTTTGCATTTATTTGGTGGAAAGAACTTTGTAGAGCCAACCGTGATGTACCTACAACTTGGGATGGGTTGAAGCTTTCATGAGGGCTAGATTTGTTCCTACATACTATGCTCATGATTTATTGAATAAAATGCAGCGCTTTAATCAAGGTGATAAAACGGTTGAGGAATATTATCAGGCATTGCAAATTGGCATGTTCTTGCTGTGGGTTAGAAGAGGTGAAGATGCAAAAATGGCTAGGTTCTTGGGTGGGCTTAACCGAGAGATACAGGATATACTTGACTATAAAGAATACAATTCTATCACTCATTTGTACCATCTTGCTTTGAAAGCAGAAAGGGAAGTGCAGGGTCGACGATCGACAACGCGAGGTAATATTGGAGGCTCTTCCACGTCCAAGTCAATCCAGATCCATACCAAGGCATCATCTTCCATACCTGGACGTGTACCTACACCCGCTGTTCCAACTACTTCGATGTCATCACGCACTCCAGAGGCAAACAAGTCAGTCACACTTCAAGCACCCGCCACGAGTGCTTCCTTAGTTGCCTGCACCGGTCGAACACGGGAAACACAATGCTTTCGATGCAAAGGAATGGGGCACGTGATGCGAGACTGTCCTAATCAACGTGCTCTAATAATTAGAGAAAATGGTGAGTACAGTAGTGATAGTGACATTGATGAAACTGAATATGCTCTTGTTGCCACTAACACTGCAGAGCTAGCAGAAGAGATTATCACTTCTGCAGCATCCGAGAAATATCCGGCTCTTGTTGTCACACGTGTACTTAGCGCACACCCTGCACGCGATGAACAAAATCAACGCCATAATATCTTTCAGACAAGGTGTGTGGTGAATGAGCGCGCTGTGCATGTCGTTGTTGATGGAGGTAGCTGCAACAATTTTGCGAGTGTAGACATGGTCGAGAAGCTTGGCTTGACCACAAGTCCACTTCCTCAACAGTATGAAATTGAATGGCTCAATTCCACTGGTAAGGTTCAGGTAACAAAAACCGTTTGAGTACCTATCTCGATTGATTCTTATCATGATAATGTTGTTTGCGATGTTGTACCCATGGATGCTTGCTCTCTTTTATTGGGTAGACCGTGGATCTATGATATGGATGCTACACATCATGGTAGGACCAATGAGTATACTTTCTTGTATAAGGAAAAGAAAATTATTTTGAAACCCATGAGCCCTACAGAACTAAGAAACATTGATGTTAAAAGAGCTCAAAGAGAAAAAGAAGAGAGTGGAATTAAAAGTGTAGCTAGTAAATCAACCCATTCAACTACACCAGTTACTCAAAAACATGATCTTAAGTTGAAGGGTAAAGTATTGTTGGCTGCAAAAGTTCTCTCACAAGATAACATGGATAGTATAGAACCATTGCCATTCTCTATTGCTTTGTCTTCTGTTATTACTAATACTTTGAAGGATAATGAGATGGAGTCGAGGACGACTCCAATTCAAGAAGGGGAGGATGATGAGGACATCCCAACCAAGGATACAACCGCTGCCCCTTCTTCTTCTATGACCGCTACTTCGTCCCCGACCGTCGCTGTTTCGGCCGCTACTACGTCTACAACGTCTGGAGGGCTTAATCCGGAAGCAAGTCCTTTCAATCAACCTTTGCTGGACCAGCACGCCAAGAACATCCACCGAGGACAGCCCACGTGCCAAGGAAGGCCTAAGGTAAAGCCCAATTCGTCGTCGAGTCCGGTTCGGCCATCCAGGAGCAGCAGTACTTCAAACGGATGCCACGGCCACATCCGAACTCCGTTTTCGACGTTCGACAACTCGTTTGAAACGTATCGAGAAAACCTTTCCAATGGATCTAATCCCGAGGTCAAATACCTCATGGAGTGGAGGGAAATCACAGAATAATCTCACGGGATAGAAATTCCAGGTGCTGCGCCACCTTTCTTTTGGACCCAAGGCCCATGTACTTTTAGGGTTCCGCCCCTCCTTTGGCCGGCGCCCCTTTCCTGGCTGCCGCACCCTTCTTGGGCTCCCCCCTTGTGTGGGTACCCCTTTATATTGGGTTGTCACCCATGTTCTTCAGTTTTTAGGTTTTGTTGTGTTATGGTAGACCCCGTGTGCGTCCCTCCTCGTGTTTGCGCGTGTCGACTAGACCGCCCGAGCCGAGAAACAGAACCTCAAATTGTTCTCTTTGTTTGATTTCAATACTACCTTTTCAGTTTGCTTCATACTTTGTTCTTGCGGGTTCTCGTTTTCTTGCAGGAACTACTGATCATTGGATCTTGTATCTGTGTGGATTTGGCATTGTGATTGCGAAGCTCCAAACCTGTTTGGTAGGAAGCCCTAAATTCGGTGTCATCAACACCTCCAAATCGATGTATCATCATCTCACCGAAAGATCGGGATCGCCGTCCCCATCAGCAGATGAAGGAGCACGAGACGCTGGGGATGCTGGACTTGGCAACAAGGCAGCTGCCTGGCGCTGAGGCCGAGCCGCAGCCCCAAGCAGACGAGCTTGTCAGCACCGAGCAATAAATGGTCTTTGGGCTGCGGACGCCGGAGAGCAACTTCGTGGCAGCGGTCCTTGCTCAATGTGAGATCGAATTGGTTAACATGGTGCCCAACTCCATTCTCCTCCTTTCCATCTTTTCACACTTGTGCGAGGGGTTCTTGGGAATCCTTCCAACCCCTTCTCTTTTCTTCCGCTTCTAGGTTGAGCGAGCTCGGTCCTTGGTCGAGTGAGCTTGGGCCCAGCGGGCCATTGCCTGCGTGGGGTAACCAGCCCCCGACATCTATGTTTTCCCGGTGCTACCGGCCATGATAGCCCGGTGCTACCGAGCAGGCGGTAGCACCAGACCAAATGGTCGGTGTGATATTTCCAGAGAGGGTGTTTTTAGAGGATTTTGCTCGGCGGTACTGCCGGCCATGTTAGCCCGGTGCTACCAGGCGAGCGGTAGCACCGGCCCTTTGGAGCGGTCTACAAATTCCAGAGAAGGTGTTTTCTGGTGCTGGCGTAGAGCGGTGCTACCGGCCTAGGGGCGGTATTACCGGTCCACTATGGGCGGTGCTACCGGCCAGTATGAGTGAAAATGAATTTCAATGCATGGACTTTGTTGAATTTATTGCATAGCTTTTGGGAGATTGCTATGTGAGGTGTTTCCTTGTTTTAGATGGTTGCAGGACAACGGTGCAAGGTCATTGCGGGGCGAAGGATGATCGGGACTATGCGAGGAGCGTCGGAGGTCCAGACGGTCGAAGATCGCGGGAAGATGATCGGTGACGAAGTTGGTGCAAGCAAAAGAAGACGAGGAACGGATGAGATGCTAGCTAGAAGCAGCTTGGATCAATGAGGGCCATCGGATCGTGGTCTAGTTGATACAATAGTGGGTCTAGTTAGTGTGCTTTGGAAACCGTGCAAGAAAACCTGGTTTGTGTGGAGTGTTTTGGGTTAGCCCTTGCATGGCTATATGAGTGGGTCAATTCTAGCCCTTGATGGAGTGCCCTAGGGTTGAGGGACTCATCCAAGGGTGGTTGGTGGCCCAAGAGTAGTATAAATAGAGTGGGATGGGTGGCCTTCCTCCTCTTGAAGGTTTTAGAGGTTTTGTGCTCCTTTGAGCTTTGCCCACTTTGTTGTGAGGCTTTATAAACCTCCCTTCCAAAAATGAAGTTTAAATTCCATGTCTGAATTTATTTTGTGCATTTACATTATGCTTTAAATCCAGCATTTAAATTGAGCACTTACATTCTTGAAATTTACTTTCATGCAAGTTGGATTTGCCTCCCCTCCTTCTACATGCTTTTGGATTTGCCTTCTCTCCTTCTAAATGCTTTTGCTTCTTGTGCCGAGGATGTTGATTGATGGATGAATCTTCTTCAAATCATATCCTAATCATCTAGGCAATCCAAGCATGTTTTTCTTGGAAGAAACCAATCTTGTGTTCTTAATTGAATAATTCTTATAGATCACGTTTGTGGGGTGTGTGACTTGTGATTTTGCTTGCTGTGACAAATGGGAAGCTATTCAAAGATCGTCTTGATCATCAAAACACCACGAGCAAGCCTTAGGTCAAATTCTTGAGTTCTTGCGTAAACTTGCTGTGTTCTTCCTTCCCGAACAAAAAGGTTAGAATTTTGACGTCAATCCTTGTGATTGAAGGTTGGAATAAGTTCCTGACATCCCTAGAATCACATCTATCAAGTTTTGTGAGTTTTTGTCGAGCCAATCAAAAGATTCCTCAAAATTTGCCTTTAGGTCGTGGTGATTTTTCAGTCTGTTCTTCAGTTGTTCTTGAACCCGGTGCTACCACTCCTCGAGCGATGCTACTGGCCTTCCTACGATAGCACCGGCCAGACAGCAATAGGCTCTTTTGGATTGTCTCTTTTTGTGTGTTTTCTTTGCAGGCTTGTTTGGATTATTTTTGGGGGAGAATTTTAAGTTGCAACCATTCACCCCCCTCTGTTCACCTTCTCGATCCTTCAATTGGTATTAGAGCCGGTTTTGCTATTTCATAGATCTTAACCGGTCTCAAGAGCCATGGCATTGGACATGTATTCCACCAAGCATCCTATTTTTTCTGGAGTTGATTTTCTGTTTTGGACATCGTAGATGGAGTAATACATCACTGCCCAGGGCTTCCTGATATGGCAGAAGGTGAAACTCTGATGTGCACTAGGGTTGTCCCGGCCTTCTAATGAGAACGATACAATGAACCACACGAGGCGAACAACCGAATCAAAGACACGATCGATCCTTGAACCTGCTGCAACCAATAACATGCAAGAACAAGGTGATAGCAATTTCAATCCAATAATCTCAACAAAAAACAAGGTGAGGTTCTGTTTCTCAACTCGGGTGGTCTAGTCGACACACGCAAGATTGAGGAGGGACGCACACGGGGTCTACCAAAACACAACAAAACCTCAAAAATGAAAAATAGGGGTGAGAACCCAATATAAAGGGGTACCCACCCAAGGGGGTGCCCAAGAGGGGTGCGGCAGCCAGGATAGGGGCGCCGGCCAAAGGAGGGGTGGAACCCTAAAAGTACATGGGCCTTGGGCCCAAAAGAAAGGTGGCGTAGCACCTGGAATTTCTGTCCTGTGAGATTGTTCTGTAATTTCCCTTCGCTGTAGGAAGAATATGGCCTCGGGATCAGATCCATTGGAAAGGTTATCTCGATACCTTTCAAACAAGTGGTCGAACGTCAAAAACGGGGTTTGGATGTGGCCGTTGAAGAGGAACGCGCTATGCTACACTAGCACAAAAAAAAACTACCGCGTAACCAGAAAGCTACTCGCAAGAAGGGGATCATAGATAAGATTACCACTAGATGCGCAGTTGCGGAATCCTTCGCGCGTCGATGTAGTGGATCGTCCTCGCCGTAGTCGTTGCGTCGATGTAGTGGATCATCCTCGCCTTGCCGTGGATTGTCCTCCCACGCCGCAGTCGCAGCAGCGTCACCACAGTAGTCCACACGTCCAGAGATGGAACCGCCGTGCGTCGGTGTGCAAGCACCTGGTTGCTCGGCAGGGGCAGCGAGAGGAGTAGGCTAGGGTTTCGTGTGAATCACTCCTAAACCGTGGGAAAGCACACCTGCGCCTCCTCCTCCCCTCCTTATATAGCCACGAGATGAAACCTAAACTAGGGCCCATCGTGCTAAGCCCACGAGGTTCATTAATTACGGATCCAATCCAAATTAATGCGTCCCACCATTAAGTGTGTGTGACCTGCGTTCACGTACATTTGGACGTTGATTCGGAAAACTCCTTTTCAATCCAATAGTTGGTAGTGGCTTCTTGCAAAGTATGCCAACTCCCAAACATACTATGATCAAATCGGACAGAACCTATCAAAAGTACTCATGTAATAATCCCTTTGCCAAGTATATGAAGATTGATCTCAAGGTGAGAAGCATGTCATCCTTTGATGATTCTATCCATCTCTCGTATCCGTGATATATTAATAAGTTGTGATTGACTCCTCAATCACGGCATGGCCATGCACTTCCTTAATCATATCACACGAGTGGCCTTGTCATATATCTTCGTTTCATTGGAGTGGCAAATTCTATCTTGACTGCTCACTTCCCTCTGCACGTTTCATAGTAAACATGAAAGCTACCTTTATAACTATCTGGTTAGGAAGTAGTGTTTGATAGCCCCAAGGAAAACTATTACACATGTAGGGAATATGACAATCTCAGGTTTAAAGATCATACATCTTCTAGGTATGAGATACACTGATGACACATAAGAATGAAACATTCTCGCAGTGTCCCATTGCGGGTCTATCTAACCCATGTTCTTCAACATGCGTCCACAATGTATAGATGATATCTCCATATCCCATGATCTATGAAGCATGATCATCGATCACTACATGTGCTGATCTATTCATCGTTGTCCTATACGATGATATCCGATCAGAGATATTTATCGAATTACATCATTAAGTAAAGAGCTTCATAAACAAGTCACATACTTGTTGATCAATACAATGATATACATTCATTGGACCAATAATCATATTATTATTCATAAACATAGTCATGTTACAATCATCTAAATGATTGCCTCAAGGGCATAACACTAACAATCTTCCACTTGCACTTGAGTCAATCAATTAAGTATCTAATACCAATAGACCTTGTGTGCGCCTCATGCTTAGGCTGTGGCAGTGACTTTGTCAACGGATCGGCCACATTGGCTTCTGTATGTACTTTGCATATTCTCACGTCACCTCTATCCACAATCTCGCGAATAAGGTGAAAGCGACGGAGTATGTGTTTAGACTTCTGATGTGATCTAGGCTCTTTTGCTTGTGCAATGGCACCACTATTATCACAATAGATGTCCATTGGACTAGAGGCACTAGCGACCACACCAAGCTTTGTGATAAACTTCTTAATCCACACAGCTTCCTTTGCGGCCTCCGAAGCCGCAATGTACTCCGCTTCTGTCGTAGAGTCGGCCACCGTGTTTTGCTTGGAATTCTTCCAGCTTACTGCTCCTTATTAAGTGTAAACACAAACCCGGATTGCGATCGAAAATCATCTTTGTCAGTTTGGAAGCTTGCATCGGTGTAACCCTTTGCAACCAGATCTTCCTCACCTCCAAAAACAAGGAACATACCCTTAGTTCTTCTCAAGTACTTCAGGATATTTTTTACGGCTATCCAATGACCATCACCAGGATCCGCTTGGTATCTGCTCGTGACACTTAGAGCATATGAGACATCTGGGTGTGTACAGATCATGGCATACATAATAGACCCAATAGCTGAAGCATATGGAATCTTGCTCATCCTGTCTCGCTCATCGGATGTCGAAGGACACCGATTCTTGCGAAGGCGATGCCATGTGACATTGGCATGAAACCTCTCTTGGATTCATGCATATTGAACCTTTTCAATATCTTGTCAATGTACATTTCCTGACTTAATCCAATTAACCTTTTTGATCTATCTCTATAGATTTTTATACCCAAGATATAGCATGCTTCTCCCAAGTCCTTCATTGAGAAACTCCTTTTCAATGAAGTTTTAACATCTTCAAGCATAGGAATGTCATTCCCGATCAATAATATGTCATCCACATACAAAATCAGAAATACAAGTGCGCTCCCACTAGCCTTCTTGTAAACACAAGGCTCTTCTTCATTTTTGATAAAGTCAAAACCTTTGACTACTTCATCAAAACGAATGTTCCAACTCCGAGATGCTTGCTTTAACCCATAAATGGATCTTTGAAGCTTGCATACCCTTTTAGCATATTTAGGATCAACAAAACCTTGAGTTGTATCATGTATACATCCTCGTAAAGATTCCCATTAAGGAATCTTTGTTTTGACATCCATCTGCCATATTTCATAATCAAAATATGCAGCAATAGCTAAAATGATCCGGACAGACTTGAGCATGGCTACCGGTGAGAAAGTTTCATCATAGTCAACTCCTTGAACTTGTTTGAAACCCTTTGCCACCAACCGTGCCTTATAGATCTGAACATTTCCATCTCGTCTATCTTTTCTTGAAAATCCATTTGCACTCAATGGTTTTTACACCATCGGGAGAGTCGACCAAGTTCCAAACTTGATTGTCATGCATGGATTGAATTTGGATCTCATGGCTTCAAGCCATTTTTGAGTTTGGGTCCATCATTGCTTCTTCATAAGTCGTGGGCTCATCATTGTCCAACAATAATATGTCACGCCCATATCTTATAGGTACATGGCGTGGCCTCCCGACCTACGTGAAGTGAGTCTCTTCCACAGGTTGTACAACACTTTGTACATCTTGTGAAGGTTCGATGGTAGCTTGAACATATTCATGTGTTCTCGAACTTCATCAAGATACACATCACTCCTCTGATTTCTTTTGAAAGAAACTCTTTCTCCAAAAGACACCATTTTGAGCAACAAAACTTTGTTCTCATTTCTTTTGTAAAAGTAATATCCTTTTGTTTCTTTAGGATACCCCACAAAAAGTATTTTTCTGATTTAGGTGCGAGTTTATCGATTGTAAACGTTTTACATAAGCCTCACATCCCCATATCTTGAGAAATGACAACATGGGTCTTCTCGGTCCATATCTCATATGGCGTCTTCTCAACGGATTTTGATGGGACCCTATTCAAAGTGAAGCATATCTGTCTCTAGAGCGAAACCCGGAAGGATAATGGTAGATCTGTTTGGATGATCATTGACCGAACCATATCTAATAAAGTTCGGTTACGTCGTTCGGACATGCCATTCCATTGAGGCGTTCCTGGCGGAGTAAGTTGCGGAACGATTCCACATTGCTTTAGATGATCACCAAACTCTTGGCTCAAGTATTCGCCACCACGATCGGATCGTAAGTGTTTTATTGTTTTGCCAAGTTGATTTTGTACTTGCTCAAACTCTTTGAACCTTTCAAAAGTTTGATTTATGCCTCATTAAATAGATATATCCATATCAACTGAAGTCATCGGTAAAAGTTACAAAGTACTGAAACCCACCCCTAGCAGTCGAGCTCATTGGTCCACATACATCTGTATGTACTAGGGCCAATAATTCACTTGCTCTCTCACTAAAACCTGTGAAAGGGCTTTTGTCATCTTGCCAAGTAAACAAGATTCACATGTTTCAAATGATTCAAAATCAAATAAGGTTAGAAGTCCATCACCATGGAGCTTCTTCATGCGCTTCTCATTTATATGACCTAGCGACAATGCCACAAAAGGTTGGGTTCAAATCATTAGGCGATGCCTTTTACATTAATATTATAGACGAGTTTTTCTTGAGTTCAAGGACATACAACCCATCCACCATGGGGCAACGACCATAATACATATCATTCAAAAATATCGAACAAACAAAGTTCTTTATTCGAAATCATAACCTTCATGTTCCAAACAAGAAGATGAAATAATGTTTCTACTCAAAGATGGAACAAAATAACAATTATTAAGTTCTAAAACTAATCCACGAAGGCAAATGCAATGGGTATGTGCCAGCAGCAAGACCAGCAACTCTTGCTTTATTCCCCACGCCAAGATCCACTTCTCCTTTTGCCAAGTCTCTACTCTTTATCACCCCGCAACGAATTGCAAATGTGAGCAACCGAACCGTATCATATACCCATGAGTGAGTGAAGAAGTAGCAAGATTAATTTCTATAACATTAATACGAAGTGGAAACCACATTTCCATTCTTCTTATCCGCCAGGTACTTTTCGCAGTTTCGTTTCCAATGCCCTGATTTCTTGCAATAGAGGCATTGGGTATCAGGTTGAGGGCCAACTTTAAGCTTCTGAAGCTTAGTTTTGAGGCTTGCGATCTCATCTTGAGCCTTGCCCTTGCCCTTGCCCTTGCTCTTTCCGTGCCCCACCTTAGCCTTCCTCTTTTTGAAAGCGGTTGTTTTACGAACCATCATCACATGATTGTGTTTTTCTTAATGCTTTCTCGGCAGCCTTGAGCATCCCATGTAGCTCGGTTAGGCTCTTCTCCATGCTATTCATATGAAAATTCATAATGAATGGCTCAAAGCTCTGAGGCAGAGACTGGAGAATAACATCTGTGGCCAAACCGAGGCTAAGGGGAAACTCAAGATTTTCCAATCTCCCAATGTAACCAATCATCTTGATCACATGAGGATCGACCAAGCGCCTTGACCCGACTTACAAGCAAATAAAAGCTTTGAGATACCATACCTCTCAGCTCTTGCTTAATTCCCAAACATGCCCTTCAAGCCCACAATCATATTTTAAGCATCCTGGTCCTCATATTGCTTTTGGAGCCAGAGTCCATGGTGACTAGCATGAGACAGCTGACCTCTACAGAAGCATTAACATGCTTTTCATATTCAACCTTCAAATTGCGAGTAGCATTTTCGGCTGGTTCATCAGGAATTGGATTCTCTAGAACATAGTCCTTCTTTTCATGCTTGAGAACAATTCTCAGGTTGCGATACCAATCAACAAAATTAGTTCCATTCAGTTTTTCCCTTTCCAAAACAGATCTCAAAGCAAAACCATGTGTAGCAGGAGAAGGTGCCATTGAACTACAACAAAAACATGCAAAGATTCTAAGCACTATGTTTATGTAAAACTTTTATTAAACTTTTTAATTAAAGACACTTCTATTTTATGTCCCTTTTATAGACACATAGTGAGTATTAAAGATCCATATTCATCAAACACTAGTGAGCTTTGGCATCACTGCTAGAAATTTAATGACATAGGTAAGCAACACCTTTGCTAATTACATCATATGTAAGTCTTGTTTGTTGAGTATGAAAAGAAGTAATGAATGCCTCCATCAACTTGACTCATGGCCAGGTCAACCTGCCCCAAGGGCTCACATGAGGGAGGGAGCACTTCCGTATTCGGTGCCAATTAAGAAACACGCCTCATGTGTGTTTTCCTAGACACCACTTGTCTCGTATAGGTTCCTTCATTACTGAAATCAAATCCCAACCACTTATGTCCTCTAGCCCAAAACCGTTTTGATAGCTTGATTAAATCTACCATTGTTATGCGTGATGTGTCCAACACATCCCTATCGTCTATTGAGATAGCCATTGATATACTACTTTGGCAGTCATATCAATAACGATCTAAATTCTTGATAGGTGCAACAATTGGATGGACAATTTGATTTAAAATTTTTAACTATAGGGATGAACAAAGATTACTATGAACATGGCATCACATGCAATGAGCATAAAGAAAATAGCAAGGATTAAACACACATCCACAGAAAAACAAAATAAGCTGTGAAATAGCATGGCCCTTAGCATTAAGATCTCCATCATCATGCTTGTTTGTTCACCTAGCCACCTTGCTTGATTTGTTCACCTAGCCATCGTCTTCATCATTATGGATGCAACTCCTTACAACTTTTGATAATGAATTTTACATGAGGGTTTGAAGCATCACAAGTCGACACGCAGTCGTTATACAATTTAAATAGCCTTATGGCTTGACACGCACGTGAGCCATGTGGAAATTACATGCATCACATACACATAGGCCATACCATTTCACATAATTCCTGCAAAAACGAGTTAAACAAAAGCAACCCTACGACTCGGGTCCGAGGCGGCGCCACAGCAAGGATCCTTGGCGGTCACCAAGCGGGTCCGAGGCGGTGCCTGGCGGAATCCAAGGGTAGAGCCCACTGGCGTGTAACCCGACCGGTAAAGGTAACATCGTACCATGAACGGACTCACCCAAATCAATATTGAATCTGTTTGCGCTTACCATGGATCAACCAGATTGACCCAATCCAACTCAATCTGATTGGCTTGGTCCCATATGGATACGTTTCAGAAATCCTGATGGCGGTAACCCGACCGATAAGGGTAACGTCGTACCATGAACGGACTCACCCAAATCAAGATTGAGTCGGTTTGCACTTTCCTCAAACCCTAAACCGATCGATCTCATCGATGGCTGCAAATCACCAATTCATCACATGAATCGGTGAACATGTAATAGATCCAATCTACTAACCTTACACATCATATGTGCAACATCCAGATCACAAAACTATACGAGATGGCTCTGATACCACTGAAAAGGAACGCGGTATGCTACGCTAGCACAAAAAAGAACTACCGCGTAACCAGAAAGCTACTCGTAAGAGGGGGATCATAGATAAGATTACCACTAGACGGGCAGTTGCGGAATCCTTCGCGCGTCGATGTAGTGGATCGTCCTCGCCGCAGTCGTTGCGTCGATGTAGTGGATCGTCCTCGCCTTGCCGTGGATTGTCCTCCCACGCCGCAGTCGCAGCACCGTCACCGCAGTAGTCCACACGTCCGGAGATGGAACACCGTGTGTCGGTGTGCAAGCACCTGGTCGCTCGGCAGGGGCAGCGAGAGGAGTAGGCTAGGGTTTCGAGTGAATCACTCCTAAACCGTGGGAAAGCACACCATGCGCCCTCCCTCCTCCCCTCCTTATATAGCCACGAGATGAAACCCTAAACTAGGGCCCATCAGCGTGCTAAGCCCACGAGGTTCATTAATTACGGATCCAATCCAAATTAATGCGTCCCAGCCCATTAAGTGTGTGACCCTGCAGGTTCACGTACGTTTGGACGTGGATTCGGAAAACTCCTTTTCAATCCAATAGTTGGTAGTGGCTTCTTGCAAAGTATGCCAACTCCCAAACATACTATTATCAAATCGGACAGAACCTATCAAAAGTACTCATGTAATAATCCCTTTGCCAAGTATATGAAGATTGATCTCAAGGCGAGAATCATGTCATCCTTTGATGATTCAATCCATCTCTCGTATCCATGATATATTAATAAGTTGTGATTGACTCCTCAATCACGGCATGGCCATGCACTTCCCTCTGCACGTTTCATAGTAAACATGAAAGCTACCTTTATAACTATCCGGCTAGGAAGTAGTGTTTGATAGCCCCAAGGAAAACTATTACACATGTAGGGAATATGACAATCTCAGGTCTAAGGATCATACATCTACTAGGTATGAGATACACTGATGACACATAAGAATGAAACATTCTCGCAGTGTCCCATTGCGGGTCTATCTAACCCATGTTCTTCAACATGCGTCCACAATGTATAGATGATATGTCCATATCCCATGATCTATGAAGCATGATCATCGATCACTACATGTGCTGATCTATTCATCGTTGTCCTATACGATGATATCCGATCGAGATATTTATCGAATTACATCATTAAGTAAAGAGCTTCATAAGCAAGTCACATACTTGTTGATCAATACAATGATATACATTCATTGGACCAATAATCATATTATTATTCATAAACATAGTCATGTTACAATCATCTAAATGATTGCCTCAAGGGCATAACACTAACTGCCGTGGCGTCCGTTTGAAGGACTGCTGCTCCTGGATGGCCGAACCGGACTCGGCGACGAATTGGGCTTTATCTTGGGCCTTCCTTGGCACATGGGCTATCCTCAGTGGATGTTCTTGATGTGCTGGTCCAGCAAAGGTGGTTGGAAAGGACTTGCTTCCGGATTAAGCCCTGTAGACGTCGTATACGAAGTAACGGTCGTAGAGGAAGAAGGGGCAGCGGTTGTATCCTTGGTTGGGATGTCCTCATCATCCTCCCCTTCTTGAATTGGAGTCATCCTCGACTCCATCTCATTATCCTTCAAAGTATTAGTAATAACAGAAGACAAAGCAACATAGAATGGCAATGGTTCTATACTATCCATGTTATCTTGTGAGAGAACTTTTGCAGCCAACAATACTTTACCCTTCAACTTAGGATCAGGTTTTTGAGCAACTGGTGTAGTTGAATGGGTTGATTTACTAGCTACACTTTTAATTCCACTCTCTTCTTTTTCTCTTTGAGCTCTTTTAACATCAATGTTTCTTAGTTCTGTAGGGCTCATGGGTTTCAAAATAATTTTCTTTCCCTTATACAAGAAAGTATACTCATTGGTCCTACCATGATGTGTAGCATCCATATCATAGATCCACAGTCTACCCAATAAAAGAGAGCAAGCATCCATGGGTACAACATCGCAAACAACATTATCATGATAAGAACCAATCAAGATAGGTTTTGTTACCTGAACCTTACCAGTGGAATTAAGCCATTCAATTTCATACTGTTGAGGAAGTGGATTTGTTGTTGTCTACACTCGCAAAATTGTTGCAGCTACGTCCATCAACAACGACATGCACAACGCGCTCATTCACCACACACCTTGTCTGAAAGATATTATGGCATTGATTTTGTTCATCGCATGCAGGGTGTGCGCTAAGTACACGTGCGACAACAAGAGCCGGATATTTCTCGGATGCTGCAGAAGTGATAATCTCTTCTGCTAGCTCTGCAGTGTTAGTGGCAACAAGAGCATATTCAGTTTCATCAATGTCACTATCACTACGGTACTCACCATTTTCTCTGATTATTAGAGCACGTTGATTAGGACAGTCTCGCATCACGTGTCCCATTCCTTTGCATCGAAAGCATTGTGTTTCCCGCGTTCGACCGGTGGAGGCAACTGAGGAAGCACTCTTGGCAGGTGCTTGTAGTGTGACTGACTTGTTTGCCTCCGGAATGCGTGATGACGTCGAAGTTGTTGGAACAACTGGTGTAGGTACACGTCCAGGTATGGAAGATGATGCCTTGGTATGGACCTGGACCGACTTGGACGTGGAAGAGCCTCCAATATTACCTCGCGTTGTCGATCGTCGACCCTGCACTTCCATTTCTTCTTTCAAAGCAATATGGTACAAACGAGTGATAGAATTGTATTCTTTATAGTCAAGTATATCCTGTATCTCTCGGTTAAGCCCACCCAAGAACCTAGCCATTTTTGCATCTTCACTCTCTTCTAACCCACAGCGCAACATGCCAATTTGCAATTCCTGATAATATTCCTCAACCGTTCTTTCACCTTGATTAAAGCGCTGCATTTTATTCAATAAATCACGAGCATAATATGTAGGAACAAATCTAGCCCTCATGACATGCTTCAACCCATCCCAAGTTGTAGGTACATCACGGTTGGCTCTACAAAGTTCTTTCCACCAAATAGATGCAAAACAGGTAAATTCACTAGTGGCAGCGTGAATCCTTCTACGCTCAGAGAAGTCATAGCAAGAAAATTTTTGATCTACCGCTAATTCCTAATCTTGATAAACATCAGGATTATAAGTACCATCAAAAGGAAGCATTGTAAATTTCATTTTTTCCATAGAGTCATCACGTTCTTCCCTTTGAGCATGTTGATTTCTAGCCATACCTTGCCTGTTATTGTGGAGTCGACGATGAGGTCGGTCGTTGTTCACATTTACCCTGTAGTCGTCCTTGGTATCGGCGGCGTAGTTGTTCTCTTCTTGATCCACCCCGTTTAAATTTACAGGGACAACCGGTGGAGCGCCGCGTTGGCCCAAAGCATGACCACAGGCACCATTGTTGGGGGCAACACCTTGGAGAAGTTGTGCTAGCTGTGCTTGAAGCTCAGTGAGGGGTGCCAATTGCGCCTGAAACGCGTCAAGAGTGTCACGAGTTCGCATCTCATGCTGATTGTGCATCCTCTCGAAATGAGTGACCCAACGCCGTTCTTTTGGCGTGAGGCGGTCCTCATGTTCACTCTCACTGCCGACGTTACTCCCATGATTGCTTGGACTACCTGCCATGGTTAGGAGCAACAAAACAGAGAACTCACAAGAGGGTTAGTTCCTATGGACTACTAATATATGGGCCGTGGATGGTCTCACGCGCTCAAGCTAACACAAAGTTCTTACCAGTTCTTACCCTACAACTTGTCAAGGTCTGATCGGATAATGACGGTAACCTGCACTCAGAGGTGACAAAGCGATTGCAAGGTACTTTTCCTGTGGTTTATATTAAGTGGAGTTTGGACAGGTATTATTTTTAGCAAAGGAAAAACTAGAACCACACTAGTCAAAACAAGTTGAAAGAATGTTCAACGGCGGTATGTGCTGGTCCTAGACTAGACCGTGCTAGAGACATGAGCCTAGACACTAAAGAAGTCACATAATAGCAACCAGGACGTTCTCAATGCACAAGCAACAGCTAGGGCTCCTTTCTTCCCTCTCTTTTTTTTTGATTTTTTTTTTAATTTTTTTTTCCAATTTTTTTTGTGGGAGCCCTAGACTCGAAACATGACTCAAAAAAAGGACTCCAGAGAAGTATTCACCACACACACTTTTTTTTTACCAGGGGTAAAAAGGTAATTAAAATTTGATCTGTGCACCAAATTCCATCACCACAAGATTCTCTCTCTCTCTCTAGTCTTTGATCTGTGCACCAAAATTTGATGGATTGTCAAGTGCAGCAAGATGGCATGGAGAGAGCAGAGAGATGGTTCGGCTCGTATTTCCTTCTCTTTTTTTTTGGAAAAAAAGGCTGGCACAGTTTGATATGGATATGGATGGCAACAGAACAAACGCTAAAGATATGGCAATGACCACTGGATGCGTGCTATATTTGGAGGGAAAAGGTAGATATGGCAAGGAGAAGGATCTCAATTACTTCTCTGTTTGGATACCACTGGATGCGTTTAGCTATATATGGAAAACTTCGGTGAGTTTTGGTGGAACACAGATTGGAAAAAAGAACCGAGTTGGTTGGGGAAGACGTGGGCTGCTCGGTTTGGAACACGGATTGGAAGAAAGGAACCGAGTTGGATTGGAAGGAATCTTGTGGTGATGGAATTTGGGGCGTTCTGTTGGAAGGATCTCGGTTTGATCTTGCGTGAGGGAGTTTGGGGCGTTCTGGTGGAAGGCTCTCGGTTTTGCTGAAGGAAGATGGCAGCACAACAGACGCACGAACAACACGACGCTATGACAAAAACGTGAATAGAACTCGAAACTCTAAAGATCAAACGCTAAGACCAGCAACGACACAACGATGCAACACAAAATCAACAAGAAATAAACTAGGTAGTAATAGTAAAGGCTAAAAGGGGGCTCGCATTAGAACGAAAACACGACAAAAATATATATATATTTTTTGGGCTATTTTTCTGGACTCTAGGACGAACAAGATGAACTAAACAAGGATAAGGGTGTTCTCACCAGGCAAGTGTCGCTCTGATACCACCTGATGTGCACTAGGGTTGTCCCGACCTTCTGATGAGAACGATACAATGAAGCACAAGATCAGGGACCAAACAATCGCAACGTCACCACACGAGGCGAACAACCAAATCAAAGACCCGATCGATCCTTGAACCTGCTGCAACAAATAACATGCAAGAACAAGGTGATAGCAATTTCAATCCAATAATCTCAACGAAAAACAAGGTGAGGTTCTGTTTCTCAACTTGGGTGGTCTAGTCGACACACGCAAGATTGAGGAGGGACGCACACGGGGTCTACTAAAACACAACAAAACCTCAAAAATGAAGAACAGGGGTGAGAACCCAATATAAAGGGGTACCCACCCAAGGGGGGTGCCCAAGAGGGGTGCGGCAGCCAGGAGAGGGGCGCCGGCCAAAGGAGGGGTGGAACCCTAAAAGTACATGGGCCTTGGGCCCAAAAGAAAGGAGGCGCAGCACCTGGAATTTCTGTCCCGTGAGATTGTTCTGTGATTTCCCTTCACTCCAGGAGGAATTTGGCCTCATGATCAGATCCATTGGAAAGATTATCTGGTTACCTTTCAAACGAGTTGTCGAACGTCGAAAATGGAGTTCGGATGTGGCCGTGGCGTCCGTTTGAAGTACTGCTGCTCCTGGATGGCCGAACCGGACTCGGCGACGAATTGGGCTTTATCTCGGGCCTTCCTTGGCGCGTGGGCTGTCATCGGTGGATGTTCTTGACATGCTGGTCCAGCAAAGGTGGATGGAAAGGACTTGCTTCTGGATTAAGCCCTCTAGACGTCATAGACGAAGTAGCAGTCGTAGAGGAAGAAGGGGCAGCGGTTGTATCCTTGGTTGGGATGTCGTCATCAAACTCCCGTATGAGTTTCCTGCTGATGAAAACATCACGGCCAGAAATAGGGCTGATGTTGAGGCGAACGCTAAGGCAAGGAACATCCTCATACGGGGTCTTCGCCGCAGTGAGTATGATAGGATTTCTGATGTCCGTTCTGCTCACCAGATTTGATTGATCCTCGTTGCTTATCATGAGGGCACTACCCAAATCAAAATGGTGAGACAGGACCAATTCAAGTGTGATTATAACAAGTTTGAACAACACACTGGTGAGAGTCTTGATGAGTACTTCAGTCGCTTTACTAAGATTTTGAGCGATCTCCAAGCAGTTGGTTGCATATACACTGACTCGGATAATGCTCAACATTTCTTGACTACACCCGATCTTAGAGTTTGGGAGATGCAGGTGACCACCATCAAGGACACCACCGACTTGTTGACTCTGACTCTTGACGGGCTTTATTCCCATCTCAATACTGATGAGATAGATGGCATCTCTCAGAAGACGAAATCTCAGTCGATGGCTTTAGTCACCAAACCCATTGGATCTTCTTCTTCTGATTCTTCTTCTTCTGATTCTTCTATTGGTTCTTCCCTCTCCACCCTTTGCGAGCTAAGCGATTACCAACTGGAAAAATTTCCAGAAAATGAGCTTGCTCTTTTAGCTCGCAAATTCTCTCATGCATACAAGAGGGTGAGAGAGAGGAAGAGAGGTGGCACGATCACCTGCTTCGAATATGGTGGCCCCAACCACATTCGGGCGAATTGTCCCAAACTGGAGAAGGCCAAGAATGACTCCAGCGGTTCAGCAAAAAACGACTACATTGACAAGAAGCACAACAAGAAGCCTCCAGTTCGTGAGCCGACCCGTGAGAAGAAGTACTGCAACTTCTCCAAGAATAAGAAGCTCTTCCACCGCGTCCTCGTCGCGCTTGATGACATCAACCTATCTGACACGGAGACATGGAGCGACGAGGGGGAAGATGAACCGCAAGAGAAGAAAGGCGGCGATGACTTCACTGGCATGTGCTTCATGGCAGACACCAGTAGCATCAGCGACTCCGAGCTCTATAGGGACTCGGACGAGGTAACCTCCTATGACCAGCTCAATGCAGCTTTCTACAAATTTGGAAAATTTCATGCTAGGGCTAGAGCTAGGTGTATGGAGCTAGAGAAGGAAGTAGGTACCTTGACTCGGAAGTTAGCTTCTTTTAGATCTTGTCCCTCCCGAGTCACTGATGACTGTTCTTTGTGTGATGCCTTTCTTGAGGAGCTAGAGAACCTAAGGACCATACATGATAGTGTGCTTGCTGAACATGATGGTCTTAGGTTGAAGAATGCTAGTACTAGTTCTGTTGATGCTATTCCTATTGAGGCAAGTTTTCTTCATGCTCACTCTACTCCTTCATGTCAAAATTGCCCTAAACTTCTTGCTGAAATTAATGCCATGAGCGATCACCTTAGGAAGCTTTCTTCCAGAAACGATAAACATGAAATGCATGCTTCTAAGGACTTAGTCAGCTCATGTGAGGGCTGTAAGCAACTAAAACTTGACAATGAATCTTTAAATGTCACGTGTGCTAATTTTGCTAAGGACTTACTAGATAAGTCACAAGAAAGTTGCTTGCGATATGCTAAGATTGAGGGAGACATGGATAAAATCCAAGTCGAACTTAGGAAAATGTTTGAGGCCCAGACCATTAGGATTAGAAATTCCCCTTGCGTTTCTTGTGAGGCCCTCAAGATTGAGGCAGCCGTGCTGAGGGAGGAAAATGCACGTGCTGGTAGTTCTTCTCTTTCTGGTTCTTCTTCCTCTTCTCTTCCCTGTTCTTCATGTACCTCTTTCTTTCGGTAGTGTATCTCATGAGCACTCTCGAGAAGTTTGTTGGAGGCAAGAAGAAGCTTAATCACGTTCTAAACCAATCCAAGATTAGCCTATTCAATCAGGGTCTAGGATTTGACTACTTGGAGCACGCTAGGGCGCATCCTCCCACCATTTTGCATGGCTCCAAGAGTGGTGAAATCGTGGTAGCTCCGAGGGTGAGTACCACTGTGTTTAGATCTACCGGGGTTGTCCATGGGATCTCTGATAAGAAGGTTGCACCTCATGCTACTTCTGCCTCTAGCAAGACGAAGTATACTTGCATCTTCTGTTAGAAGGATGGACATTTGTAGATTTTTCTTTAGGCGCGCCAAGATTACAATGCGTGGGCGTGTGGCTGCTCTTAGGGGTATTCAGGGTCATCCCCAGACTATGAGTGCTCCTAAAGCACATACTGCCTCTAGACAGGTTAGAGAGTCGCCTGTTTTTGGGCAACGTCCAGGACTCGGTTTTCTGGCTGTTCAGTCGAGTTTTAGTCCTGGAGCTATTCGTGGTCAGTCTCTCCGCCGTCCTCTTGATATTTCTCGTTTTTCCTATCGACGTAGATACAACGGCATGAGGTGTTTTCTGTTAGGAGATTCAGGCAACCTAACTGGGATGGTTCGACCTTTACACCACAGTGGGTCAACCCAGTTTCAGCTCCTAGATCTTCTACTATTGCTAGTTCTGATCTGATGTGGATATATCCTCTATTGTTGTATCATCTCATGACTCTAAGTCTACAAATAATCACATTACTTGTTTTGCTGCTGCTAAAGTGCAAGTGAGTCACAAGACCGATGCAAGTTGTGTTGATAATGTGATACAGGCTGAGAATTGCAATGCAAACCTTGGAGAGAAGAAAGGTGACTTGGTCATGCATCCACAAGGAGTAATATCCCTTTCTTTTGGAAATATGTCACCTGAGAAAGGAATTCTATTTGGATCCATATTTGTTAGAATTATTGACAGCGATCCATTGGAATGGAAGGCAAAGAAGAGTTACATGAGCAAGGCTGGTTCACTCAAATCTGTCCATCCATTTGATCATGATGCTGCTGCTCATCACGACAAGTAACATATCCTTGGAGTATATGGATGGAAACATATTGAAGTCTAGTTTCTAGCATTTCAAACTGTGCATCATTTGGACTTCCAAGGTGGGAGTTATGACTGTTTTGGTGGGAGTTGCACAGGCTGTTAAAAGCTGCGCGAGACCATATCTTGCTGTCCAACTTCCAAGGCATTGAACCTTTTATCTACCCAAGAAAACTCCTTTAGTTTCTTGTATAGTTTCACACCTATGCTAGGAAGGATGTTCCTAGTATAAATACTTATGTATTTCCATCTGGAATGGACTTTTGGATGTTTAGAAATAGACAGCATAAGCCATGGTTGTTTGTGGTGCAAATACCATGTGTTCTTGATAAGTTCTTCCCGTTCTTGGGTTTGTTAGTGTTGGTGCAAGTCAAGAACGGCAAGTTCTTGTGATTGTCCACTGAATCTATACAATTCCTCCACTCAATTCGCGTTCTTGTGTTGATCGCGGTTTGTGTGACCAGTTTCTCGCTTTTGAATTGGCTCTTTTGCCGTTTGAGTGCGAGCGTCACGAAGCTATCGTCGTTATACCGTGAAAGATTGGGCCACCTTTGCTCAACAGCAGGTTGGGTCTTCATCATGATCTCGTAAGGGTTGAGCGTAAGAGAGACGCTAGAGTCCAGTCTTCTTCTTTGGTTGGCACCTTGAGGCATCGTATGGTTTAGTATTGGGTTCCCAAGTCTTCACTTTATGCCAGTACTGAGTTATATCTCTCTTCTATAAATTGATCAAGTTCGTCGGATAAGGAAGGGAGAGGGAGTCATTTCTCTCTTCTATGACTTGATTAGGTTCGTCGGATGAGGAAGAGAGAGGTTTGGATTGTCGACTCCGGTTGTTCTCGTTATATGACCGGAGACTCTAGTTGGTTCTCTTCCCTAGTTCGAGCCTCTGGTGATGAGTTGATCACTTTCGGAGATGCTTCATCAAGTAGAGTCATTGCTAAGGGTGCCATTTGCATTAATTAGAATTTCATTCTTAAGGATGTTGCCTTAGTAAGTAAGCTGTAATATAATTTGCTTTTTGTTTCTCAGCTTATCGATGACTCTTTCGAGGTAAGTTTCAAGAGTAGTGCCTGTAGAATCCTCGATTCTTCAGAAGGGTTAGTTTGCGGGATTTCTACATATGGGAAGTCTTTTGTGCTGATTTTTCTGCTTCTTCCGGAGACTCTCTCTGCTGTTTGATTGCTTCAGAGTCCCGTGATCTCTCCTTCTAGCATAGAAGACTTGGTCACATTGGATTTGATCATTTCACCAGAGTTAGTAGCCACGACCTCATTCGTGGTTTGCCTAAACTCATGTCGGGACCCGGATTTGCAAATCCGAAACCCTCTGTGTATACTGCACTAGTCCAGGATTACGCTAGTGCACACAGTGGAAACATATATGAAATATCATTCCATACAACGAATTAACAAAGAAGAAGAAAATTATTATTAAATAAAACAAACGACCTTATGGTGAAAGTTTACACCATTATGCCTTAAGGGCTTAAGAAACAAATACTATTGTAGCGGAAAAGATAACTTGAGCCATTCAACATGCCACAGGCAATCGTCTGGGGAACGCATTCCTAATTCACGTAGTTTTCATAGAATTCCTCCTCATGATACTCAGCATTTCCTGATGCTTCCTCAGCAACCGATCAACAAAGGCGTATAGCCGTGAGTACAAAAAGTACTCAGCAAGCTGTAGAGAATTGATGCAATATATTCATGCACGGCTTGACAAGGATGGCCGTATGGTTCATTTGCAGAAACCAATAACTTGAATTGAAATACAATAAATAGATTGAAAGCATATTTACGAAAAGATAAATAAATAATTGATAGATCAATGGTAGACAACAAAACAACAGTGAACTCTCTGTTCACATTCCAACAATTCCACATTCCACATTTCATGAAATACTCTATACCCCGTGTGAAATTCCAGGGCTTTGTCCATGACCGCGGACGCGGCTATTCGAATAGTTTTACACTCTGGAGAGGTTGTACAACTTTACCCACAAGACATGACCATCTCTTTGTGCAATCGATCTTAACACACTTCCTTTGCTGTGTTGCAGAGATATCATGACAAAGCCTTCACAATGCATTGTCTAAACTAGGTACTGCCTGCTAAAGTTTCGCTCCTTAGGGCCCCCTCTTGCGCCTTGCGAATCTACCCATCCATCTCGGAACCCACACCACCAATTGGCAGTACTCAAGACTAGACATTGCAAATTAATTAGCTAGGTCTGTCCCATACCAGACTTATGGTAGTACGGTTAGGCCCAGTTCAATGGCGCACAAGATTAAGTCCTTAAGTTGTCTCACGCAAGACCTCCACTTCCCAATGTGCTAGAAAGCACCCCCTTTACTGCACGATCACTTGCCTGAGGGAAAATAATTCGTTCAACCAAGACCAATGGCAAACCCCGCCATGGTACAACAAATTTTACAACATTGGCTAACGGCCATGATTCAACATCTCATTAAGTCAAGATTAACATTATTCAACATGTGACATGAATCCCAACGAATATCTAAGCATGTCTAAGCATAACTACGATAACCCAATGTTGGTATAATGATTATGTCCAACTAGTAATGTCCCAACCTGGGTGTAACAATGGATACATGGCATCCCAATAGTCTAGGTGGTATAATGACAAATAGGTACATATCTACTCCCATGAAATAAGCATTGTACAAAAATAGCATGCAATTGTATAAAACAAATTACTTTGCAAACGTAGGATCAATATGATCAAAGGTTACGACTTGCCTTGCTGATCTAGTGCTGAGTCTTTGTCTTCGAAGTTTTCGTTCGCTCCCTCGAAATTAGCGTCTACTGGAAAAGAAAGCAACGAAACCAAATAAATACAAAACAGAGACACAAACAAGCTTAAAACTGAAAATAAATGGCTCAGGAAGATATATCTTGATTTTAGAAAAATTTAGAAACTTGAATCGCCTCAATCGGAGTTCGTATGAGCGAGAACGGGCCTCCGAAAGGTTAAATTCAGAGAAAATGCTGAAAATCCGAATTTCCTGATTTATTTTTCTATAGGAAAATCGATTTATTGCGCAATCGCTGATGTCATCCGTAATTTGATGGATTGGGTCCACGGCTTTGTCCGGTTCACCGTGCACCCGGTGCACGGCTGACGTATGCGCTTGTGTCAACATCAGGGCTAAGGTGGCGGCTGACGCTGCGGCCACGCAGACGCTGATGAGGCAGGCCACGTGTCGCACATCGGCGGCTGCGATTGGATCGAAAGGCGGAAAATGAGGGCGCGGGCAGCGGCGACGCGGCACGATCAGGGACACCCAAAGGATCTCAGATGGCGGAGCACGGTCACTAGAGATCGACGGCGAAGCGGGCGGCGCTACTCATCGGAGCCGAGGAAGAAGCAGCGGCAAACGGAAGAACGGCGATGGATCGGGTGCGGAACAAGATGGATCCGGACGAGGGCGTCGTGGGCAACGCGGAAAGGCAAACGGTGGCGGCGAAGAAAAAGGCGGCGGAAGGTCTCGGGAGGGCGAAAACGACGGCGGAAGGTCTCTGGAAGAAAAAGGCGACGACGGAAGGTCTCGAAAGGGCGAAAGCGACGGCGGAAGGTCTCGGGACGGCGAAGAAAAAGGAGGCGGAAGGTCTCGGGAAGAAAAAGGCGGCGAAAGCGACGACGAGCTCGCGCGGGGCGACGGCAGGGCTTCGGGCGGCGAGCGAGAGGGCAAAAGGAGCGGCGCGAGGAGGCGATCCTCGGGAGGGGTGCGGCGGCGGCTTAAATAGCCTAGGGAGGCGTGCGAAGCGCGGAAAACGAGAAAGACGGCGTGCGGCGGCGGGACTCCGAGACGGTTAGGATTAGGTTTTCGGCGGTAGGAGCGGGCGACGTGTCGCAATCCGGACCGCACACGGGGCGCAGATCCGACGGCTCACACAGAATGGCTACGTGGCCTCGTGAGGTGCGCTGGATCGAGATCGGATGGCGGGCACGCTAGGGTTCGTGGGCGCGAGCTGGAGCTGGGCCGGGGCGGAGCGGGCCGGAGATGGGCCGCGTAGGGCAAAACGTCCCGAGGGCTTTTGGAAAAACAAAAACCTTTTCCAATTAAGAAAAATTCCAGGAATCCAAATAAAAGCAAATAAATTCAAATAAATAGCAAATAAATTCAGAAAAATCTCCAAAAATATAGAAAAATTCCTTGGAGCACAATGAAAACCTTTAGTTTGATGAATAGTTTAGTCAATTTAAATCCTTTCATTAATAGAAAATTCAAATTAATCTGGGATTAATTCAAGAAAAATGCAAATGGTTTATTTTTGAATTCAAACATTCCAAAACTCAAATTTTGGGATGTTACAAACCTCCCCCCTTAAATGGAATCTCGACCCCAAGATTCAGGCTGGTTAGAGAATAGGTGGGGAAACACGGACTTCAGATCCTCTTCTCGCTCCCAAGTTGCTTCCTCTTCTGAATGATTGCTCCACTGGACCTTGCAAAAACGGATGATCTTGCTCCTCGTGATACGCTCTGCTATATCAAAAATTTTCACTGGTTGCTCCTTGTAGGTAAGATCTTCCAAATCAATGGCTTCCAATGGCATCTGTTCCTCTGGCACACGTAGGCATTTCTTCAACTGCGATACATAGAAAACATCATGGATTCTGGCAAAAGACTGAGGCAATTCTAACTTATAGGCAACCTCTCCTCTTCGTTCCAAGATTTTGAACGGTCCCACATATCTAGGGGCAAGTTTTCCTTTTACTTGAAATCTTTTAACTCCTTTGTGAGGGGCGACTCTGAGATAAACATAATCATTGGGCTCGAAACTCAAATCTCGACGACGATTATCTGCATAACTCTTCTGTCTGCGTTGAGCGATCTTTAAACGGTCTCAAATTAATTGAACTTGCTCTTCGGCATCTTCCAGTATGGCAGGACCAAACAATTGTCTTTCTCCCGACTCTTTCCAGTTGAGAGGGGTTCTGCACTTTCTTCCGTATAAGGTTTCAAATGGCGACATTTGCATAATTGCTTGATAACTATTGTTGTATGAAAACTCGGCGTAGGGCAAACACTTGTCCCACTTAGCACCAAAAGTTAAGGCACAAGCTCTTAACATATCCTCAAGAATCTGATTCACACGCTCAATCTGTCCATCGGTTTGAGGGTGATAGGCAGTACTGAATCTGAGACGAGTTCCCATGGCTTCGTGCAGACTCTACCAAAAACGAGAGGTAAACTGGGTTCCTCCATCCGACACTATCTTCTTGGGCACTCCGTGAACACTGATGATCCTTGACATATATAATTCTGCTAATTTATCTCCTGCATAGGTAGTCTTAACTGGAATGAAGTGAGCTACCTTACTCAAGCGATCCACTATTACCCAGATCGAGTCATAACCTGCTTGGATCTTAGGAAATCCAGTAATGAAATCCATACCAATTTCTTCCCACTTCCACTCAAGAATCTTCAATGGCTGCAGCAATCCTACTGGCCTCTGATGTTCTGCCTTGACCTTTTGGCAGACATCACAAAGGGCAACATACTTTGCAATCTCACGCTTCATGCTAGTCCACCAATACCTTTCCTTGAGGTCTTGATATATCTTGGTACTTCCAGGATGAATGGAGTATAAAGTCTCATGCGCTTCTTTGAGAATCAACTCCTTAAGCTCTTTCTGATCTGGTACGCAAATACGCTTCTCATACCAAATAGTACCTTGTTCATCTTCGGTGAAACATGAGGCTTTTTCTTTCTTCACATTGCTCTTAATCTCCTTGATATCGGCATCATCTACTGTAACACCCTAAATTTTGCTCTAATTTAAAATTTTGGAGTATTTTTGATTTTTGAGAATTTATTGGGAATTTATTGAAATTTATTTGGATTTATTCAAATATGGCCTTCCTTGAAAACAATTAAATAATGGAAAAGTTTTTGCAAAGTTTTATTGCGAATATTTTAATTGTGTTCCAAATATCTCAAAGTATTTTCTGGAATTTTTCTAGAATTTTTCTGCTATTTTAAAAGCCCCAATTGATTTAATTGAATTTCTAGAATTATTTTTAATGAAAAATGTTTTAAAAATTGGATGACCAGTAATGGGCCGAGCCCATTACTGTGCACGCCGGTGGCCCAGCTCGCCGCGCAAACCCTAACCACCGCCACCCTTCGCCCGTTGGATCGTCATCGTGTGACTGAGAAGCTGGAGAGCCGCTACAATGCCGTCGCCGAGGTCGTCTTCCTCAGCTCCGGCAACCTTCCTTTCTTCGCCGCCGTCAACCTCGTCGAACCGCGCCAACCGTTCGATCCTCATCACACCGCGTAGGTGAGTCCACGTCACCTCCACCTCTGTACATATTTAGATTGAATCGTGACCGTTAGATCTTGATGTGTACGGTAGGGATTAGATCTAGGTTTTGCGGCTAGATTTAATGCGAACCCTTGGATCGTTTTTGAACGCGTGAGATTGCGCCGCGTAGCTTGATGAATAGTAATCAGTTCGGGTACCGTGGGCCGTTGGATTAGATCTAAACGGCGGCTGTGGGTTGATCTGTGGCGCGCGGATCCGTGCCATTCAAATTTGAACGTGCGGCGGAGATGACACCGCGCCCCCACCGAATCACGTGCAGACGCGTGTGCGCTTTGACCGAGACACGACGAAATCCCGACCGCCGATTTTGAACGAGCCGTCGCGATGTCGACGCGTGTCGTGCGTAAAACCGAGGCGTCACAGTGGCGGCGCGGTGCTGGCCGTTGGATCTGAGGGCACCGTTCGATGCGTGACGCGTGGCCTTGCGGGAATCGAGGCGTCACCGAACCGTGCGGGAGTGAATCTGACCGTTGGTTTAGCGAACGGTCTGGATTTTGCCGCGTGTCGCGTCGGGATTGGCTGCGCATCGTCGCTGATGCCACGGCTTGCGTCACCTGGTGCACGGGCACAGTGCTGCTAGTCCACGGTGGACCAGAGCCAAACCGTGGACTCAGCCCTTGGACCGGAGTGACGTGGCAGCCTCTGGACAAGCCACGTGCCATGCTGACGTCATAAATATTTATATATATATAAATATTTCGGCCGAAATTCTTTTCTGTGCTGACGTCATCATGGCGCAATGCTGACATCATAAATGCAAATTTTCAGTATAGAAATAATTTGGAAAATCGGATTTCTTAATTTCTGTATTTTCCGATTTTATTCATACTTCAAATGGCTATAACTTTTGCATTTTAACTCGGATTTGGGTGATTCAAATTTCTAAAAATTCATAAAATTGTGATATATTTAATGATGAATTTTATTTGAATTTTTGAGGTCATTTATTCCTCTGTACTAGTTATTTATTGCATATTTTGTTTATACGCGTAGACGGAAATTTGCCGGAAAGTTTCGAAGAAGAATTCGTCGCTCAAGAACAAGCTTTGGAACACGACCAGCAACCCTTTGAAGGCAAGTGATGCTTTGATCATTTTGATCCCAGATTTTAAAATGTAATTTATGCTTTGAAATTATGCATGCTTATTTATTTAAAATGAAGCTAATTTAATTTGGGATAATGTAGTTAATCAACCCATTTTGTTATGTCACCTTGAAATGATTAATTGTATGCCCTAAATCATTGTCACCCTAAGTTGATTGTACTGGTTGGATAATAATATGATGCCAACACGGGAGGCTAGACCGTGAGTAGATGCTTAGCCTTGCAATGAGTCATGAATGATCTTTCGGAAAAATGCTACAATATTGACTAATGGAATATGGAATGTATTTTGGAAGTGGGTGATATTGCCACATGATGAAATTGAAGTATGGAGACCTGTGTGGTTCCATACCGATGTTGAGTTATTGCTGGCATGTGTTGCACAAAAATCAACTGGGTGGGAAATGATTTAGACTGGGGCAAGTGGCAAGAGGCTGTGTGCTTGGTGGGCCTGTGTGGCATTGGGTTGATGAGCGTTGTGAGTTTGTGTGCCACAATGGGCTGTGTGCCACTGTTGAGTGTTGGAAGTCTTGCCTTGGTCAGTTAAGGACTTCACCTTGCAAGCCTTTGATCTAGTCACCCGTACAACCACATGTCTGATATGGGACAGACCTAGTTGATTATGGATCTGACATCTTTCCTCTGATACCTCGGGGTGACAGTGCACGGGTGTGTATCAGACGGGAGCGCACACGTACTACGGCTTGGTGCCCATCCAACGGTGATTGACCTGTCCTATGCTTGGCTCTGTGTGGGAAGTGATAGTGAGGGTATCTGGAGAGGTTCATTAGGTAAGGTAGAAGTTCTGAAAAGCTTTGTTGCGGACAATCACTGTGTGGTGGCGGTGTATCTTGTGGGTAAAGTGTACAACCTCTGCAGAGTGTCAAAACTATTGAATAGCCGTGCTCACGGTATTGAGCATTGCTCGGGATTACTGATCAAGGGTAGATCTTCATAAACAAAATGTGGAAAGGGTGTTGTGTGCCAAGATTGAAAATGAACTATTAAAGTGTGTGCCGAGAATCTTGAAGAAAAACCATTTGAAGAAAATAGTATTACTTATAACTGTTCCACTGCTTTAAACTAAATAAGATACTGGTTTAAAAATGTTGTTTGATGCAAGAGAACCATTTAAGCCAATCCTTTGGAATAAGCTTTGCATATAGTACTAGTGCCGCATTCTGTGCATTACTTGTTGAGTGCCTTGTGTACTCATCCCACCTTGCTTATCAACCCCAACATCAGTGGAGGAGTCTACACCAGTGTGGGAGGAGGAGTACATGGAGGATCCGAGCAACTAGGGGGCAAGCCCAGTCGGTTGCCTGTGGCAAGATGAAGGCTTCCACGATATTTACTTATATTCCGCTGCTATTTCTTTACTCTGAATAATGTAAGCCCTGCGTGGCTGGTTTATTTGTAAGGAGACCATAAGGTCGTACAACTCGGTTTATATAAATGTTTGCACTATTTATTGTTATATCGTTGTGAATGTCTGTGATGTGCAACCCTGTAAGACTGTGTGTGCTAGTGTGATCCTGGACTGGCACAGAATACACAGAGGGTTCGTATTTACAGATTTGGGTCCCGACAGAGGTGGTATCAGAGCAGGCTGACTATAGGACTTGACCCTAGTTGGTTGTACCTAGGAGGGTAAAACTATTTTCTAAAGACCTAATCAACTTGAGCAATAATATCAATGAAATCTCGACTTATCCTTTCTCCCTTGCTTCATACCTATGATGAATTCTTGTTATTATTTTTGTTTAATTTAAAAAAGGTTTATTTTGGCATATGAGGATGATCCATACCTATGGAGAGCGCACCGGAGGATACGCCGCGGAGTTATGGCGTATGATGCAGTTGCTCGGAGGTTTTGACAGACCACTTTATCGAGGGACTACAGTGGTACGGGCATGACTTGATATCGCCTGGGATGTCAAGATCACAGTGTATGCTCGGGAGAGGACGAGGGCGAGCCGTCCTATCTACATCACGGTCAGGAGGTCTTCTTTTGAGGCCGGGATCCAGGAGACGACACGTGTGGCGATGCGACAAATTGCCCGCACTTACTCCGCAGAGTTGGAGGGCACCATCTTTCGTCAGCATCCGCGTCGAGACAATCATTTTGACAGGATGGAGATCTTGGAGGACACCATGATCACTCACCTGGCGAGGTATGTCATTGCCCAGGAGGACGCCTTGGACGAGACAGTCCAGGAGCTGCAGAGGACCCGCGACGAGGTCACGGAGGCGAGGATCCAGCTGCGGGAGGGCTTAGCTCACTCCATGTAGAAGATCCAGGAGTTGGAGATGGTTTTGTATGGACCCGAGCCCGAGCCAGTCCTGGAGTTACACGATCCAGATCCGGAGCTGCTAGAGCAGGAGGCACCAGTGCAGGAGCCGGCAGCCCCGGGACTAGCAGAGTCGATGGGGTCATTTGCACCTGCGATGAGGTCATTAGGACCGGTTGCCCGATGCGAGCACCCACGGTGTATGCTCCGGGAGCCGCGCCGGGTTGGCTCGATGGTGATCGAGTCTAGCCGGGTAGTGTCGAGACTCGAATGTTTGAGTCGTGTCTTTTTCTTCAGAGTCACCATTAGGTGTGAGTCGTCATAGAGTCCTATGTTTGCTTACTTGCTTTTGGTTGTGAGTGTCTCGTATGTGTTGCATTGCCCTTAGGCACTTGTGAGCAACCATACTGCTTTATATTATATCAATAAAGTGGCTAAATAATTTAAGTTACACCTGTTTTCCCCACATAAGTTCTTTTACTCGTCTATGCTTTCTTCTTTTCTTAACCTTGTAAGTTGCAACAGATGGTGAGGACTCGTGGAAATGTTGGAGCCAGCGGAAGTGGAGTGAATCAGGCTGACAACCAGAATGAAGAACCGATCCCTCAACCGCCGCAGGTCGATATGCAGAAGCTGGGAGCCTTCTTGACTGCCCAAACTCAACTTATGAACACGATGGTTCAAACCATGCAGCAGATATCCAATCAAGCTGCTGCGAATGTTCAACCTGGGGGTAACCATAGACCACACCCCTACTCAAGGTTGTCGAAGTTTATGAGAACCCGTCCACCTACCTTCTCAGGCAACGCCAATCCATTGGAAGCGGACGATTGGCTACGGACAATCGAAAGGAAGCTACACATTACCCAGTGTATGGGACATGAGAGGGTACTCTATGCCTCTCATCAACTCGAAGGAACTGCCGTAGAATGGTGGGAAAACTTCTGCGCAGCTCATGAGGACCCACAGAGTATTACGTGGGAGGAATTCACCTCGACCTTCGCCAATACCATGTACCCAGGGTATCATGGATCTTAAAAAGGAGGAATTTGAGCCTCAAGCAGGCGGTCGATCGATGGCGATTACGAATAAGTTCACCCAACTCGCACGCTACGCACCAGAGGACGTGGCTACGGATAAGGCCAGACAATCTCGCTTCATGAAGGGATTGAATGCAGGGTTGCAGGTGGGACTGATCACCCACACATTCCACGACTTCCAAGAGCTAGTTAACAAAGCTCTTATCTTGGAGGACAAGCGCCGAGTTGGATGACAATGTAAAGCGCGAGAATGGCGCAACAAGGAGGTCGTCAAGGCCAGCAGAGGCGAGAGGACGGCACCCCAACAATTCATCAGTACCGATCCAGAGGCAATGATAGGGCACCACCGCCGCAAATCGTCGATGGGCGAATGCTCAGACTCGGCGTAAGCGTAGCGCGGTGGAGGAACCTCTCGAGCGCGGGGAAGACGTTGCTATCATCGCAATGGCTAGGGCATTTTGCCAATAAGCGCCCTAAGAAGGAGGTGTCACCCGGTCCGCTTTAGCACGGGAACACACGGCAAGGACTCCGCACCAATCGTGAACGCGGGGTATCAACAGCAGCAACTCCATCCCAAGGAACTGCACGAGGCCGAGTCAACCACATTACAACGGATGAAGTGCAGCACGCCACGGATGTTGTACTAGTTAAGTTCCTAGTAAACTTAGTACTAGCTACTGTTTTATTTGATTCCGGAGCTTCACATTCATTTATTTCCCGAGATTTTGCTGTTCAAAATGATATGGATATAGTGAATCTTAAATGTGTGCTTATAGTCCAATCCCCTAGATCAGAACTCCGATCTAAAGTAGGATGTTCTGGGGTAAGACTAATAATTAATGGAGTTGAGTTCCTAGCGAACCTAATCGTCCTGAATACCCAAACCCTGGATGTTATCCTGGGAATGGATTGGTTAACCAAACACAAGGCAGTGCTGGACTGCGGAAAAAGAGTCATATCGGTCGAGAGCCCGGATGGAAAGAAGATTGAATTTGAAGCAAAATCAGTACGAGATGGGCAATTAATGGTCCACAGCATGAAGACTGTCATCTTGGAGGAAGTCTCCATAGTTAATGAATATTCGGATGTTTTCCTAGAGGATTTACCTGGAATGCCGCCAGATAGAGATATCGAGTTCGTGATAGAACTTGTTCCAGGGACAGCTCCAATAGCTAAGAGACCTTACAGAATGTCCAAGGAGGAATTGGTGGAAATGAAGAAACAAATTGAAGAGCTGCTGGAAAAAGGATTTATAAGACCTAGCTCATCGCCATGGGGAGCACCTGTCTTGTTCGTCAAGAAGAAGGACGGGAGTTTTAGGATGTGTATAGATTATCATGCACTCAATGATGTGACGATAAAGAATAAGTATCCGCTACCCAAGATCGATGATTTGTTTGACCAGTTGAGAGGAGCAGGAGTATTCTCCAAAATTGATCTCCGATCAGGATACCATCAATTGAAGATCCGATCAGAGGATATTCTGAAGACTGCATTTTGTTCAAGATATGGACACTACGAGTTCACAGTGATGTCTTTTGGTTTGACAAATGCACCATCATATTTCATGAACTTAATGAATAAGGTTTTTATGGAATATTTGGATAAGTTCGTTGTCGTGTTCATAGATGATATTCTTGTCTATTCCAAGACAAGAGAAGAGCACGCCGAACATTTGAGGCTAGTCCTTGAGAAATTGAGGGAACAACAGTTGTTTGCAAAATTTAGTAAATGTGACTTCTGGAAGAATAAGGTTAAATTTCTTGGACACATAATGACAGCAGAAGGAGTTGCGGTAGATCTAAAGAAAGTGGAAACAGTTTTGCATTGGGAGCAGCCAAAGACGGTAACCCAAATCCGTAGTTTCCTTGGAATGGCGGGATATTACCGTCGTTTAATCGAAGGATTCTCCACGATTGCGAGACCTCTTACGCAATTGTTGAAAAAGGAAAGGAAATTCTTATGGACACCTGAGTGTGAGAAGAGTTTTCAGGAGTTGAAGAAAAGATTAACATTGGCACCTGTATTAGTTTTACCTGACGTTCATCAAGGCTTCAACATCTATTGTGATGCATCGCGTCAGGGATTGGGATGCGTGTTGATGCAAAATAGGAAGGTAATTGCCTATGCGTCAAGGCAATTGAGACCACATGAGGAGAACTATCCGACTCATGATTTCGAATTAGCTGGTGTAGTACATGCCCTAAAAATATGGCGTCATCATCTCATCGGAAATAGATGTGAAGTGTATACTGATCATAAAAGTCTTAAGTATATCTTCACGCAAGCTGACCTAAATATGAGGCAAAGAAGATGGTTAGAGTTAATCAAGGATTATAATGTGGGAATTCACTACCATCCCGGTAAAGCCAGCGTGGTGGCGACGCTTGAGCGTAAAGAACAACAACGTAAATATCTTTGTTGGAAACAAGTCGGGTGGAATTGTGTAAGGATTTCGAAATTAGAAGCTGGAAATGGTACGGAAGGATTCCTAGCAACCTTGGAAGTAAGACCTACCGGAAGATCGATCAGGAAGAGGCGTAAAGAGGACGATAAAATCAAGAGGATTTAGTCCAAAATGGATGCAGACAAGGCAAAGGATTTCAAGCTGGATGAGCAAGGCACTATGTGGTTTAAAGGGCGCATTTGTGTGCCGAATAAGAAAGAGCTTAAACAGTTAATTTTGGAAGAAGCCCATGACTCCAAGTACTCAATTCATCCAGGAAGTGCAAAAATGTATCAAGATTTAAAAGAAAGATTTTGGTGGCCAAGCATGAAACGGGAAGTCGCCGAATACGTTGCATTATGTGACATATGCCAAAGAGTCAAAGCTATGCATCAGAGACCAGCGGGGCTATTGCAACCCTTAAAGATACCTCAATGGAAATGGGAAGAAATTGGTATGGATTTCATAACCGGGTTGCCCAGAACCCAAGGTGGATATGATTCCATATGGGTCATAGTAGATCGTATAACCAAAGTGGCACATTTCATACCGGTAAAGACCACTTATTAGGAGACCGGTTGGCGAGAACATTATATGTCAAGAATTGTCTGCATTTGCATGGAGTACAGAAAAAATAGTGTCGAACGGGGTACCCAATTTACCTCAGATTTTGGGGTAAGCTACATGAGGCAATGGGGACTCGTTTGAACTTGATCTGACCTACCATCCATGACGGATGGTCAAGCGAGAGGGTTAACCAGATATTGGAAGATATGTTGAGAGCCTACACTTTAGCATATTCCACTTCATGGGACAGGTGTTTACCTTATGCTGAGTTTAGTTACAACAACAGTTATCAGGCGAGTATACAGATGTCTCCATTTGAAGCTCTGTATAGTCGATCTTGTCGAACACCATTGAATTGGAATGAGACAGTGAACGACATGTTTTGGACGGACATTCTTCAAAAGCGGAAGAACGGTCATACGATCGGGGAAAGAATGAAGATTGCTCAATCAAGGCAGAAGAGTTATGCCGACAACCGTCGCAGGGAATTGAGCTTTGAACCCGAAGATTTTGTGTATCTTAGAGTCACACCTCTCAAAGGAGTTAGAAGGTTCCACGCAAAAGGGAAGCTCGCACCCAGATATGTTGGGCCGTTCAAGATTTTGAGCCGCAGAGGTGAAGTTGCATATCGCTTGAGATTCTGCGGTCTTTGGCGGAGTGCATGGCGTATTTCATGTATCTGGCGAAGAAGTGTCTTGATCTGGGAAGAGTAAACACCGATTAGAGGCAATCGAGTGCAAGAAAATCGACTTACAAAGAACATCCGATGAAGATTACGGACATAATGGACGGAGAGACAAGGAACAAGTCAGCGCGTTTCTGCGAGTTGATGGAGCAACCATTCGGAAAGCGAAGCTACGTGGGAACGTGAAGAAGATCTGAAGAAGGAGTTTCCTAACCTATTTCTGTAAACAACCCTGAATCTCGGGGCGAGATTACATTAAAAGCGAGGTTTGTAACACCCTAAATTTTGCTCTAATTTAAAATTTTGGAGTATTTTTGATTTTGAGAATTTATTGGGAATTTATTGAAATTTATTTGGATTTATTCAAATATGGCCTTCCTTGAAAACAATTAAATAATGGAAAAGTTTTTGCAAAGTTTTATTGCGAATATTTTAATTGAGTTCCAAATATCTCAAAGTATTTTCGGAATTTTTCTAGAATTTTACGCTATTTTAAAAGCCCCAAATGATTTAATTGAATTTCTAGAATTATTTTTAATGAAAAATGTTTTAAAATTGGATGAAGCGATAATGGGCCGAGCCCATTCTTGTGCCGCCACGCCCACTACGCGCGCAAACCCTAACCGCCACCACCCTTCGCCCGTTGGATCGGCATCGTGTGACTGAGAAGCTGCCGCGTCACTTCGCCGTTTTCGCCCGTCGGATCGCGCGCCACGGGCCTTCGGGATTTCGCCACGTCGCCGTCCTCGCGAGATCGCCCGAGTGGCGTGGCTTGATGGCCGTGATTTCCGCGGCGATTTAGCGCACGTCGAGGCCCTTTAAGCCGTTCTGGTGAGCGCGTTCTGCAGAGGACTCAACGCCGCGTCTTTGGACTCCTATCACGCACGTCGAGACGCTCTAGAGACCACGTGAGAGCTCGCCGTAGTTGTTTCTTTGCACCGCCGCTGTTTTTCGCCGTTTGCTTCGCCGTCGGTCCAGTTCCGCCGTTGCCGAGGTCACCGGAGTGCTCACCGAGTCGAACCGCGTTGAGGGAACCATTTCTTCACGCCGGAGAGCCGCTACAACGCCGTCGCCGAGGTCGTCTTCCTCAGCTCGGGCAACCTTCCTTTCTTCTCCGCCGTCAACCTCGTCGAACCGCGCCAACCGTTCGATCCTCATCACACCGCGTAGGTGAGTCCACGTCACCTCCACCTCTGTACATGTTTAGATTAAATCGTGACCGTTAGATCTTGATGTGTACGGTACAGATTAGATCTAGGTTTTGCGGATAGATTTAATGCGAACCCTTGGATCATTTTTGAACGTGTGAGATTGCGTCGCGTAGCTCGATGAATAGTAATCAGCTCGGGTACCGTGGGCCATTGGATTAGATCTAAACGGCGGCTGTGGGTTGATCTGTGGGGCGCCGATCCATGCCGTTCAAATTTGAACGTGCGGCGGAGATGACGCCGCGCCCCCACCGAATCACGTGCAGACGCGTGTGCGCTTTGACCGAGACACGACCAAATCCTGACCGCCGATTTTGAACGAGCCGTCGCGATGTCGACGCGTGTCGTGCGTAAAACCGAGGCGTCGCAGTGGCGGCGCGGTGCTGGCCGTTGGATCCGAGGGCACCGTTCGATGCGTGACGCATGGCCATGCGGGAATCGAGGCGTCACCGAACCGTGCGGGAGTGAGATCTGACCGTTGGTTTAGCGAACGATCTGGATTTTGCCGCGTGTCGGGTCGGGATTGGCTGCGCATCGTCGCTGACGCCACGGCTTGCGTCACGGTGCAGACGCAGTCTTTGCTAGTCCACGGTGGACCAGAGCCGAACCGTGGACTCAGCCCATGGACCGGAGTGACGTGGCAGCCTCTGAGCATGCCACGTGCCATGCTGACGTCATAAATATTTTTTTATATATAAATATTTTGGCCGAAATTCTTTTCTGTGCTGACGTCATCATGGCGCGATGCTGACGTCATAAATGCGAATTTTCAGTATAAAAATAATTTGGAAAATTGGATTTCTTATTTTCTGTATTTTCATATTTTATTCAAACTTCAAATGACTATAACTTTTGCATTTTAACTCGGATTTGGGTGATTCAAATTTCTAAAAATTCATAAAATTGTGTTCTATTTAATGATGAATTTTATTTGAATTTTTGAGGTAATTTAGACCTCTGTACTAGTTATTTATTGCATATTTTGTTTATACGCGTAGACGCAAATTTGCCGGAAAGTTTCGAAGAAGAATTCGTCGCTCAAGAACAAGCTTCGGAACAAGACCAGCAACCCTTTGAAGGCAAGTGATGCTTTGATCATTTTGATCCCAGATTTTAAAATGTAAATTATGCTTTGAAATTATGCATGCTTATTTATTTAAAATGAAGCTAATTTAATTTGAGATAATCTAGTTAATCAACCCATTTTGTTATGTCACCTTGAAATGATTAATTGTATGCCCTAAATCATTGTCACCCTAAGTTGATTGTACTGGTTGGATAATAATATGATGCCAACACGGGAGGCTAGACCGTGAGTAGATGCTTAGCCTTGCAACGAGTCATGAATGATCTTTCGGAAAAATGCTACAATATTGACTAATGGAATATGGAATGTATTTTGGAAGTGGGTGATATTGCCACATGATGAAATTAAAGTATGGAGACCTGTGTGGTTCCATACCGATGTTGAGTTATTGCTGGCATGTGTTGAACAAAAATCAACTGGGTGGGAAATGATTTAGACTGGGGCAAGTGGCAAGAGGCTGTGTGCGTGGTGGGCCTTTGTGGCATTGGGTTGATGAACATTGTGAGTTTGTGTGCCACAATGGGCTGTGTGCCACTGTTGAGTGTTGGAAGTCTTGCCTCGGTCAGTTAAGGACTTCTGATTGCAAGCCTTTGATCTGAGTCACCCGTACAACCACATGTCTGATATGGGACAGACCTAGTTGATTAGGGTTCTGATATCTTTCCTCTGATACCTCGGGGTGACAGTGCACGAGGGTGTATCTGTACGGGGGAGCGTACCTGTGCTACGGCTTGGTGCCCATCCAACGGTGATTGACTTGTCCTATGCTTCGGCTCTGTGTGAGGGAAGTGATAGTGAGGGTAATACCGGAGAGGTTCATTGGGTAAGGTAGAAGTTCCAGAAAAGCTTTGTTGCGAACAATCACCTGTGTGGTGAGCGGCTGTATCTTGTTGGTAAAGTGTACAACCTCTGCAGAGTGTCAAAACTATTCGAATAGCCGTGCTCACGGTATTGAGCACTGCTTGGGGATTACAGTCAAGGGGTAGATCTTCATAAACAAAATGTGGAAAGGGTGGTGTGTGCGAAGATTGAAAATGAACTATTAAAGGTTGTGTCGAGAATCTTAGAAGAAAAACCATTTGAAGAAAATAGTTTTACTTATAACTGTTCCACTGCTTTAAACTAAATAAGATACTAGTTTAAAAATGCTGTTTGATGCAAGAGAGCCATTTAAGCCAATCCTTTGGAATAAGCTTTGCATATAGTACTAGTGCCGCATTCTGTGCATTACTTGTTGAGTGCCTTGTGTACTCATCCCACCTTGCTTATCAACCCCAACATCAGTGGAGGAGTCTACACCAGTGTGGGAGGAGGAGTACATGGAGGATCCGAGCAACTAGGGGGCGAGCCCAGTCGGTTGCCTGTGGCAAGATGAAGGCTTCCACGATATTTACTTATGTTTCGCTGCTATTTCTTTACTCTGAATAATGTAAGCCCTGCATGGCTGATTTATCTGTAAGGAGAACATAAGGTCGTACAACTCGGTTTATATAAATGTTTGCACTATTTATTGTTATATCGTTGTGAATGTCTGTGATGTGCAACCCTGTAAGACTGTGTGTGCTAGCGTGATCCTGGACTGGCACAGAATACACAGAGGGTCCGGATTTGCAGATTCGGGTCCCGACATCTACCTGTGCTTCTCGAATCTGATCTTCCAACGTAGGGCGTACTTCCAATGTGGCTAAATAACCTTCCTGAACCAATTGCAAACTAAGCTTCTAAAATTCCTTATAAAAGGCTGGCTGACTTTCCTTAATCATCAGAGTATTGCAGTAGCTCTTTCTACTCAAAGCATCGGCTATGACATTGGCTTTGCTTAGATGATAATGAATCCCAATGTCATAGTCCTTGATCAATTCTAACTATCTTCTTTGTCTCATATTGAGGTCATCTTGGGTGAAGATATACTTCAAACTCTTGTGATCAGTGTAAACCTCACAACGATTACCAAAGAGATAGTGACGCCAAATCTTTAAAAATGCACTACGGCTGCCAATTCCAAATCATGGGTAGGGTAGTTGACTTCATGTGGCCTTAGTTGTCGCGAAGCATGCGCTACAACCTTCTTATCTTGCATTAGCACACAACCGAGTCCTTGTCGGGATGCATCACAGAATATATCAAAATCCTTCCTATTATCTGACAGGATAACTGCTGGGGCAGTTGTCAAACACTTCTTTATTTCTTGGAAACTCTGCTCACACTCTGGCGTCCAAACGAATTTCTTCTCCTTCTTTAAGAGTTGAGTGAGCGGTCTAGCTTTCCTAGAAACCCTTCTATGAAATGGCGATAATATCCCGCTATTCCAAGAAAACTTTGGATTTGGGGTACCGTCTTGGGTGACTCCCAACTTAGCACATCTCGTACCTTTCCAGGGTCAACAGCGACTCCTTCTGCTGATATGACATGTCCTAAGAAAGCAACTTCTTTCATACAGAACTCACATTTACTAAACTTTGCATAAAGCTGGTTTTCTCTTAGCTTCGTTAAAACTTGTCGCAAGTGATCCTCATGTTCTCCCTCACTTTTGGAGTAGATCAGAATGTCATCAATGAAAACAACAACAAACTTATCCAAATATTCGATGAATACTTTATTCATCTAGGTCATGAAGTAGGCAGGGGCATTGGTCAATCCAAAAGACATCATGGTATACTCATGTTGTCCATACCGAGTAACAAAAGTTGTTTTGGGTATATCCTCTTGACGAATCTTCAACTGGTGATATCCTGATCTCAGGTCAATCTTCGAGAACACTCTGGCTCCTTGAAGTTGGTCAAACAAATCATCGATTCTTGGCAGAGGGTACTTATTCTTGATGGTGACCTCATTGAGTGAGCGATAATCTACACACATTCTCTGAGTTCCATATTTCTTTTGAACTAGAAGAATTGGGGCTCCCCATGGCGAAGAACTTGGTCGAACAAAACCTTGATCTTGTAGCTCTTTAATCTGTCTCTTTACTTCGGCTAACTCATTAGCAGGCATCCTATAAGGTCTCTTGGAAATGGGTGATGTTCTAGACACAAGTTCCATCAAGAACTCTATATCTCAGTCCGGTGGCATCCCAGGCAACTCATTCGGAAACACATCAAGAAATTCGCTGGCGACTGGCACATCTTCCAAACTTATTCCTTTGGCACTACAAACTTTAATCCCTTCGGTCTGATCGGAAACTGCTTGAATTTTTAACTTGGCTCCATCTGGACTGGTTAAGGTGATCTCTCTATTCCCACAATCCAAAACTACTTGGTTCTTGGAGAGCCAATCCATTCCTAGGATCACATCTAGGGACTTGGTGTCTAGGACAATAAGGTTGGCTAGAAATTTTACCCCTCCAATTAATATCTTAACTTTGGGGCAGCCTTGGTTCGTACTCAAATCAGAACCAGGTGATTGCACTAATAAAATAGTCTTAAGAGGCATTGTCTTTAATTGATGATTTGTAGCAAAACTCTGAGAAACAAACGAATGCGTAGCTCCAGAATCAAACAAAACCATGGTAGATGCTGAGTTGACTAGGAGCTTACCTAGTATGACGTCTGGTGCAGACTGGGCGTCCTCAGTGGTGACGTGATTCACACGGCCTCTTCCCGCAGGTGGCGAAGTCCTGGTGGCTTGGTCAGGAGTCTGGGGCGCTCCACGTCCTGATCCTGGTGCGGGGGTCTTGGCTGGCGTAGATCCCAAATTGAAACGGACTGGTGTCACAGCTTGCTTCTTGTGCAATTGTTGGTATAATGACCAAGTTCATGACAGTTGAAACATGTGACTCCTGCAGCTGGATTATTGGTCCTCTGAGGTGGATTGCTGTTGGCGCTAAAATTGCCATTGCCCGAACGAGCTAGGCGGGGTGCTGGTGCAGGTGTTCTGAATGCATTCGGAGGAGTGAAACGAGCAGGCTGTTGAGCATTGGTTCTGACTCTCTGCTGGTGATTCTGATGGGCTCCATGCTGCATCATCTTTCTCTTACGGGATTCTTCCAATTCACGGCGAGACTCCTCAATAAGCATAGCTTTATCTACAAGGTGATGAAAATCTCCATAGTCATTGCCAATAACTTGCACCTTTAGTCCTGGATTGAGTCCACACTTGAACTTCTTCCGGCGAGCATCATCTGTGGCTACATCCTCTGGAGCATAGCGGGCAAGTTGAGTGAACTTATTGAGGTATTCACTCACTGACATCCCTTCTTGCTTAAGCTCTTGGAACTCATTCTTCTTCATTTCAACCTTGCCATCTTGAATATGGGAGTGGCGGAACACAGAGGAAAACTCTGCCCAAGTGATATTCTGAGGGTCATCATGGGCGGCACTGTAGTTCTCCCACCATTCAGCGGCGGTGCCCTCCAGCTAATGAGCGGCATAGAGAACCTTCTCACGATCTGTGCACTGAGCAATTGCGAGCTTCTTCTCAATGGAGCGAATCCAGTCGTCTGCGTCCAATGGTTCTGAAGAGTTGGAGAAAGTTGGCAGACGAGTCCTCATAAATTCTGCTAGCTTGGACTAGAGACGAGCTTGAGGGGGTGCAGCGACAGCTTGGTTCTGCTGGTTCAACAGGTTTGCTAGGGCAACTGCAGTCTGGTTCTGTTGATTCATCATGTTGTTCATGTTCTGCATCCTTGTGTTCAATAGCTGAGTCTGAGCTGCCAGAAAATGTTCTATGTTCTGATCTGTCACTACTGGTGGTGGCGGTGGTGTGTTGGGATTAGAGTTGGTGTTGGCACTAGCACTGGCATCCATTGGCGAACTGCGACCGGCTCCACAACGAGTGTCAACCATGTCAGATGCAGCACAAGGGTTTGATAGGTAAGAGGGAAAACTAGTAGACAAGTGGTAAGATCATCTAGGGGAGAAGGTAATACCAAGGGACAAAAGGACACACCCGAAAAGGCTATAAACTAAATAGGCAAATTGACCTTTTTGAACTAAAGGTATGGTTGCAACACCGTGCTTGGGGCAAGTGTACCACATACCAGGCACTCAAGCAATAAAAATCGTAGTATATGCGGACTAATCGTAACTGAACTGAAAGGGGAAAAACATGCTCAAACACCACTGAGCACCAAGAACCTATCTTATATGGTAGTCTTCTCGGATATGTCTTTGATGGATTGATTCATCGTCTCCCTTGATTTGATTCCTTGCAGGAGACTCGAGGCTTTGAGAAGTTTCATGAGATAAGATCAATTTAAATTTCAAATCGATGTTTCAGCAAAGGAGAGGAATAAAGACCTAAGAATAAGATGAGAGGAGACGAAAACTATTAAGTACCAATTTGTTGGTTTGATTTAGAAAATAATTTTGCAGACCATGCTAACTAGGATAGTGACCTACAGTCGATATGGCTCTGATACATCTCTGTCGGGACCCGAATTTGCAAATCCGAAACCCTCTGTGTATACTGCACTAGTCCTGGATCACGCTAGGGCACACAGTGGAAACATAGATGAAATATCATTCCATAAAACAAATTAACTGAGAAGAAGCAAATTATTATTAAATAAAACAAACGACCTTATGGTCAAAGTTTACACCATTATGCCTTAAGGGCTTAAGAAACAAATAATATTGCAGCGGAAAAGATAACTTGAGCCATTCGACATGCCACAGGCAATCGTCTGGAGAACGCATTCCTAATACACGTAGTCTTCATAGAATTCCTCCTCATGATACTCAGCATTTCGTGATGCTTCCTTAGCAACTGATCAACAAAGGAGTATAGCCGTGAGTACAAAAAGTACTCAGCAAGCCGTAGAGAATTGATGCAATATATTCATGCACGGCTTGACAAGGATGGCCATATGGTTCATTTGCAGAAAGCAATAACTTGAATTGAAATACAATAAATAGATTGAAAGCATATTTACGAAAAGATAAATAAATAATTGATAGATCAATGGTAGACAACAAAACAACAGTGAACTCCCTGTTCACATTCCAATAATTCCACATTCCACATTTTATGAAATACTCTATACCCCGTGTGAAATTCCAGGGCTTTGTCCATGACCGCGAACGCGGCTATTCGAATAGTTTTACGCTCTGAAGAGGTTGTACAACTTTACCCACAAGACATGACCATCTCTTTGTGCAATCGATCTTAACACACTTCCTTTGGTGTGTTGCAGAGATATCATGACAAAGCCTTTACAATGCACGGTCTAAACTCGGTACTGCCCGCTAAGGTTTCGCCCCTTATGGCCCCCTCTTGCGCCTTGCGAATCTACCCGTCCATCCCGGAACCCACACCACCAATTGGCAGTACTCAAGACTAGACATTGCAAATTAATCAGCTATGTTTGTCGCATACCAGACTTGTGGTAGTACGGTTAGGCCCAGTTCAATGGCGCACAAGATTAAGTCTTTAAGTTGTCTCAGGCAAGCCATCCACATCCCAATGTGCTAGAAAGCACCCCCTTTACTGCACGATCACTTGCCCGAGGGAAAACAATTCGTTCAACCACGACCAATGGCAAACACCGCCATGGTACAACAAATTTTACAACAGTGGCTAACGGCCACGATTCAATATCTCATTAAGTCAAGATTAACATTACTCAACTTGTGACATGAATCCCAACGTATATCTAAGCATGTCTAAGCATAACTACGATAACCCAATATTGGTATAATGATTATGTCTAACTAGTAATGTCCCAACCTAGCTTTAACAATGGATACATGGCATCCCAATAGTCAAGGTGGTATAATGACAACTAGGTACATATCTACTCCCGTGAAATAAGCATTGTACAAAAATAGCTTGCAATTGTATAAAACAAATTACTTTGCAAACATAAGATCATTATGATCAAAGGTTACGACTTGCCTTGCTGATCTAGTGCTGAGTCTTGGTCTTCGAAGTCTTCGTTTGCTCCCTCGGAATTAGCGTCTACCGGAAAAGAAAGCAATGAAACCAAATAAATACAAAACAGAGATACAAACAAGCTCAAAACTGAAAATAAATGGCTCTGGAAGATAGATATTGATTTTAGAAAAATTTAGAAACTTGAATCGCCTACATCGGAGTTCGTATGAGCGAGAACGGGCCTCCGAAAGATTAAATTCAGAGAAAATGCTAAAAATACGAATTTCCTGTTTTATTTTTCTATTAGAAAATCGATTTATTGCGAATCGCTGATGTCATCCGGAATTTGATGGACTGGGTCCACGGCTTTGTCCGGTTCACCGTGCACCTGATACACAGCTGACGTCGACGCTTGCGTCAACATCAGGGCTGAGGTGGCGGCTGACGGCACGGCCACGCAGACGCTGACGAGGCAGGCCACACGTCGCGCATCGGCGGCTGTGATTGGATCGGAAGAAGAAAAATGAGGGCGCGGGCAGCGGTGACACGGCACGATAAGGGACACCCAAAGGAGATCAGACGGCAAAGCGCGGTCACTTGAGAAAGACGGCGAAGCGGGCGGCGCTACTCACCGGAGCTGAGGAAGAAGCAACTAGAAACGGCAGAACGGCAATGGATCGGGTGTCGAACAAGGTGGATCCGGACGAGGGCATCGTGGGCAACGCAGAAAGGCAAACGGCGGCGGCGAAGACGCACCGGCGGCAAAGAAAAAGGCGGCAGAAGGTCACGGGCATGGCGGAAAGCGACGGCGAGCTCGCGCGGGGCGACGGCAGGGCTTCGGGTGGCGAGCGAGAGGGCAAAAGGAGCGGCGCGAGGAGGGGATCCTCGGGAGGGGTGCGGCGGCGGTTTAAATAGCCTAGGGAGGTTTGCGAAGCACGAAAACTGAGAAAGATGGCCTGCGGCTGAGGGACTCCGAGACGGTTAGGTATAGGTTTCCGGCGGCGTGCGCGGGCGACGTGTCGCAATCCGGTCCGCACACAGGGCGCAGATCCAACGGCTCACACGGAATGGCTACGCGGCCTCGCGAGGTGCGCTGGATCGAGATCGGACGACGGGCACGCTAGGGTTCGCGGGCGCGGGCTGGAGTTGGGCCGGGGCGGAGCAAGCCGACGTGGAGCGGGCCGAAGTTGGGCCGTGTGGGGAAAAATGGCCCGAGGGCTTTTGGAAAAACAAAAACCTTTTCCAAATAAGAAAAATTCCAGGAATCTGAATAAAAGAAAATAAATTCAAATAAATAGCAAATAAATTCAGAAAAATCTCCAAAAATACAGAAAAATTCCTTGGAGCACAATGAAAATCTTTAGTTTAGTGAATAGTTTAGTCAATTTAAATCCTTTCAATAATAGAAAATTCAAATTAATCTGGGATTAATTCAAGAAAAATGCAAATGGTTTATTTTTCAATTCAAACATTCCAAAACTCAAATTTTGGGATGTTACAAACCTCCCCCCCCCCTTAAATGGAATCTCGACCCCGAGATTCAGGATGGTTAGAGAATAGGTGGGGAAACACGGACTTCAGATCCTCTTCTCGCTCCCAAGTTGCTTCCTCTTCTGAATGATTGCTCCACTGGACCTTGCAAAAACGGATGATCTTGCTCCTCGTGATACGCTCTGCTATATCGAAAATTTTCACTGGTTGCTTCTTGTAGGTAAGATCTTCCAAATCAACGGCTTCCAATGGCATCTGTTCCTCTGGCACACGTAGGCATTTCTTCAACTGCGATACATGGAGAACATCATGGATTCCGGCAAAATACTGAGGCAATTCTAACTTATAGGCAACCTCTCCTCTTCGTTCCAAGATTTTTAACGGTCCCACATATCTAGGGGCAAGTTTTCCTTTTACATGAAATCTTTTAACTACTTTGAGAGGGGTGACTCTGAGATAAACATAATCATTGGGCTCAAAACTCAATTCTCGACGACGATTATCTGCATAACTCTTCTGTCTGCTTTGAGCGATCTTTAAATGGTCTCGAAATAATTTAACTTGCTCTTCGGCTTCTTCCAGTATGGCAGGACCAAACAATTGTCTTTCTCCCGACTCTTTCCAGTTGAGAGGGGTTCTGCACTTTCTTCCGTATAAGGTTTCAAATGGCGACATTTCCAGACTGGCTTGATAACTATTGTTGTACGAAAACTCGGCGTAGGTCAAACACTTGTCCCACTTAGCACCATAATTTAAGGCACAAGCTCTTAACATATCCTCAAGAATCTGATTCACACGCTCAGTCTGTCCATCGGTTTGAGGGTGATAGGCAGTACTGAATCTGAGATGAGTTCCCATGGCTTCATGCAGACTCTGCCAAAAACGAGAGGTAAACTGGGTTCCTCCATCCGACACTATCTTCTTGGGCACTCCGTGAAGACTGACGATCCTTGACATATATAATTCTGCTAATTTATCTCCTGCATAGGTAGTCTTAACTGGAATGAAGTGAGCTACCTTAGTCAAGCGATCCACTATTACCCAGATCGAGTCATAACCTGCATGGGTCTTAGGAAATCCAGTAATGAAACCATACAAATTTCTTCCCACTTCCACTCTAGAATCTTCAATGGCTGCAGCAATCCTGCTGACCTCTGATGTTCTTCCTTGACCTTCTGGTAGACTCACAAAGGGCAACATACTCTGCAATCTCACGCTTCATGCTAGGCCACCAATACCTTTCCTTGAGGTCTTGATACATCTTGGTACTTCCAGGATGAATGGAGTATAAAGTCTCATGCGCTTCTTTGAGAATCAACTTCTTAAGCTCTTTCTGATCTGGTACGCAAATACGCTTCTCATACCAAATAGTACCTTGTTCATCTTCGGTGAAACATGAGGCTTTTCCTTTCTTCATATTGCTCTTAATCTCCTTGATATCGGCATCATCTACCTGTGCTTCTCGAATCTGATCTTCCAACGTAGGGCGTACTTCCAAAGTGGCTAAATAACCTTCCTGAACCAATTCCAAACTAAGCTTGTGAAATTCCTTATAAAGGGCTGGCTGACTTTGCTTAATCATCAGAGTATTGCAGTAGCTCTTTCTACTCAAAGCATCGGCTACGACATTGGCTTTGCTTGGATGATAATGAATCCCAATGTCATAGTCCTTGATCAATTCTAACCGTCTTCTTTATCTCATATTGAGGTCAGCTTGGGTGAACATATACTTCAAACTCTTGTGATCAATGTAAACCTCACAACGATTACCAATGAGATAGTGTAGTTGAAGCATGCACTACGGCTGCCAATTCCAAATCATGGGTAGGGTAGTTGACTTCAAGTGGCCTTTGTTGTCGCGAAGCATACGCTACAACCTTCTTATCTTGCATTAGCACACAACCGAGTCCTTGTCGGGATGCATCACAGAATATCTCAAAATCCTTCCTATTATCTGGCAGGATAAGTACTGGGGCAGTTGTCAAACACTTCTTTAGTTCTTGAAAACTCTGCTCACACTCTGGTGTCCAAACGAATTTCTTTTCCTTTAAGAGTTGAGTGAGCGGTCTAGCTTTCCTAGAAAACCCTTCTATAAAACGGCCATAATATCCCGCCATTCCAAGAAAACTTTGGATTTGGGGTATCGTCTTGGGTGACTCCCAACTTAGCTGTAACGTCCTGAAAGTTTGGAACAGTGAAAATAAACAGTTTAAGTTTTAATATAAATGGTTCTGAAATTCTAGGTATTATTTGCTCTAATTAGAATTTCTTAGATTTTTGTGTTATGTGGAAAGATTTAATAAAAAGGAAAAAACAAAGAAAATGGTAAAAAGATGAAAATAAAATTTAGAAAATTTTACCATGAGTCCTATTTAAGCTGGTCATAATGTTTGACCAGTAAGTAGAATTTTTATAAATTTAGGGTTAAGTTAAATAAAATATGTATCTACTTTTTGACTAAAAACAGTAAATCAAAAAGTAGGAAGAAAAAATAATAATAATAAATAATGTCAAGTAAAGCCAAGAAAATTTATATAAACCGCTGGAGGTATGATGCATCACTGGTAAAATTTTCATAATTAAATGAATTGATATAAGCCTCTTAAAAATTCAAAAACAGTGGGTCCAAAATGTAAGGAAAACAATTGTCAGAATTCTTATATAATAATGGCTCATGTTTTTGACTTAAAAATTTTATAGTGATCCAACTATAAGGATTGAAACCTCTCAAAAAAGTTTCAAAACTAAATCCTAGAAAATGAACCTTTAATTAAATCAAAAACCGAAATCAAATATCAGAACCACGGTACAGTGTCAGAGTTTTAACAAATTTTCTAAAAGGAGTTTTTGTCTCAAAATTTTCCAGTAGATGTGTGACTCTCAATAAGACTTGTTCAAAAATTTTGGGAAAATCTGGAATTAGTTTGGGGCTTAAACAAATTTGAAATCTAGAAATTTCCCGTTCAGTCAAATCACATTAAACGTCCTCATCTGGCTGACAGGTGGGCCCAGTACTGTAGAAGTGTTGACGCGCTGGCAAGCTGAGGTGAGGCTGTCTCGCAGCCAGTGGGCCCTGACCCCACCCGTCAGCCTCAGCTCGCGTTTTTGCTTCCCTTTTCTTCACCCCTGGCCGAGGCGAGTCGCCGTCCCTGCTGTCCTTCGCCGTCCGGCTTCACCTGCCCTCGTCCGGCCGAGCTCGACGTCCTCCACGTCACGTAGAGTCCTCCCCGCACCTGTGCTTGGCTGACCATGGTCGAGCCGCTTCGTAGACGGGCTTGCGCTCGGTTTGTGCTCGACACAGAAGAAGCCGACCGGAGCATCGCGCGAGAAAACCTGAGTCCAACGCAGTTTGGTCACGATCCTTAGGCTTTAGGCCTTGCGTTTGCGTCGCAGTGCCCTCTCGCGCTCCACTTTTCCATTTCATCGAGCCGAGGGCCCCAAGAGGCGTCGTCTTCCTCGTTCGCTCGAAGGAGCTCGAAAGGGGGGGAAACCGGCAATCCAGGTCAACTCCTCCTCAATCCTTCGAATTGATTGCCTCCCAAGCTCCCTCATCATCCCAGGGTTACTGATCACTCGCCATTTTGGCTTCTTTTTGCTTGCAGCACCGTTGAGCCGCCGCTCTTCTTCCTCCCGGCCGGCGCACGATGGCAGTGTGTTTGGGGCTTTCTCCGACCCAACCGTCAGGTGAGCTCGAATCCCCTAGACTCACTGTAGCTCACCCAGCCCTAGACCGCTGGAGTCTTGGTCGCTAGTTGAGCTTTTGCCGTCACGGCCATGGCGCCGCCACACCTTCACGGTGAAGGCCATCTTCCCGGCCGTCTCCCGGCGAAGTAGCCCCACCCCTAGATTCACCTTGGCACGGTGAAGCTAGAACCGCTGCCCGTTCGGCCGCGGTGGAGCTAGTTCGCCGGCGGCGAGCAAAAGTCCAAGGTGTCCTGTTCTGGGTCACTGACCGGTGGGACCCAGGTGTCAATGAGCCCACGGGTTTGAACTCGTTTTTGGCGCGCGCAGCGAAGCCGTTTTCTCTGAACGAAAGTGCATTTTGCAATTTTAGTTGATTTTCTGAAACCGGCTGAAATTCAAATGCTTGTAACTTTTGAATCATCTAGCCAAATTGAGTGAAACTAGTTTCTAAATTTGTATAAAATTCTGTAATTTCAGAATATACAAAAATTTCTGAAGATGAGTAAAATGTGATTTTAGGAAAAATTAAAGAGAAGCTTAAGTGTAAATAGGATGATATGAATAAATATTTTTGGGTTGATCCAATTAAGGAAAAGTAAATTTTCGTAGAGTCCCTGGGTTATGAGTATTCCAAATAAACAAAATGTTCCCTTGATACCTTATTATATATCATGTTTGCTCAAAAATGAATGCTAAGCATGAAAAATGAAATTAAGTAAATAAAAGAAAGGATTAAGGTTTGAATGATTAAAAGTTCATCCTATTGAGGTATATATCATGGGGAGTTGCTCACGTGAAAATACTTAGGGAAAAGTGTATGTGATAGTTGTTTAATTAAGAAAAACAATACTAGTTATAACCAAAATAGATGTAATTGCTATGAACAAGTTCAAAATAACTCAAATTCACTTTTAATATGTTTTTAAGATCATGCCCTGATGTCAGGAAGAAAATGGATAAAAGATGTTGAATGGTTTAGTAATAAATGAAAGTGAAAGATTGAAAGGTTATAAGTTAGTTTTGTGTTCATATAGCCCTTTTCAACATAGGATAAAATGGATTATATGAATGAGAAGAAATGTAAAAATGGTATAGAAGCACTTCACAAAGTATATTCTAGTAGACTCTGTAAAAATAATTATATTTTGTTAAGGTTTGTATGCAAAACAAGTTAAGGGAATGAGTCTATTTTTTATGTTTTGCTGAATGATTGAAACAATTAAGCTTTTTCAACTAGGTATAAAATAACTCATCCAGTAAGAATTTTTGGAAGAATAGTGTAGAAATGATAACCATAGTTTGTTCTACCAGATTCCAGAAAAATATTCTGTTTTAGAGCCTTGGTTCACTTAGTTTCCATGAGTGTAATAACCTTAAGTGATTTGATTTAGTCCTTTTTCCTTAGCCAGTTTTGTAGCCAAGTCTAGAGTTCAACCAAGCCTTTTCAACAATAGTTTTCAAGCTTCATCCAAACTCTAAAAGATAAAAGAAGTTATTAGAATTGACAATTATGTTATTCTTTAGCTAATTCAAGACTTAAACTCAAATTTCTGTAGCTAATGCACATCAATCTTGTTATGTTTATAACCCTAGATGACAAAGTTTTTGAGTGCTTCCTTTTTGGATCTTTTGAGAAAAAAAACAGAGAAGGCTCCGGTTTGGTTGTTGTTTAAGCATAGTTTTCCTCCCAAAGAAGCTAATGAACAATCTTTTCTTTTCAAATAATTTTAGCATCTATAATTCGATGTTTAAATTCAAATATTTCGTGAATAGCAACCTCCTGTTTGATTCGAATTGTGTTTACCTGTTTGTCTGTCTGCTTTCTTTTTGCCATTTGGAGTTTGCTGATATTCTCTTTTTCTTCTTGTCCTCGACGAGTAGAAACCGACATCATCGAAGAAGAAGAAGACAGTTCTGCAGATCCGGATTTTATTCCTGACAGTGATTTGCAAGGCAAGCAACTCCTTGATCACGTTGAGCCTGATAATTCACCTACTTTATGTTGTTTTTGCTTATGTACAGTGCATCCGGATAATTCCCCACAAAAGTGCTAATTTGGGTTAGAACTGTAGTTAATCCTGTAAATTATGGTTTGTCTCAATCTGTATGGACATGTGAACCTTGTAAACCTTAGTTGAACTAGACATATTTAATGTCGTGTTTCGGTATAATCGCTAGCCTAATATTCTTGCTCAAAGCTTTGCGTTACCTCTTTTCAATCTTTCAACTTATATATGATCTTTTTGGAAAATGGTTGGTTATATTTTGCTAAAAACCCTCAAACAAAACTATGGTTTGACGCGGGTGATTATCTGGCACTAGCCGGTTGTGCAAAAGGATATGCACGTCGCTAGGGTGGAGTATCGCCCGTGTCGGATTAAGGACCGAGCGATGGGATGGTGAATCCATGTTTTTCGTACAACCACGAGGGCTTGTATGGGCGGGTCTTAGCCTATTAAGTTGTTTAGATGTGGCTTTGCATCTATGGAAGGCGGGAGATTGCACAGGAATTCCGATCAGGTTTGTCTGTAGGGGTTTCTACATACCAATGCAACGGTGTACGCCTTGCCCTGGACAGAGACGTGGTGTGTGTGTGATAAATGTGGATCCACGACTTAGGTGAGTATCTCTGTCTTGTGGTGAGGTTAACGCCCCGGCTGGTGTAAAGCCACGCCTAGATAATGTAACGGCTCAGATGATCTCCTTGCCGACACACCAAAGGAAGTGTGTTAACGGCCCGCGAAAGAGGTTGATCATTCCTTGTGGGTAAAGCCGTACAACTCTGCGAGTATAAATCTAATCGATTAGCGCGCCATGATCAAGGGCACTTGGTGACGTTATTCCATGCTAGAGTCTTTCGTGTGCTTTCAAAAATGGGTGGTGGTTTTTGGAAACCATTTTGTAACCGTCTTTGGTGTCAAAGGATCGACATCGGGGTCATATGCAGTCGGGTAGACTGGGATGAAAATCTGGAATATTTGCTTATCATTCTGTCTTTTAATAGCTTTTATTAAAATGCGATGTTGCAATCTATTATGCTTACTCATTTTAATGTTTCATGCAACTTCAAAATAACCATAGCCTGTCCATCACTCAGCCTGCATAATTATTTATTTGCATCTGTGAACCAATATAAGTCTTGCTAAGTACCAATGTACTCAATCTTGCATCTGCTGTCTCAAAGGAGGAAGACTGCGATCTACCGGACGACGCGTTCTTTCAGGCAGGTCTCGGGGGTTTCGACGATAGTCTCTTCTAGGTTGCCTAGTCAGTGCCTGAGGGTTTAGTGGGCAACCGCAAGGCTGTTTGGAGTTTCAGTTTCCTTTTGGTTTTCCGCTTTTAATTTCCGCTGTTAAAATGGTTCAAATTTGTACTGAATACTGTATAATTATTCAGTTATGTAAGATCTTCTGTTTGTTTGCGTGTATGATTTTGATACGAATGTTGTAAACATGTGAGTGCTAGCTACTGATCCAGGGAATAGCACAGTAATCACATGGAGGTTCCTGTTCATCAAAACGGGGTCTCAAAGCAGTGGTATCAGAGCCATACTGACTGTAGGAACCTTGGGGAGAAATGGTCGTTAGTAAGAAGTGTAAAAACTTAATTTGAAAATAAACAAAAATCTGTCCACTACTAATAATGGAATTTAGCCTAATGCTAATTTTCTTGTTTGTAGTTCCTTAACTCCTCCTAAATATGTTATAAGCTTATCTTGCTTTGTATTTTTGTAGATGGCCCGGTTTGTTCCTTGCCATGAGACGAGGGTTCCGGAGCACTCGGGTATGATGGGAGTGCTGCAGTCGTTGCTTGAGAGTTGGCAGTTTGAGGGGTGCCCCAGATACGTGGTTTTCCAGGTGTACTTGAGCCCAGTGACCAAGGAGTATGCCGCTCGAGTGTTTATCCCTCCTAGGCCGGCCCACAGTGAGGGAGAGAGGAGTTATATGGGTAGTGGGTCGTCGATAGACGCTTCTATGAATGAAGCGGCATACCTAGCCATAGTACGACTCCGGCACGTGCTACCTGACTTGAGCCCTCACCATTAATACCTACCCGGGAGACCGTTGGTAGGGAGTAATGTGTATAGGGATCACGTTGGAGTGGGTAATGGCAGCTTTAAGGTCATGGTGGAGTTTACTAATAGGTTAGATAGCCACTACGTGAGGTTGGCGCAAGAGTTGCTTGAGACTCGGCGTCGTGTGGCATTCTTGGAGTCCCGAGTGGCATTGTGTGTGGCGAGGCGTGCCTTACCACGCACGGTGTTAACTAGCGAGGCTCCGAGGATTCCGGCGGCGCAACGCACTCCACCTATGTCTTATGTGCCTACGCCGGGAGTGGGTGCAAATGCCATGATGTCAACTATTGGGAGTTGCCCTAGGCTCATAAATGACAAGGGCATCAATCCATATAGTATTTGCACCTACCGCCCTAGCACTCCACGGGTATATCGCCGAAGGAGGTGTGTGGTTAGAAAAGTGGGAATATGAAGTAATGGAGTAGAATGTAGAAAAATCTAGTAGTATGTGGTAATGTATGGAAGAAGTATTTTGGTTGTGTATTGGTAATGTAGTTGCTAAAATATGTCTTTTGTTGTAAGATAAATGCCATAAGGACCTTGTAAATATTGAAGGTTGTGCTGAAATTACTAGCTAAAATAGTCTCATTTTGTAACTAAGAGTAGGACATGTAAAAATGTATGTGTGGAATTGAATCTTGTGTGAACAAGCTAGTGATATGTATATGTGCTTATGGAAGAGTGTATTTAGTTTTCCTATGTTTCTTGTGCTGAAATTTCTGGCGTTTTGATAATGGGGGCGAAATTTCAGAAGGTGATGCTGACTTTCATATGAAAGTGATCCATATCCATGTATGCAAATGATATGTGTTATGATGTGTAGTGTTAAGATTGCTGTTGAGTATAGAAATTGGATTAATGCTTTGTATGTGTGCTTGTGAGAAAAATATTTGATAATCTTGCTATATTGTGCTTGTGATGAAATGGCTGATGTTCTGGAAAATTGCTGCCGAAATGCTAAAGAAAATGAGTTCAATTTTGTGTTGTGCTGGTAGTAGCATTTGAAAATGTGGTTCTGTGTTGTCTAACATTTGAGAGTATGTGAGAAGGAATGCATTTTTATCCTTCCTGTATTGCTTGTGCTATGAAAAAAATTGTGTACTGGTAATGGGAGCAAAGGTTACAGCAAGAAGAAGTAGTAAGAACAAATAGAAGTTGAAGCTTCCTGTGTTGCAAAGTATCTTTGAACAGGATGTGAAGTTAAATGAATGCATGTGTTCTGGAAGTAGGAGCAAAGTCAGGAAATATGCTAGTGGCTGTGGTGTGGAAATAATTTGCATGCATATGTTTTAGTAGTAACTAAGATGTGAATTAATCCGTATGTATGTGTGTAAATAATATATGTGTAGCATGTTTTGTAGTGTAAAATTTTCGAGCTGCTTCTTTTTGTATGAATTAATAGTGATGATTTTCTCTCGCAAATTTTAGCTTTGAAGTGGAAGTTTTCGATGAGATAATCATTCACGGCAATTAAGAGAGCATGAGTTAGCTATGTGAAATATTGTGCCGGCCATAAATTTTAAAGCAATGTTCTTTTCTGTAGTGTGCTAAAAGATTGTAATTGCAGGATGAGCTCGACAAGATCCCTTAGTCAGATTTTGGGGTCGAGCGAGTATTTCTACGCCGGCCCAGCCGAATCCTCAACATCCCACGACGCGGGCATCTTCTTCACGAGCCGCTCGTCGTGAAGTCCCTGATCCACCGCCTGTTCAAGAGGAGATTCCGGAGGGACAGTTACCTCAGCCGCCCACAATGGCGCAAGTGTTGGCTATGATAGAGCAGGGAAGACAAGCGAATGCTCTGTTGCTGCAGCAGATAGCCCAGAATACGGCACCTCAGAATGTGGCTCGCGGAGGAAATGGTGGAGCACCTCAGGTGTCTAAGTTGAGTGAGTTCCTAAAGACACAGCGACCAGTTTTCTCCCCTACTGCCGAGCCTCTCGATGCTGATGATTGGTTGAGAGCTGTGGAGAGCAAGTTGACCATTGCACAGTGTGATGATAGGGAGAAGGTCTTATATGCCTCCTATCAGCTGCAGGGGACCGCAGCAGTTTGGTGGGAGAACTACCAGCGATCTTTGCTGAAGGTCGAGTGGTCCTATGGCCTGAGTTTAGGGCTGCTTTCTGCCGCACTCACATTCCAGCTAGTGTGATTGAGGTGAAAAGCGGAATTCTGGACCTAAGCAGGATCAATGACAGTGATGGAGTACCTGCACCGCTTCAATCAGCTATCCAGATATGCCACATATGAAGTAGCTGATGAGGCGAGGAGGATTGAAAGGTTTCGGGAAAATCTGAATGAAGAGATTAAGTGGGCCTTGATTGCCCAAGATATGAATGACTTCCAGACCCTCGTCGATAAAGCAGTGAGGGTGGAACACGGTAGCCGCAATGTGCTGGAAAGCCGAAAGCTCAAGTGGCTTGCGCGTAGTTCTACTTGAAGGACCGAGATGGCGAACAGAGGGGGGGGGGTGAATGGTCGCAAATAAAAATTCCCCCAAAATACTCCAACAAAAACCTCGACAAGATCGCTCAAAGGAAATTGTGAAAAACCCGAAAAACTAGACAACTATGTGTACCCCAAGCTTGCATGGATAAGTACGATAAAATATGTTGGGATTTTTGAGTCACAATCCTGGTTGTCTAGTGTCCAAGATAAAGAGGAATCAATTCAAACTCTTGCTTTTAGAAAGGACATCAATTCAAATCAAAGAAGTCACTTTCAGAAAAGCAAAAGCAGAATTTCCAGAACTTGTCCTCAATTTGCATAGGAGGTTGGTGTGTTTCTGCAGCTCACAAGATTCTGAGAATTTTTCTCCCTGTGATAGTCAGAGTCGAGAAGAACTCCACCAAATTTCTCCTCAAAAAGCCATACGGAAAAAACAGGAAAAATCTAAGAACACAGTATGCTCAAGAATTTCGAGCAGAAAGTTTGGGGCTCGGTTTTCACCTCATGGCTCCCAAACGGTGCAACATGTGAACTCCAAAATTTGTCTGCAGGTGTATAACAGAGTCCCGCACCTCCTCCAAGAAGAATCACTCAAAAAGGATCTTTCTATATTTTTACAAAAATCAAACACTGACTGCTGCGCGAAGAACAAGTTCTGAACAAAGTTGGAACTTGAAAGAAAAGACGTTCTCTACTCAATCCAAGAGTGCAAAAGAGATGTAAAACCATATGAACACGCTCAAAACATCCAAGATCAGCAGCATTTAGAAGGAGGGGAGGCAAATCCAAATTACTTGAAAGTAAATTGCGGGAATGTAATTGCGGGAAAGTAAATGCTGAATTTAAATTGCGTAAACTAAAGACATAATGTAAATGCGCAAAATAAATTCAGAGGTGGATGGATAAGACTTTCATTTCTGGAAGGGGAGGTTATAAAGCCTCACATTCATGTGGGCAAAGCTCAAATGAGCATCGAAAACCTCAACACCTTCAAGGGAAGGAGACTACCCCTCCACCCCTATTTATACTACTCTTGGGCCACCTACCACCCTTGGATGAGTCCCTCAACCCTAGAGCACTCATCTAAGGGCTAGGATTAACCCACACACACAGCCATGCAAGGGCTAACCCAAAACCCACAAACATACCGGGTTTTCTTGCACGGTTTTCAAAGCATACTACCTAGACCCGCTAACCTATCAACTAGACCTCAATCCGACGGCCCTCATTGATCCACGCGGCATCTAGCTAGCATCAACTCCTTTCCTTGTCTTCTTGACTTACCTGGACTCCGTCTCCGATCATCTTCCGGCGATCACCCAACCGTCTGGACCTTCGACGCTCCTCGCCTAGTCCCGGTCATCCTTCGCCTCACCATGACCTAGCACCGTCGCCCTACAACCATCAAAGACAAGGAAACTCCTCACATAGCAATGCCCACAAAGATGTGCAATAAACCATCCAACTCATCACTACTACGTCCATACGACCGGTACTACCACTCCTGGCAGAGACAACTCAAATTGCTTTATTTTGAAAATCAATCCAAATCAAACTCAAACTTGAGCACACCTTGCTCAAATAATGTCAAATACTCATCACAAACATGGATGGACCTCCACATGGTCCTTCACTACTGGAGCTGGATCATCTCGATCACCAGGGTGGCAGTCGACTAATGTCCGTCGACCACCACCGATTCAGGCCCAAAGGGTCAGCGCCGAGCTCGGCGGGTTGAGTCGGACTCCCGCTTTGTTCGTGGCGATCATCACAGCCCGATCCGTCGGGCGCAACCGGATCGGCTGCTGTTGTTCAGAAGTAGGCCGCTAATGTCACTTGCTTTCATTGCAATGAGCGTGGGCACTACGCCAACGCTTGTCCTAAGAAGAAGGCTGGACAGCGACCTCAAGCTCAGGGCCGCTCACAAGATGGGGCGAAGCGGCAATCTCAGGGATCGGCTCCACCACCTACTCAAGGTGGTAATGTTGGACGTCTTCATCACGTGACGACTGAGGAGGCGCAAGAGGTGTTGGATGTCGTGCTTGGTATGTTTCCCGTGCACTCCATTCCTACCATGGTTCTATTTGATTCAGGAGCTTCTCATTCTTTCATCTCAAAGAAGTTTTCTGAGCAACATAATTTGGAGGTCTCTCTTTTGCCTGTTCATATGATTGTGCAATCACCTGGAGCTACTATTAGAACTGCTAGTTTCTGTTCTGGGGTTGGCATAGAGATCAATGGGGTTATGTTTTATGTTGATCTCATTATGATAGAAACATCTGGTTTGGATGTGATTTTGGGGATGGATTGGTTAGCTAAAAGTAAGGGTTGCTTGGATTGTGCTAATCGAACCATAACCCTTGAAAATCAAGAGGGGGTGCATGTAGAATTTACCTCAAGTACTGAAATTTCAACACCTCTGACAATCTGGTATTCTGCATCTATTTCAAGTTTAAATGAAGTGGCAGTCGTTAGTGAATTCCCGGATGTCTTTCTTGCTGAATTGCCGGGAGTGCCTCCGGATCGCGATATGGAGTTTGTGATTGATTTGGTGCCGGGAACTGCACCGATATCAAAATGACCATATCGAATGCCTCCAAATGAATTGGTAGAGTTGAAAAAGCAACTTAAAGAATAGCTTGATAAGGGGTTCATTCGTCCCAGTTCTTCGCCCTGGGGGAGTCCGATTCTTTTTGTGAAAAAGAAGGACGATAGCCTGCGTATGTGCGTAGACTACCGTGCCTTGAATGAAGTGACCATTAAGAATATGTATCTGGTTCCCCGGATAGATGATCTGTTTGATCAGTTGAATGGGGCGCAAGTCTTCTCCAAGATAGATTTGAAATTGGGATATTTTCAATTGAAAATCAGACCCTCAGACATTCCAAAGACCGCCCTCACTACGCGTTATGGTTTATATGAATACACCGTAATGTCGTTTGGGCTGACAAATGCTCCAGCAAGCTTTATGAACCTGATGAACAAAGTCTTTATGGAGTATTTAGATAAATTTGTGGTGGTCTTTATTGATGACATCCTCGTTTATTCCAAGAGCGAGGAAGAGCATAAGCAATATTTGCACCTGGTCCTTAGTAAGCTTCGGGAGAACAAATTGTATGCCAAGTTTGAGAAGTGTGAGTTCTGGTTGAAAGAAGTCGCTTTTCTGGGGCATGTTCTGTCCGAAGGCGGAGTTGCCGTCGACCCAAGTAAAGTAGAAGCTAGTATTGGCTTGGGAAAAGCCGCAATCAGTGCCAAAGATTCGAAGTTTTGTAGGCTTCGCCGGATATTATCGCCGGTTTATTGAAAATTTCTCCAAAATTGCTAAGCCGCTAACTCAGCTTCTGAAAAAGGAAAGGAAGTTTGAATGGACTCCTGGTTGTGAGGAAAGTTTTTAGAAACTGAAGGAAAAGTTAACATATGCTCCAGTGCTCATTTTGCCAGATATCCATAAGAGTTTTGAAGTGTACTGTGATGCATCGTTTCACGGCCTGGGTTGTGTGTTGATGCAAGAGGGTAGGGTTATCGCTTATGCTTCTCGACAACTCCGTCCTCATGAGCAGAATTATCCCACACATGACCTAGAGCTAGCTGCAGTGGTGCACGCCCTTAAAATCTGGCGACACTATCTCATTGGAAACAGAACGGAAATCTACACCGACCACAAGAGCCTCAAATATTTCTTGACTCAGCCAGACCTGAATCTGAGACAAAGAAGATGGCTAGAGCTAATCAAAGACTATGATCTCGGCATTCACTACCATCCTGGCAAAGCCAATGTCGTGGCCGATGCTCTTAGCCGCAAGCTTTATTGCATGTTGGGTTCAAATCAGTCTGAGTTAGTTCATGGTTATGTGGCCGCTCTGCAGTTGCAGCCAACTTTGAAAGGTCAAATTAAAGCTGCACAGTATAAAGATGAAGCAGTTGTTGAGATTCGGAATCAGTTGAAAGAAGGCACGGATTCTGAGTTCTTGGAAAGCCCTGATGGGATAATCATGAGAGGAACTCATGTATATGTGCCGAAGGATTCGGAAATCAAGAAACTGATTTTGACAGAGGTCCATGAGTCACCATTATCTATCCATCCTGGTAGTACCAAGATGTACCAGGACCTTAAGAGGGAATATTGGTGGCCCGGTATGAAGAAGGATGTCGCTGAATATGTCGCGAAATGCGATGTATGTCAGCAGTAAAGGCGAACATCGTCGGTGGACTTCTTGACCATTGCAAATTCGAATGGAAGTGGGATGATATCGAGATGGATTTCATTACTGGTCTTCCTCGAACTCGGAAAGGAAATGATTCCATTTGGGTGATCGTTGACTGACTGACAAAGGTAGCCCACTTCATTCCTGTCAAAACCACACTTACTGGGGATAGATTGGCAGAGCTGTACATTAATAACATTGTGCGCCTGCATGGTGTCCCAAAGACGATTGTGTCTGACCGTGGGTCTGATTCACATCTCATTTCGGGATCACCGCACAAATTGTTGGGAACCAAGTTGAATTTTAGTTACGCCTACCATCCACGTGATGATGGGCGATGAAAGAACGAATCGACTCTTGAAGACATGTTGCGGGCTTGTGTCTTTGTCTTATAGCACCAATTGGGAGAAGTGCCTCGCATTTGCAGAGTTTTCTTACAACAATAGCTTTCAAGCTAGTCTGCAGATGTCGCCATTTGAGGCCCTTTATGGAAGGAAATGTTGAACACCCCTTTTTTGGTCTGAAGTGGGTGAAAGACAGTTCTTTGGCCATGATTTGATTAATGAAGCCCAAGAGCAAGTAGTCTTAATCAGAAGCCGGTTGAGGGAAGCTCAATCTCGCCAGAAAAGTTATGCCGACACTCGTCGACGTGACTTAAGCTTCGGGGTTGGCGATTATGTTTACCTTAAAGTTTCGCCTCTTCGCGGAGTTCGTCGGTTCTAGATTCGAGGCAAGTTAGCTCCTCGGTATATTGGACCTTATTGCATCCTGGAGAAGATGGGAGAGAAGGCATATAGATTGGAGTTGCCTACTCAGTTATCCAGTGTGCATAACATCTTCCATGTATCGCAACTGAAGAAGTGCCTCCTTGTTCCGACTGAACTTACCTAGTTGGAAGATCTTGATCTTCAACCTGACTTAACCTATCGAGAGCGTCCGGTGAAAATTCTTGAAGAAGCGGAGCGCCATACTCGAAACAAAGCCCATAAGATGCTAAAAGTGCAATGGAGCAATCATTCGGAAGAGGAAGCGACATAGGAGCGAGAGGATCGCCTTAGAGAAGAGTTCCCGGATTTCTTTTAAACTCCTTTTTCCTTTTAGCCTGTCAAATCTCGGGGGCGAGATTTCTGTAAGGGGGATGGATCTGTAACGTCCTGAAAATTTGGAGTAGTGAAAATAAACAGTTTAAGTTTTAATATAAATGGTTCTGAAATTCTAGGTATTATTTGCTCTAATTAGAATTTCTTAGATTTTTGTGTTATGTGGAAAGATTTAATAAAAAGGGAAAAACAAAGAAAAAGGTAAAAAGATGAAAATAAAATTTAGAAAATTTTACCATGAGTCCTATTTAAGCTGGTCATAATGTTTGACCAGTAAGTATAATATTTATAAATTTAGGGTTAAGTTAAATAAAATATGTATCTACTTTTTGACTAAACACAGTAAATCAAAAAGTAGGAAGAAAAAAAAATAATAAATAATGTCAAGTAAAGCCAAGAAAATTTATATAAACCGCTGGAGGTATGATGCATCGCTGGTAAAATTTTCATAATTAAATGAATTGATATAAGCCTCTTAAAAATTCAAAAACAGTGGGTCCAAAATGTAAGGAAAACAATTGTCAGAATTGTTATAAAATAATGGCTCATTTTTTTGACTTCAAAATTTTACAACGATCCAAATATAAGGATTGAAACCTCTCCAAAAAGTTTCAAAAATAAATCCTAGAAAATGAACCTTTAATTAAATCAAAAACCGAAATCAAAGTTCAGAACCAGGGTACAGTGTCAGAGTTTTAACAAATTGTCTAAAAAGAGGTTTTTGTCTCAAAATTTTCCAGTAGACGTGTGACTCTCAATAAGACTTGGTCAAAAATTTTTGGAAAATCTGGAATTAGTTTGGGACTTAAACAAATTCGAAATCTAGAAATTTCCCGTTCAGTCAAATCACATTAAACGTCCTCATCTGGCTGACAGGTGGGCCCGGTACTGTAGAAGTGTTGACGCGCTGGCAAGCTGAGGCGAGGCTGTCTCGCTGCTAGTGGGCCTTGACCCCACCCGTCAGCCTCAGCTCGCGTTTTTGCTTCCCTTTTCTTCTCCCCTGGCCGAGGCGAGTCGCCGTCCATGCTGTCCTTCGCTCTTCACCTGCCCTCGTCCGGCCGAGCACGACGTCCTCCACGTCACGTAGAGTCCTCCCCGCGCCTGTGCTTGGCTGACCATGGTCGAGCCGCTTCGTAGACGGGCTTGCGCTCGGTTTGTGCTCGACACAGAAGAAGCCGACCGGAGCATCGCGCGAGGAAACCTGAGTGCAACGCAGTTTGGTCTCGATCCTTAGTCTTTAGGCCTTGCGTTTGCGTCGCAGTGCCCTCTCGCGCTCCACTTTTCCATTTCGCCGAGCCGAGGGCCCCAAGAGGCGTCGTCTTCCTCGTTCGCCCGAAGGAGCTCGAAAGGGGGGGAAACCGGCAATCCAGGTCAACTCCTCCTCAATCCTTCGAATTGATTGCCTCCCGAGCTCCCTCATCATCCCAGGGTTACTGATCACTCGCCATTTGGCTTCTTTTTGCTTGCAGCACCGTTGAGCCGCCGCTCTTCTTCCTCCCGGTCGGCGCACGATGGCAGTGTGTCTGGGGCTTTCTCCGACCCAACCGTCAGGTGAGCTCGAATCCCCTAGACTCACTGTAGCTCACCCAGCCCTAGACCGCCGGAATCTTGGTCGTTAGTTGAGCTTTTGCCGTCACGGCCATGGCGCCTCTGCACCTTCACGGTGAAGGCCATCTTCCCGGCCGTCTCCCGGCGAAGTAGCCCCACCCCTAGATTCACCTTGGCACGGTGAAGCTAGAACCGCTGCCCGTTCGGCCGCGGTGGAGCTAGTTCGCCGGCGGCGAGCAAAAGTCCGAGGTGCCCTGTTCTGGGTCACTGACCGGTGGGACCCAGGTGTCAGTGAGCCACTGGTTTGAACTCGTTTTTGGCGCGCGCAGCGAAGCCATTTTCTCTGAACGAAAGCGTATTTTGCAATTTTAGTTGATTTTCTGAAACCGGCTGAAATTCAAATGCTTGTAACTTTTGAACCATCTGGCCAAATTGAGTGAAACTAGTTTCTAAATTTGTATAAAATTCTGTAGTTTCAGAATATACAAAAAATTTTGAATATGAGTAAAATGTGATTTTAGGAAAAATTAAAGAGAAGCTTAAGTGTAAATAGGATGATATGAATAAATATTTTTGGGATGATCCAATTAAGGAAAAGTAAATTTTTGTAGAGTCCCTGGGTTATGAGTATTCCAAATAAACAAAATGTTCCCTTGATACCTTATTATATATCATGTTTGCTCAAAAATGAATGCTAACCATGAAAAATGAAATTAAGTAAATAAAAGAAAGGATTAAGGTTTGAATGATTAAAAGTTCATCCTATTGAGGTATTTATCATGGGGAGTTGCTCACATGAAAATACTTAGGGAAAAGTGTATGTGATAGTTGTTTAATTAAGAAAAACAATACTAGTTATAACCAAAATAGATGTAATTGCTATGAACAAGTTCAAAATAACTCAAATTCACTTTTAAAATGTTTTTAAGATTATGCCCTGATGTCAGGAAGAAAATGGATAAAAGATGTTGAATGGTTTAGTAATAAATGAAAGTGAAAGATTGAAAGGTTATAAGTTAGTTTTGTGTTCATATAGCCCTTTTCAACATAGGATAAAATGGATTATATGAATGAGAAGAAATGTAAAAATGGTATAGAAGCACTTCACAAAGTATATTCTAGTAGACTCTGGAAAAAGAATTATATTTTGTTAAGGTTTGTATGCAAAACAAGTTAAGGGAATATTTTTTATGTTTTGCTGAATGATTGAAACAATTAAGCTTTTTCAACTAGGTATAAAATAACTCATCCAGTAAGAATTTTTGGAAGAATAGTGTAGAAATGATAACCAAAGTTTGTTCTACCAGATTCCAGAAAAATATTCTGTTTTAGAGCCTTGGTTCACTTAGTTTCCATGAGTGTAATAACCTTAAGTGATTTGATTTAGTACTTTTTGCTTAGCCAGTTTTGTAGCCAAGTCTAGAGTTCAACCATGCCTTTTCAACAATAGTTTTCAAGCTTCATCCAAACTCTAAAAGTTAAAAGAAGTTATTAGAATTGACAATTATGTTATTCTTTAGCTAATTCAAGACTTAAACTCAAATTTCTGTAGCTAATGCACATCAATCTTGTTAGGTTTATAACCCTAGATGATAAAGTTTTTGAGTGCTTCCTTTTTGGATCTTTTGAGGAAAAAAACAGAGAAGGCTCTGGTTTGGTTGTTGTTTAAGCATAGTTTTCCTCCCAAAGAAGCTAATGAACAATCTTTTCTTTTCAAATAATTTTAACATCTATAATTCGATGTTTAAATTCAAATATTTCGTGAATAGCAACCTCCTGTTTGATTGGAATTGTGTTTACCTGTTTGTCTGTCTGCTTTCTTTTTGCCAATTGGAGCTTGCTGATATTCTCTTTTTCTTCTTGTCCTCGACGAGTAGAAACCGACATCATCGAAGAAGAAGAAGACGGTTCTGCAGATCCGAATTTTATTCCTGACAGTGATTTGCAAGGCAAGCAACTCCTTGATCACGTTGAGCCTGATAATTCACCAACTTTATGTTGTTTTTGCTTATGTACAGTGCATCCGGATAATTCCTCATAAAAGAGCTAATTTTGGTTAGAACTGTAGTTAATCCTGTAAATTATGGTTTGTCTCAATCTGTATGGACATGTGAACCTTGTAAACCTTAGTTGAACTAGACATATTTAATGTTGTGTTTGGGTATAATCGCTAGCCTAATATTCTTGCTCAAAGCTTTGCGTTACCTCTTTCCAATCTTTCAACTTATATATGATCTTTTTGGAAAATGGTTGGTTATATTTTGCTAAAAACCCTAAAACAAAACTATGGTTTGACGCGGGTGATTATCTGGCACTAGCCGGTTGTGCAAAAGGATATGCACGTAGCTAGGGTGGAGTATCGTCCGTGTCGGATTAAGGACCGAGCGATGGGACGCTGAATCCATGTATTTCGTACAACCACGAGGGCTTGTATGGGCGGGTCTTAGCCTATTAAGTTGTTTAGATGTGGCTTTGCATCTATGGAAGGCGGGAGATTGCACAGGCATTTCGGTCAGGTTTGTCTGTAGGGGTTTCTACATACCAATGCAACGGTGTACGCCTTGCCCTGGACAGAGACGTGGTGTGTGTGTGATAAATGTGGATCCACGGCTTAGGTGAGTATCTCTGTCTTCAGGGCGAGGGTTAACGTCCCGAGCTAGTGTAAAGCCACGTCTAGATAATGTAACGGCTCTGTATGATCTCCTTGCCGACACACCAAAGGAAGTGTGTTAACTGGCCTGGCGAAAGAGGTTGATCATTCCTTGTGGGTAAAGCTGTACAACTCTGTAGAGTATAAATCTAATCGATTAGCCGCACCCGCGGTCAAGGGCACTTGGTGACGTTATTCCATGCTAGAGTCTTTCGTGTGCTTTCAAAAATGGGTGGTGGTTTTTGGAAACCATTTTGTAACCGTCTTCGGTGTCAAAGGATCGACATCGGGGTCATATGCAGTCGGGTAGACTGGGTTGAAAATCTGGAATATTTGCTTATCATTCTGTCTTTTAATTGCTTTTATTAAAATGCGATGTTGCAATCTATTATGCTTACTCATTTTAATGTTTCATGCAACTTCAAAATAACCATAGCCTGTCCATCACTCAGCCTGCATAATTATTTATTTGCATCTGTGAACCAATATAAGTCTTGCTGAGTGCCAATGTACTCAATCTTGCATCTGCTGTCTCAGAGGAGGAAGACTGCGATCTACCGGACGACACGTTCTTTCAGGCAGGTCTCGGGGGTTTCGACGATAGTCTCTTCTAGGTTGCCTAGTCAGTGCCTGAGGGTTTAGTGGGCAACCGCAAGGCTGTTTGGAGTTTCAGTTTCCTTTTGGTTTTCCGCTTTTAATTTCCGCTGTTAAAATGGTTCAAATTTGTACTAAACTCTGTATAATTATTCAGTTATGTAAGATCTTCTGTTTGTTTGCGTGTATGATTTTGATACGAATGTTGTAAACATGTGAGTGCTAGCTACTGATCTAGGGAATAGCACAGCAATCACATGGAGGTTCCGGTTCATCAGAACGGGGTCTCACATTAGCACATCTCGAACCTTTCTGGGGACAACAGCGACTCCTTCTGCTGATATGACATGTCCTAAGAAAGCAACTTCTTTCATCCAGAACTCACATTTACTGAACTTTGCATAAAGCTGGTTTTCTCTTAGCTTCGTTAAAACTTGTCGCAAGTGATCCTCATGTTCTCCCTCACTTTTGGAGTAGATCAGAATGTCATCAATGAAAACAACAACAAACTTATCCAAATATTCCATGAATACTTTATTCATCAAGGTCATGAAGTATGCAGGGGCATTGGTCAATCCAAAAGTCATCACGGTATACTCATGTTGTCCATACCGAGTAACAAAAGCTGTTTTGGGTATATCCTCTTGATGAATCTTCAACTGGTGATATCTTGATCTCAGGTCAATCTTCGAGAACACTCCAGCTCCTTGAAGTTGGTCAAACAAATCATCGATTCTTGGCAGAGGGTACTTATTCTTGATGGTGACCTCATTGAGTGAGCGATAATCTACACACATTCTCTGAGTTTCATCTTTCTTTTGAACTAGAAGAACTGGGGCTCCCCATGGCGAAGAACTTGGTCGAACAAAACCTTGATCTTGTAGCTCTTTAATATGTCTCTTTATTTCGGCTAACTCATTAGCAGGCATCCTATAAGGTCTCATGGAAATGGGTGGTGTTCCAGGAACTAGTTCTATCAAGAACTCTATATCTCAGTCCGGTGGCATCCCAGGCAACTCATCCGAAAACACATGAAGAAATTCACTGGCGACTGGCACATCTTCCAAACTTATTCCTTTGGCACTAAAAACTTTAATCCCTTCGGACTGATCGAAAACGGCTTGAACTTTTAACTTGGCTCCATCTGGACTGGTTAAGGTGATCTCTCTATTCCCACAATCCAAAACTTCTTGGTTCTTGGAGAGCCAATCCATTCCTAGGATCACATCTAGGGACTTGGTGTCTAGGACAATAAGGTTTGCTAGAAATTTTACCCTCCAATTAATATCTTAACTTCGGTGCAGCCTTGGTTCGTACTCAAATCAGAACCAGGTGATTGTACTAATAAAATAGTCTTAAGAGGCATTGTCTTTAATTGATGATTTGTAGCAAAACTCCGAGAAACAAACGAATGCGTAGCTCCAGAATCAAACAAAACCATGGCAGATGCTGAGTTGACTAGGAGCTTACCTAGTATGACGTCTAGTGCAGACTGGGCGTCCTCAGTGGTGACGTGATTCACACGGCCTCTTCGCAGCGGCGAGTCCCGTGGCTTGGTCAGAGTCCAGGCGCTCCACATCCTGATCCTGGTGCGGGGGTCTTGGCTGGCGTAGATCCCAAATTGAAACGGATTGGTGTCACAGCTTGCTTTCTTGGGCAATTGTTGGCATAATGACCAAGTTCATGACAGTTGAAACATGTGACTCCTGCAGCTAGATTATTGGTCCTCTGAGGTGGATTGCTGTTGATGCTAAAATCTCCATTGCCCGAACAGTGGGGCGAAGTCTTTGGTGCAGTGTTCAATGCATTCGAGGAGTGAAACGAAAGCGGTCGTTGACCATTGGTTTTGACTCTGTTGGTGATTCTGATGGGCTCCGTGCTGCATCATCTTTCTCTTACGGGATTCTTCCAATTCACGGTGAGACTCCTCAATAAGCATAGCTTTATCTACAAGGTGCTGGAAATCTGCATAGTCATTGCCAATAACTTGCACCTTTAGTCCAGGATTGAGTCCACGCTTGAACTTCTTCTGGCGAGCATCATCTGTGGCTACATCCTCTGGAGCATAGCGGGCATGTTGAGTGAACTTATTGAGGTATTCACTCACTGACATCCCTTCTTGCTTAAGCTCTCGGAAATCATTCTTCTTCATTTCAACCTTGCCATCTGGAATATGGGAGTGGCGGAACGCAGAGGAAAACTCTGCCGAAGAGATAGTCTGAGGGTTATCATGGGCGGCACTGTAGTTCTCTCACCTTTCACGGCGGTGCCCTCCAGCTAATGAGCGGCATAGAGAACCTTCTCACGATCGGTGCACTAAGCAATTGCTTCTACCGGAAAAAAAGCAATGAAACCAAATAAATACAAAACAGAGATACAAACAAGCTCAAAACTGAAAATAAATGGCTCTGGAAGATAGATCTTGATTTTAGAAAAATTTAGAAACTTGAATCGCCTACATCGGAGTTCGTATGAGCGAGAACGGGCCTCCGAAAGATTAAATTCAGAGAAAATGCTGAAAATCAGAAAATCTGAATTTCCTGATTTATTTTTCTATTGGAAAATCGATTTATTGCGAATCGCTGACGTCATCCGGAATTTGATGGACTGGGTCCACGGCTTTGTCCGGTTCACCGTGCACCTGATACACAACTGACTTCGGCGCTTGCGTCAACATCAGGGCTGAATTGGCGGTTCACGGCGCGGCCACGCAGACGCTGACGAGGCAGGCCACACGTCGTGCATCGGCGGCTGCGATTGGATCGGACGGCGGAAAATGAGGGTGTGGGCTGCGGTGACGCGGCACGATCAGAGACACCTAAAGGAGATCAGACGGTGGAGCGCGGTCACTGGAGAGAGACGGCGAAGCGGGCGGCGCTACTCACCGGAGCCGAGGAAGAAGCAGCGGCAAACTGCGGAACGGCAATGGATCGGGTGTGGAACAAGGTGGATCCGGACGAGGGCGTCGTGGGCTACGCGGAAAGGCAAACGGCGCGAGCGAGAGGGCAAAAGGAGCGACGCGAGGAGGGGATCCTCGGGAGGGGTGCGGCGGCGACTTAAATAGCCTAGGGAGGTGTGCGAAGCACGAAAACCGAGAAAGACGGTGTGCGGCGGCGGGACTCCGAGACGGTTAGGTATAGGTTTCCAGCGGCGTGCGCGGGCGACGTGTCGCAATCCGGACCGCACACAGGGCGCAGATCCGACGGCTCACACGGAATGGCTACGCGGCCTCGCGAGGTGCACTGGATCGAGATCGGATGACGGGCACGCTAGGGTTCGCGGGCGCGGGCTGGAGCTGGGCCGGGGCGGAGCAAGCTGATGTGGAGCGGGCCGGAGATGGGCCGCATGGGGAAAAATTGCCCGAGGGCTTTTGGAAAAACAAAAACCTTTTCCAATTAAGAAAAATTCTAGGAATCCGAATAAAAGCAAATAAATTCAAATAAATAGCAAATAAATTCAGAAAAATCTCCAATAATACAGAAAAATTCCTTGGAGCACAATGAAAATCTTTAGTTTGATGAATAGTTTAGTCAATTTAAATCCTTTCATTAATAGAAAATTCAAATTAAGCTGGGGTTAATTCAAGAAAAATGTAAATGGTTTATTTTCCAAAACTCAAATTTTGGTATGTTACAACTCAAGATGGTCAAAGACTTAGTTTGCTCTCCTTGTCGACATGGCAAGATGATTGCTGCTTCTTATCCCCCAGTCACTGTTGTGATGACTAATGCACCAGGATAACTTTTATATATGGACACTGTTGGTCCAGCTAGAGTGCGGTCAGTGGGTGGGAAGTGGTATGTTCTTTTTATTGTTCATGATTTTTCGAGATACTCTTGGGTATTTTTCATGGCCTTACGAGCTATACGGAGTGACAATGGCACGGAGTTCAAGAACTCCTATTTTGAGAGTTTCTGTGTGGAGTCTAGTTAGAGCATCAGTTCTCCTCTCCCTACGTCCCTCAGCAAAATGGCGTAGTGGAAAGGAAGAACAAGACCCCAGTAGAGATGGCCAGAATGATGCTAGACGAGTATAGCACTCCTAGGAAGTTTTGGGCTGAGGTTATAACTACTGCTTTTCATATTTCTAATCGAGTATTCTTGGGAGCACATTTGCACCGCACTTCTTACGAGTTGAGGTATGGGCGAAAGCCCAGTGTTTCTCATTTTCGCGTGTTGGGTTGCAAGTGTTTCATTTTGAAGTCTGGTAAGCTGGATAAGTTTGAGTCTCGTTCTTCTGATGGTATCTTTCTGGGTTATTCGATTTCTTCTCATAGCTATAGGGTCTGGAGTTGCGATGCACATAGGATCATAAAGACCTGCGAGGTGACCTTTGATGAGGCTAGCCCAGGAGCTAGACCTGACATTTCAAGCTCTTTTTCCTCCTTTGAGACCATCTTTGTAGAGGATGAGGATGATGGAGATGATGGAGTTCCACTTGATCCAGTCCCCTCTACATCTGAGGTGCCTCCTATTTCTATTTCTGCACCTTAGGGAGACCAACCCTTGCCTTCTGATTCTCATGCAGCTAGTGGTTCTGATCCTACCACTTCTGTGCATGAGGTAGAGGCCACTTCAACTTCTAGACCTCTCCGTCATATTCAGCATTCTCATCCACCTGATCAGATCATTGGCGATCTGTTTGAGCGAGTCACTCGCTCAAAATCGGGTTTTTCCAGTTTCTGCCTTCACTCTACCTTTGTTGCCTCCTTTGAGCCGAAGGATGTTTCTCATGCATTATCCGATGAGTCATGGATTAATGATATGAATGAGTAACTTGAGAACTTCGAGAGGAACAAGGTATGATAGCTTGTCGAGCCCCCATCTGGTCATAATGTCATTGGGACCAAATGGGTGTTCAAGAACAAGCAGAGTGAGGATTGGGTTGTCATTAGAAACAAGGCTAGACTAGTTGCACAGGGCTTCTCTCAGGTTGAGGGTCTTGACTTTGTGGAGACTTTTGCCCCTGTAGCTAGACTAGATGCTATTAGGATCCTGCTTGCATTCTCTGCATCCAAGAGCTTCTAGCTTTATCAAATGGTTGTCAAGAGTGCATTCCTTAATGGGTATATTGAGGAAGAGGTGTATTTCTAGCAGCCTCCAGGATTCGAGAACCCCGAGTTTCTGATTCACGTATACAAGCTTTCCAAAACTTTGTACGAACTCAAGCAGGCCCCCAGAGCATGGTATGAGAGGTTCAAGTCTTATGTTCTCAGCCATGGCTTCAAGATGGGCATAGTAGACAAGACTCTGTTCATCGGACACCATGAGTCCCATTTTCTTCTCGTCCAGATTTATGTAGACAATATCATTTTCGGTGGCTCATCTCATTCTCTTGTGTCTCAATTTTCTGACATGATGAGCACAGAGTTTGAGATGAGTATGATGGGTGTGTTGAGCTACTTCCTTGGCTTCCAGATCAAGCAAACTTGGGAGGGCACCTTCTTGCATCAAGGCAAGTACACCAGGGACCTCCTGAGGCGCTTCAACATGCATGATCGTCTCTCTCTTGTACTTCACTGCTTCGAGGCCGAACATACACTTTGTTGTGTGTCTGTGCGCTCGATTTCAGGCTTCTCATCGCGCCTCTCACCGCCAAGCGGTGAAGTGCATCTTTATGAACATTTGTGCTACCATTGATTATGGTATTTGGTACTCTTCTTCTTCTCTTCTATCCCTTAGAGCCTTTTCCGATGCAGGCTTTGCTGGCTTTAGGACAGATAGGAAGAGCACGTCTGGCACTTGCCAATTCATTAGCACTTCTCTTGTTTCTTGGTCATTTAGAAAGCAGTCCGGAGTTGCATAGTCCACCGCTGAGGCTGAGTATGTTGCTGCAGTTAGTTGTTGTAGTCAAGTGCTCTGGATGAGATTGACCTTGCGGGACTTTGGGTTACAGATAGAGAGTGTTCCAATTTTCTGTGACAACACTTCTACTATTTGCATTGCTAAGAACCCAGTACAGCATTCCAGGACCAAGTACATTGATATTAGATATCACTTCCTTAGAGACCATGTGGAGAAGGGGGATATCGCACTTCAGTTTATAGAGAGTGACCTCCAGATAGCCGATATCTTTACCAAGCCTTTGGATAGCTCCAGGTTTGTTTCCCTGAGGAGTGAGCTTGGAGTCGTGTGCCCTTACGGCCTATTGTGATCGGGAGCTGGTTTGTATACTATGTATTATATGTTTTTTTCTAGCATTTCCTTTCTTTTGCTTTTTCTGGGTGATTATGGGCTTATTTTCCTGAGTTGAGTTCACTTCACTTAGATTTCTGGCATGCTTTGCGTGGACCTCTCATCTTATGCCATGGTTGCTATCATGCACAATTAGTTGTTCTCTCTTCTCTCTAGGTTGAGTTTCCTGTGTCTTATAAGTCTAGCAGGTGTTGGGCCCTCTGGGTAGGCAGGGTCTGTGTGCACTCCCTAGTTTGGGATCTAGAGTCAGCTTCCCTATGTAAGTCATTGAGGAAGATGAGAATGAGTCTGAGCCGTAGTGATTCTCTTCTATCTTTTCTATGCTCTATAGCCATCCAGTTTGCAGTTTTCTCAACTTCTTCTCCCCATTCTGTATTTTCTTTTTTCTTTTGAGTTAATTTGGATTTTTGCATCTAATTCACTAATAACTCATTTTAACTAGATTTGTTCTTAAAATTGATCCACATGTTGAGGGGGAGTTTCGGAATCTGTTCATGCATAGCATATGGACTTTATTTTCTATTTTATGAGCTTTGTCTATTATGCAAATGATCGATTCTTCATGCTATACACCATGCTACATTAAATAGGGAAAGTCTATAGATTAGATATGTCCAAGTTTATTTATCTTGGTAAGCCTGCAAAACAAAATTGAAAAATGTGCTTTCAATGAAAAACTAGATAAGACATGTTGCTTTTTCCTGCTAAGTTTCTTCTCTAGGGGTATTTACCATGATTTGTGAAATTTTGGAGTTCTCTAGAGTCCCTATAGCAACTTGGGTGAAACTAGATTGATCCATATTTGATTCCATCAAAATTGCTCATATGTGCTAAAATGAAATCAAGAAAAATTTGACTCTTGTGCAAAATTGATCTCAACACTTTATATTCACGAGATATCCTCCCATTGCACTTGGTATGAACTTAGAATATATTGTGTATGACCAAGATCATTCTCTTAAGAGTTTCTCTTGAGATGATCGAAAATGGCTTGAGTCAATCACTTGAAAAATGCAAACATATGAAAAAACATATGTGGGTAAAGAATGCAAACTATGTCAAACATTTGCACCCGCTATGTCTTTTACAACCTTAAAGAAAAATTTGCATTCAATGAAGAATAATATGAGCCCGAAGGATCTTCTATGCACTTCTAGATTCCCCAAAGTATTGAGTAGGTTGAACTCTAGGTCTTCCAATTGATCCTTTGAATTGCTTTGCTTCTAGTTTTGAAACTTCTGTCAAGCATTGCACGTGCCAAACCTTGCCTAAAAATAACTTTTAAAAAAACTATGCTTGCTAGCAAAATTTTCTATTTGCACTTGGACATGTCTTAGCCTAGTCTCAATTGTCATTCAAATAGCTTGGTGTTATGTCTTGTCTTTATGGTCACTTGGATAATCTTCAAAGCTATCCAAGGATGCATATCATACTCAAATAAAGGGGGAGAAATCTTGATGCCTATATTGCCAAAAGAGGGAGAAAACATAGAAAGGCATCATTAAAAAGATAAAAACGTGAATGCTTATTTGGTTCTTATGATCTTGGTAAATCCGTGCTATTTCTTATGGATCATAATCACTTAATCACATTTGGCACTTATGATTGGATTTTAGAGTTTTTGTGGAAAACTTGCTCTTTCTTAAATCTAACTCAAAAATCCAAATCCTCTTGAGTTTAGCTTTAGCTCCAAAATCCCTTTCGTCAACTTGGTCATGATCTCAATTCTTTTCTTTGGACCAAGTTTGACTTTGTAACTAAAATTGCTTTCTTCTTCATTTTTCAAACTCAAAACTAATGCCTTTTCGTGTGTTTGTCAATATACTCATTAAGGGGGGGATTGAAGGAACATGTGGAGGTCTACCCAGGGTTGTGATGAGTATTTTGACTAAACTTGAGCTTGTAATGCTTTGGTTTGAGTTTGATTTGAATTGAAATTGAAATTTTAAGAAATTTGAGTCTTCTCGGTTTTCCCGATGCTACTGGCCATGATAGCCCGGTGCTACCGGGCGGGCGGTAGCACCGGACCAAATGGTCGATGTGATATATCCAGAGAGGGTGTTTTAGGGTATTTTGTTCGGCGGTGCTACTAGCCTTGGTAGCCTGGTGCTATCAGGCGAGCGGTAGCACCGACCCTTTGGAGCGTTGTAAAAATTTCAGAGAAGCTGTTTTCTGGTGCTTGTGTAGAGCAAAGCTATAGGCTTGGGGGCGGTAGCACCGGTCCAATATGGACTGTGCTACTGGCCTGAGGGCGGTAGCACCGGCCAGTATGAGTGAAAATGAATTTCAATGCGTGGACTTTGATGAATTTATTGCATAGCTTTTGAGACATTGCTATGTGAGGTGTTTCCTTGATTTTATGGTTGCAGGTTGACAGTGCTAGGTCATGGTGAGGTGGAGGATGACTGAGACTATGCGAGGAGTGTCGGAGGTCCAGACGGTTGAGGATCGATGGAAGATGATCGGAGATGAATTCGGTGTAAGCTAAAGAAGACAAGGATCGGATGAGATGCTAGCTAGAAGCTGCTTGGATAAATGAGGGCCGTCGGATCGCGGTCTAGTTTATAGGATAGCAGGCTAGTTAGTGTGCTTTGAAAACCATGCAAGAAAACCCGGTTTGTGTGGAGGGTTTTGGGTTAGCCCTTGCATAGCTATGTGAGTGGGTCAATCCTAGCCCTTGATGGAGTGCCCTATGGTTGACGGACTCATCCAAGGGTGGTAGGTGGCCCAAGAGTAGTATAAATAGAGGGGGAGGGGTGGCCTTCCTCCTCTTGAAGGTTTTAGAGGTTTTGTGCTCCTTTGAGCTTTGCCCACTTTGTTGTGAGGCTTTATAAACGTCCCTTCCAGAAATGAAAGTTTAAACTCGAAGTCTGAATTTATTTTGTGCATTTACATTATGCTTTAAATCCAGCATTTAAATTGAGCACTTACATTCTTGCAATTTACTTTCATGCAAGTTGGATTTGCCTCCCCTCCTTCTACATGATTTTGGATTCGCCTTATCTCCTTCTAAATGCTTTTGCTTCTTGTGCCGCGGATGTTGATTGATGGATGAATCTTCTTCAGATCATATCCTAATCATCTAGGCAATCCATGCATTTTTTTCTAGAAAGAAATCGATCTTGTGTTCTTAATTGAATAATTCTTATAAATCGCGTTTGTGGGGTGTTTGACTTGTGATTTTGTTTGGTGTGACAAGTGGGAAGCTATTCAAAGATAATCTTGATCATCAAAACCCCACGAGCTAGCCCTAGGACAAATTCTTGAGTTCTTGCGTAATCTTGGTGTGTTCTTCCTTCCCAGATAAAAAGGTCAGAACTTTGACATCAATCCTTGCGATTAAAGATTGGAATATGTTCCTGACATCCCTAGGATCACATCTACCAAGTTTCGTGAGTTTTTGTCCAGCAGATCAAAAGATTCTTCGAAATTTGCTTTTAGGTCGTGCTGATTTTTCTGTCTGTTATTCAGTAGTTTTTGAACCCGGTGCTACCACTGCTCGAGATGTGTCATATGCTCTAAGTGTCTCATATGCTACCATTAGATTAAGTCAGGAAACGTACATTGACAAGATATTGAAAAAGTTCAATATGCATGGATCCAAGAGAGGTTTCATGCCAATGTCAAATGGCATCAGTCCCTGTAAGAATCAGTGTCCTTTGACAACTGATGAGCGAGACAGGATGACCAAGATTCCATATGCTTCAGCTATTGGGTCTATTATGTATGCCATGATCTGCACGCGCCTAGATGTCTCATATGCTATAAGTGTCATGAGCAGATACCAAGAGGATCCTGATGATGGTCATTGCATAGCCATAAAAAATATCCTGAAGTACTTAAGAAGAACTAAGGGTATGTTCCTTGTTTTTGGAGGTGAGGAAGAACTGGTTGCAAAGGGTTACACCGATGCAAGCTTCCAAACTGATAAAGATGATTTCCGATCGCAATCCAGGTTTGTGTTTTCACTAAATGGAGGAGCAGTAAGCTGGAAAAGTTCCAAGCAAAACATGGTGGCCGACTCTACGACATAAGCGGAGTACATTGCAGCTTCGGAAGCCGCAAAAGAAGCTGTGTGGATTAAGAAGTTTATCAAAGAGCTTGGTGTGGTCACTAGTGCCTCTAGTCTAATGGACATTTATTGTGATAATAGTGGTGCCATTGCACAAGCTAAAGAGCCTAGATCTCATCAGAAGTTTAAACACATACTCCGACGCTTTCACCTTATTCGCGAGATTGTGGATAGAGGTGACGTGAGAATATGCAAAGAAAATACGGAAGCCAATGTGGCCGATCCGTTGACAAAGCCACTGCCACAGCCTAAGCATGAGCCGCACAAGAGGTCTATTGGTATTAGATACTTAATTGATTAACTCAAATGCAAGTGGGAGATTGTTAGTGTTATGCCCTTGAGGCAATCATTTATATGATTGTAACATGACTATGTTTATGAATAATAATATTATTGTATTGATCAACAAGTATGTGACTTGCTTGTACATAGTATATGTATGATCCTTAGACCTGAGATTGTCACATTCCCTACATGTGTAATAGTTTTCCTTGGGGCTATCAAACACTACTTCTTAACCGGACAGTTATAAAGGTAGCTTTCATGATTACTATAAAACATGCAGAGGGAAGTGAGCAGTCAAGATGGAATTTGCCACTCCAATGAAACGGAGATATATGAAAAGGCCACTCGTGTGATATAATTAAGGAAGTGCATGGCCATGCCGAGATTGAGGAGTCAATCACAACTTATTAATATATCACGGATACGAGAGATGGATTGAATCATCAAAGGATGACATGCTTCTCGCCTTGAGTTCAATGTTCATATTCTTGGCAAAGGGATTATTACATTAGTACTTTTGATAGGTTCTGTCCGATTTGATCATAGTATGATTGGAAGTTGGCATGCTTTGCAAGGAGCCGCTACCAACAATTGGATTGAAAAGGAGTGTTTCGAATCCATGTCCAAACGTACGTGAACCTATAGGGTCACACACTTAATGGGCTGGGGCGCATTAATTTGGATTGGATTCATAATTAATGGATCTCGTGGGCTTAACACACTGATGGGCCCAGGTTTAGGGTTTCATCTCGTGGCTATATAAGGAGTGGAGGAGGGTAGGCGCAGAGAGTGCTTTTCCTTTGGTCTAGATGTGTTTCACCCGAAACCCTAGCGTCCTCGTCTCGCTGCCCCTGCCGAGCGACTAGGTGCTTGCACACCGACGCACGGCGTTCCATCCCCGGATGTGTGGACTACTGCGGTGACGCTGGTGCGACTGCGGCGTGGGAGGATGATCCACGGCAAGGCGATGACGATCCACTCCATCAACGAAATGACTGCAGCGAGGATGATCCACTACATCGACGCGAGAAGGATTCCGCAACTTTGCATCTAGTGTAATCAAATCTATGATCCCCTTCTTGCGAGTAGCTTTCTGGTTATGTGGTAAATTTTTTTTATTTTGTGCTTGCAAAGCATACCGCGTTCCCCTTCTGTGGTATCAGAGCCATCTCGTATAGATTTGTGATATGGATGTTGCACATATGATGTGTGAGGTTAGTAGATTGGATCTACTACATGTTCAGCTGGTTCATGAGATGAATTGGTGACGACAGCCATCGATGAGAACGGTCGGTTTAGTGTTTGAGGAAAGTGCAAACCGACTCAATCTTGATTTGGGTGAGTCCGTTAATGGTACGACGTTACCCTTACCGATCAGATTACCGCCATTAGGGTTTTTGAAATGTAACCATATGGGACCAAGCCAATCAGATTAGATCGGATTGGGTCAATCTGGTTGATCCATGGAAATTTTGAGGGTGTTTTCCTTTGATAGAAGACATGCCTCTAAATTTTTTTCCAAACACGCTACCCCTTGGACCCCGCTAGGGGCGCTGCCCATTTGACCCCAGAGTCGTCGGATTGTTTTTGTTTAAACTAGTTTTTGCAGGAAATTATGTGAAATAGTATGGCATATGTGTATGTGATGCATGTAATTTTTACATGGCCTGCGTGCTGTGTCAAGCCATAAGGCTATTTAAATGATATAACGACCTGCGTGTCGACTTGTGATGCTTCAAACCCTCATTTAAAATTCATTATCAAAAGTTGTAAGGCGTTGTATCCATAATGATGAAGACGTTGGTATCAAGCACTACGATTAGGTGAATAATCAAGCAAGGTGGCTAGGTGAACAAACAAGCATGATGATGGAGATCTTTATGCTAAGGGCCATGCTATTCACATCTTAATTTTGATTTTCTGTGGATGTGTGTTTAATCCTTGCTATTTCCTTTATGCTCATTGCATGTGATACCATGTTCATAGTAGATATTGTTCATCCCTATAGTTAAAATTTTAAATCAAAATGTCCATCCAATTGTTGCACCTATCAAGAATTTAGATCGTTATTGATATGACTGCCAAAGTAGTATATCAATGTCTATCTTAATACATGATAGGGATGTGTTGGACACATCACGCATAACAATGGTAGATTTAATCAAGCTATCAAAACGGTTTTGGGCTTGAGGACATAAGTGGTTGGGATTTGATTTCAGTAATGAAGGAACATATACAAGACAAATGGTGTCTAGGAAAACACACATGAGGCAGGTTTCTTAATTGGCATCCAAAAACGGGATGTGCTCCCTCCCTCATGTGAGCCCTAGGGGTAGGTTGACCTTGCCATGAGTCAAGTTGACGGAGGCATTCATTACTTGTTTTCATACTCAACCAACAATAGTTACATAAGATGTAATTAGCAAAGGTGTTGCTTACCTATGTCATTAAATTTCTAGCCGTGATGCCGAAGCTCACTAGTGTTTGATGAATATGGATCTTGAATACTCACTATGTGTCTATAAAAGGCACATAAAATAGGAGTGCCTTTTATTAAAATGTTTAATAAAAGTATTACATAAACATAGTGCTTAGAAACTTTGCAAGTTTTCGTTGTAGTTCAATGGCACCTTCTACTCCTACTCCTGCTACACCTGGTTTTGCTTTGAGATCGGTTTTGGAAAGGGAAAAACTTAATGGAACAAATTTTGTTGATTGGTATCGCAACCTGAGAATTGTTCTCAAGCATGAAAAGAAGGACTATGTTCTAGAGAATCCAATTCCTGATGAACCAGCCGAAAATGCTCCTCACAATTAGAAGGTTGAATATGAAAATATGTTAATGCTTCTGTAGAGGTCAGCTTTCTCATGCTAGTCACCATGGACTCTGTGCTCCAAAAGCAATATGAGGACCAGGATGCTTACAATATGATTGTGGGTTTGAAGGGTAAGTTTGGGAATCAAGCAAGAGCTGAGAGGTATAGTATCTCAAAGCTTTTATTTGCTTGTCAGCTGGCTGAAGGCAACCCGGTCAGTCCTCATGTGATCAAGATGATTGGTTACATTGGGAGATTGGAAAAACTTGAGTATCTCCTTAGCCTCGGTTTGGCCATGGATGTTATTCTCTAGTCTCTTCCACAGAGCTTTGATCCATTCATTATGAATAGCATGGAGAAGAGCCTAACCGAACTACATGGGATGCTCAAGGCTGCCGAGTAAAGCATTAAAAATACCCAATCATGTGATGATGGTTCAGAAAACAACTGCATTCAAAAAGAGGAAGGCTAAGGCTGGAGGAACGGGAAAGAGCAAGGGAAAGGGCAAGGCTCAAGATGAGATCGCAAGCGTCAAATGTATGCTTCAGAAGCATAAAGTTGGCCCTCAACCTGATACCCAATGCTTCTATTGCAACAAGCCAGGACATTGGAAACGGAAGTGCGAAAAGTACCTGGTAGGTAAGAAGAATGGAAATGTGATTTCCACTTCAGGTATTAATGTTATAGAAATTAATCTTGCTACTTCTTCACTCAGCTCATGGGTATATGATACAAGTTCGGTTGCTCACAATTGCAATTCGATGCAGGGGCTGATAAAGAGTACAGACTTGGCAAAAGGAGAAGTGGATCTTGGCGTGGGGAATAAAGCAAGAGTTGCTGGTCTTGCCGTTGGCACGTACCCATTGCATTTGCCTTCAGACTAGTTTTAGAACTCAATAATTGTTATTTTGTTGCATCTTTGTATAGAAACATTATTTCATCTTCTTGTTTGGAACATGAAGGTTATGATTTTAGAATAAAGAACTTTGTTTGTTCGATATTTTTGAATGATATGTATTATGCTCGTTGACCCATAGTGGATGGGTTGTACGTCCTTGAACTCGAAGAAAAACATGTCTATAACATTAATGTAAAAAGGTCTTAGCCTAATGATTTGAACCCTACCTTTTTATGGCATTGTCGCTTAGGTCATATAAATGAGAAGCGCATAAAGAAGCTCCATGGTGATGGACTTCTAACCTCATTTGATTTTGAATCATTTGAAACATGTGAGTCTTGTTTACTTGGCAAGATGATAAAAGCCCCTTTCACAGGTTTTAGTGAGAAAGCGAGTGAATTATTGGTCCTAGTACATACAGATGTATGTGGACCAATGAGCTCGGCTGCTAGGGGTAGGTTACAGTACTTTGTAATTTTTACCAATGACTTTAGTAGATATGGATATATCTATTTAATGAGGAATAAATTTGAAACTTTTGAAAGGTTCAAAGAGTTTCAGAACGAAGTACAAAATCAACTTGGCAAATCAATAAAACACTCACGATCAGATCGTGGTGGCGAATACTTGAGCCCGGAGTTTGGTGATCATCTAAAGCAATGTGGAATCGTTCCGCAACTTACTCCGCCAGGAACACCTCAATGGAATGGCGTCTCCGAACGACAAAACCAAACTTTGTTAGATATGGTTCGGTCAATGATGAGCGAAACAGATCTGCCATTATCCTTCTGGGGTTTCGCTCTAGAGACAGCTGCGTTCACTTTGAATATGGTCCCATCAAAATCCGTTTAGAAAACGCCATATGAGATATGGACTGGGAGAAGACCCATGTTGTCATTTCTCAAGATATGGGGATGTGAGGCTTACGTAAAACGTTTACAATTAGATAAAATTGCACCTAAATCAGAGAAATGCATTTTTGTGGCGTATCCTAAAGAAACAAAAGGATATTACTTTTACAAAAGAAAGGAGAACAAAGTTTTTGTTGCTCGAAATGGTGTCTTTTTGGAGAAAGAGTTTCTTTCAAAAGAAATCAGTGGGAGTGATGTGTATCTCGATGAAGTTCGAGAATCACATGAATTTGTTCAAGCCACCACTGAACCTTCACAAGATGTACAAAGTGTTGTACAACCTGTGGAAGAGACACCAGCCCCACGTAGTTCGGGGAGGCCGCGTCATGTACCCATAAGATATGGGCATGACATATTATTGTTGGACAATGATGAGCCCATGACTTATGAAGAAGCAATGATGGACCCAATCTCCGAAAAATGGCTTGAAGCAATGAGATCCGAAATTCAATCCATGCATGACAATCAAGTTTGGAACTTGATCGATCATCCTGATGGTGTAAAAACCATAGAATGCAAAAGGATTCGACTTTATCAAAAACGAAGAAGAGACTTGTGTTTACAAGAAGGCCAGTGGGAGCGCACTTGTGTTTCTAATTTTGTATGTGGATGACATATTATTGATCGGGAATGATATTCCTATGCTTGAAGATGTTAAGACTTCATTGAAAAGGAGTTTCTCGATGAAGGACTTGGGAGAAGCATGCTCTATCTTGGGCATAAAAATCTATAAAGATAGAATAAAAAGGTTAATTGGATTAAGTCAGGAAACGTACACTGACAAGATATTGAAAAGGTTCAATATACATGAATCCAAGAGAGGTTTCATGCCAATGTCACATGGCATCAGTCCCTGTAAGAATCAGTGTCCTTCGACAACTGATGAGCGAGACAGGATGAGCAAGATTCCATATGCTTCAGCTATTGGGTCAATTATGTATGCCATGATCTGCACGTGCCCAGATGTCTCATATGCTATAAGTGTCACGATAGATACCAAGCAGATCCTGATGATGGTCATTGGATAGCCGTAAAAAATATCCTGAAGTACTTGAGAAGAACTAAAGGTATGTTCCTTTTTTTCTGAGGTGAGGAAGAACTGGTTGCAAAGGGTTACACCGATGCAAGCTTCCAATCTAACAAAGATGATTTCTAATCGCAATATGGGTTTGTGTTTACACTAAATGGAGGAGCAGTAAGCTAGAAAAGTTCCAAGCTAAACACGGTGGCCTACTCTACGACAGAAGCGGAGTACATTGCGACTTCGGAGGCCGCAAAAGAAGCTGTGTGGATTTAGAAGTTTATCATAGTGCTTGGTGTGGTCGCTTGTGCCTCTACTCCAATGGACATCTATTGTGATAATAGTGGTGCCATTGCACCAGCTAAAGAGCCTTGATCTCATCAGAAGTCTAAACACATACTCCGACGCTCTCACCTTATTCACGAGATTGTGGATAGAGGTGACGTGAGAATATGCAAAGCACAAACGGAAGCCAATGAGGCCGATCCGTTGACAAAGCCACTGCCACAGCCTAAGCATGAGGAGAACACGAGGTCTATTGGTATTAGATACTTAATTGATTATCTCAAGTGCATGTGGGATATTGTTAGTGTTATGCCCTTGAGGCAATCATTTAGATGATTGTAACATGACTACGTTTATGAATAATAATATGATTATTGGTCCAATGAATGTATATCATTGTATTGATCAACAAGTATGTGACTTGCTTATGAAGCTCTTTACTTATTGATGAAATTCGATAAATATCTCTGATCAGATATCATCGTATAGGATAACGATGAATAGATCAGCACTTGTAGTGATCGATGATCATGCTTCATAGATCATGGGATATGGAGATATCATCTATACATTGTGGACGCATATTGAAGAACAAGGGTTAGATAGACCCGTAATGGGACACTGCGAGAATGTTACATTGTTATGTGTCATCAGTGTATCTCATACATAGTAGATGTATAATCCTTAGACCTGAGATTGTCATATTCCCTACATGTGTAATAGTTTTCCTTGGGGCTATCAGACACAAGTTCCTAACTGGATAGTTATAAAGGTAGTTTTCATGTTTACTATAAGACGTGCAGAGGGAAGTGAGCAGTTAAGATGGAATTTGCCACTCCAATAAAACGGAGAAATATGACAAGGCCACTCATGTGACATGATTAAGGAAGTGCATGGCCATACCGTGATTGAGGAGTCAATCACAACTTATTAATATATCACGGATACGAGGGATGGATTGAATCAACAAAGGATGACTTGCTTATCGCCTTGAGTTCAATCTTCATATTCTAGGCAAAGGGATTATTACATGAGTAGTTTTGATAGGTTCTATCCGATTTGATCTTAGTATGTTTGGGAGTTGGCATGCTTTGCAAGGAGCCGCTACCAACTATTGGATTGAAAAGGATTTTTCCGAATCCATGTCCGAACGTACGTGAACCTGTAGGGTGACACAATGGGCTGGGACGCATTAATTTGGATTGGATTCGTAATTAATGGACCTCGTGGGCTTAGCACACTGATGGGCCCTAGTTTAGGGTTTCATCTCGTTGCTATATAAGGAGTGGAGGAGGGTGGGCGCAGAGAGTGCTTTTCCTACGGTCTAGATGTGTTTCACCCAAAACCCTAGCGTCCTCCTCTCGCTGCCTGTCGACTTTTGTAGTCGGCAATAAATTTATGGGGCAGGCGCTAGATCTCAAACTCGATGGTCACACAAGACAAGGGATTATACAGGTTCAGGATCTCGCTGAGGAGATAATACCCTAATCCTGTGTGCTGGAATTATCTAGATCTCTTGGGTCCGAAGATGCTCAAAGCGTAATATGCTCTGGGTGATATGAGGAGTGCTATGCTCTATGACTTGATTGCTCTAGGCTTGGATCATCGGATCCTTATGTTGTTGCCCGCCCTCTCCGTTATATAGCGGGGGTGGGGCGGCTTACAGAGTCCTGATCGGTTAAGAGATTCCGATCGGTTACAAGATTCTAGTCGGTTACAGGATAGAGTTTACATCTTTATCTACCCTATTAACGACTCTGATTACAACCGTATCTATTATATCTAAATATAAGTTCAACTTCCTTTAGGATATGTCCCCTTGCGCACGACAGCGGGGCCTGACGCAGGGAGTATCTTTTGGGCCTCCCTCTTGGGCCTGTCATGAGGGTACCCGGGTTCTTAGATTCCACAGTATCCCCCGAGTCCTTTGCGATCGAGTTGCCGCCTTCCTGGTTGCTGCCCAATTGAGTCATGCTTCACGCCGAGTGCTTCCAGTTCTTGATGCGACTTCGGACTAGTTTTCCTTACTGGTAAGTGCCTGTTGTAGGCAAAGAGATCGTGAAGGACTCAATAGAGCTCCATCGTTAAACTTTCCGAGTGGTTCCTAGCCCCATTATTGGAATTTTGGCGATCGGCTCATCTTGGGACATCTTGTATCCCAAGCGATATGCGAAGTCAAAACGCTTTTCCGCTCAAGGCAAAATTCATTTGCTCCTTTAAATTCATTAAATCGTCGAAGTTCTTGATGTCGTCGTTGAAGCATTGGCTCACACACGTCGCATCCAAATTTAGTAGCCCTGAAATCATGTATATGCATAACATAGGCAATGTAAAAACAATTCACTCGGATGTGATGTCCGACTGGTGTATATATAATTTTAGAGTTTTTTACTCTTTTTCCTTATTGATGTTGAATTCATCCGAGTGGTTTGACTCTTTTTGTTTAAGCACTCTACACGACTAGTCTAGCCCCCAAGCGTTGGGAGTCGGCTCATGGCTCTTTTTCCCAGGCACGTGTTTTTGGTGACTAAAGTTCGCCGTTCATGAGGTCAGAGCTTCACAACTCGGAGTTATCGCACTCGGATTCACTTGCAATCGTTAAGCAAAAGAAGAAAAATACAATTCAAAAAAAGATATGCGCATGCGCACCTATTAGGTGTAGCCCCCGACTTACTGCTTAGTTGTGGGTCAACTAAGTAGCAAGTCAAGAAAGTCAACAATTTTATTTATAATGACATAATTGAGTAAAAAGCGACTTAGTTGCTTTATGCTCCATATGTTGCTAACGATCATGCCATCTTTGCTCGTGGTGCAGGCGTAGGCTTGTAGATGAGCTGTAGGCGGTGCTTCGGGAGCAGGCGTGGCTCATGGCCGTGCCGAAGGTGGTGCTCGGGGCGTAGCCATAGGCTCGTGGCCGTGCCGAAAGTGGCGCTCGGGGCGCATGCGTAGGTTCGTGGCCGTGCCGAAGGTAGCGCTCGGAGCGCAGGCGTGGCTCGTGGCCGTGCCGAAGGTGGCGCTCGGGACGCAGGCGTGGCTCGTGACCGTGCCGCAAATGGTGCTCGGGGCGCAGGCGTAGGCTCGTGGCCGTGCCGAAGGTGGCGCTCGGGGCGCAGGCGTAGGCTCGTGTCCTTGCTGAAAGTGGCGCTCGGGGCGTAGGCGTAGGCTCGTGGCCGTGCCGAAAGTGGCACTCGGCGCGAGCATAGGCTCGTGGCCGTGCCGAAGGTGGCGCTCGGGGCGCAGGCGTGGCTCGTGGCCGTGCCGAAGGTGGCGCTCGGGGCGCAGGCGTAGGCTCGTGGCCGTGCCGAAGGTGGCGCTCGTGGCGCAGCGTGGCTCGTCGCCGTCGCGGAAGGTGGCGCTTCGAAGCGCAGCGTTGGCTCGTGGCCATGCGGAAGGTGGCGCTTCGGGCGCGGCGTGGCTCGTGGCTGTGCCGAAGGTGGCCCTCGGGGCGCAGGCGTAGGCTCGTGGCCGTGCCAAAGGTGGCGCTCGGGACGCAGGCGTAGGCTCGTGGACGTGCCGAAGGTGGCGCTCGGGGCACAAGCATGGCTCGTGGCCGTGCCGATGGTGGCGCTCGGGGCACAGGCGTGGCTCGTGGTCGTGCCGAAAGCCGCGTGGGAGCGTGAGTGCGCTTCTCCTACCAGCTTTTCCTGATTTTGCTGAATTGTGGCCGTCGTCACCATGGCCTTGATCTGGGCCACGATCGGGGACGCCGGGCTATCCGATGCAATCATCGGGTCCGGTTTGTCGAGAAGCGTCTTGGAGGCAACGACGTTCTGCATTAGCGTGTGGAAGACGACTTGATCTCCCAACCTGGATTGCAGGATGTCCTCCCGGACATTGCGGCCACGAGATCGAAGCGATCGCACCTGCACGTCCTTACCCTTACGAAGACGATCTTCCCCCGCAGCTTCTTGTTCTTCTTGTTGGCGTTGGAGATCGGTCTTCTGCTCTTCTATCACGAAGGTGCCACGACGATCGCAGCAATTCCTCGCGACACCGACTGGTTTGCCGGCCAAGTCAAAGTGACATACCTGAAATGAGTCGGGCTGATCTTTACCAGGTTGGATCCAATTCAAGTCTAGGCGGACAAGTTCTCCGCGCGTATCTGCGACGAAGTCCAGGCTCCCAAAGCGGAAAGCCTGGCTGGAGATGATGGTGGCGGTGATTCCGCCGACCGCTGCCATCGAATCTGTAGGAAAAGATTATAGTGCTTCCCCTACCTAGCGCGCCAACTGTCGACTTTTGTAATCAGTAATAAATTTATGGGGCATGCGCTAGATCTCAAACTCGATGGTCACACAAAACAAGGGATTATACAGGGTGAGGCACTCACGGAGGAGATATTACCCTAATCCTGTGTGCTGGAATTATCTGGATCTCTTGGGTCCGAAGATGCTCAAAGCGTAATATGCTCTGGGCGATATGAGGAGTGCTATGCTCTATGACTTGATTGCTCTAGGCTTGGATCATCGGATACCTATGTTGTTGCCCGCCCTCTCCCTTATATAGCGGGGGTGGGGCGGTTTACAGAGTCCTGATCGGTTAAGAGATTCCGATCGGTTATAAGATTCTAGTCGGTTACAGGATAGAGTTTGCATCTTTATCTACCCTATTAACGACTCTGATTACAACCATATCTATTATATCTAAATATAAGTTCAACTTCCTTTAGGATATGTCCCTTTGCGCACGGCAGCGGGGCCTGACGTGGGGTGTATCTTTTGGGCCTCCCTCTTGGGCTTGTCATGAGGGTACCCGGGTTCTTATATTCCACACTGCCCTTGCCGAGCGACCAGGAGCTTGCACACTGACGCACGGCGTTCCATCCCCGGACCTGTGGACTACTGCGGTGACGCTGCTCGGACTGCAGCGTGGGAGGATGATCCACGGTGAGTTGAGGACGATCCACTTCCTCGACGCAACGACTGCGGCGAGGACGATCCACTACGTCGACGCTCGAAGGATTCCGCAACTGCGCGTCAAGTGGTAATCTAATCTATGATCCCCTTCTTGCGAGTAGCTTTTTGGTTATGCGGTAATTTTTTTTATTTTGTGCTAGCGTAGCATACCGCGTTCCTCCTCACATCACTGCCCAGGGCTTCCTAATATGGCAGAAGGTGAAACTTCCGTATGAGGTTCCTGCTGATGAAAACGTCACAGCTGGCAATATGGCTAACGTTGAGGTGAACGCTAAGTCAAGGAATATCCTCATACAGGGTCTTAGACGCAGTGAGTATGATAGAATTTCTCACCTCCATTCTGCTCACCAGATTTGGGTGATCCTCGATGCTTATCATGAGTGCAATACCCAAATCAAGATAGTGAGATAGGACCAATTCAAGCATGATTACAACAAGTTTGGACAATATGCTGGTGAGAGTCTTGATTAGTGCTTCACTCGCTTTACTAAGATTTTGAGCGATCTCCGAGCAATTGGTTGCATAAACTCTGACTCGGATAATGCTCATCATTTCTTGACTGCACTCGATCTTAGAGTTTGGGAGATGAAGGTGACCACCATCAAGGACACCACCGACTTGTCGACTCTGACTCTTAATGGGCTTTATTCCCGTCTCAAGAATCATGAGATAGATGTCGTCCCTCGGAAGGAGAAATCTCGGTCAATAGCTTCGGTCACCGATCCCATTAGATCTTCTTTTCAGATTCTTCTGTTGGTTTTTCCCTCTCCACCCTTTGCGAGCTAAGCGATGGCCAACTAGAAAAATTTCCAGAAAATGAGCCTGCTCTTTTAGCTCATGAATTCTCTCATGCATACAAGAGGGTGAGAGAGAGGAAGAGAGGTGGCACGATCACCTACTTCGAATGTGGTGGCCCTAACCACATTCGGGTGAATTGTCCCAAACTGGAGAAGGCCAAGAACGACACTAGCGGTTTGGCAAAGAACGACTACATCGACAAGAACCGCAACAAGAAGCCTCCAGTTAATGAGCTGGCGCGTGAGAAGAAGTAACGCAACTTCCCAAGAGAAAGAAGCTCTTCCACCGTGTCCTCGCCGCGCTTGACGACATCAATCTCTCTAACACAGAGACATGGAGCGACGAGGGTGAGGATGAACCGCAAGAGAACAAACACGGCGATGACTTCACCGGCATGTGCTTCATGGCAAACGCCAATGGCATCAGCGACTCGGACGAGGTACCCTACTATGCCAGCTCAATGAAGCTTTCTGCAAATGAAGCCTAACGAGGATGGTGAGCCAGTTGATGAGGAGTTCCCGAGCATGATCGGCTCCCTCCTGTATCTCACTGCTTTGAGGCTGAGCATACATTTCATTGTATGTCTGTGCGCTCGATTTTAGGCTTCTCCTCACGCCTCTCATCGCCAAGCGGTGAAGCGCATCTTCAGGTACCTTCGTGCTACCATTGACTATGGTATTTGATATTCTTCCTCTTCTTATCTGTCACTTAGAGCCTTTTCTGATGCAAGCTTTGCTGGCTATAGGATAATTAGAAAGAGCACTTTTGGCACATCCTAATTCATTGGCACTTCTCTTGTTTCTTGGTCATGTAGGAAGCAGTACGAAGTTGCACAGTTCACTGCTGAGGCCAAGTAAGTTGCTATAGTCAGGTGCTTTGGATGAGATTGACCTTGCAGGACTTTAGGTTAGAGATAGAGAGTATTCCACTTTTTTTGACAAAACTTCTGCTATTTGCATTGCTAAAAACCCAGTGCAGCACTCCAAGACCAAGTATATATAAATTAGATATCACTTCCTTAGAGATCATGTGGAGAAGAGTGACATAGTACTTCAGTTTGTAGAAAGTGACCACCAGATTGCCGATATCTTTGCCAAACCTTTGGATAGCTCTAGATTACGGCATCACTTGAGGGGGAGCTGGTTTGTATATTATGTACTATATATGTTTTGTTTCAGCATTTCCTTTCTTTTGCATCTTCTAGGTGATATTGGGCTTATTTCTAGAGTTCTGAGTTTACTTCACTTAGACTTCTGTCATGCTTAGCATGGACCTCTCATATTATGCTATAGGTTGCTATAATGCAAAATTAGCTATCCTCTCTTCTCTCTAGGTTGAGTTCCCTCAAAGTCTTATAAGTCTAGCAGGTGTTGGGCCCCCTGGGTAGACAGGATCTGTGTGCACTCCCTAGCTTTAGATCTAGAGTTATCTTCCCTATGTTAGTCATTGTGGAAGATGAGAGCGAGTCTGAGCTATAGTGTTCTCTACTATCTTTTCTATGCTCTATAACCACCTAGTTTGCAGCTTCTCGACTTCGTCTCCTCACCCTGTGTTTCTAGTTTCACCTAAGTTCTTTTGGATCTCTCTTGATCTTAATTCTTCTAATAACTCAACTTAAACTAGATTTGTATTTCAAATTGATTCACTTGTTGAGGGGAGTTTGAGAATCTGCTTCATGCATTGCATATAGACTTCATTTTCTATTTTTGTGAGCTTTGTCTATTATGCAAATGAGCTTATATTCATGCTATGCACACTGCTACTTTTATGAAGAAAAATGCTAGCTTAGAAATGTCCAAGTTTGTAATGACCCCCATTTTCACATAAATGCAAAAATGGAAATCTAATGCGCATACAGTACTAGTCCCATGATCAGTGGCTAGTACGCACATTTTCAACAATTGGAATCACATCCATACATCATTTTATTCAAGCGGAAGCTATTTGTACAATATATTCGTGCAACTCAGAGTATATAAATATAGCAACAGAAGAAGCAAAGTCTTGTAGTGTGCCCATCCAATCCCTCAAGCAACTGACAAGGTATAATCCCTAGAAAGGTCGCTTTATTGAAAATCCGCATCTGCGATTTAAAAGAGATCTTTCGAAGCTTCACTATCTTTTTCCACCTAAAACAACATAATAAGCAAGGGTGAGTACTTTACGTACTCCGCAAGACTTTAGCAAATCCTATAATATATGCAAGACATTTCAAAGGAAAGGCTTCTACGGTTAATTTGCATAAAGCGAAATTGAATTTATTAGTCAAGTTGTCATTTGCAAACGGAATTTAATAAAGCAAGTTTGACTACTAAGAAATAAGTAAAGCATAAGTAATAATCACAGTCCTTCGCGAGCATTGAATAATTCAATGATGCAATAATCCAATTCTGACATATCCATTCCTTGCCAACATGTGGTGTAACCATAATCTTTGCCAAAACAAGGCACATCATGAGAAAATCATCCCATTTTGAAAATAGTAAAACTGCTAACCATGTGATGAAGTTACCAAGTGCCTTTGACCATAGGCGTGGCTAATTAATTAGATTTACATTCTGCAGAGGTATACAGCTTTACCCACAAGAAATGATCAGCTCTTGGTGCAAGCTATTAGTACACTTCCTTTGGTGTGCCGCAAAGATATCATAACATAACCGTTACATTATATAGACCTAGCTTTGCACCAGCCCAATGACGTTGAATCCTTGTTATGGAAGAAGAAACATAATTAAGTAAAATATAACAGTCCATCTCTATATGTAGATCATTAACATTGGCAGTCCATCTCTGCCAGAAACGGTTTCTTCCCATAACAAGGCGTACATCGTTGTACCGATATGCATTTACCCACGCCTCGGTGTAGAAGCCCCTCATAAGCAAACCTAGAAAGGATTGCTCATACTACCTCCCGCCTGCCAATGTGCAAAGCCAGACCTAAGCAACTTAATAGGTTAAGGTTGTCCCATACCAGCACTCGTGGTTGTATGATTTTCTTGGCTTGAAAATAACCCATAGCTCGGTCCTTAATCCGACATGGGTAATAATCTCACCCAACACTACGTACAAGTCCATCTCTTGCACAACCGGCTATTGCCAATAATTGCCCGCATCTAAACCATAGTTTTATTTTGGGGTTTTTAGTCAAAATACCAACAATTGACATCATGTCATAACAAACGTTTTTTAATTCTCAAGAATCAATTTTGATCTGATCATATTCAACATTGGTTCTAAAGCATGGCTAAGCATGGTTAATATTTGCATATACCCAAGTTGACATTATGTATTGTCTAACCCATTTATATGGTTATCACGGTTCACATGTCCATACTTATCAAGGAAGTTTCATGAGACAATAGGTATATCTACCAGTACCACAAAATAGCGTATTTACAGAAAATAAATGCATGCATAAAACATTTTGATAAACACAATGAAAATTAAATATTGGGATCAATATGATCAAAGGGGGGTGCTTGGCTTGCTTAATTATTGTTTATGATGAAGTCGCGGCTACAACTGGCGTGGTTGATGACGGAATTAGTGACGTCGGGTTCTACACGTTGTTCAATAGAAATATAGCGAACAACAATTTCAATAAGGGCAAAAAGAAGATAGACAGTATATCAGATAAAGACTTGCTATAAAGAACGGACGCATATTCTTTTATAGATTATTTATTCTTGTTTTATGGATTCAACAGGCTAAAATTATGTATTCTTGTATCTATAACTTCGAATTCTAGATGCTTAAATTATTTGGATTAATAGGATTAAAACATTAGTCATCATGTTATACATGGTGGTACTAACTTTGCATAAGTATTCATTTTGAATATATATATACACACTAGACTTGTTAGGTTGGGCTATTGGTTACGTATTCTGGTTTTCAACAAGGTTTTGGTTAAAAAAATATCTTAAGCATTGATTTCTTATTTGTTATTAAAGCTCATTTATTCATATTACGGATATGGAGATCATAAAACTTAGGGTTATTTGGATGACAGGATTTATATGCAGAACACGGTGAAAAAAGATTATGTCTTCATAATAAGGTGGTCTATACTTTGTGGAGCATTCCTATGCTAATTTAATAAATTTTAGGATTTAGACGAGATGCTTTATTCTTTGTTGAAATAGCTTAAATGGCATTAAGGTTTTTGATGACCATAACACTTAAGGGTATTTAGCTAGCAATATTCAGATGCAAAGCGAGATGTAAAAAGAATATTTTTCTAGATTATGGTAGTCCATATTTCAAGGATCATTTTTGGGCTGTTCTTCATAAAATTTGCATTTAGACGTGTTGTTTTATGAGTTGCCGAAAAGGCTTAAGTGTTTCTGAAAACATAATATTTAAGGTTATTTTGCTATCAAGATTTATATGCAAAGCATGACCAAATGAGGTTCTTTCTTTAGAATATTGTAACGTATACTTTGGAAAGTATTTCTAAACAAGTTTTATAAATTTTAGTATTTAGACGAGTTATTTTATTTACTGTTGAAATAGCCTAAATGATCATAAATTTTACATTACAACTAGACGGATTTCGTTTTTCGTTTGCGGCTACACTATGCATGATTTTTCATTCATTTTGCTGGTATTAGCAGGGGATGATCTTAAAAATGTTTTAGAACTGGTTTGGCATTATTTTGATTTTGGCCGAGGTGTCTTGTATGCATATGAAGGATGAAGTGTATTATGGAAGTAATATAGATTAGCTCTTTTCGTCGATTATTATGAGCTTGTCTTAAAGAGAATACTAAGATTAGTTTTTCCTAATCTAATACCTTGTTTATGAGCTTTTATGCATATGCAGACTATTGTTATTGTATTCAACACAGTTCCACAGCAAATAATCAGTGTCATGATTATTCTGGAATATATTCACATTTGACTTATATTCTATTTATCAGGCTTACTCCAAATTAAGTTCATTTTCTTAAACATTTTTTTACTGTAAAGTGAATTAGTTCCATGGTTCAGTCTATACCTGCATTCATGTATAGTACTACTGCTAGTTGACTTAATACATGGGTCTCCTTCTTATTCATGAAACAATTCAAGTTAAGGTTATATTTTAGTACACTCAGGTAATCATCTGCCACAATAGCATTTAGAAATTTATTCTATTCATTTTGGATTTCTTTTGCATAGACCATTTACTTTTATATATTTATAGCATTGTAGTTAACCTTTAATAGAAAATGATACAAACATAAATGAAATTCAAATATTTTTATATATTCAGTTTGTTGGAAGCATAAATATTTCAATAAAACTTGTTTTATTCAATTCTCAGTTCATTTGCAACATTTCAATGTATAGCCTATCTTTCATCCTTTTCTTTAAATTTGTATTTTAAATTGATCCAATATTATTTTTCAAAATATTTTTGCATATTATGAGATTAAATGATTTTAGATGAATATAGAATTTTATTTCATCTTATTCGGATTAAAGATGTAGAAGTTATTAATAGTTGAAGTGGCTTGGGTATGAAAATACAGAGAAAATAGATAATACGCTTTCACTACTCTGAAAGCGCCTTTTTATTTTTCACGGGGATTTCTTTTAAATCAGCTGACCGACAGGTGGGGCCATCCGGTCAGCGAGGTTGTGTGAGGCAGAGGCTATGCGACATCGTGTATGCGACATGGGGACCCGGGTCGATCCACAGAGAATGAGGCTCACCGCGACTTATCGCCGTGAAGCGACTACGAGGAGGTTCGATCGGTGCGGTGAGCATGAGGGAGCTAAGGTGCACATGTAGGTGGTACAGATTCGGCCGGAGGAGAAGTAGGGAGGTGCGCCACCGTGAAAGAGCGGCGGCGGCCGTGGTGGATAGCCGGAGCACTAGAAGAAAAGGTCAATCCTAGAAGAGATGAAGCGTGTGAGTAACAGGGCAAGGGGATGAACTAATTTTGTTGCTCACATTGGTTGGTGGTCAACTGATTCCGACTGCCACCACTTGCCCGTTTTGGGGAAGAAAGACAAAGGTGGTGGCGAGCTCAAGTTGAAGGTTGATAGGGAGTGTGGCCCGATCTTGTGATGACGAATTTGATAACTTGGACCCGTGAACCCTGACGAATACTGGTGCCAACCACCATCTCGATATGGCAACCTGCGACATGTGAATTCTCCCAAGAATACGCTTTGATCCTCGCCTGCTTGACCACACAAAAGTAGACGCACGTTTCCTTGCAATCACCCCAAAGAAGTTGCAAGAACAACGGTGATAATTTCAGATTGGAACTCCCTGTTCTAATGAAAGCATTGGAGCACAAGCCATAAAATCAAGAGTATATGTTTAATCTGAAAATTCGTGGTTCTTCTTTACAATGGAGGGAGTACACATATATACACACACATGAAAGGGGGCATGAATAGTATGGGCGATCGACAGTACTCGGATTTTATGTCCGTGAACAGTACATATGCTACAGTACTCAAACAAAGAAATTGCCATATGGAGTGCTCATCTAGATGGAAACAATCTCTTCTCTCCATGTCATGGTGATCACCTTCCTTTCTTGGAGTTTGCTGAAATCTCTTCCTTCCAAAACTTGGTGATCTTTTTCTTTGCTTGAAGATTGCCTTTGTCTCTTGCCTTGTCTTGGTGCTCTCTTTCCTTACTTGAAGGTTGCTAATATCTCTCTTTCCTTTTCTTCTTCTCCTTCCTTCTTTCTTGCATCTTTCCTTTCTTCTTTGATGATATATATATAAGGATATCCAATATGAACAGTATATGTGAATAGTATCTCCATGTGGTACCCGTCCTCCATCGCCTTCCACTAGGGTCCACCATAATACATTCGCGCAATTTGGCTTCAATATTGATTTTTGTGCAATCTGTTATATTTGATGCAGCTTAGTAATTCTTTCCAATTAATTGAAATACTAAACCAAAAAAGTACTTGAAGTGTGCATATCCGCATCATCCTCCCCTTCTTCAAGAAAAGCCGTCCTCGGCTTTTGCCTTGTCTTCTGATAGTCTGAAAATGTACTAAACAAAAAGGACAATGTATATGCATTGTATATGTATTCATCATCGATCTTGACTTTCCTTTTGAACATAGGATGAAAATGTATCTCGAAAGGTTGTTGTGACAAATAGCTTAGTTTAGTTTTATGTGTATATGTCATGTTCACAACATAAAACTGAAATACCGTGGACAAAAAGATTTTAGATGCTTTCCATGCTTCAACTGCGCTACTCTGATTATTATATAATTGTATAAGGAAAGATGAACAAGTAAGCATCATATATCCTTCCGAACAACAAGCACTTAAACTCATCTCAATGTGTTCATGACATGGCTTAACATATAATTTTAATTCAGGAAGTTTATCACAAGTAATGCTTATTCGATGAATATAAAATTTGTTGTCTATGCCATAATCTCCAATCCAATTGAATTTATTGTCGGCATAGGAACTAACTAGCGAATTTAAGCATGCAATTTCAGAAACTTTTTCAATCACGCTAGATAGCTCTAATGGTTCATCAAACATGATATAGTATACAAAATCTTCATGGAATATTCTAGCAGGAACCTCCTTATGAGTAATCAATTCCACATTATGTAAATTAAACATATCAAAATCAGAACCTGGAATCTCTAACTTGGCACAAGAATTCTCACATTCACTGACCTTCTCTTGATGTACTACCAATTCAACATCTTTGTTACCTTTAACGTTCTCATCAGTTGATGTAGATGTTGTATGTAGCACAGCTTTATGATCTATCCATGGTATGGCATTTGTTCCTTCTCCAACAGCTACTATCTCCTCATCTTCCATCTCAAGAGGTGTAGGTTGTATATCGTTCATCTCCTTATTAACAATGTCAACCTACACAATGTGAGAAACAACACTAGAAATAGATTGTATGTCGTTAGTGTCAGAAATATCCTCACTTTTGTTTTCATCTTCTCCTCTCTTTTCATGTAGTGAATCTCTCACACTCTCAATTTGGATGTTCTCGACCTCACGTTTGGTGGAATCACACATCTCATTCTTTTCAACACATTCACATATCTTGCCTATGTGGCACTCACAAATTGGTGCCCTAAGATTGAACCTACGTATACGATGCTATTTAAGTTTTGGTTCCTCCTCAATAGCACAATCCACAAGATCAAAGTCGGGACCCGATTTTGAGAATCCGGACCCTCTGTGTATTTTGCGCCAGTCCAGGATCACGCTAGCACACACATCCTTTATAGGGTTGCACTTTGCAGACATTACAGCGATACAATAATAAATAGTGCAAACATTTATATAAACTGAATTGTACGACTTTATGGTCTCCTTACATAAATCAGCCACGCAGGGCTTACATTATCAGAGTAAAAGGAAACAGCGAAAAACAGTAAAACTTCGTGGAAGCCTTCATCTTGCCACAGGCAACCGACTGGGCTTGCATCCTAATTATCCGGATCTTCAATGAAGTCCTCCTCCCAGGCCGGTGTAGACTCCTCCACTAATGTTGGGGTTGATAGGCAAGGAGGGGTGAGTACTCAAGGCACTCAACAATTAATGCATAGAAAGCGGTACTATTACTACATGCAAGGCTTATCCCAAGGAATTGGCTTACTTGGTTCTTTTGCATCAAACAACATTTTCAAACTAGCATCTTGTTTAGGTTAAAAGCAGTGAAACAGTTATATATAATGTTAAGTTCTTCAAAGATTCTCGGCACCCAGCCTTAATAATTCATTTTCACACTGGCACACAGCTACCCATTCCAAATTTTATTTTTGAAGATCTACCCCTTGACTGTAATCCCCGAGCAATGCTCAATACTATGAGCACGGCTATTCGAATAGATTTAACACTCTGCGGAGGTTGTATACTTTACCCACAAGATACAGTCGCTCACCACACAGGTGATTGTCTGCAACAAAGCCTTTCAGGAACCTCTATCTTAACCAATCAACCTCTCCGGTATTGCCTTCACCATCACTCCCCTCACATAGAGCCAAAGTATAGGACATGCCAACACCGTTGGATGGGCACCAAGCTGTAGAACAGGTACGCTCCCCCGCACAGATACACACCCGTGTACTGTCACCCTGAGGTATCAGAAAGATATCAGAACCCTAATCAACTAGGTCTATCCCATATCAGACATTTGGTTGTACGGGTGACTCTGTTCAAAGACTTGCAAGGTGAAGTCCTTAGCTGGCCAAGGCAAGACTTCCAACACTCAACAGTGGCACACAGCCCAATGTGGCAAACGGACTCACATCACTCATCAACCCATTGCCACACAGGCCCACCTGGCACAAAGACTCTTGCCACTTGCCCCAGTCTAAATCATTTCCCACCCCGTTGATTATTGAGCAACACCTGCCAACAATAACTCAACGTCGGTATAGAACCACACAAGTCTCCGTACTTCAATTTCATCATGTGACATCACCACACCACTTTCAAAATACATTCAATATTTTATTAGTCAACATTGATACATTTTCCGAAAGATCATTCATGACTCGTTGCAAGGCTAAGCTTCTAATCACGGTCTAGCCTCCCGTGTTGGCATCATATTAATATCCACCAAATACGAATAACCTTAGGGTGGACAATGATTTAAAGGCATACAAATAGTAATTTCAAGGTGGCGATAACAATATGGGTTGATTAGCTACATACCCCAAATTATTTTAAATTTATTTTTAATTAATTTAGCATGCATAATTTCAAAGCAAAATACATTTAGAAGAAACTGGGATCAAAATGGTCAAAGCATCACTTGCCTTCAAAGAGTTGTTGGTCTTGATCCGAAGCTTGATCTTGAGCAATGAACTCTTGTTCGAAACTTTCTGGCAAATTTGCGTCTACGTGTAAAAATTACATATGGAATAAAAACCAAAAAAGTAGACTATATAACCTAAAAAATTCAATTAAAATAAACCATTAAAAAGAGCACAATTTTACAAATTTTTAGAGACTGGAATCACCTCAATCGGAGTTAAAATGCAAAAGTTATAGCCTTTTAAAGTTTTAAATAAAATATAAATCAGAAAATCCGATTTGTTTTAATTATTTTTATACGGAAAAATTGGGATTTATGACGTCAGCATGACCTAATGATGACGTCAGCACCGAAATGAATTTCAGCCAAATATTTTTATATATAAAAAAATATTTATGACGTCAGCATGACACGTGGCAGCCTTCTGGTACCGCCACGTCGCCTCGGTTTATGGGCTCGGTCCACCACTCGAATCGATTCCACCGTGGACTCGGTCCACCAGCTCAGTGCTTCCATGCAGCAAGATCCGTGTCGTTCATTGAATCAACGGTCAGATCTCATGCGTCACACCGCACTACCTCGAATCCACGCGACACGCGTCGCGCATCCGACGGTCGCTCGGATCCAAAGGCTGGATCCCACGCACTGACTCGGTGACGCATCGCGTTCTGCGCCACCACGCGTCGCATATCCGGCGGGACTCCTGGATCCGACGGTTGGATCTCACGCACGTTCAGCGGCGACTCGGTTCTCGCGCGGCCACGTGGCAAGATCGCAGCGGTGCGCCTGAAAGCAACGGTCGGATCTGGTCTCCGCCCTGGTCAACGCGCACACGCGTCTGTGTGCGATTCGGCGAGGGTACGGCGCCATCACTTCCGCACGTTCAAATCTGAACAACGCGGATCCTTAGGGCAACCCCGATCTAAACTCTACCGTTTAGATATAATTCAACGGCGCAGGTTACCGGAGCGGTTTACTGTGCACAAGAAAACGTGACACAATCTCAAGCGTCCACCGTAGATCTAACGGCTAAGATCTAATATCCAGATCTAATCTACGCCGCACATCACAGATTTAACGGCTACGATCTAATCCAAACGTAAAACAGAGAAGGGCTACGTGGACTCACCTACGCGGTGCGATGAGGATCGAACGATCGGTGAGCTTCGACGAGGTTGACGGCGGCGATGAAGGAGGGGCTTTCAGAGCTGAGGAAGACGGCGTAGACGACGATGCTACGGTGATCCTCCGGCGTGAAGAAGTGATCCAATCGACGCGGCTTCCTTCGGCGAACTCTGGACGGGGTCGGAGCACGGCGGAACGGCTCCGACGACGGCAAGAGGAAGCAAAAACAACGGCGGCGAGAGGAAACAGCTACGGCGAGCTGACACGGGTGCTAGAGAAGGTCTCGGCGTGTGTGCAAGGAGTCTAAAAGGAGCGGCGAGAAGAGCTCTACACAGCGCAGCAACCGACACTTTAAAAGGAGCCTCGACGTGCGCGCAAACACCGACGAAACGAGCGGAAACGCTCGGTGGCGTTAACTCTGGCGATTACGCCCGGTCAGACAAACATGGCTCCATCACGGCCGTCCAAGCTGCGACGATCCGATGGCGCACGTTCGCGGGCGACGCGGCGCAATGATGACCGTTGGATCTCGATTCGACGGCTCGATTGCGCGGCGGCTAGGGTTTCGGCGAAGCTGCTGCGCGGGTCGACGGCGCGTGGGCTGATTTGGGCCGGACCGAAGGGTTTTCGGCCCAAACACTATTCATCCAATTTTTAATACATTTTTGAATTAAAATAATTCAGATAAATAAACAAAGCCAAAATAAATAGCAAAAATACCCAAAAAAATTTTGGAAAATATTTTGGAACATTTAGAACTCAGATAAAATATTTCCAATAAAACTTTGCATAAACCTTTGCATAAACCTTTAGAAAGGTCAAAAATGAATAAATCCAATTAAATTCTAATAAATTCTCATAAATTCTCAAAAACAAAAAATACTCCAAAATTTAAATTAGAGTAAATTTCAGGGTGTTGCAAACCTCCCCCCTTAACAGAATCTCGTCGCCAAGATTTAGGGCTGACTACAGAAATAGGTTAGGAAACTCCTTCTTTAGGTGTTCTTCGCGTTCCCACGTTGCTTCACTTTCCAAGTGGTTGCTCCACTGAACTCTGCAAAAACGCATTGACTTGTTTCTTGTTTCTCTGTCCATTATGTCCAGAATCTTCACCGGATGTTCTTTATAAGTTAGATCTTCTTGCAGCTCGATTGCCTCCAAAGGTGTTTGCTCTTTCGGTACTCGAAGACACTTCTTCAATTGAGACACATGGAATACATCATGTACTCCTGCCAATGACTGTGGTAACTCCAATTGGTACGCAACTTCACCTTTGCGGCTCAAGATCTTGAATGGTCCGACATATCTGGGTGCGAGCTTCCCTTTTGCATGAAACCTTTTGAATCCTTTGAGTGGGGTGATTCTGAGGTACATAAAGTCTTCAGGTTCAAAGCTCAATTCCCTGCGACGATTGTCGGCATTGCTCTTCTGCCTTGACTGAGCAATCTTCAATCTCTCTCTAATCATGGTGATCTGCTCTTTCGCTTTCTGAAGAATGTCCGGTCCAAAAACATGTCGTTCACCTCTCTCATTCCAATTCAATGGTGTTCAACAGGATCGACCATACAGAGCTTCAAATGGAGACATCTGTAAACTTGCTTGGTAGCTGTTATTATAGCCGAATTCAGCATAAGGCAAACACTTGTCCCAAGAAGTAGAATATGCTAAAGCACAAGCCCTCAACATATCTTCCAATATCTGGTTAACTCTCTCTGTTTGACCATCTGTCTGTGGATGGTATGCTGTACTGAAGTTTAAATGAGTTCCCATTGCCTCATGTAGCTTACTCCAGAATCTTGAAGTAAACTGAGTTTCTCTGTCCAACACTATCTTCTTTGGTACTCCATGCAAACAGACAATTCTTGCCATATACAGTTCTGCTAACTGGTCCCTGAGTACGTGGTCTTTACGGGTATAAAATGTGCCACCTTGGTTAAACGATCTATTATGACCCATATGGAATCATATCCATTTTGAGTTCTTGGTAAACCGGTTATGAAATCCATACCAATATCTTCCCATTTCCATTTAGGTATTTTCAGGGGTTGTAATAGTCTGCTGGCCTCTGGTGCATAGCTTTGACTCTTTGACATATGTCACATAATGCGACATACTCAGCCACTTCCCACTTCATGCTTGGCCACCAAAATCTTTCTTTTAAATCTTGATACATTTTTGCACTTTTTGGATTAATTGAGTACTTGGAGTCATGGGCTTCCTCCAAAATTAACTGCTTCAAATCCTTTTTGTTCGGCACACAAATGCGCCCTTTACACCACATAGTACCTTGCTCATCGAGTTTGAAATCCTTTGCCTTGCCTGCATCCATTTTGGACTTAATTCTCTTGATTTTGTCATCATCTTTCTGCCGTTCCCTGATCTGATCTTCCAGGGTAGGTTTTACTTCCAAGGTTGCTAAGAATCCTTCTGGTACCATCTCCAATTCTAATTTCTGGAAACCCTTACACAATTCTGCCTGACTTGTTTCCAACGGCATATTTACACTGTGGTTCTTTCTGCTCAAGGCATCCGTCACCACGTTGGCTTTGCCAGGATGATAATGAATTCCAACATTATAATCTTTGATTAACTCAAGCCATCTTCTTTGCCTCATATTTAGGTCAGCTTGCGTGAAGATATACTTAAAACGTTTATGATCAGTATACACTTCACATCTGTTTCCGATGAGATGGTGATGCCATATTTTCAGTGCATGAACTACGGTAGCCAATTCCAAATCATGAGTCGGATAGTTCTCCTGATGTGGCCTCAATTGCCTCGATGCATATGCTATTACCTTTCGGTTTTGCATTATCACACATCCCAATCCCTGACGCGATGCATCACAATAGAAGTTGAAGCTTTCATGAACGTCAGGTAAAACTAATACAGGTGCTGATGTTAATCGTTTCTTCAACTCGTGAAAACTCTTCTCACACTCAGGTGTCCACAAGAATTTCTTTTCTTTCTTTAACAATTGGGTAAGGGGTCTCGCAATTGTAGAGAATCTTTTAATAAAACGACGGTAATATCCCACCATTCCAAGGAAACTACGGATTTGAGTTACTGTCTTCGGTTGCTCCCAATGCAAAATTATCTCCACCTTACTTGGATCTACTGCGACTCCTTCTGTAGTCATTATGTGTCCAAGAAATTCCACCTTATCCTTCCAAAAGTCACATTTGCTAAATTTAGCAAACAATTGTTGTTCCCTCAATTTCTCAAGGACTAGCCTTAAATGCTCGGCGTGCTCTTCCCTCGTCTTGGAATAGATAAGGATATCATCTATAAACACGACGACGAACTTATCCAAGTAATCCATAAAAACCTTATTCATTAAGTTCATGAAATAAGCTGGTGCATTTGTCAACCCAAAGGACATAGCTGTGAACTCATAATGTCCATATCTTGACGAAAATGCAGTCTTCGGAATATCCTCTAATCTGATCTTGAATTGATGGTATCCAGTTCAGAGATCAATCTTGGAAAAGACTCCTGCTCCTCTCAACTGGTTGAATAGATCATTGATCCTTGGTAGCGGATACTTATTCTTTATCGTCGCGTCATTGAGTGCACGATAGTCTATACACATTCTAAAACTCCCGTCCTTCTTCTTAACGAATAAGACAGGTGCTCCCCATGGTGATGAACTAGGTCTTATGAACCCTTTTCCAATAGCTCTTCAATCTGTTTCTTCATCTCCACCAATTCGTCCGTGGACATCCGGTAGGGTCTCTTGGCTATCGGAGCTGTTCCTGGAACAAGTTCTATAACGAACTCGATATCTCTATCCGGCGGCATTCTAGGTAAATCATCCAAAAAAACATCTGAAAATTCATTGACTACGGAAACTTCCTCCAAACTGTCGGCCTTCATGCTGTTGACCATCAACTGTACGTCTCGCACTGCTGTCGCTTCAAACTCAATCCTTCGCCCTTTCGAGCTCTCGACTGATATGACTCTTCTTCCACAGTCCAACACTGCCTTGTGCTTAGTTAGCCAATCCATTCCCAGGATAACATCCAAGGTTTTGGTATTCAAGATAATTAAGTTCGCTAGGAACTCTATTCCATTAATTATTAGTCTTACCCCAGAACATCCTACTTTAGATCGGAGTTCTGATCCAGGGGATTGGACTACAAGCACACATTTAAGATTTACCATATCCAGATTGTATTGAATAACACAATCTTGGGAAACAAATGAATGTGAAGCTCTAGAATCAAATAAGACAGTAGCTGGTACTGAGTTTACTAGGAACTTACCCAGTACAACATCCGTAGCATTCTGGACCTCATCTGCGATGATGTGATTAACTCGGCCTCTCGCAGTTGCTGATGATGATGCCGTGCGGTTCACATTTGGCTCTGGAGTCCTTGCAGGTGTGTTCCCCAGATTAAAGCGAACCGGGGTAACACCTCCCTTCTTAGGGCAGTTATTGACGAAATGCCCTATCTCGTTGCAATGATAGCAATGTCTTCCCGTTGCCTGCGAGTTTCCTACGGACTGTACCACCGTTCTGGACGGAGTTTGAGTATTCTAGCCCACTGGACGATTTGCCGGCAGTGGTGCCCTGTCACCGCCTCTGGGCTGGAATCGGACAAATTGTTGGGGCGCTGTCCTCTGCCTCTGCTAACCCGGATGACCTCCTTGTTGCGCCATTCTACGTTTTCTATTGTCATCCAACTCTCGGTGCTTGTCTTCCAAGATAAGGGCCCTATTAACTAGCTCCTGGAAGTCTGGGAATGTGTGGGTGATCAGTTCCACCTGCAATCTGGTATTGAGCCCCTTAATGAATCGGGACTGCCTTGCCCTGTCGATTGCTACATCCTCTTGTGCGTAGCGTGCCAACTAGGTAAATTTGTTCAGATAATCGGACACTGATTGGCTCCCTTTCTTTAGGTTCCTGAATTCTTCTTTCTTCAATTCCATGATACCTTCCGGTACATGGTACTGACGAAAAGCACCAGCGAATTCCTCCCAAGTGATTTCTTGGGGATTCTCATGCGCAGCACAGAAATTCTCCCACCATTCCGCGGCAGTTCCTTCCAATTGATGAGAGGTATAGAGTACCCTCTGATGTCCCATACACTGGGTTATGTGCAGTTTTCTTTCAATAGTCCTCAGCCAATCATCTGCTTCGAACGGATTGGCATTACCCGAGAACGTTGGTGGGCGAGTCCTCATAAACTCTCACAGTCTTGAGTAGGGGTGTGGACCTTGATTACCCCCTGGTTGGGCATTTGCAGTAGCTTGATTGGATATCTGCTGCATACTTTGCATCATAGTGCTCATCAATTGAGTTTGGGCAGCTAAGAAAGCTCCCAAATTCTGCAAATCAACTTGCGGTGGTTGAGGGATTGGCTCCTCATTCTGGTTTCCTTCCTGGTTAGCACCACTTCCACTAGCTCCAGTGTTGCCACGAGTCCTCACCATGTGTTGAAAGTTTCCAAGGTTAAGAAAAGAAGAAAGCATAGACAAGTAAAAGGACTTATACGGGGAAAACAAGTGTAACTTAAATTATTTAGCAACTTTATTAATATAATATAAAATAGTATGGTTGCTCACAAGTGCCTAAGGGCCATGTAACACACACCAGACACTCACAAACAGAAACAAGTAAACAAACATAAGACTCCACAACGACTCACACCACTGGCGACTCAAAAACAAAAGACACGACTCAAATAACTTGACTCCACATTTGAGTCAACTCTGAAGGAAAAAGAACTCTCAGTCACTAAGCCACCCGGGGTGTGGTCCTCCCGGTAGATTCTGCGGTGGGTGTGGTGGCATGGGGGCAAATTGGTCCTGGTGACCTACTGCAGCCAGTACAAACGACCCCATTGACTCGGCTGGTCCCAAGGCTGCCTGCTCCTGCTCCTCTGGATCTAGGTCATGCAGCTCCAGAACTGGCTCAAGCTCAGGTCCATACAGAGCCATCTCCAGCTCATGAATCCTTTGCATAGTGTGAGCTAAGTTCTCCCGCAGCTGAGTTCTAGCCTCCGTGACCTCGTCGCGGGCTCTCTGCAGCTCCTGGATTGTCTCATCCATGGCCTCCTCCTGGGCGATAACATATCTCGCCAGGTGAGTGATCGTGGTGTCCTCCTCCAAGAATTCCATCCTGTCGTGGTGATTATCTCGGCGCGGGTGGTGACGAAAGACAGTGCCATCCAACTCTACGGAGTAGGTGCGGGCAATCTGCCGCATCGCAAGACATGCCATCTCTTGGATCCCAGCCTCGAATGAAGTCCTCCTGACGGTGATGTAGATAGGATGGCTTGCCCTCGTCCGCTCTCGAGCATAAACAGTGATCTTGACATCCTAGGCGATATCAAGCCATGCCCGCACTACAGTGGTCCCCTGATAAAGCGGCATGTCGAAGCCTCCGAGAAGTTGCATCATACGCCATAGCTCAGCGTCGAATCCTCCAGTGCGCTCTCCATATGTGTGGATCCTCCTCATATGCCAAAACAGACCTCATTTTAAAACCCAAATAACAATAGAAAATGTAGCATAGGTATGAACAAGAGAGAAAAGATAAGTCGAGATTTCATTGATATTCTTGATCAAGTTGTTAAATTCTCAGAAATTAGTTTTATCCACCTAGGCACAACTATCCTAGTTAGGGTCAAGACCTACAGTCAGCCTGCTCTGATACCACCTCTGTCGAGACCCGATTCTAAGAATTCGGACCCTTTGTGTATTCTGTGCCAGTCCAAGATCACTCTAGCACACACAGCCTTTACAGGGTTGCACTTTGCAGACATTACAGCGATACAATAATAAATTGTGCAAACGTTTATATAAATAGAATTGTACGACCTTATGGTCTCCTTACACAAATCAGCCACGCAGGGCTTACATTATCAGAGTAAAAGGGAAAAGTGGAAAACAGTAAAACTTCGTGGATGCCTTCATCTTGCCACAGGCAACCGACTGGGCTTGCCTCCTAATTATCCAGATCTTCAATGAACTCCTCCTCCCAGACCGGTGTAGACTCCTCCACTGATGTTGGGGTTGATAGGCAAGGAGGGGTGAGTATTCAAGGCACTCAACAAGTAATGCACAGAATGAGGTACTATTACTACATGCAAGGCTTATCCCAAGGAATTGGCTTACTTGGTTCTTTTGCATCAAACAGCATTTTTAAACTAGCATCTTGTTTAGGTTAAAAGTAGAGAAAAAGTTATATATAATGTTAAGTTCTTCAAAGAGTTTTTCTTCAAAGATTCTCGGCACCCAGCCTTAATAATTCATTTTCACACTGGCACACAGCCACCCATTCCATATTTTATTTTTGAAGATCTACCCCTTGACTGTAATCCCCGAGCAATGCTCAATACCGCGAGCACGGCTATTCGAATAGATTTAACACTCTGCAGAGGTTGTACACTTTACCCACAAGATACAGCAGCTCACCACATAGGTGATTGTCCGCAACAAAGCCTTTCAGGAACCTCTATCTTAACTAATGAACCTCTCAGATATTGCCTTCACCATCACTCCCCTCACACAGAGCTGAAGTAATGGACAGGACAACACCGTTGGATGGGCACCAAGCTGTAGCACAGGTACGCTCCCCCGCACAGATACACCCCCGTGTACTATCACCCTGAGGTATGAGAACCCTAATAAACTAGGTCTGTTCCATATCAGACATGTGGTTGTACGGGTGACTCTGTTCAAAGACTGGCAAGGTGAAGTCCTTTGCTGACCAAGGCAAGACTTCCAACACTCAACAGTGTCACACAGCCCAATGTGGCACACAGACTCACATCACTCATCAACCTATTGCCACACAGGCCCACCTGACACAAAGCCTCTTGCCACTTGCCCTAGTCTAAATCATTTCCCACCCCGTTGATTATTGAGCAACACCTACCAACAATAACTCAACGTCGGTACAGAACCACACAGGTCTCCGTACTTCAATTTAATCATGTGACATCACCACACCACTTTCAAAATACATTTAATATTTCATTAGTCAACATTGATACATTTTCCGAAAGATCATTCATGACTTGTTGCAAGGCTAAGCTTCTAATCACGGTCTAGCCTCCCATGTTGGCATCATATTAATATCCAACAAATACGAATAACCTTAGGGTGGACAATGATTTAAAGGCATACAAATAGTAATTTCAAGGTGGCGATAACAATATGGGTTGTTTAGCTACATACCTCAAATTAATTTAAATTCAAATCAAAATACATTTAGAAGAAACTAGGATCAAAATGGTCAAAGCATCACTTGCCTTCAAAGAGTTTCTGGTCTTGATCCGAAGCTTGATCTTGAGAGATGAACTCTTCTTCGAAACTTTCTGGCAAATTTGCGTCTACGCGTAATTATTACATATGCAATAAACAACCAAAACTGTAGACTATATAACCTCAAAAATTCAATTAAAATTCACCATGAAAAATATCACAATTTTACAAATTTTTAGAGACTGGAATCACCTCAATCGGAGTTAAAATGCAAAAGTTATAGCCTTTTAAAGTTTTAAATAAAATATAAATCAGAAAATCCGATTTGTTTTAATTATTTTTATACGAAAAAATTGTGATTTATGACGTCAGCATGACCTAATGATGACGTCAGCACCAAAATGAATTTTGGCCAAAATATTTTTATATATAAAAAAATATTTATGACGTCAGCATGACACGTGGCAGCCATCTGGTACCGCCACGTCGCCTCGATTTATGGGCTCGGTCCACGGCTCGGATCGGTTCAACCGTGGACTTGGTCCACCAGCACAGTGCTTCCACGCGGTAAGATCCGAGCCGTTCATTGAATCAACGGTTAGATCTCATGCGTCACGCCGTACTGCCTCGAATCCACGCGACACGCGTCGCGCATCTGATGGTTGCTCGGATCCAACGGCTTGATCCCACGCACCGACTCGGCGACGCATCGCGTTCTGTGCCACCACGCGTCGCGTATCCGGCGGGACTCCCGGATCCGACGGTTGGATCTTGCGCACGTTCGGTCGCAACTCGATTCACGCGCGGCCACGCGACAAGATCGCAGTGGTGCGCCTGAAAGCAACGGTCGGATCTGGTCTCTGGCCCGGTCAACACGCACACACGTCTGCGCGTGATTCGGCAAGGGTACGGCACCATCACCGCCGCATGTCCAAATCTGAACGGCGCGGATCCTTAGGGCAACCCGGATCTAAACTCTACCGTTTAGATCTAATCCGACGGCGCAGGTTACCGGAGCGGTTTACTGTGCACAAGGAAACGTGGCACAATCTCAAGCGTCCACCGCAGATCTAACGGTTAAGATATACTAAAAGACCTAATATCTAGATCTAATCTACGCCGCAGATCATAGATTTAATGGCTACTATCTAATCCAAACGTAAAACAGAGAAGGGCTACTTGGACTCACCTACGCGGTGCGATGAGGATCGAACGATCGGCGAGGTTCAACGAGGTTGATGGCGGCGAAGAAGGAGGGGCTGTCGGAGCTGAGGAAGTCGGCGTAGACGACGGCGCTACGGTGATCCTTCGACGTGAAGAAGTGATCCAATCGACGTGGCTTCCTTCGGCGAACTCGGGACGGGGTCGGAGCATGGCAGAATGTCTCGCATGACGGCGAGAGGAAGCAAAAACAACGGCGGCGAGAGGATGCAACTACGGCGAGCTCACACGGGCGCTAGAGAAGGTCTCAGCGTGCGTGAAAGGAGTCTAAAAGGAGCGGCGAGAAGAGCTCTACACGGCGTAGTAACTGACACTTTAAAAGGAGCCTCAACGTGCGCTCAAACACCGGCGAAACGAGCGGAAACGCTCGGCGGCGTTAACTCCGGCGATTACACCCGGTCGAACCGACGTGGCTCCATCACGGCCATCCAAGCAGCGACGATCCGATGGCGCATGTTCGCGGGCGACGCGGTGCAACGTTGACCGTTGGATCTCAATCCGACGGCTCGATTGCGCGGCGGCTAGGGTTTCAACGAAGCGGCTTCGCGGGTCGACGGCGCGTGGGCTGATTTGGGCCGAACCGAAGGGTTTCGGCCCAAACACTATTCATCCGATTTTTAACACATTTTCGAATTAAGATAATTCAGATAAGTAAACAAAGCTAAAATACCCAGAAAAATTCTGGAAAATATTTTTGAACATTTAGAACTCAGATAAAATAATTCCAATAAAACTTTGCATAAACCTTTGTATGAATTTAATGAAATTCAAGAAAGGTCAAAAATGAATAAATCCAATTAAATTCTAATAAATTCTCATAAATTCTCAAAAATCAAAAATACTCTAAAATTTAAATTAGAGTAAATTTCAGGGTGTTACAATCAAGCATGCTACTAAAATATTTATGTTGAAGTGCAATGGTGATATCAAAATTCAAACCTCTTTTGAAGTATTCCTTCTCTTTTAATGCACTAGTAATACCGACACGTCGCAATGCACATTTCAACTCACCATAATAATCTTGAACAGGTTTGCAACCTTGTGTAATACTCTTCAAGTAGCGAAGTAGCTCTTTCTCATAATAGCTTGTGTAACATCCCAAAATTTGAAGTTTTGGAATGTTTGAAATAAAAAATAAACCAATTGCATTTTCTTGAATTAATTCCAGCCTAAATTGAGTTTTCCATAAATGAAAGGATTTAATTTGGCTAAACTATTCACCAGAGGATGTAGCTACAGATGATGCTCGCCTAAAGAAGTTCAAGCGTGGACTCAATCCAGGACTAAAGGTGCAAGTCATTGGCAATGACTATGCAGATTTCCAGCATCTGGTAGATAAAGCTATGCTTATTGAGGAATCTCGTCGGGAATTGGAAGAATCCCATAAGAGAAAGATGATGCAGCATGGAGCCCATCAGAGTCACCAGCAGAGAGTCAGAACCAATGCTCAACAGCCTACTCGTTTCACTCCTCCAAACGCAACCAGGACCCCTGCACCAGCACCTCGCCCAGCTCCCTCAGGCAATCGCAACCTCAACACCAACAGCAATCCACCTCAGAGGAACAGTAATCCAGCTGCAGGAGTCACATGTTTCAACTGTCATGAACTCGGTCACTATGCCAATAATTGCCCCAGGAAGCAAGCTGTGACATCGGTCCGTTTCAACTTGGGATCTACGCCAGCCAAGACCCCCGCACCAGGATCAGGACGTGGAGCGCCCCAGACTCCTAACCAAGCCACCAGGACTTCGCCACCTGCTGGAAGAGGTCGTGTGAATCACGTCACCACCGAGGACGCCCAGTCTGCACCAGACGTCATACTAGGTAAGCTCCTAGTCAACTCAGCATCTGCCATGATTTTGTTTGATTTTGGGGCTACGCATTCGTTTGTTTCTCGGAGTTTTGCTGCAAATCATCAATTAAAGCAATGCCTCTTAAGACAGTTTTATTAGTGCAATCTCCTGGTTCTGATTTGAGTACGAACCAAGGCTGCCCCCAAGTTAAGATATTAATTGGAGGGGTAGAATTTCTAGCCAACCTTATTGTCCTAGACACCAAGTCCCTAGATGTGATCCTAGGAATGGATTGGCTCTCCAAGAACCAAGCAGTTTTGGATTGTGGGAATAGAGAGATCACCCTAACCAGTCCAGATGGAGCCAAGTTAAAATTTCAAGCTGCTTCAAATCAGTCCGAAGGGATTAAAGTTTGTAGTGCCAAAGGAATAAGTTTGGAAGATGTGCTAGTCGCCAGCGAATTTCCTGATGTGTTTCCAGATGAGTTGCCTGGGATGCCACCAGACCGAGATATAGAGTTCTTGATAGAACTAGTTCCTGGAACACCACCCATTTCCAAGAGACCTTATAGAATGCCTGCTAATGAGTTAGCTGAAGTAAAGGGACAGATTAAAGAGCTACAAGATCAAGGTTTTGTTCGACCAAGTTCTTCGCCATGGGGAGCGCCAGTTCTTCTAGTTGAAAAGAAAGATGGAACTCAGAGAATGTGTGTAGATTATCGCTCACTTAATGAGGTCACCATCAAGAATAAGTACCCTCTGCCAAGAATCGATGATTTGTTTGACCAACTTCAAGGAGCCGGAGTGTTCTCGAAGATTGACTTGAGATCAGGATATCACCAGTTGAAGATTCGTCAAGAGGATATACGCAAAACAGCTTTTGTTACCCGGTATGGACAGTATGAGTATACCGTGATGTCTTTTGGATTGATCAATGCCCCTGCCTACTTCATGACCATGATGAATAAGGTATTCATGGAATATTTGGATAAGTTTGTTGTCGTTTTCATTGATGACATTCTGATCTACTCCAAAAGCGAGGAAGAACATGAGGATCACTTGCGCCAAGTTTTAACGAAGCTAAGAGAGAATCAGTTTTATGCGAAGTTCAGTAAATGTGAGTTCTGGATGAAAAAAGTTGCTTTCCTAGGACATGTCATATCGTGAAGGAGTCATTGTTGACCTCGGTAAGGTACGAGATGTGCTAAGTTGGGAGTCACCCAAGACGGTACCCCAAATTCGAAGTTTTCTTGGAATGGCGGGATATTATCGCCGTTTCATAGAAGGTTTTCTAGAAAAGCCAGACCGCTCACTCAACTCTTGATGAAAGAGAAGAAATTTGTATGAACACCAGAGTGTGAGCAAAGTTTTCAAGAGCTAAAAAAGTGTTTGACAACTGCCCTAGTGCTTATTCTGCCAGATAATAGGAAGGATTTTGAGATATTTTGTGATGCATCCCGACAAGGACTCGGTTGTGTGTTAATGCAAGATAAGAAGGTTGTAGCGTATGCTTCGCGACAACTAAGGCCACATGAAGTTAATTATCCTACCCATGATTTGGGACTAGCAGCCGTAGTGCATGCTTTGAAGATTTGGCGACATTATCTCATTGGTAATCGTTGTGAGGTCTATACTGCTCATAAGAGTTTGAAGTATATCTTTACCCAAGCTGACCTCAATATGAGACAAAGAAGATGGTTGGAATTGATCAAGGACTATGACATTGGGATTCATTATCATCCAGGTAAAGCCAATGTTGTAGCAGATGCTTTGAGTAGAAAGAGCTACTGCAATTCTCTGATGATTAAGGAAAGTCAGCCAGCCCTTTATAAGGAATTTCATAAGCTTAGTTTGAAATTGGTTCAGGAAGGTTATTTAGCTACTTTGGAAGTACGCCCTACGTTGGAAGATCAGATTCGAGAAGCACAGGTAGATGATGCAAATATCAAGGAGATCAAGAGCAATATGAAGAAAGGAAAAGCCCCAGGTTTCACTGAAGATGAACAAGGTACTATTTGGTATGAGAAGCGTATTTGTGTACCAGATTAGAAAGAGCTTAAAGAGTTGATTCTCAAGGAAGCGCATGAGACTTTGTACTCCATTCATCCTGGCAGTACAAAGATGTATCAAGACCTCAAGGAAAGGTATTGGTGGCCTAGTATGAAGCGTGAGATTGCAGAGTATGTTGCACTTTGTGATGTCTGCCAGAAGGTCAAGGCGTAACATCGTAAACCAGGATTGCTGCAACCATTGAAGATTCCCGAGTGGAAGTGGGAAGAAATTGGTATGGATTTCATTACCGGATTTCCTAAGACCCAAGCAGGTTATGACTCGATCTGGGTAATAGTGGATCGATTGACTAAGGTAGCTCACTTCATTCCAGTTAAGACTACCTATGCAGGAGATAAATTAGCAGAGTTATATATGTCAAGGATCGTCAGTCTTCATTGAGTGCCTAAGAAGATAGTGTCTCATAGAGGAACCCAGTTTACCTCTCGTTTTTGGTAGAGTCTGCATGAAGCCATGGGAACTCATCTCAGATTCAGTACTGCCTATCACCCTCAAACCGATGGACAGACTGAGCGTGTGAATCAGATTCTAGAGGATATGTTAAAAGCTTGTGCCTTAACTTATGGTGCCAAGTGGGACAAGTGTTTGCCCTATGCCGAGTTTTCGTACAACAATAGTTATCAAGCCAGTTTGCAAATGTCACCTTTTGAAGCCTTATATGGAAGAAAGTGCAGAAACCCTCTCAATTGGAAGGAGTCAGGAGAAAGACAATTGTTTGGTCCTGCCATACTGCAAGAAGCGGAAGAGCAAGTCCAATTAATTCGAGACAGGTTGAAGATAGCTCAAAGCAGACAAAAGAGTTATGCAGATAATCGTCGTCGAGATTTGAGTTTCGAGCCCAATGATTATGTTTATCTCAGAGTCACCCCTCTCAAAAGAGTTAAGAGATTTCAAGTAAAAGGAAAGCTTGCCCCTAGATATGTGGGACCGTTCAAAATCTTGGAACGAAGAGGAGAGGTTGCCTACAAGTTAGAATTGCCTCAGTCTTTTGTTGGAATCCATGATGTGTTCCATGTATCGCAGTTGAAGAAATGCCTGCGTGTGCCAGAGGAACAGATGCCATTGGAAGCCATTGATCTGCAAGAGGATCTTACCTACAAGGAGCAACCAGTGAAAATTTTGGATATAGCAGAGCGTATCACGAGGAGCAAGATCATCCGTTTTTGCAAGGTCCAGTGGAGTAATCATTCAGAAGAGGAAGCAACTTGGGAGCGCGAAGAGGATTTGAAGTCTGAGTTTCCCCACCTATTCCCTAGCCAGCCTGAATCTCGGGGTCGAGATTCCATTTAAGGGGGGGAGGTTTGTAACATCCCAAAATTTGAAGTTTTGGAATGTTTGAAATCAAAAATAATCCAATTGCATTTTCTTGAATTAATTCCAGCTTAAATTGAATTTTCCATAAATGAAAGGATTTAATTTGGCTAAACTATTCAAGATTTTTCCTTGTGATCCAAGGAATTTTTCTGTATTTTTGGGGATTTTTCTGAATTTATTTGATATTTATTCGAATTTATTTGCATTTATTCGAATTTCTGGATATTTCTTAAATCGGAAAATGATTTTATTTCCAAAAAGCCCCTCGGGCCGAATCTGCTCCTGCCCGTTCCCCAGCCCGCTCCAGCCTGCGGCCCAGCCAGCCCGCGCGCCGCCGCCGCTGGATCTGCGCCACGTGTGCGGCCAAGAAGCCTCCACGGCGCCGAATCCTAACCCTAGCCGCCGCAGGAGTCCGTGCGCCGCACGCCGCCGTCTCGAAATCCTGGTCGGGCACGCCTCTTGAGCCCTCTATTTAAGCCGCCGCGTACCTCCCGAGGTTCCCTGTTTCGCCCCGCAGCTGCTGCCGCCTTTCTCGCTGCCCGAGATCTCGCCCTTCGCTCGTGCGCCCTCGCCGGAGTTTGCCGCCTTGCCGAAGCCTTCCGCCGCTCGTATCTCCATCGCCGTTGCGTCTTCGTCGTCACCGGTTGCACCATCGTGTTTCCTGCGTCGTCCTCTTTCAGATCCGCCAGGTCTCGCGCCCGATCCGGTCATCCTTCGCCGAACGCCGGGTTGTCTTCCCCGTTGCCGGTGAGCCTGCGCCGTCGCTCGTTGTCGTTCCCCTTCGCTTCTTGGCGGCCGTCCGATCGCCTGCGTGCGCTCCAGATGCGGCCACGTCTCCGTCGGCCGAGCCCTTGCGTCCCCGCCATCCGATCCAATCCAATCGATGGATTCGCGACACGTGGCCTCCCATGTCAACCTGTTGCGTCAGCGCTGACGTCGGCCGTGAGCCGGGTGCACGGTGGACAACCACCGTGCTGTGAACCCAGTTCACCGTGAACCGATGACATCAGCGATTGCGCAATAAATCTTTTTTTCCGTATAAAAATAAATCCAGAAATTCTGATTTTATGATTTTCTGTATTTTCTCTGAATTTAATTTTTCAGAAGCTCGTTCTCCCTCATACGAACTTCGATTGAGGCGATTCAAGTTTCTAAATTTTTCTAAAATCAAAATCAATCTTCCAGAGCCATTTATTTTCAGTTTTGAGCTTGTTTGAGTCTCTGTTTTGTATTTATTTGATTTTATTGCTTCTTTTTCGGTAGACGCTAATTCCGAGGGAGCGAACGAAGACTTTGAAGACCAAGATTCAGCACTAGATCAGCAAGGCAAGTCGTAATCCTTCGATCATACTGATCCTATGTTTGCAAAGTAATTTGTTTTATACAATTGCATGCTATTTGTGTATCAACGATTATTTCATGGGGAATAGCTATATACCTAGTTGTCGTTATGTCACCTTGATTAATTGGGATGCCATGTATCCATTGCTAAACCTGGGTTGGGACAATACTAGTTGGACATAATCATTATATCAACATTGGGTTATTGTAGCTATGCTTAGACATGCTTAGTTATACGTTGGGATTCATGTCACATATTGAATAATGTTAATCTTGACTTAATGAGATATTGAACTGTGGCCGTTAGCCACTGTTGTAAAATTTGTTGTACCATGGCTGGGTTTGCCATTGGTCTTGGTTGAACAATTGTTTTCCCTCGGGCAAGTGATCGTGCAGGAAAAGGGGTGCTTTCTAGCACATTGGGATGTGGATGTCTTGCCCGAGACAACTTAAGGACTTAATCTTGTGCGCCATTGAACTGGGCCTAACCGTACTACCACAAGTCTGGTATGGGACAGACCTAGCTGATTAATTTGCAATGTCTAGCCTTGAGTACTGCCAGTTGGTGATGTGGGTTCCGGGATAGACGGGTAGATTCGCAAGGCGCAAGAGGGGGCCCTAAGGGGCAAAACCTTAGCGGGCAGTACCGAGTTTAGACAGTGCATTGTAAAGGCTTTGTCATGATATCTCTGCGACACACCAAAGGAAGTGTGTTAATATCGATTGCGCAAAGAGATTTCATGTCTTGTGGGTAAAGTTGTACAACCTCTGCAGAGTGTAAAACTATTCGAATAGCCGCGTCCGCGGTCATGGACAAAGCCCGGGAATTTCACACGGGGTATAAAGTATTTCATGAATTGTGGAATGTGGAATTGTTGGGATGTGAACGGGTGGAGTTCACTGTTGTGATTGTTGTCTATCATTGATCTATCAGTTATTTATTTATCTTTTCATAAATATGCTTTCAATCTATTTATTGTATTTCAATTCAAGTTATTGCTTTCTGCAAATAAACTATATAGCCATCCTTGTCAAGCCGTGCATAAATATATTGCATCAATTCCCTACGGCTTGCTGAGTACTTTTGTACTCACGGCTTTATGCCCTTGTTGATCAGTTGCTGAAGGAGATAATGAATCTCATGTGGAGGAATTCTATGAAGACTACGTAGATTAGGAAGGCGTTCCCTAGACAATTGCCTGTGGCATGTCGAATGGCTCATGTTATCTTTTCCGCTGCAATAGTTATTTGTTTCTTAAGCCCTCAAGGCATAGTGGTGTAAACTTTGACCATAAGGTCGTTTGCTTTATTTAATAATAATTTGCTTCTTCTTAGTTAATTCGTTGTATGGAATGGTATTTCATCTATGTTTCCACTGTGTGCACTAGCGTGATCCTGGACTAGTGCAGTATACACAAAGGGTATCGGATTTGCAAATCCGGGTCCCGATAGCTTGGCATAAACTCTCTTCTCATAATCATCTTTAAATCTGACCATGATGTAATGAGGCTTTTCCCAAAAAGTTGTTGCCACCAACTATAAGCATAGTCCTCAAACTCAATAGTGGCACACATCACTTCTTTGGCTCTGGGAAGCTTTTGAAATTTGATCACCTTTTCCATCTGTTCTTGCCAAGTGATATACTCCTCCGGATCATTACTTCCATAGAATAGAAGTTCCTCGTGCTCGTAACCTGCCATGATTAGTAGCAAGCAAAACCAGAATGTATATGTGGAATAGATGTGCAATCACTCAAGCTCATCCTCTCACTTACCAGCCGAAGTTCTTACTACTCCTTCTTGGATTAAGGTGTTGTACGTACTCCGGTGGCTGTAGCCAAGAAAGAAGGTGATTACTCAAGCGAATTCACACTCGTGGTGCTACACGTGACAATGGTTGATATGTAGAGCTTGGAGGGTTAGTATATATCCTATATAATCTGATAATTCTAGTTATTGTAATGATAAGTAAGAATCCAAACTAGAATTTACAAGCCCTAGTTGCTGACCTCAAGATATAAGCGAATTTCAAGACAACGCACAAACAAAGATAATGGCACTTGCGCAATCAAGGAATGAGCTATATAAAAAAATATAAGTGAGGCACCAAAAGCTCTATTGCACAATTCGTAGAGAGACGCTAACTTATTGCTTAAAGAATGTAAAAAGGGCACAAGATTGCTCACTAGTTAACACAATTGCACAATCTGAAATATTTGCACACAAATTAGGGTTTTGCTCAATATAGTGTGACTGGCCACTAATTTCTTCTCTATTCTTTTTCTTTCTTTCTTTCTTGGCCTTTTGGCTCTTTCTTTTTTTCGCTCTTTTGTGACTTTTGGCCAACACTAGTATGAACAAAGATTTGAAAACCCTAAATTGATGTCACAATATATTATAATGATATGATGATTCAAGATTATGCAATGTATTAATATGAACAGCCCTAAGCAATATCAAATAGCTAGTCTCAATTGGGATCAAAGTATTCGCAAAGGAAGAATTTGGTTCCCAAAGGTATGGTTACTGATATTTTTGTGATTTTATGTCTTGTAGATGCTACTGGACTCAAGGAATCAAAGGAAAAGCTAGAATTCAAAAACAAAACAAAAAACCCTAATTCGGTTTTTCTAGAGCAGCACAATTGTTGGCTGGATTAAAGTTCAAAAACGACTGAATCTAGAAGGTTCACTATGGAATGAATTAAAGATTATGTTCTAAGCTTTCAATAGAGTACAAGAACGCAAAAATCCAAGTACGTATGAAAAATTCATGAGCAAAACACCGAACTGGACATAATTGAAAAAAAAAGGCTACGCAAAGGAAAAACGATAAGCAAATAATGCAAGTAATCTAATGGATCAAAACTTAGCAAAACTCACCAAAATAATAGATTAAACTATGGGTTTAATTTTTGTGGGGCAATTTTCGAAATAAGACAGAAAATTAAAACTAATCTAGGGATAGAAAATCGTCACCACTCAACCATGCTCTGATACCAGATGATAGGGGGGTGACCCGATCTTGTGATGATGAATTTGATAACTTGGACCCGTGAACCCTAACGAATACTGGTGCCAACCATCGTCTCGATACGGCAACCTGCGACATGTGAATTCACCCAAGAACACGCTTTGATCCTCGTCTACTTGACCACGCAAAAGTAGACGCACGTTTCCTTGCAATCACCTCGAAGAAGTTGCAAGAACAACAGTGATAATTTCATATTGGAACTCCCTATTCTAATGAGGGCATTGGAGCACAAGCCATAGAATCAAGAGTATATGTTTAATCTAAAAATTCGTGGTTCTTCTTTACACTGGAGGGAGTACACATATATATACACACATGAGAGGGGGCATGAATAGTATAGGCGATGAACAATACTCGGATTTGATGTCTGTGAATAGTACATATGCTACAATACTCGAACAAAGAAATTGCCATATGGAGTGCTCATCTAGTTGGAAACAATCTCTTCTCTCCATGTCATGGTGATCACCTTCCTTTCTTGGAGTTTACTGAAATCTCTTCTTTCCAAAACATGGTGATCTCTTTCTATGCTTGAAGATTGCCTTTGTCTCTTGCCTTGTCATGGTGCTCTCTTTTCTTACTTGAAGATTGCTAATATCTCTCTTTCATTTTCTTCTTCTCCTTCCTTCTTTCTTGCATCTTTCCTTTCTTCTTTGATGATATATATAGAAGGATATCAAATATGAACAGTATATGTGAATAGTATCTCCATGTGGTACCCGTCCTCCATCGCCTTCCACTAGGGTCCACCCTAATACATTCACGAAATTTGGCTCCAATATTGATTTTTGTGCAATCTGTTGATATTTGATGCGGCTTAGTAATTCTTTCCAATGAATGGAAATACTAAACCAGAAGGTACTTGACGTATGCATATCCGCATCAAAGGTCCTCAAATTTTATTGAGGGCTTTTGATCCTTACAGCTTGCTAATGCTACGGCATGAAGGAATTGGTAAATGGTTGAGTGTATCGGCAAAATTTAGTCTCGGCTCAATTCTAGGATCTTCGGCCAGGGCAGAGATGAGGGAGATTGGCGATGGTTCAGTGGATGTGAGTAGAAGAAAAGAGAGGGGAAGTGATGCGCGGCTTCTTGCGATCCCAGGACGGGTTTTATAACCGGGCATTTGCTGTAGAGAAGCTCGATAGCGTGTGTGAACCCAGCTGGAGGTTTTGCGGCGCTCTACAGAAGATGGTTTGGGCAACTCGTAGGAATTCAGGACGAGGTAGCCGTGTGGCTGAGGGAAGGATGATGCGGTTTCCTCGGGTGGCGCGGGAGAGCAGAACTGGCGCGAAGCTACAGTCGGCAAAGTGATCCAGTCGCTCGCGGGAGAGCAGCGGAGGAAGGAGAAAGACGACACCGACTGGTGGCTGGGTCCGCACGACAGAGAGAAGGAAAAGAGAAACCCGAGTTCTTCTGAGTTTTGAATCGGATTAAATCAACTGAACCAGTTACCTATCTTATCAGTAATTTAATGAAATTTTTACTGTGGGTACTGTATGTCTATTACAACGTACTGTATGTCAATTTTCATATTTATCTGATGAATGTAGAATTTACAGAAATTCTGACAAGCCACTGTGCACATATTTCAGATTTTTTAATTTGAATTTTCTGGGAGTCTATAACTGGTAAATAATTTATGAAACCTTTTTTAGTGGTTCTTTGTGGGTATAATCGCCTTGTGTAAACTTTTGAACTTCCAATTCCGTACATTTTATTTATTAAAATTCTAACATTAGTATTTCCAGATTTTTAGCTTTTCAGTTTTTGAATTTTTATAATTATTAAATATAATGATTATTTCTTGATATTTTTACTGTTGATAGGCTGACTCAGGGTGAAAATAATTTAAAACTTTCACATAATGTCGACTTTTGTAGTCGGTAATGAATTTATGGGGTAGGCGCTGGATCTCAAACTCGAAGGTCACACAAGACAGGGATTTATACAGGTTCAGGCCCTTAGCGATGGAGGTAATACCCTAATCCTGTGTGCTAGGATTATATGTATTTCTTGGATCGGAAGTGCTCAAAGCGCTATATGCTCTGGGCAAAAGATGGCGCTTTGTTCTTGGATGATTGGATGCCTATGTTGCTGCCTATCCTCACCCTCATATAGCAGGGAGGGGGCGGCTTACAAAGTCCCGATCGGTTAAGAGATTCCGATCGGTTACAAGATTCTAGTCGGTTACAGGATAGAGATTACATCTTTATCTACCCTATTTACAACTCGGATTACAACTGTATCCATCATATCTAAACATAAGTTCAACTTCCTTTAGGATATGTACCTTTGTATACGGCAGTAGGCCTGTAGGGGATATCTTCTGGGCTTCCCTCTTTGGGCTTGTCATGAGGGTACCCCGGGTTCTTATATTCTATAGTATCCCCCGAGTGCTTCATGATCCGATCGCTATATTCTGATTTCAAACTTCTACTCACATTTGTTGTTTCCTGAAATTCCGACTGGTCCCTGACTCGATCCTCTAACTGATTCCTTCCCTTTGATCCGAAATTTTCTTTTTGTAGCGAGCGAATTTATGAAGTACTCAATTATAATCCTTAATCTTTTCGACCTTCCCAAATGCAACCTTTTATTAGGTAGGCTTTATCGCGAGCAGCCTCGCGGACTTCATCCCGCATTATGTAGATTGAATATTTTGTCGCTTGAATTTTTGATCTTCACCGTAGATATCCATCAGGTAGTCTTCGAGGTCGTCTTGTTTTTCCGCGCCAACTTGTTTTTGCCGAAAAACTCTTTGTCTTCTGCAGTTGCATTTACTCAAAGCCTCTTCGGCTTCCGATGATTAATAACTTCAATTTTACCAAATCGGCTATAAAAGGCGCACCAACGCTTAAAAATGTATCTCTTCAATTTCCGTCTTTCACTTTTCTGCTTCAAGCTCTCATCTTCATCATGCCTCAGTGGTATCATCGTGCACAGGTGGACCCGAGGCTAATCAAGCGCTGGGAGGAGTTCGACCGAGCCTGTTAGGAACAAATGGATCGCACGAGGGTCGGCGCTCTCCTTGCTGCCATCCCGACTTTTTATAAGGCCAGGGATCCCCTCCTCGAGGCGCTCGGTCGAGCGTGCCGCAGGGATGAGAAGCAAGAGGACTTCTTCTTCCGCTGCATAAAGCCTCCTAGGCGTAATACCTAGAGTATCTTTTCTTTTGCATATAATAAAGTAATACCCTTTGCGGAGAAATGTCCTTCAATCGTGGATTTGACCCATTCTCGGGCATCTTGGACCTCGCGTGTTCTTTTAAACTCGATGACGCATCTATCCGCTACAAAACATAGCTTGAGCTTGACACGAAGCTCAATATGCTTCGCGCGATTATCATCCGAGCGAGATGCATAATATGCAGCATACCGTAAGTACCGGCTCAAGGCCAAATAATACCCAAAACCTGTCGATCACCCGGAATCGCTTAAGCTTCCAATTTGGAGCACATCGTGGCTTTTTGGCTAATCGATTCTCACATCCGACCGCTACAGGATATAGCTTTCCGTCTAGCTTGGGACGCATCAAGGTTTTACCGGCTCATGGCCGAATGATACTCATGTCGTTAAGACACGATTTGGCTCTCTTGGAGCATATCAGGATTTATGCGGCTCTTGGCCGAGTGATACCCATTCCCGACTAGCGTAGGTCACAGCTAAAGCTCTCTTGGAGCGTATCACACTTAAGTGGCTCTTTGGCCGAGTGATATCCTTCTCCGACTGAAGTCGGTTACGGCTTAGGCTCCTTTGGAGCATTACACCCTTACACGGCTCTCGGACGAGTGATACCCTTTCCCAACTGATGTTGGTTATGGCTTAGACTCTCTTGGAGCGTATCACGATTTCGTCCGAAGGGATTCCATACCCGTCTGATACGAAGCATGGCTTTTCACGACCCTCGTGGGGCACACCCTTGGATCTATGCATGTCTTAGGCTCGACCCGTGGTACATGATTCTGACGTGCGGTAACCACCAAATGACCCAGCGTGGGGCGTACCACGAGAAGATATGTTTTATCCATCTTGGAGATTGCCCACGCCCCGCTTAGAGCGGAAGGTGGAGTAAATGCCCCGTCGCACGAAGCGACATGCCACGATTTTACTCGGTCAAACTCTGTCAAACTCTGTGAGTTGAAACGACAGGCCTGCAAATCATTTATGGGGAACCCTGGAAAGACGCGATGCTTCGCAATCTTTTCTCCGCCGAGTCGTCGAAGACCAATTTCTCCCCTCTTTAAAAGGTTTAGGCCGTACGGTGTCCAACGGTTCATTATCTTGTTGCGCCCTCTCTCCTTCTTTTCCTTTGCCTTTCCGACTTCTCTTTCGAAGATGTCTTCTTCTTCCTCTCCACCTTCGCCGCAGGATTGGACGACCTCGATAACGACGAAGGAAAAGCTGCAGTCTATGGTGGAAGACGGGATTCTCCCAAACCTAGTTTTGATCTCCGCTCGCCCGGCCGCCGGCGAATCCATCCCCACTCCTCGTCCTGGAGAGGTGGTGGTATTCGAATCCTTCTTCCAACGCCGACTAGGTTTACCGGTCAGCACTTTCCTCCGCGGTCTTCTTTTCTTCTATGAAATCGAGCTGGTGAACTTGAATCCCAACTCTATTCTGCAAATATCTCTTTTCGTCCATCTCTGTGAAGCTTTCTTGGGCGTCAGCCCCCATTTCAACCTTTTTCACCATTTTTACCTTTTGAAACCTTATCCTTCCAAGAGCGACCCCAAAGTTGTCGGGGGAGCCGGATTTCAACTACGGGAAGGGCTGAAGAAGAATTACTTTGCGATTCCCGTCAAAACTTCCAACAAAGGCTTGCATCGGGAGTGGTTCTATTGCGCCAACCTCGACGCTGCCCTAACTCCTTTCGCCGGTCGCCGGCCCAAAGCGTCTCTTTCCTGGATATCTACTCCCGATTCTGCCAACATGGACCAGGTTCATGACCTTCTGGCATTGATCGAAAAGCTGAAGGAAGGAGGTCTTACGGGGGTAGGCTTGGCTCTGCACTTCGTCGCTCGCCGGATACAACCCTTGAAGGAACGGGTCCACCTGGGATTTACGTATGATGGAACGGATGAACCGACCCGTGAACGGCCTGATGAGCTGTCTAAGGAACAAATCTTTGCCAGGGTCGGTGACTTCTTCATACCGAACGTTGATATATCTTCCGTGAGATGCCTGAAGTCCTTCACCCTTTCTCGCCCCCCTCCTGAGGTGAGCTCACTTTAAGAGATATTCGTCTTCGTTTCAGAATGTCCTTTAATTTTTGGTCTTCCTTCGTAGGATCGCATTGCCTTCTTCCGGAAATGCCCGCTCGTATAGGTGATTTCCCGAAGCGGCGGGCGAGCTTCCCCGCGGGAAACCCTGCCGCGAAGAAGGGGAAAAAAGTATTGACCGAGGATCCCATGGCGCCCCGATACTGGGCCGGTGGTCCTAAGATTCAAGACCCGTCGGCGCGAGCTCCAGCGTCTTCGGTTTTCTCTTCACATGATCCCGTGGTTCCGCCGCACCAAGAAGGGCTCCAAGCTCCAGCCGGTACTGCCCCGAGTGGTTCCTCCAAAGGCGGTCCGTTTGCTCGGAAGAAGTCCCCAATGAAGATGAGGAAGTCCGACAGGTTCGTCTCCTGGCCGACTCCCATTTGACTTGTTTTGCCGGCTTGTTGATAATCTCTCCTCATAGGAATCCTTCACTCGAAGTTCCTATCGAGACGTCGACTACGTCTCCTGCAGAGGCTGAGCCCCCGATGGTTTGCGCGTCGATCGCGAGAACCGTCATTGGGGATGCTGGGACTCCTCCCAGTTCTCCGATACCGTCTCTTGTACCTCCTGCTTCGATGCCGAACCCTGCTGCTCAAGAGCCGACTTCCTGCCCGTCCCCCGAGGTCGAAGAAATTCATTGAGTCCCCTCGGCCCCTGCTCGCCCCCAGCTTATAACAGGGCTGCATGGATTGATGAGGAGGAAGGTCTGAAGCTCTTCGACGACCCGGAGGAGGAGGAAAAGGAGAGGAATGATTTTTACATTCACGCTTCAGCCTGCGCGCGTGCGGCCCGGGTAAGCACTCTGCCACGATCGCTGTGCTCCTACTTCCACCGTTGGTCGTGTGGTTACCTTTTCCTGTGATGATTGCAGAAAATTGGGGAACGCTTTGAGCAGAAATCCGAATACTTCCAAAAAAATGCTCCCCAAAATCCGGACGCGCCAGGAATACTTGGCCAACTTAGAGCGCGTCAAGGCCGGGAATGCGGCTGAGATGCGGTCCCTGCAGTTCGAGATCCAGGCGTCGTGAGAGGAGCAGAGCGCTCTTCGCCAGGAGAAGCTGGACGTCATCGGCTCCCTTCGAGGTAGCTATTTATTGGGCCTGCCCCATGCTGTTGTTCAGCATTCCAGCCCTTTGATTTTTCTGCCTCCTCGTCAGCCCGGGATTCCTCTTTCGCGAAGCTTCAAGGACAGCTCAAAACCGCGGAAGATTTCAGGGCAAAACTGGAGAAGGAGTTTGAAGGTACAGCTGGCGATCTGGCTTCATCCTGCTTTTACTGCCTTTTCTAATGCTTTGTCTTTGCAGATTACAAATTCAAAACTTCGGGCATACTGTTTGTTTTCAGCGAGAAGGTGGAAGTCCTTGAGGCGTCTTGCACCAAGCTTCAGGAGGCCTCTGGGCCGCTGCTGGGTTCGCTTCACCCCATGGGTGAGAGGCCACTCGGCAGGGACCAAATTATCTCTCAGCTGGAGGAAGCCCTCGTGGCGCTCAATAATCTTTTGAAGGAGTCGGCGGCCAATGGCGCCAGCCAGGCTATGCCCGCAACGTAAATGAGGATCGGGCCGTCGAGCTCTGGGAGGAAGTTAAGGACGCATCCCTGTCCATCGTGGAAACTTTGGACCTGTAATTTAAAAGTATGTAAAGGTGTTTCCTGCTTCTGAATTGTGTGGGTACAAAATGCATATATCCTTGAATGGTTTGATGGCTTGTAGTTTTGGTTTGACCGGAACTCTCATCCGACTGACTCTGCCCCCAGGCTCTGGGACATAGCTTGTGACGCATGTCTCTGAGCCTTACCATAGGAGCAAGGCACTCGCAAGGAAGATTGTAGAAAAGCAACTTTCGAATTGAATTTCTGTTTATAGAGGGAATACAGAGTTTTAAGCGAAATACAAAGTTTAAGCGAAAAAACGACGTAGCTGTTCTATATTCCAGGTGTTGCTGACGGCCGTGCCATCTTCACGTTTGAGTTTGTAGGCTCCCGGGCGAACCACTTCGTCAACAATGTAAGGGCCTTCCCAGCTTGGGGAGAGCTTATGCTCACACTTCTGGTTTTTTCTGAGGACTAGATCTCCTTTAGAGAACGCGCGGCTTCTTATATTGTGATCGTCATAACGACGCAGGCTCTGGAGGTACTTTGCCAATCGAATTGTCATGACATCCCTCGCTTCTTCCGGTCGATCCAAGTCTTCTAGCCGGCTGTCTTTTGAGGTGATTTCTTCATAACTCCGAACCCGTGGGAATCCGAATTCCAGTTCTGTGGGTAGTACCACCTCGGAGCCGTATACCAGGAAAAAAGGTGACTGCCTAGGTGCTCTGCTGGGGGTAGTTCGCAGCCCCCAGAGCACCGAAGGCAATTCTTTGACCCACCGAGTGGCATATAGTTGAAGCTGATCAAAAATCCTTGCCTTTATGCCTTGTAACTCCATGCCGTTGGCTCGTTCTACCTGGCCATTACTTCGGGGGTGCGCCATTGATGCAAAGCAAATTTTTATGCCAAGCTCTTCGCACCAGTCTTGAAATATCCCTCCTCTGAACTGAGTGTCATTATTTGTGATGATTCGGTTGGGTACGCCAAATCTAACCACGATTTCGTGAAAGAATTCTTTGGCTTTTGCTGCTGTGATGGTGGCGACTAGCTTGGCCTCAATCCACTTGGTGAATTTGTCGACGGCTACGAAGAGATGAGTATAACCTCCCTGAGCCTTCTTCAAAGGTCCCACCATGTCGAGCCCCCATACACCAAATGGCCACGTGATCGGGATGGTTTGTAATTCATGTGCTAGCTTGTTTACTTGCCGTGCAAAGAACTAACATCCTTCGCATGTCCGGACGACGTCCTCCGCATCTGTGACAGCGGTCAGCCAGAAAAACCCTTGGCGATAAGCCTTCCCGACTAGGGTCGATGATGCTGCGTGATTCCCACAAGTTCCCGAGTGGATTTCCTTGAGCAAATTTCTCCCTTCTTGTTCTGATATACACCATTGCAGTATGCCGGAGGAGCTTTTCCAATAGAGCTCTTTTTTGAAGACCACATAATTCTTGCTTCGGCGCATTATCCTTTCAGCCTGCACACGATCCTCGGGGAGATTGTCCTTCATCAGGTAATCCAAGTATGGGGCTGTCCAATCCGGGATAATGACCAAGACCTCCGCTTCTTCGCTTTTCCCTGTCGGGCATCCACTTTTTGCCGGGTGCTAATCGTGGGCTTATGGATTTCTTCCACGAAAACTCCCACAGGTACTCTAGACCGGTAGATCCCATCTTCACCAACTCGTCGGCTGCTTCGTTGTCTCGCCGGAGCACGTGAACGAGCTCCAGGCCGTCAAAGTTGCTTTCTAGCCTACGCACCTCCTTGCAATAGGCAGCCATGTTGTCTTCGACACATGGCCATTCCTTTTGCACTTGGTTGACCACGAGCATTGAGTCTCCGCGAACTGCCAACCGTCGAATTCTGAGGGATATGGCAATACGGAGGTCGTGAATGAGTGCCTCATACTCGGCGTCGTTGTTTGATGCAGGAAAAAATATTTGGAGGACATATCTCAATCTTTCCCTGCTTGGCGATATGAGCACTATACCAGCCCCTGCGCCGCTGAGCATGAGGGAACCGTCCTTTTTCTGGTGTAGCTGGTACAGGTCCCATGGAGTTCCAGGCCTTTCGTATGTGCCCTGGAAGTTAGAAATAAATTGATCGCAAAGATCACTCCAGGAGTCTACCGAGTTTGCAGGGAGGCCCGTGAGCCATGCTTGAGTGGAGGGGGTGAGGTTGACCGGCAAATAATTCACCATGACAGTCTGGTTTCCTCCGGCGGCATTAACTGCCAGGGCGTAAGCCAGTAGCCAAGCTTCTGGGTCCAGCTCTCCGTCGAATTTCACGATGCCCTTGGGATTGAATCCTTCGGGCCATATCACTCGGCGCAGCTGAGGAGTAAACGCTCGGATCCCGTCGATAGATCTCTCATCGTGATGAGGGGAAGTCCGTCATGGTGAGTCTCTAGCTTGGCGATGATCATCAATACGCTGGGGTAGGGCACGGCGCGGCGAGTCCAAGACTCGGCGTTCGTCATCGCTACCACCTCGGCGGCGGTGGTCGTCGTGGTTATCATATCTTTGATTATTTCATCGATTGCGGCCGGTGCCGAAACGCTTATAGTCGTCGTGGCGCCCGCGCCTTTCTTCCTCGTCCCGCTCCTGTCGCCTAGCTGTGATGTCCTGGAGGAGGTCGCGGTTGAGAATCTGGCGGACGTCCCCGGCTGGCGGTGTGTGTCGCCGACTGCCGGTGTTCCGACTGGTTGCGGTCCGACTGCTGGCGACTCGGGTTGCCGCGTGGGAGTGCGAGTGTGCTTCCCCCACCGGCTTTTCCTGGTTCTGCTGAATTGCTGCCGCCATCACCATGGCCTTAATCTGGACCACAATCGGGGCTGCTGGACTATCCACTGTGATCATTGGATCTAGTGTGTCGAGGAGCGTCTTGGAGGCGGCGACGTTTTTCATCGGTGTGCGAAAGACGGATTGATCTCCCAGCCTGGACTGCAAGATATCTTCGCGGACATTACGGCCACGCGATCGAAGAGACCGTGCCGAAACATCCTTACCCTTACGCCAACGATCTTCCTCTGCATCTTCTTGGTCTTCTTGTTGGAGATCAGTCTCCTGCTCTTCAATCGCGAAGACGCCACGAAAATCGCAGCAGTTCCTTACAATGCTGACTTGTTTTCTGGGTGAGTCAGAGCGGCATACCTGAGATAGGTTGGCCTGATCTTCACCAGATCGGATCTGGTTTCAGACCAAGCAGACAAGCTCTCCGCGCGCATCTGCGACGAAATCCAGGCTTCCGAAGCGGAAGGCCTGGCGGGAGACGAAGGTGGCGATGAATCCGCCAATTGCTGCCATCGAGTCAGTGGAAAAAGATTATAGCGCTGCCCCTACCTGGCGCGCCAACTGTCGACTTTTGTAGTCGGTAATAAATTTATGGGGTACGCGCTGGATCTCAAACTCAAAGGTCACACAAGACAGGGATTTATACAGGTTCAGGCCCTCAGCGATGGAGGTAATACCTAATCTGTGTCTTTGGGATTATGTGGATTTCTTGGATCGTAAGTGCTCAAAGCGCTATATGCTCTGGGCAAAAGATGGTGCTTTGTGCTTGGATTATTGGATGCCTATGTTGCTGCCTGTCCTGACCCTTATATAGCAGGGAGGGGCGGCTTACAAAATCCCGATCGGTTAAGAGATTCCGATCGGTTACAAGATTCTAGTCGGCTACAGGATAGAGTTTACATCTTTATCTACCCTATTTACAACTCGGATTACAACTGTATCCATCATATCTAAACATAAGTTCAACTTCCTTTAGGATATGTACCTTTGTATACGGCAGCAGGCCTGCGGGGGATATCTTCTGGGCTTCCCTCTTTGGGCTTGTCATGAGGGTACCCCGGGTTCTTATATTCCACACATAACATTTATGAAAATTTAATTTTCTTACATATTTACTATTGCTAGTCAAGAAACATTAATTGGCTTTCATTTCATCTTTAAATGCTTGATATGACTTTTTAAATTATATTTCAGGGTTCTGGATATATTCAAAAAATTTAAAAATTATTTTTCTTATTTTTTTATTTTACAAATCTTTTCTTATTATTTATCCTATGTTTGTTTATTTATTAAAAAGGAATTCTCCTTTAGAGAAATAATCAAATAAATCCAAGAAAAGTCAAGAGAATTCAGAAAATTCAGAATAAACATCATTAAATATATTTAAATCTTAAGATTCAATTTCTCATTATATTTTGAGTTTTGTGTTGAGGAAAAAAAAATGAAATCATTGTAATAAAAGATTTTCTTAAGAACCAAAATTGTAGAAAATTTCAGATTAAATGAAATTTCAAAATAAATTTTATTTTCAACTCATTTTCATATTTTATTTGATTTTAAATTTTTATTTTGCAGTTCATCCTTTGATTAAAGTTGAATTTTCAAGATATTGAAATTGAAGATAATATTTTATTTCATTCTCTTGATTTTAATAAAAAATTTATTCAATTTCATCTTCTAACTTTTATATTTTATTTTTATTATTTAGGATTTTTGGGATGTTACAAAGTTCATTTTGATTCATCTTGTTAAGCTTGTTAAAATTTGAAAATTAAAGCTTTTAAATGAAAACTTGATGAAACATTTTGCTTTTACTTGGTATGTTTTCTCTCTAGGTGCATATGCCGTTATTTGTAAAATTTTGGATTTCTACTAAAGTCCCTTTAGCAACATGGGTGAAGCTAGGTTGATCCATACTCGAGTCCTTCACATGCTCATAAATCTATTTGCTAAAATGAAAAAAAATTAACTCTTTTTGTGCAAATTGATCTCAACAACTTACATTCACAAGACTGGCTCCCATTGCACTTGGGATGACCTTGGAATGTATCGTGTATAACCAAGACCATCCTCTTAAGTGCTTTTCTTGAGATGGTCGACTATGGCTTGAGTCAATCACACTTGAAAAATGCAAATAAAAAATAAGTGGGTAAGGAATGCAAATTATTTCAAACATTTGCACCCCACTATGTCCTTTGAAGTATTAAAGCAAAAAAATTTCATTAAACATCTTTGAGTACGACGGACCTTGTATTTACATCTAGCCTTCCTAAAGTGTTGAGTAGATTGAACTGTAGGTTTTTCATTTGATCCATTGTATGGCTTTGCCTCTAGTATAGAAACTATGCTAAGTGTTGCAATTGTTAAATCTTGCAAAAATGACATAGTCTTATTTGTACTTGTTAGCAAACTTGACATTTGCACTTGGACATGTCTTAGTTTAGCATAATCTAAACTTGAGTAGCTTAGTGTCATACTTTTTATATATGGTCACTTGGATAATTCTCAAAGAACTTTTAGGATGCATTTCATGCATATTCGAAACTAGGGAGAAAACGATGAAAATGCCTTCTTGATGCCTATATTGCCAAAAGGGGGAGAAAACGCAGAAAAGGCATCATCAATAGGTAAAAATGTGAATGCATCTTTGTTCTTATGATCTTGGTGAAATCGTGCTATTTTTTAAGGATCATAAGCATACTTGATCTTTTTGTGAGTTTTTATTGGATTTTAGAGCTTTTGTGGAAAACTTGCTCTTTCTTTAGTTTTGCTCTAAAATCCTTATCGCCAACTTGGTCATGATCTCATTTCCTCTTTTCTTGATGCAAGTTTGGTTTTGCATTCAAATTGCTTCTTCTTCTCTCTCTCAAACTCAAATTTTATGCCTTTCGGGTGTTTGTCAATATACTCATCAAGGGGGAGATTGAAAGACCATGTTGGAGGTCTACCCGTGATGGTGATGAGTTATTGATATTATTTAAGCATATGGTGCTTAAGTTTGAGGTTGATTTGAACTCCGTTTCAAAATTTGAAGCAATTTGAGAAGTTCCCAGAATTTGCGGTGCTATCACCTTTGAGGGTGGTAGCACTGGACTGAGGTTGTGAATTTTCCAGAGAGCTTGTTTTTGGGATTTTTGATGTGGCCTTTATAAGAGAGAATGCATAAATTTCTGATTTTGGGAGTATTATTGAATATCTTTTTGAACATTGCTATGTGATGTGTTATTCTTGTCTTTGATGGTCGCAGGACGATGGTGCTTGGTCATGGTGAGGCTGAGGATGATTGGGATTAGGCGAGGTGCGCTAGAGGTCCAAACGGTCGAGGATCGTTGGAAGATGATCGGAGACGGAGTCATTTCAAACCTAGTAGACAAGGAATGGATGAGATGCTAAGTTGAAGCTACTCGGATCAAGGAGGGCTGTTGGATCACAGTCTAGGTGATACAGTAGCGGGTCTAGTTAGTATGCTTTGAAAAGCGTGCAAAATCCCGGTATGGTTGTTGAGTTTCGGGTTAGACCATGTATGGTTATGTGAGTGAGTCAATCCTAGCCCTTGGGATGTTCCTTAGGATTGAAGGAACTCATCTATGGGTGGAGGATGGCTCGAGAGTAGTATAAATAGAGGGGTAGGGGTAGATCTCCCCTGTTTGAAGGTTTTAGAGGTTCTAATGCTCCTTTGAGTTTTGCCCACTTTGTTGTGCGGCTTTGTAAACCTCCCTTCAAGAAATGAAAGTTTAAATTCCTCAAGTATGAATTTATTTTACGCGTTTACATTATGCTTTAAATTCCGCATTTAAATTCCGCACTTACATTCTTGCAATTTACTTTCCACACATTTGGATTTCCCTCTCCTCCTTCTACATGCTTGTTCTTCTTAAACCGTGAATGTATGATTGATGGATGAATCTTCTTTATGTCATATCCCAATCATCTAGGCAAATCTTGTGTTCTTCCTTACAAGAAACCCATCTTTTGCTCTTTAGAGGATCATTCTTGGAAAATCGGGTTTTTGGTGTTCTTAACTTGTGCTCTTGCTTTCTTTGACGTGTGGGAGGCTAATCAAGATCATCTTGTTTGTCAAAACCCCACGAGTAAGTCCAAGATCAAATCTTTGGTTTTTTTTGCTCTTACTTGGTGCATCCTTCCTTCAATTCAAAAAAGGATGGAACTTTGACGTCAATATCTTGGATTGAAGGTTGGAATAGGTTCCTGACCTTCATACGAAGGTGCATGCCAAGTTTCATGAGTTTTGGACCTGCCGATCAAAAGTTGCATCATTTTTGTTTTTGAGTTCGTGCTGATTTTTCTGCTATTCTTGCGGCCCAGTGCTATCGGCCCCCAGTGGTAGCATCGGCCATACAGGGTTAATTGCTCCTTTTCGATCGTTTCTTGTGAGGGCTTTGTTGAATCTTTTTGAGGGAAGAAAAAATTTAATTGGGGATTATTCACCCCCCTCTGATCGCCATCTCAGTCCTTCAGTCCTTTTCCTTGTCCTATGCTCTGCCTCATCCAGAATTCAGATCGGATAATCTCGATAGGTGAGATCCTCGTTTAGCTCAACATCCTCAATCTGCATCTGTTCTTATGGTACCTTGAGGCACTTTTTTAGTTGTCACACATGAAACACATTATGCACATCTGACAACTGCGGTGGCAGCTCCAGTTGATAAGCCACTTCTCTACTTCTGGCTAGGATTGAGAACGGTCCAATGAACCTTGGTGCTAACTTTCCACGGACTCAGAATCGACACATCCCTTTGAGTGGTGGGACTTTCAAGTACACATAGTCAGTAGGAGCAAAGATTAACCCTCTCCAATGGTTGTTATTGTAGCTCTTCTGCCTGGACTGCACTATTTTTAATCCTTCTTGGATCATTTTTTCTTGTTCTTCAGCCTTTTGTAAAATATCAGGACCGAAGACTTGACGATCTCCTATTTCATTCCAATAAAGAGGTATCTTGCACTTTTTTCCATACTAGGCTTCAAATGGTGATATTTGCAAGCTTGCTTGATAACTATTGTTAAATGAAAATTCTGCATAGGGTAAACTTTGATCCCAACTTGTCGTATTAGACAATGCACAAGACCTTAGCATATCTTTGAGGATCTGATTTACTCGCCCGGTCTGTCCATCAGTCTGAGGGTGATAAGCTATGCTAAAATTCAGGTTAGTACCCAATGCTTCTTACAAATTCTGCCAGAATCTTGGGGTGAATTGATTGCCTCAATTTGAAACAATCTTATTTGGCACACCATACAAACACACGATCCTTAACATATACAGCTCTACAAGTTTATCTCCCTGGTAGGTTGTTCTCACAGGAATGAAATGTGCAACATTTGTCAATCGATCCACTACCACCCATATTGAGTCATGGCTTGATTTGGTTCTCGGAAGATCTATAATGAAATCCATTCCAATTTCTTCCCACTTCCATTCAGGTACCTTTAATGGCTATAAAAATTTAGCGGGTCTTTGATGTTAAGCCTTAACTCGCTGGCATATATCACACACAGGAAGATCATGATACATCTTAGTATTGCTTGGATGAATTGAGTACGGTGACTCATGCGCCTCCTTTAATATCAATTGCTTGATTCCTTTTTTATTTGGCACATACATACTTTTTCCAAGCCAAACTATTCCTACTTCATCCTCTGAAAATCTTGGGGCTTGTCAGGACCCGAATTTACCAATTCGGACCCTCTGTGTATACCGCACTAGTCCAGGATCACGCTAGTGCACACAGGATCAACATCGGTAAATATCACAATCATACACAGTGATAATATAAATAAGACTCCATTTATTAAATATAACTGAGTGTACGACCTTATGGTCAACTTACATGACAAAGCCACGCAGGGCTAGACTAAGAATAATAAACTAAGACAATGCAGCGGAATAAAAAGACGTAGGCAACCCATCAGTTTACCACGGGCAACTGACAAGGCTCGAACCCAAAGCACTCGTGTCCTCCTGGTACTCCTCCTCCGAAATAGGGGTAGATTCCTCAATTGTTGTTGTTGTTATTGGCAAGGATGAGTACTTAAAGCACTCAGCAAGTTGTGCACAAATGCATTTCTTTATATCTATATGCAAGGTTTATTCCAAAGGACGGGCTAACATGGCTATTTTGCAGTAAAGCAGCATTTTTAAATAGATACAGTAAGTAGATTAAAAAGAAAAGAAAATAATAATAATAATAATAATAATAAGTAATTTCAGAATTTCTCAAGTAAACCAAGTTTCCAACCCTAAGTCAAGTTTCGAACTTCCAATGGCAACCAGCCATCCCAACCAAGTTTTCATTTATTAAGTCTAACCCTTGACTATAATTCCCAAGCTATGCTCAATTCCGCGAGCACGGCTATCCGAATAGATTTACACTCTGCAGAGGTTATGCACTTTACCCACATGATACAACCATACACCACAAAGGAGAGTGATCATAACAAAACCTTTACAATGCTCTGCCTTAACCCAATACTACCCGCTGAGGTTTCAACACTGAAGGGTTAAACCGCCACAACAGGGCCCCTCTCTACACAGAACTCACACCACCATTGATAGTGCCAAAGCTAAGAAATTGCAAATTAATCAGCTAAGTTGTCCCATACCATACCAGACATGTGCTTGCATGATTGACTCAGGTCAATGGCTTGCAAGGTTAAGTCCTTAGAGTGACTAGGGCAAGACTTCCACATACCCCTTTCGGCCCACCTTGGCACACTGCCCCTTGCCACTTGCCCCAATCTAAATGATTACCGCCCTAGTTGATTACCAAGCACCACGTACTATCAACAAGTCAACATCGTTGCGTGACATCCCTCGCCACTATAACTCAAAATCATCGTGTGATAACACCTGACACACCAATTCATAATCATGTTTCATATTCCATTAGTCAAGATTAAACATTGATGTTCCAAGTACATGTGATGACATGGCATGGTTAAGCATACTAACACGGTCTAACCAACCCATGTTGATTTTATTATTAACCAACTAGTAATGAAACAATCTAGTGTGAAAAATAAATCATGGCGTACAAATGACAATGTAGGGTATAAATCAAATAGGTAGAATAGCTAAGTCCCAATTTAATTTGAAACAGTTGTATACATGAAATAACATGCAATAAAATAAAAGCAATATAGCGATTTTATAAACTGGGTTCAACATGATTAAAGCACAACTTGCCTTGGAAAAGGTCTTGCTCTTGCTCTGGAGCCTACTCTTGAGTCGATGTATCTTCCTCGGATGCGTCGAGCAACTCAACGTCTACACGAAATGAGAGACAAAGCAAAATAAATACCAAAACAGAGAGCAAACAAACTCACAAATTAAAATAAAATTCACCATTAAATATATCTCAATTTTGAAAAATTAGAAATTGAATCACCTCAATTAGAGCTCGTATGAGCGAGAACAGGCCCTCGAAAGATTCAAAAATCTAAAAATTAGAAAATTGGAAAACAATAATAAACCGAATTATTTTTAATAGAAAATTCGCTTTATTGCATCACTGTGATGTTAAGGTGACGTCAACCATGCCCGAACCAATCTAGATCCACCACGTCACCTCGGTCTATGGACTCGGTCCATGACCCCTCGGCAGCTGCGCCCACACGTGGTAACCCCCGACTGGTTGTGGTGCCACCCACAATGCGATCTCCGATTGCCGACATGTGGTGTAATCAGGGCCACCCGAAACAAATTCGGCTGCTGCACGGTTGGTGAGACGTGGCGTGATCCAACCCCTCCACGACGGATCGGATGGTTGTAAGCTCACGCAGGCGCTGATGGCGGAACGGTGGCGCAAACCTCACCTGGAACGAGAATGAAGACCACGTCACTGCAATGAAGTGAAGCGTCGGCAAAAAGAAGATGTGGTTTGTGTGTGACACGATGCGTTGAGTTCGGATCTGGTACTAACGCGGTGAAAAATCAGCTCAATGACGGTGAAGTCTTGACGAACTCTCGGTGGCGCAACCTTGGATCTCCGATGAACTCTCACAACTACTACAAAGCGTCTCGGCGGCGAACCCTTCGACCAACGGAAGCGGCAGGTGATGGCGATCCTCGGGTCGTGACCCGCGCTTAATATAGCCCACCTATCCGTGCTCTACACGGCAATCAAATCTATTGCAGCAGCAAAGGCTGGCGGCCATGGACTCTGGCGACGTCTCTGACTTGAACTCCTGCCAACCGTCCAATTGGTTCATCAACGGCTGTGATTCTCAGCGACGTGGCACAATCAGATCTGGCGATAGCATTCAATGGTAGAGATAGGATAAGAATCTCAACCAACACGATCAATCCCAAGCGCTCAAACCAGATCCAACGGTATACGATTCTAGGGTTCTGAAACCTCATTTTCAAATCACGTCCATGTATTCTCAATCCAACGGTCCACACGTCATTAAGCGACGTGGCTCGATAATAGCCACATGTTCTAAAAAGGACGGTGGCCGATTCACATCCAAGAACCAGGCAACGGGCCTTGCTCACAGGACTAGGCCGAAGGACAGTAATGGGTTGCGGCCCAATACAGTTAGGTGTTTTTCTAGGGCTTTTCTAATTAAAATAATTTTGATAATTAAACTATCTAGTTTTTAAGCAGATAAAATATCAGGAAAAATGCAAGAAAAAACTCAAAAATACTTTGAGACATTTTAAACTCAAATAAAATATTTTTAGCCAAACTTTATTATAATTTTATCTATAATTATTAGTTTTCACAAAAGGCCAATATACTTAATTTGAAATAAATTCAAAAAAATCCAGAAAAATCCAATAAATTCAGAAAATCTATAAAATGCACAAATAGCGAAAAATTTAATAAAAGGAAAAAATTGGGATGTTATAGGGCTTTACCTTCCTTTATTCTATCCTTGATCATAGCAGCTTCTTTATCTGAGTTTTGCATCTGTTTGATCTGATCCTCCAAGGTTGGTTGAATCTCCAAATTAGCTACGGAACCTTACTCCACTAGTTCCAAATTCAAACGCTGAAACTCCTCATGAAGAGTAGGTTCTCCTTCTTGAATTATTAAATTATTGCAGTAGCACATTTGGCTTAACGCATCGGCAACTACATTAGCCCTATGAGGCTGGTAATGTATTCCCACATCGTAATCCTTAATTAACTCAAACCATCTTCTTTGTCTTAGGTTGAGGTCTACTTGAGTTAAGATATACTTCAAACTCTTATGGTCTATGAAAATCTCGCATGGATTCTCAATGAGATAATGCCTCCATAACTTTAGTGCATGCACAACTGCAGCCATTTCCAAGTCATGGTTTGGATAGTTTTCCTCATGTGGTCGCAATTGCCGTGAGGCATATGCAACTACTTTGCCTTCTTCCATCAAGACACATCCAAGTCCCTGTCTTGAATTATCACAGAAAATCTCGAATATCTGGCAAAATGAGCACTGGGAATCTCAAAGTTTTTTCTAATATCTAGCAAAATGAGCATTGGGGTTGTAGTCAGTCTTTTCTTTAATTCCTAAAAACTTTGCTCACAAATTTTGAACCATTCAAATTTCTTCTTCTTTAGCAACTGGGTAAGATGTCTTGCAATCTTTTAGAATCCTTCTATGATTCTTCGTTAGTATCCTACTGAAGCATGAAAACTTCTGATGTCAGGCACTGACTTAGGTTGCCTCCAGTCAAGTACACCTTTCACTTTTTTGAGGTCTACTGAGACACCTCCGGTAGAAATTATATGTCCTGAGAAAACAACTTCCTTCAACCAAAACTCACACTTACTAAATTTAGCATACAACTGGTGATTTCTGAGCTTTTCCAACACCATTCTCAAATGACCTTCATATTCTGCTTCATGAAGTAAGTTTGTGCATTGGTAAGCCAGAAGACATAACTATGAACTCAGATAGTCCATAACGGATAGCAAAAGGTGTCTTCGAAATATCTTGTGACCTTATTTCAACTAATGGTATCCAGATCGAAGATCAATCTTAGAGAAAATACAAGCTCCTTTCAACTGATCAAACAAGTCATCTATCCTGGGCAACAGATATTTTTCTTGATTGTGACTTCATTCAGGGCTCTATAGTCCACGCATCAGCACAAACTATTATCATTCTTCTTTACAAAAAGAACTGGCACTCCCCAAGGTTACGAACTTGGATGAATGAATCCTTTTTCTTGCAACTCCTCAATCTACTTCTTCATCTCGGTGAGTTCAATGGCTGGCATGCGGTAGGGTCTCTTAGAAATGGGAGCCATAGTAGGGACTAATTCGATGATGAACTCTACATCCTGATCAGGCGGCATACCTTGTAATTCTTCAGGAAATACATCTGGAAATTCTTGCACCACGGGCATACTTCCCAAAGTTGTTTCTTCCAATTTATTTAATGTGCATTTCTCACTTGAAGACTTATCAGGCATATACTCCACTCGGATGCCTTCTGAATTGGTGAGGGTGATGGCTCTACTAGCACAATCTGTTTGACCTTTATACTTAGTTAACCGTCCATCCTTAGGATAACATCTATTCCTTTTGAATCCAGAATGATAAGATTCACTAGGAATTCTACCCCATTGATTTTTATGGTTGCACTCAGGCATACTGAAATAGTTTTCAACTCTTTCCCAGGTGATTGAACTATCATGGGGTTCTTAAGAGTGAGGGTTTCCCAATCAAATTGTTCAACAAAAAATCTTCGATATAAAGGAATACGATGCTCCATAATCAAATAATGCTGAGGTAGGTATTGAGTTTAAGCTCTTGTGGAATTGGATCCCAAATTGAACGGCACTAGGGTGAACGACTAACGCTTCTATGGACAATTGTTAGCATAGTATCCCATCTGATGGCAATGAAAGCACTGAACTCCTGCAACATTTGAATTCCCTATTAGAGGTTGAGCACTGGCATTATTTTGGAATCCTTGAGAAACTGGGTGTGGTCTGGAGTTAGGAGTGCGGGGAGCTCCTTGAATAGGTGTCTTATTGGCCTCATGAGGTTGGAAGAACTGTCGAGAACCACTCGCTCCCTGCTGGGCCTGAAATGCCATCCTTCTCTTGTGGGATTCCTTCTATTGTCGTTTGTCATCATCTTGCACAATTGTTTTATTCACCATGTGCTGAAAGTTTGGGAAGTCCAAGGCAACTAACTGCACCTTGATATCAGGATCAAGCCCCTCCAAGAACCTCCAGATCTGAGCACTTTTAGTTGCCACATCTTTTGGTGCATATCTCGACGACTGGGTGAACCGGTTAAGGTACTCAAAAACACTCTAGTATCCCTGATGCAGCTTGCGAAACTCTCTCTTCATCTCAATAGTGCCTACAGGCACGTGTGCATTTCGGAAAGCTTCAGAGAATTCCTCCCAAGTAATAGCCAGAGCATTCTGATGGGCTACACAGAAGTTATCCCACCAGGTTGTAGCTACACCTTTTAGCTAGTGGCTCGTACAGAGAACTTTCTCATGGTCACCACACTGAGCTAACTGGAGCTTCTTCTCCACATCTTTCAGCCAATCGTTTGCTCCAAGGGTTCACGTGCTCCCGTTAAGGTAGGCAGTCTGGTTCTCATAAACTCCCCAAGTTTAGAATGGGGTGGTATCACTGGTGTTGCGGCTAGTGCTGGCTGTGGATTATTAACCATGTTCTGAGCAAGGCCTGGAACAATGAAAGCTGCATTGCCATCATATGTTGAATGTCTACCGTTGGGGGTTAGAATGGTGGCAGTTGCGGTGGCACTTGCTACTCTTGCTGTTCTTGTGGTTCCTGACCATTCTGTTGTTCTTGTGGCACTGCATAGCCATGCCCACGACCACAACCTCCTACACGATCTCCTCTGCGACCAACTCCATGACCTCTTCCTTAGTTCTCCATCTGAAGCGACGTCTATGGATAGCTTAGCAATAGATGAGAGGGAAAGAGCAAAGATAAGAAGACTAGGGAGGTAGCCATTCCAAGACAAGCAATTAAACTCCAAATGAAATAGCTTTATTCCAAATAAGGGAAATAGTTTTATTATGGCGACACCACAAGTGCACTAAGGCTTGTTGTCGTCCAGCACACCAAAATAAATCGACTACCGATAAACTGAACTACAAAGCAAATGATAGGAGGATAGGTCCCGACCTTTCGATGAGAGAGGGATAGATTCGATTGGGTGGAAGAAGACGTTGGCGATCCGACTACACCGTCCCCAGACGATGCGCCTTAGCAATCGTTACACCGACTTCCGAAGTTGTTATTGATCTTCTTTGGTGCACGATCAACTTGACCACGAAGGCCTTTGTCCCTGCAAGCAATCGAAGAACACGCAAGAACAAGATGAACAAGCACTGAAATTATAATTGAAACCACGAGTTCATTCAGAATCACAAAAGAGGGGTTTCCGATGACAAGTAATTCGGGCGGTTTAGCCAACACGCGCGATTACAAGAAGTAGCAACTGCTATCTTTGATCTAAAAAAACCCACCATCTAATGGCAGCGGCTGGCTGTTTTTATTGTGGAGAGGCGTCTAGGAACCCTAGGGTGCAGCCTTAAGTGGGCTTTCCTTGTTACAAGGCCAAAGGCCCACTTTTGACTTGGACTGAAAAAGTGACGCTGCTTGATTGAACGATTCCTGTCAACTCAGAAGGAGTTTGGATGTGATTCCAGATCCGTTGGAAAGTAGACTTGATAAGCTTTCAGTGAAGTACAAGAACGCCCAAAACGGAGTCCGGATGTAGCCGTGGCGGCCGAAACAAGTCAGCCCTGTCCTGGAGTCGAATCTGAACCGAACTCGTGCACTTCTCTTCTATCCTTCATCTTGGTTGGTTCCTCACCCAAGTTCCTGAGGCAAAGGACATCATCACAAGAATTAAATAGCATTCCATCCATTAAAATATTCGTATGAAGCCCGAGGAACGAATTCACCTGGTAATTGAGTTGACGTGCGCGAGCTCGAGTAATCGGTCCATGTATTACAGCAACGGGGACCGATTGATGCGTAGGTGATGGATTTGCAGGTGTGGCTATATCCATAGAAGTGATGTCCTCATCAGCAAACTAGACTAGAAACTAAATTAAGACAGGGAACGAAACTAATCCTCAGACTAGGCATCCTCCTTTGCCTCAACGGACTCTGGGTCTTCCTCCTGAGGCTCAGACATGTCTTCATTTGTGAGATGAGGACCATCAGCAATGGAAGTTCCTGCTCCTCCTGCAGGGGTGAAGAGACTCCGGTACTCTGGTGCAGTCATGTGGACCTCTAGTGGACAGGGGACCTTCTAGCGGAGAGTAGTGTGAAGGCAAGAGTGTTGACGCTTCCTTCTCTTGGTCACCTCTGCAGCAGCAACCTGACACTCCTTTAACTGAGCAATCTCCTATTGAGCTTCGTGTAGCTTGTCATAGGTGTCCATCAGTTCCATGGACACATGAACATAGGCATTTCCTACGCCTTGATGAGGGCTACCATGTGGATCACAATGGTATCCTCCTCTTCATCAGCACTCCTGAATCGACTGAACGGCTCATTCTCCTCATGAGCGAAAAAGTAACGATAAGCTATATGTTCAAGCTCATGGCAGAAGGTGTACCCAAGATGAGCAATCGCCTCCATGGCAGTCTCCTAGCATCCCAGCTTGTAGGTCTCTCTATTCACAATGAAACGATAAGATCTATCGCCCCTCAAGTGGCTCTTGGAGAAGATGGTGATCTTGACCCTTCAAAACTCACAACCATCCTCGTCAACCATGATCCCATGATACTCTAGGCGATGATCATGTCCAAGCTCCTGAAGCATGAACCACAGCTGCTCACAAAACCCACCATCCTTCTTAACGCAAGATTTGATGAACGACATCCATAAATTTTGAAGTAAGAGAAAGAAAAGTCAGCAATACGATTTTTGAACAAAAGAAGAAGAAAACAAAAACGCAAGAGACTAAGAAGGGTAAGGTAGCAGAAAAGAAACTTATAATTTTTATAAATACTTATTTTTAATATAGTCCTTAAGGCCTGCCATTCTATCTAGATCGTAACCTACATTCGATATGGCTCTGACACCACCTTTGTCGGGACCGGATTTCCAAATCAAACCCTTTGTGTATAACCTATGCTAGTCCAGGAAAAGCTAGCACACATAGTGGAAATAGTGATGACAACAAATCCATATCACGAATCAAATAATATTAATTAAGTAAAAATGTCTTAGCCTTTTGGCCAATCATTAGAAATAAGCAGCCTCATGGCTTGAGTTCAACAAAGTAGCAGCGGAAACGAATTATCAGTAGTAGGATAAGCCCATCCATTTGCCCAACAGACAATCGACTAGGGTACACGTCCTAATAACCCAGATCACCTTTGTCGTAACCACAAGCAAAGAACTTGTAGTCACCTTCTACTTCTGTGCACTCCTCTGTGGAATGTTGGGATGTTGCAAGGGTGAGGACAAAATGTAGTCTGCAAATATTGGAAACATAATGCATGATAACTATATGTAGGCTAAACAATTGAAGGCATAATATGGCTCTTTTAGCATAAAGCAAAGTTTAACTTCAAATATGAATAGTAATTTCACAAGCATCATTTGACTAAATGTAGTTGTAATAATTGAATTTGATATGATAACTAAGCAGGTTCCAACCACCTGACTGGCTCTAACTGCCAAACCATAACCAGAGAATTCCATTAACTCACGGATTTCCAAACCAACATTTTTATTTAAAATAAAACCATAAAATCTACAATGTACATGCGTACCTCGCCTGACCTTAACCATGGGCACAGCTACTTATGTGGTTTTAACTCTGCAGAGTGTCTACCCACAAGACATGATCGTCTCTTGTTGCCATGCAATTAACACACTTCCTTTGGTGTGTCGACTGAGAGATCATGACAAGGCCTTTACAATGTATAACCTCGCTATTGACATCACCCGCTAAGATTTCACCACTGAAGGGTTCCATCTACCCAGTCAGAAACCCCCTCTTGCGCCGTGTGGGGAAAAACCTGTCTCCATCCAACACCCACATTCTACTGACTTGCGAAGCCAATAATGAGACACACAAATTAATTAGCTAGACCGTACCCATATAGACTTGTGGTTGTACGATATTGCTTGCTCCATGGTAACACACACTTCGACCCTTAATTGACTAGGGCAGAATACTCACTTTACAAGGTCTCGTGCTTCTGCACTCGCCAAACATCAATCCGCCCTAGTCTAAACCATTTTTCCACTTTATTTCATTTAAATAACAGCAGGAATACCAATTGACGTAACTTCACAAAAATAGTTTAAACAATGTTTGAAATGATTTCTAAAATGGCATAATACCGAAACGTTTAAGTTGGACTAAGCAATTCTACCGTTCCATGCTACTGTACTGGTTATCACCAAATAAAATAGATAATATCATCTAGGGTGACAAAGGCTCGACATGATCAAGGCCAACGAGGGTATAACAAATCTTGGAATTTAACTAGACCTTAAAATTATGTTTAAAGTACATTGCATAAAAGTAAGCATGCATAATTTAAAACAACATAAGCATTTTATAAATTTGGGTTCAACTGTTGGTGATATGCCCTTGAGGCAATCATAAAGATGATTGTATCACGCCTTATGTTTATGGAACAGTATAATTGTTTGTCTTTTGAATAAATATTGATTGGATTAATCAACAAGTAAGTGACTTGTTCGTGCAACTTTTTCCATATATCGATGTTATTCAAGTTATCCCTAATTGGTTATCATAATATAGGACAATTATGTTTCATAGATCAACACATGTATTGATTGATGACCAAGTTTCACGGGTAATAGAGATATGGAGATATCTAATCAATAATGTCGACACATGTGAGAGAACATGCGTTGGATAGACCCATATGAGACACAGTGAGAATTGTTCATATGTGTCATCAGTTGATGTCATGCATAGTGTATGTATGATCCTTAGACTTGAGATTATCATTGGTTTCGTATATGTGTAATGGTTCACTTAGGAGCTCCCAAACGCTACTCTTTAACCAAGTAGTTATAAAAGAAGCTTTTGGGTTTACCATGAAACATGCTGATGTACATGAATGATCAAGATGGAATTTGCTCCTCCTATATAACGGAGAGATATCTCTGGGCCCCTCAAGGTAGATGGATTGAGGAAGTGCATGGACATACCGAATGTGCTTGAGAGTCAATCCAGATAAATTATTCCACTACGGTATGTGATAGAACTAGGCGTCCCGATCTTTCGATGAGAGGAGGTAGCGTCGATCTGGTGGAGGGAGAAGTTGGCGGCCCGACTACAACGAACCCGACGTTGCGCCTTAGCGACCGGTACACCACCCTCCTGAAGGTTATTGATCCCGCGGGAAGCGCGACCAACCTGACCACGAAGGTCTTTGTTCCTGCGAGCAATCGAAAAACCAGCAAGAACAAGGGATTACAAGCAACTCAATTGCGAATATGAATTCAGATGGTTCTGAAACAAAAACACTCGAAGTTGGGGTTCCGATGAACAAGTAGACGGGCGGCCTAGTCGGCACGCGCGAGTACAAGCAGTAGCAATGGCTAACTGAAACAAACAAAACCCAAAACCCTAACTATGGTGGCGGCTGGCTAATTATAGACCAAGGGCGTGCAGCACTGGGCCTTAACATGGGGCTACTGATTACAACTCGAAATAAAGACTAGAGCCCAATTAGACTCGGAATGGAAAAGTGTTCTGGATTGTTTTGCGTATTCCCGTTGACTCGAAAGGAATTTGGAGGTGATCTCAGATCAGTTGGAAAGAGGACGACCAGAGCTTTCGTTCTTGTACTCGTAGACCTGCAGAAGCCTTTTGGATCAAAAGTTATGGCCATTTGAATCTGACCATCTCTGGAAGTCCGAATCTGATTTCAATGTGCTCTTCCCTCTGGACGCGAACTTCTTTGTGCATTCTGGGTCTTCTCCATGGTTCCTAAGAATAATCACATCATCACAAAAGTTAAATAGCATCCCATTCATTGTATCATTAATTGGAATACTTAGGAACGCCTTCACCTGATAATTTAGTTGACGTGCACGGGCTCGAGTGAGTGGTCCTTGAAGTGGTGGTTCATCCTGGTGAGTGGAGTTAGAGCTGGTTGTATCCATTGTGGAGATGTCCTCATCAGTATGAGTGAAGAGATCGAGCTATCATAGGATGAAACGACTTTCGCCTTGAGCTCGATCTGATATCGTGAAGCAAAGGGAACATTACATTATCACACTATAGTAGGTTCGTCCAATGCTTTATGGATATTTGGGAATCGATATGTACTGCTAGGTACCGCTATCGATTACCGGTCGGAAAGGTGTTTCCGTGTCGTGCCCAAATATGCATGAAGCTACAGGGTCACACAGTTAAGGGGTTGGAATATAGTGGTACGGATTGGATCCATTACTAATGGGCCAAGTGGGCTTTGTCCTTCAGTTGGGCCCTAATGTAGGGTTCCACAATGAGGGAGGGGGTGGCTATATAAAGGGGTTCATGATGCAATAGATCACACTAGAGGGCGCAGCCACCGAAACCCTAGCTATCACCACTTGAGCCTTCCCTTGCGCTCTGGTGCTGGCACACCGACGCACGGCGTTCTTTTCCCCGAACGTGTGGACAACGGTAGAGGTGTTGCTGCTACTGCAACACTGTTCGGGACGATAAACCACCGCGTGAGGACGATCGACCACTGCGTGAGGAAGATCGACCACTGCAACTAGATGCGCACTTCGTTGATTCGGGTTGCATCAACTTCCTTCTGCTGCACTGCGCGTCTAGTGGTAACGATCCATGATCATCTACTTGCGTGGCTTTCTGGTTTATGAGGTAAAAAAATTTATTGTGCGCTAGTGTAGCCTAGTCGTATCCCTTCATCAACATGTACAAGGAAGACTTGCCTTCACTGCCTCCTGCTGGTTCTATTATTGTGCGCTAGTGTAGCCTACTCGTATCCCTTCATCAACATGTACAAGGAAGACTTGCCTTCACTGCCTCCTGCTGGTTCTACCTCCGACTGTCATCTATACGTGAAACGAGAACAAATAAATAAAACAAAAACAAACAAAATTCAAAAATTGAAAATAATTGTACTGGAATTTAGAAATTTGAATCACTGGAATCTGAGCTCGAACAATGGAGAACGGGCTCTCGAAAGTGGCTCAGATAAAAAATTAGAGCAAATGAAAAAGGGGATAGGTGGCGCAATGCGATTGGCTGGAATTTTGGATTTTTTGGAAAATAGGAAAAAGAAAAAAAATGCCGACTGACACGTGGGGCCCACACGTCAGTGGCTCAGTCCACAGTGAACCGAGAGCACCGAGGGGAGCTAGGGCTAACACGACGAGTGACGTGTTGGCCTCGGCACCGAGGTGGTGGTCACGAGGCAACGACGCAGTGCAGACGTCGCTCCACGCGGCAACACATCGGCAACAACAGACACGATGCGGCGCCGGCACAGCGGCAGAGCAGGCTCACCGGATGAAAGCATCTAGGCCCCCAAATTTGTGTTAGTTTTGGTAATTGATGACAATTGCGTTTAAAGGACTAATATTTCCGTTGAGTATGTTGAAAATAGGTTGATCAATAAACATGTAACATGATGAAGCACGAAAATGAAGCGAAAGAAGATCATTGCGTCAAGTTAAAGTGCAAAGGTATATAATTAAGGACCTTTTCATAACTTTTACCGATCTCGAAGTATTGGAGAAAGATCATGTTGAATATCTAAACATGGGGTATGTGTCCGCAAAGGATACGTGAAGGATATGTTCCAACGACATATAGAAATTTCGGATATCACGGGCCTAGTTCTTTGGGATAAGATATGCGCGGAAAGGATAATGCCATATTAGGAAGGACTCGATCATGTTCCCGTTACGAGGAAACCGACTCGAGTACGCCTGATATCTAGGGAAGTTTGGATATGCTGCGAAGATCATGCGATTATGGACTCCTTATCGTCTATGATCTGGTACTCCAAAGAGACTACAACTCGACTTGAGGCTGGGCTACTCGGACTATATAAGGCCGGGGTAGGGGTCCTCAGGACGGGACCTTCCAGATCAGATAAAAAGAAGACTTTTAGAGCTTTGGCGCAGAGCAACCAGGAGTTAACGACCTACTCTTCGTCACGCCCCAACCCTAGCTTAGCCTTAGCTTAAGTTCAATCTTCCTTGTAACTAGGGATAAACACATTGCTCTCTATTCCATCCACCATATACATATCATCCATACAGGAAGTATGGTGTTACTCCTCTAGGGGCCCGAACCTGTCTACATCGAGTTCCATCGATATTTGTGCTTGACTCTGCTAACCCGAAGGTACCCGAAAGTATAAGTTTATTGTTGATTTCTAACCTTCGATAGAACGGATTGCTATATTAGGTGCCGTACTATTAAGAGGGACTCTTAATTAAACTCGATGTGATTTTAGAGAAAATGACTCAATAAATGTTTATAAAATGATAATTTTCACTTGTAATAAAGAGAAAATTAAAGACCTAAATCACCTCTGCCATAGCCGGCACTACCGCCCATGGTAGGGCGGTACAGCCGCTTGGTCAGTAGTACCGGCCTTAAGGATGGTAGTTATATCACAGAGAGATGTCCTTTTTTGGGTTTGCCCGGCCGGTAGTACCGACCTCAGATGGGCGGTACTATCGACCCACTGTAGTAACAACAAGTCTAACAGTGCATTTAATCCTACAGTCGATCGTTGGACCAAAGGCCGAAGGTACTGGCCCTAGATGGGCAGTAGTGCTAGCCGCCCTAAATTTTTCAGGGGTTTGGTAGCAACGGCTAGGAATGTTGTTGAGGGCTATAAATACACCCCCTTATGCAGCATAGAGTTTTTATTCGACACCTATTGCATATTCTTGAGCTCTTGTTTGCTTCTATACTACTCTAGTGCATTCAATTCACATTTTGTGAGTATTTGAGAGACAAATCAAGTGTGAGCATTAAATTGAGCCATTTAGACACTTGATTCACCTCAAGCGACCATCAAAGTTTATTAATTTTGGAGGTTGCCGCCTCCTAGACAGCTTGGAGGCGAAGGAGCTAGTGACTTTCTCAAGGAGCTTGTGAGAAAGCCCAGTCTATTGTGAAGGCCGGAGTTCGCCTACCCGTAGTGGGGAAGAACTACCAAGTGATCGAGGGAGGCTCATGTGATTGAAGCTGGTTTGAAGTGATCAAGCTTCCTCAACGTAGATAAGGGGAGTCTGGCAAGTCTTCGAGACCACAGGATAAATTATTGTGTCACTCTCTTTCTTGTGGTTTGATTTTGTCATCTTTGTGTGCAATTTAGATTCCTAACTATTTAGTGATTTGATCTTGTCCTTAGGTTTGTATTAGTGCTTATATTAGTTTGTCGGTGCACTTAGTGAGACTTAGAGCATTTAGGTCTTAATTGTCAAAAATTGTAATTCTTGAGTAGAATTCTATTTATTACAATTAGAGCTGAAGAATTTTAAAAACCTCCTATTCACCAACCCTCTAGTCGGTTATCCTTGATACTACAAGTGGTATCAGAGATTGGACTCTCTTTTGGGGCTTTACCACCTAGAGAGTAAAGGATGGCTAGCGACCGGGTATCCATAGGAAAGGCACCGGTCTTTGATGGCACAAATTATGCATATTGGAAAATATGCATGTACGTTTATTTCAAGGCCATGAGCCCAAGCATTTAGAGAATTGTAGATGAGGGTTTCACTACCGGATTAAACCCAACACTCATGGTTGATCAACAAGAGCGAAATTCTCATCTCAATGCTCAAACAATGAATGCTCTATTTGGAGCCTTGAACGCGGATGAGTTCAATCGAGTGAGCAACCTTGACACCGCTCATGAGATTTTGACCACCCTCTCGGAAATTCATGAGGGAATATCCTTGGTTAAGGGGGCCAAATTACATATGCTTCGGATAAAATATGAGAGTTTCATTATGTTACCGGTGAGAACATAAATGAGATGTACTCAAGGCTAAATAACATAGTGAATGAGCTCAAAGGCCTTGGGGCATTGTTAACCGATCTTGATATTGTTTATAAGATGCTTAGGGCACTTCCGGACAAGTATGAGACTTTGGTGACGTTATTTCTCAACTCACCGGAGTTGCCAAGGATGACACCCACCGGACTTCTTGGAAACCTCATCACGAATGAGCTTTACAAGAAGGACAAGGAAGAGCTCTTGGAGCAAAGCTCTTCTAAGAAGAACATCGCTTTCGATGCGAAAGCGGAGTCAAGCGATGAGCTGCTTGAAGACTCCGAAGAAGACGACACCGAGGAGGAAATGGCACTCCTCGTTAGATGAATGAGGAGATTTATGAAGTGGCGCTTAAGCTCAAGCGCCCCTTATAAATTCAAGAAGGCACAACACTCTAGCGCCAAACGATATGCAAATATTCGGTGCTATGAGTGTGATGAGAAGGGGCACATTGCCTCTCATTGTCCAAAGAAGAAGAACTACAAAAACAAGTCGCCCAAGAAAAAGAAGGTCTTCCAAGGGAAGAAGAAGCTTTTCAAGAAGCTTCACAAGGACGGCAAAGGTGAGGCCCACATTGGAGAGTGGGATTCTGAAGAAGAGTATTTGGATTCCGACTCCTCCAAAGATGACAAACCTTCAAAGAAGAAGGGTCTCGTCGGCGTCGCAATCAAGGAGGCTTCTTCGTCATTCGTCACTCCTCTTTGTCTCATGGCAAAAGGAGAGCATAAGGTAAAATCTAATAATGATGACGAACCGACATATGATGAGCTAACGGACATGCTTGAGGACTTAAATGAATACATAGGCAAGGACAAGTCTAAACATAAGGCTTTGAGAAAAGGGTATCTCTCTCTCAAAGACTCTTATCTGGAGCTAAAGGAAGCTCATGAGACTCTCCTTGTCAAGGAGCATTCAAAGACTCAAAATGATATAGGCATTAGTTGCAATATTATTGATGAAATTGTCGGGGATCAGTGACCTTTGTGCAAGTAAACACCTCTCGAGCTTGCGGTCGTATCCCACGAGTTCAAGCACCCGAGCTCGAGCTCGGGGCTAGGCGAGCTCGAGCATGCGCTTCCCGAGCTCGAGCTCTTGACCAGCGAGCTCGAGCTCGAGCAAGAGAATGAAGGCCCAGCTCAAGCTAGCAAGGTCGGGCTGGGCCAGATTTAAAGAAGCCGGCATTTACCAAGACAAATAAAGGGCTTTAAAGACGGAGTCAAGCCCAGCGTGGAGGCTACATTCTCGGGGTAGTTACCACCCGACTTTACTGCACCCAGATCCGGGTTTGACAATACGCCCCCGAATTTTTCGGTCGAAGCCGTTTATTGTAACGGTCTGTATTAGAGGTATAAAACCTTCCCCTGCATGGGAGAAAGGTGTAAGGCCCCCATTTTTGATATTTAATACCAACAATGGGTTCTCTATGCAAACTGTACTAGTCCCATGATCAGTGGCTAGTACGCACAGATTACAAATTGAGATCACATCCATACACAATAATATTACACTTGTTAAGCGTCTGAGATTACATAACAGTATTACAAGCCAAAAACAAGAAAGTAGCAGCGGAAACTTTATTTTTCTTGTAGTATGCCCATTCACCCATAGGCAACAGACAAGGTAAGCCCTAGAAAAGATCATCATCATAACCCCCGAATCTTGAATGGTCATAATGATCATCGGATTATTCGATATCATCACCAAAAAACAACATTGATAGAATGATTGAGTACATGGTGTACTCAGCAAGTCTCATAGTGTATCGCAAATGCAACTATGAATAAATGCAGGTCATAGCAATGGAATGGTTTCTACAGTTATTTTTGCATTAGCAAATTGACACATAATCATATACTAGATTGCAACCGAAATTTGTAAAAGAGCATCTGTTGTAATAACAAGTATTGACAGCATAAATTAATCATCACAACACAGTCTACCCGACTGATTCAATCCATTCCCATGTCATCCCCTGACATGAAATATATTCCAAAACACCATTTTCCCTTCAAATCATTTTGGAAATATTAAAACTCTAACCATGAGATGACTTTACCAAGTGCCTTTAACCGTAGGCACGGCTAATTAATTAGATTTACACTCTGTAGAGGTGTACAGCTTTATCCACAAGAAATGATCTGCCATTTTTGCCAGGCCAGTTGACACTCTTCCTTTGGGGTGTCGGCATGGTGATCATGACATAACCGTTAAATTGTTTAGACCTAGCTTTGCACCAGCCCGATGACGTTAAATCCTTGTTATGGAGAAGAAACATGACAGTGTATCCCTGTCATTAAAGGTGGTAATACAAGCAGTAATTCCCTGCGATAGAAGTTTCTTCCCATACCAAAGCGTACACCGTTATACCGATATGCATTTACCCACAACAAAATGTGGAAGCCCCTCATAAGCAAACCTAGAAAGGAATGCTCATACTATCTCCTGCCTACCAATGTGCAAAGCAAAACCTAAGCAACTTAATAGGTTAAGGCTACCCCATCCCAGCACTTGTGGTTGCACGAGAGTCTTGGCTTGAAAACAACCCATAGCTCAGTCCTTAATCCGACACGGGCAACAATCTCCCCCTACACTACGTACAAATCTAGTCCTTGCACAACCGGCTATTGCCAATAATTACCCGCATCTAAACCATAGTTTTATTTTGAGTTTTTAGTCAAAATATCCACAATTGGCACTTAGCAATTCCAACATTTTTAAATTCCCAAGAAGCAGTTTGATTTGATCATCTACTCCATTGCTAAATGACCATGGCTAAACATGATTATTAATCGTATATACCCAATTCGACATTATGTAATGTCTACCCCTTTTTCTATGGTTATCAAGGTTCACATATCCATACTTATCAAGGAAGTTCCATGAAATATTAGGTATATCTACCAATATTCCAACATAGCATTTTTATGACAAGTACGTGCATGCATAATAGCTTTGCAAACATTGAAAGTAAGTATTTGAAATAATAGGATCAAAATGGTCAATGGGGTGCTTGCCTTGCTGATCGCCGTCAGGAATAAAGTCTGAATCATCGGCGAGGTCGTCGTCTACTAACCCAGGCTCGTTGGAATCTACTCATCGATCATCAAGAATAACATACAATAAATAGCGGACCAATATATGGGCAAAAAGAAGACAGATAGAAAATCCAAATAAAAGCTTATTCGTAGAACCATGAGTATCTATTGGTAAGATTTTGATTCATGTTTATGTGGTTATACTGACTTTTCATTGGTGGTTACCTTTACTGCTTTTGGACTAAAAGATATCAAGTATTTCTTGCTTCATATGAAATAATCATTTTATTTTTAACGAATTCTAGATGCTAAAATTATTTGAAGTAAAAAGATTTGTCTTATGGTGATAACATAAAATAGCATGTTGTTAAAAGGATTCAGATGCAAAGCAATGTATTTATAGACTTTTGAATTACTCATTCATCACCAAACTTCTTACTGCCATTTTATTATGGATGCATAACATACCAGGTTATGTACTAAATCCTCATGTGCTATTTATTAGATGCATGCATGGCCTTATATAAACACATAACTACACACACACACACACACACACACATATATATATATATATATATATATGCATATACTTAGCACACAACCTATTTGCATAACCCATTAATTATCCACTATTTTTATCTATCCTAACATCAAACTACTATCATGCTGAAAAGTAAATATGCTTAGCACCCTCCTGAAATTATTTTCTTATTAATTTATTTATTATTATATAATCAGACTAACAATATCAGATTTTAATAGAAAAGACCGAAAATAACTAGTTAACCAAATATTTTTATATGCATGGGTTCCTAGTATAATGAGGATACTAAAAAAATTGGTTCCATACAAATTCAACTTTATTTGCAAAGTTTCTACATTTAGTCTACTTTCATATCTACTATTCACCTTTGTACTAAAATATTTTTTCAGAATAAATTTTCAAAATATTTTTGTATATTCTGGATGCTCATGATTTTAGGTGAATTTAAAAATTGGTTTCATCTCATTTGGATTTAAAATGCAAAAGATATTGAAGTTTGAATTTGAACTAGTTCTGAAAAACATGAAAAATAACGAAATACGCTTTCACTGAACCGAAAACATCTTTCGTGGTGCCAGATTCTATTTAAATCCCACCGGGTCGCTAACAAGCCGGGTCTACATATCAGGGACATGAAACAGGGTGCGCACGGCTTTGGCTCGCCACCGGCGAACTAGCTTCGGCCAGGAGGAATGGGTTACACCTATGCTTCATCATGATAGTGCGCACCTAGGGGATAGCTCAAAGGCCCTCGGCGACGACCGGAGATTGGTCGCCACCATGGCCGAGCGGCGGAGGCCATGGCAACCTACCGTGCCGGTGACAGAGGGCATCTCCGATGGAATCGGTTCTACCTAAAGCATCTACGGGTCCTAGAGGTTCCATTTTGATCAGTAGAGAGCACAGAGGAGAGTCGAATTAGCTCACCACCATTCGCCAGTTTTGGAGAAGAAGGGGGCTCGGTAGTGGCGGAGCTTCGGTTGAAGATCCCTGGAAATAACAGAGGGGTTTTGATTCTTGTGAGCAGGTAATGCTATAACGAAAAGTAATTGATGAATGGTTGCTTGCATCACCTTCAATCGATCACGAACTGAAAGCTAGGGTTCTTCGGCTGATTCAGGAAAACACGAAATTGGCAGTGGTCAGTGGAGTAGGATGGACAAGACTAGAGGGGTTTTGAAGCACGGTCTTTAGCGATCTCAATCCGATATTTATAGCCGAGGGATTCGCTATAGATGAGCCCGTCACCTGGTGTGAACTCGGCTGAGTTTTGCAGCGCTAGAACAGGAGAAGGCATGGGCCAAATTGCGGATTTTCAGGGCGAGGATGTAACATCCCAAAATTTGGGTTTTGGAATGTTGAATTCAAAAATAAACCATTTGCATTTTTCTTGAATTAATTCCATCTTAATTTGAATTTTCCATTAATGAAAGGATTTAATTTGACTAAACTATTCATCAAACTAAATATTTTCAGTTTTAGTTGGGTTCATTGTGCTCCAAGGAATTTTTCTGTATTTTTGCAGATTTTTCTGAATTTATTTGCTATTTATTTGAATTTATTTGCACTAATTCGAATTCCTGGATTTTTCTTAAATCGGAAAATGAATTTTTAATTCCAAAAATTCCCTTGGGCCGCTTTTTCCTTGCTGACCCATCTCCGCCCGCTCCGCTTCCTTCGACCGCCTCGCCTGTGCCCTCGCCAAACGCCGCGCGTAGCCCAACCAGCCCATCTCCCTACGCAGCCGCCGCACATGCTGCAAACCCTAGCCGCTGCCGCCCTTGGAGTCCGGGTCGAACGCGACCTCCGAGATCGCTATTTAAAGCGCTGCGCCCCTCTCGAGGATCCCCTCTCTGCGTCGTCTCTGCTGCCCTCTTTCTCGCCGCCCGAGACCTTGTCCTCCGCTCGTGCGACCTCGCCGGAGTTGCGCCTTCATCCGACGCCTTCCGCCGCCTTTTTCTTCGCCACCGGTGCATCTTCGCCGTCACCGTTGGTCTCTCTGCGTTGCCCGCATCGCCTTCTCCACGGTCCATTTTGTCTCTCGCCCGATCCGTCGCGTCTCCGCCATTGGCCGTGGCATCTTCTTCGTCTCCGGTGAGTTGCGCCGCCGCCCTCGCCGTTGCGATCCGTCGAAGAACGTCGACCATCCGATCGCGCGTGTGTGGTCTCGATCAAGCCACGTCCTTTGCCGCCGCAGCCTCGCTTTCCGCCGCCCGATCCCACGCCGTGCCGCCGATGCGCGACGCGTGGACACCTGCGTCACCCATCGCGTGTCGCCTCGTCAGCGCTGACGCCATCTGTGCATCGGGTGCACGATGAACCGGCGCAGTGCCGTGGACCGAGTCCACCAAAAGCGGGATGACATCAGCGTTGTGCAATAAACTGATTTTCCAATAGAAAAATAAATCCGGAAATTCCGATTTTCTGATTTTCAGCATTTTCTCTGAATTTAATCTTTTGGAGGCCCGTTCTCTCTCATACTAACACCAATTGAGGCGATTCAAGTTTCTAAATTTTTCTAAAATCAACCTCTACCTTCCAGAGCCATTTATTTTTAGTTTTGAGCTTTTTTGAGTCTCTTTTTGTTATTTATTTTATTCGTTGCTTCTTTTTCTGGTAGACGCTAATTCCGAGGGAGCAAACGGAGACTTTGAAGACCAAGACTCAGCATTAGATCAGCAAGGCAAGTCGTAATCGTTTGACCATATTGATCCTATGTTTGCAAAGTAATTTGTTTTATACAGTTGCATGCTGTTTTTGTATTAATGATTATTTCATGGGAATAGCTATATACCTAGTTGTCATTATGTCACCTTGACTATTGGGATGCCATGTATCCATTGTTAGACCTAGGTTGGGACATTACTAGTTGGACATAATCATTATACCAACATTGGGTTATCGTAGTTATGCTTAGACATGCTTAGATATGCGTTGGGATTCATATCACATGTTGACTAATGTTAATCTTAACTTAATGAGATATTGAATTGTGGTCGTTAGCCACTGTTGTAAAATTTGTTGTACCATAGCGGGGTTTGCCATTGGTCTTGTTTGAACGAATTGTTTTCCCTCAGGCAAGTGATCGTGCAGCAAAGGGGGTGCTTTCTAGCGCATTGGGATGTGGATGTCTTGCCTGAGACAACTTAAGGACTTAATCTTGTGCGCCATTGAACTGGGCCTAACTATACTACCACAAGTCTGGTATGGGACAGACCTAGCTGATTAATTTGCAATGTCTAGCCTTGTGTACTGCCAATTGGTGGTGTGGGTTCCGGGATGGACGGGTAGATTCGCAAGGCACAAGAGGGGGCCCTAAGGGGTGAAACCTTAGCGGGCAGTACCGAGTTTAGACAGTGCATTGTAAAGGCTTTGTCATGATATCTCTGCGACACACCAAAAGAAGTGTGTTAAGATCAATTGCACATAGAGATGGTCATGTCTAGTGGGCAAAGTTGTACAACCTCTGCAGAGTGTAAAACTATTCGAATAGCTGCGTCCGCGGTCATGGACAAGCCCGGGAATTTCACACGGGGTATAGAGTATTTCATGAAATGTCGAATGTGGGATTTTTGGGATGTGAACGGGGGAGTTCAGTGTTGTTTTGTTGTCTACCATTGATCTGACGGTTATTTATTTATCTTTTTGTAAATATGCTTTCAATCTATTTATTGTATTTCAATTCAAGTTATTGCTTTCTGCAAATGAACCATATGGCCATCCTTGTCAAGCCGTGCATGAATATATTGAATCAATTCCCTACGGCTTGCTGAGTACTTTTTGTGCTCACGGCTATACACCTTTGTTGATCGGTAGCTGAGGAAGGATCAGGAAATGCTGAGTATCATGAGGAGGAATTCTATGAAGACTATGTGGATTAGGAAGGCGTTCCCCAGACGATTGCCTGTGGCATGAGGAATAGTTATTTGTTTCTTAAGCCCTTAAGGCATAATGGTGTAAACATTGACCATAAGGTCGTTTGCTTTATTTAATAATAATTTGCTTCTTCTTAGTTAATTCGTTGTATGAAATGGTATTTCATCTATGTTTCCACTGTGTGCACTAGCGTGATCCTAGACTAGTGCAGTATACACAGAGGGTTTCGGATTTGCAAATCCGAGTCCTGACAGAGATGGTATCAGAACCATATCGACTGTAGGTCGCTATCCTAGTTAGCATGGTCTTCAAAATTATTTTCTAAATCAAACCAACAAATTGGTATTTAATAGTTTTCGTCTCCTCTCGTCTCATTCTTAGGTTCTTAGTCCTCACCTTTGCTGAAACATTGATTTGAAATCTAAATTGATCTTATCTCATGAAACTTCTCAAGGCCTCGAGTCTTCTGCAAGGAATCAAATCAAGGGAGACGATGAATCAAGCAATCAAAGACATATCCGAGAAGCCTACCATATAAGATAGGGTTTTTGTGCTCAGCGGTGTTTGAACATGTTTCCCCCTTTCAGTTAAGTTACGTTTAGTCCACGTATATTAGGATTTTTATTGCTTGTGTGCTGGTATGTTGTACACTTGCCCCAAGCACAGTGTTGCAACCATGCCTTTAGTCGAAAGCTTTATTTGCCTCTTTATTTTGTAGCCTTTTGGCTGTGTCCTTTTGTCCCTGGGTATTACCTTCTCCCCTAGATGATCTTACCACTTTTCTACTACTTTTCCCTCTTACCTATCAAAACCTTGTGCTGCATCTCAGATGGTTGACACTCATTCTAGAGCCGGTCGCAGTTCGCCCGTGGAGGCCAGTGCCAGTGCCAACACCAACTCCAATCCCGATGCACCACCGCCACCACCAGTAGTGACAGATCAGAACATGGGACATTTTCTAGCAACTCAGACTCAGCTAATGAACACAATGATGCAGAACATGATGAATCAGCAGAACCAGACTGCAGTTGCCCTAGCTAATCTGTTGAACCAGTAGAACCAAGCTACTGCTGCACCTCCTGAATCTCGTCTCAAGTCCAAGCTAGCAGAATTTATGAGGACTCGTCTTCCAACTTTCTCCAACTCTTCAGAACCATTGGACGCAGACGACTGGATTCCCTCTATTGAGAAGAAGCTCGCAATTGCTCAGTGCACCGATCGTGAGAAGGTTCTCTATGCCGCTCATCAGCTGGAGGGCACCGCCGCTAAATGGTGGGAGAACTATAGTGCTGCCCATTATGATCCTCAGACTATTACTTGGGCAGGGTTTTCCACTGCTTTCCGCCACTCTCATATCCCTGATGGCAAGGTTGAAATGAAGAAGAATGAGTTCCGAGAGCTCAAGCAAGAAGGGATGTCCGTGAGTGAATACCTCAACAAGTTCACTCAACTCGCTCGCTACGCTCCAGAGGATGTAGCTACAGATGATGCTCGACAGAACAAGTTCAAGCGTGGACTCAATCCAGTACTAAAGGTGCAAGTCATTGGCAATGACTATGCAGATTTTCAGCACCTTGTAGATAAAGCTATGCTTATTGAGGAATCTCGTCGTGAATTTGAAGAATCCCGTAAGAGAAAGATTATGCAGCATGGAGCCCATCAGAATCATCAGCAGAGAGTCAGAACACTTGCTCAATAGCCTGCTCGTTTCACTCCTCCAAATGCATTCAGAACACCTGCACCAGCACCTCGCCTAGCTCCTTCAGGCAATCGCAACCTTAGCACCAACAGCAATCAACCTCAGAGGACCAGTAATCCAGCTGCAGGAGTCACATGTTTCAACTGTCATGAACTTGGTCATTATGCCAACAATTGCCCAAGAAAGCAAGTTGTGACGCCGGTCCGTTTCAATTTGGGATATACACCAGCCAAGACCCCCGCACCAGGATCAGGACGTGGAGTGTCCCAAACTCCCAACCAAGCCACCAGGACTCTGCCTCCTACTGGAAGAGGCCGTGTGAATCAAGTCACCACCGAGGACGCCCAGTCTGCACCAGACGTCATACTAGGTAAGCTCCTAGTCAACTCAACATCTGCCATGGTTTTGTTTGATTCTGGAGCTACGCATTCATTTGTTTCTCGAAGTTTTGCTGCAAATCATCAATTAAAGACAATGCCTCTTAACACTATTTTATTATTGCAATCACCTGGTTCTGATTTGAGTACGAACCAAGGCTGCCCTGAAGTTAAGATATTAATTGGAGGTGTAGAATTTCTAGCCAACCTTATTGTCCTAGACACCATGTCCCTAGATGTGATCCTAGGAATGGATTGGCTCTCCAAGAACCAAGCAGTTTTGGATTGTGGGAATAGAGAGATCACCTTAACCAGTCCAGATGGAGCCAAGTTAAAAGTTCAAGCCGCTTCAGATCAGTCCGAAGGGATAATAGTTTGTAGTGCCAAAGGAACAAGTTTGGTAGATGTGCCAGTCGCCTGCGAATTTCCTGATGTGTTTCCGGATGAGTTGCCTGGGATGCTAGCGGACCGAGATATAGAGTTCTTGATAGAACTAGTTCCTGGAACACCACCATTTCCAAGAGACCTTATAGGATGCCTGCTAATGAGTTAGCTGAGGTAAAGAGATAGATTAAAGAGCTACAAGATCAAGGTTTTGTTCGACCAAGTTCTTCGCCGTGGGGAGCGCCAGTTCTTCTAGTTGAAAAGAAAGATGGAACTCAGAGAATGTGTGTAGATTATCGCTCACTTAATGAGGTCACCATCAAGAATAAGTACCCTCTACCAAGAATCGATGATTTTTTTGACCAACTTCAAGGAGCCAGAGTGTTCTCGAAGATTGACTTAAGATCAGGTAACCACCAGTTGAAGATTCGTCAAGAGGATATCCCCAAAACAGCTTTTGTTACTCGGTATGGACAGTATGAGTATACCGTGATGTCTTTTGGATTGACCAATGCCCCTGCCTACTTCATGACCTTGATGAATAAAGTATTTATGGAATATCTGAATAAGTTTGTTGTTGTTTTCATTGATGACATCCTGATCTACTCCAAAAGTGAGGAAGAACATGAGGATCACTTGCGCCAAGTTTTAACGAAACTAAGAGAGAATCAGCTTTATGCAAAGTTCAGTAAATGTGAGTTCTGGATGAAAGAAGTTTCTTTCCTAGGACATGTCATATCAGCAGAAGGAGTCGCTGTTGACCCTGGTAAGGTACGAGATGTACTAAGTTGGGAGTCACCCAAGACGGTACCCCAAATCCGAAGTTTTCTTGAAATGGCGGGATATTATCGCCGTTTCATAGAAGGATTTATATAAAAGCTAGACCGCTCACTCAACTCTTAAAGAAGGAGAAGAAATTTATTTGAACGCCAGAGTGTGAGCAAAGTTTTCAAGAGTTAAAGAAGTGTTTGACAACTGCTCCAGTGCTTATCCTGCCAGATATTAGGAAGGATTTTGAGATATTTTGTGATGCCTCCCGACAAGGACTCGGTTGTGTGCTAATGCAAGATAAGAAGGTTGTAGCGTATGCTTCGCGACAACTAAGGCCACATGAAGTTAACTACCCTACCCATGATTTAGAATTGGCAGCCGTAGTGCATGCTTTGAAGATTTGGCGTCACTATCTCATTGGTAATCGTTGTGAGGTTTATACTGATCACAAGAGTTTGAAGTATATCTTTACCCAAGCTGACCTCAATATGAGACAAAGAAGATGGTTGGAATTGATTAAGGACTATGACATTGGGATTCATTATCATCCAGACAAAGCTAATGTCGTAGCTAATGCTTTGAGTAGAAAGAGCTACTGCAATACTCTGATGAATAAGGAAAGTCAGCCAGCACTCTATAAGGAATTTCAGAAGCTTAGTTTGGAATTGGTTTAGGAAGGGTATTTAGCTACATTGGAAGTACGCCCTACGTTGGAAGATCAGATTCAAGAAGCACAGGTAGATGATGCTGATGTCAAGGAGATTAAGAGCAATATGAAGAAAGGAAAAGTCCCAGGGTTCACTGAAGATGAACAAGGTACTATTTGGTATGAGAAGCGTATTTGCGTACCAGATCAGAAAGAGCTCAAGGAGTTGATTCTCAAAGAAGCGCATGAGACTTTATACTCCATTCATCCTGGAAGTACCAAGATGTATCAAGACCTCAAGGAAAGGTATTGGTGGCCTAGTATGAAGCGTGAGATTGCAGAGTATGTTGCACTTTGTGATGTCTGCCAGAAGGTCAAGGCAGAGCATCAGAGGCCAGCAGGATTGCTGCAACCATTAAAGATTCGAGAGTGGAAGTGGGAAGAAATTGCTATGGATTTCATCACCGGATTTCCTAACACCCAAGCAGGGTATGACTCAATCTGTGTAATACTGGATCGATTGATTAAGGTAGCTCACTTCATTCCAGTTAAGACTACCTATGCAGGAGATAAATTAGCAGAACTATATATGTCAAGGATCGTCAGTATTCACGGAGTGCCCAAGAAGATAGTACCTGATAGAGGAACCCAGTTTACCTCTCGTTTTTGGCAGAGTCTGCATGAAGCCATGGGAACTCATCTCAGATTCAGTACGGCCTATCACCCTCAAACCGATGGACAGATTGAGCGTGTCAATCAGATTCTTAAGGATATGTTAAGAGCTTGTGCCTTAACTTATGGTGCCAAGTGGGACAAGTGTTTACCCTATGCCGAGTTTTCGTACAACAATAGTTATCAAGCCAGTCTGCAAATGTCGGTTTTTGAAGCCTTATATGGAAGAAAGTGCAGAACCCCTCTCAACTGGAAGGAGTCTGGAGAAAGACAATTGTTTGGCCCTGCCATACTACAAGAAGCCGAAGAGCAAGTCCAATTATTAAAGACCGTTTAAAGATTACCGAAAGCAGACAGAAGAGTTATGCAGATAATCGTCGTCGAGATTTAAGTTTTGGGCCCAATGATTATGTTTATCTCAGAGTCACCCCTCTTAAAGGAGTTAAGAGATTTCAAGTAAAAGGAAAACTTGCCCCTAGATATGTGGGACCGTTCAAAATCTTGGAACGAAGAGGAGAGGTTGTTTACAAGTTAGAATTGCCTCAGTCTTTTGCCGGAATCCATGATGTGTTCCATGTATCGCAGTTGAAGAAATGCCTGCGTGTGCCAGAGGAACAGATGCCATTGGAAGCCATCGATTTGCAGGAGGATCTTACCTACAAGGAGCAACCAGTGAAAATTTTGGATATAGCAGAGCGTATCACGAGGAGCAAAATCATTCATTTTTGTAAGGTCCAGTGGAGCAATCATTCATAAGAGGAAGCTACTTAGGAGCGAGAAGAGGATCTAAAGTCCGAGTTTCCCCACCTATTCTCCAGCCAGCCAAAATCTCGGGGTCGAGATTCCATTTAAGGGGGGAGGTTTGTAACATCCCAAAATTTGGGTTTTGGAATGTTGAATTCAAAAATAAACCATTTGCATTTTTCTTGAATTAATTTCAGCTTAATTTGAATTTTCCATTAATGAAAGGATTTAATTTGACTAAACTATTCATCAAACTAAATATTTTCTATTTTAGTTGGGTTCACTGTGATCCAAGGAATTTTTTTGTATTTTTGGAGATTTTTCTGAATTTATTTGCTATTTATTTTAATTTATTTGCACTAATTCGAATTCTTGGATTTTTCCTAAATCGGAAAATGAATTTTTAATTCCAAAAATTCCCTTGGGCCGTTTTTCCCGCGCAGCCCATCTCCGGCCCGCTTCGCTTCCTCGCTCGCTCGCCCGGCCCAGCACCGGCCCATTCGTCGCAGCCTGACCGCCCATCTCCCCGCAGCCCACCGCACGCCGCTGCCTAACCCTAGCCGCCGCGCTCTGGAGTCCGGGTCGGACACGACCTCTGAGACCACTATTTAAAGCGCTGCGCCTCTCCCGAGGATCCCCTCTCCGCGCCGCCTCTGCTGCCCTCTTTCTCGCCGCCCGAGACCTTGTCCTCCGCTCGTGCGACCTCGCCAGAGTTGCGCCTTCATCCGATGCCTTCCGCAGCCTTTTTCTTCGCCGCCAGTGCGTCTTCTCCGTCACCGTTGGTCTCTCCGTGTTGCCCACGTCGCCTTCTCCTCGGTTCGTTTTGTCTCACACCTGATCCGTCGCATCTCCGCTTTTGGCCGTGGCATCTTCTTCGTTTCTAGTGAGTTGCGTCGCCGCCATCTCTGTCGTGATCCGTCGAAGAACGTCGACCGTCCGATCGCGCGCGTGTGGTCTCGATCTGGCCACGTCCTTTGCCGCCGTAGCCTCACTTTCCGCCGCCCGATCCCACGCTGTGCAGCCAATGCGCGACGCGTGGACGCCTGCGTCACCCGTCGCGTTAGCCCTGCCGCCGCGTGTTGCCTCGTCAGCGCTGACGCCATCTATTCACGGTGAACAGGCGCAGTGCTGTGGACCGAGTCCACCAAAAGTCGGATGATGTCAGCGTTGAGCAATAAACCGATTTTCCAATAGAAAAATAAATCCGGAAATTTTGATTTTCTGATTTTCAACATTTTCTCTGAATTTAATCTTTCGGAGGCCCGTTCTCTCTCATACGAACTCCGATTGAGGCGATTCAAGTTTCTAAATTTTTCTAAAATCAAGCTCTACCTTCCACATCCATTTATTTTCAGTTTTGAGCTTTTCTGATTCTCTGTTTGTTATTTATTTGTATTCGTTGCTTCTTTTTCCGGCAGACGCTAATTCCGAGGGAGCAAACGGAGACTTGGAAGACCAAGACTCAGCATTAGATCAGCAATATGGCGAGTGATGGCAACTCCCTGCGTGGGCATCGATGCTCTCACTGGTCACCTTCATACAGACGAGCTCGGAGTCCGTCCCGGTCGCCTCCATATCGTTAGGCTCAGAGTGCATCCCGTGAATGAGCACGACATCGACATAGCGAAAACGGTGTCTTTTTGAGCAGCCGCTTGTCCAGAAGCCTTTCTCCGGATGTCCTGCCCAGGCATCAAAACGTCCATTACCGCTTGCGCTACCATGTCGACAATGCCCGTGTCGACCGTCACAATCGACATGGGCTGTAGCACTGACCTGAGCACGGACGCTACGCCGACCATGACTCCAACTCCAGTAGCGACAGCCGCCATGTTCGGCATGGTGCTGCGCTGGCCTACGACTGCCCAGCATACTCCGTCGGCCTCCGTCGGGTGCGTTGGCAGGCCGATTTTAACCCACTGCGATTGAGCGGTTCAATGGGACCAAGAACCTCGATGAGTTCCTCTCGATCTACTCAACCGCGATTTTAGCGGCTGGAGGGGATGAGGCCGTGATGGCCAATTACCTCCCGACCGTCTTGGACAGCACGGCTCGCACCTAGCTTTTCAACCAGGCGCCTGACTCTTTTCGATCATGGCGTCAGGTGCAAAACACTCTTCGATCAAATTTTCAGACCTGCTATGAACGCCCTAGATGGGAGAAGGACCTGGATCGTATCATTCAGGACAAGAATGAGGCCCTTCGTGACTTTGTGTGTTGATTTATCTGCACGAGGAACTCGATTCCGAGCGTCTCCGACGAGGCCGTCATCAAGGCCTTCAAGTTCGGCGTTCGTGATCGACGTCTCACTGAGGACATGGAAATTACGACGAAACTTGATGTCAACAAACTGTTTCGGATGCAGTGCGCTGGAAGCGCGACTACGACCAGGGTAAGCTTGGCCTCATTTTCGGCGAGGCTGGACCATCCAATGCCATGAGCAACGCCTTGGACCCGCATGTCAAGAAGCGAAAGAGAGATCACAATAGTGGCGACGGTCGGCTGTGCGTGGTCGCTGCGATGAATAGCGAGCGCGAGGTGATGGAGGTGCAGCAACCCGACCAAGAGGGGCCACGACCACAGTGAGGTCGACCATGACCTCAACAAACCCAACGCCGACCACAGCAGGGACAACGTTAGGCTAGGCCCCAACGGGGTGACCCCTGCCCACAGGGCGATGAAGTGTGGCCCATGTATGACTCTGACAAGTTCTGCCTGTTCCATAGGGCCCACGCCCACAACTTGCGAAACTGCAGGACTTGGAAGAACAAGCTGGACGCTTTCTATGATGGGCGTGGAGAGATGCCCACGCTCCCGAAGGAGGATGAGCAGCCCAACAGGGTCAATACCGGTGAGGACCTGGAAGATCTTGACCTATAATTTCAGCAAGGTGACGGCCATGTCGACGTGATTTTCGACGGTTCATCGGCGTATCGATCCCGGCGTGAGCTTAAGGACACCGCGCTCACCGTGTACCTGGCATCCGTTGGGAAACACGCTAACCAGCCCTGTAAATGGGCTGGAACTCCGATTACCTTCTCCTAGGATGATGCTCCCCTAAGTAAGTCCAAGGACTTCAAGACTGCTCTAGTCGTGTCCCCGACAATAGGTAATACTATGGTCGGGCGAGTCATGGTCAAAGGAGGTAGCTCCCTCAACTTGCTCTTGGTGAGCACACTAGACCGGATGTAGATTCCCCGGTCAAAAATCAGGAGTATAGCAGTTCCCTTCTTTGGCATTGTGCTAGGGAGATCAACCACTCCACTCGGGCAAGTGGTTCTGCCCGTACTTTTGGTGACTCCATGGTTTTCCTCACCGAACCGGTTACTTTTGAAGTGGTCGATGGAGATCTCCCCTACAACGCCATCCTCGGGCGGCCGGCATTGATCAAGTTCATGGCAGTGAACCACTACGGCCACCGCTGCATGAAGCTCCCAGGGCCAAACGGCATCATAACCGTCCGTGGTGACCTCAAGGCAGCGCACGGTTGCGAGGAAAAAGCTTTGGCGCTCGCCAGCATGCTGCCCCAGCGGGGTCCCGAAGTAACCTCGAAGAGCACCCGCTAGAAGGCAATGATTCAGCCCAGTGGTCCAACGAAGGCCATGCAGCTTGAAGAGGGCAGCTCGAGCAAGTGCGTCCACATCGCAACCAAGCTCGACCAGAAATAGGAACTCGAGCTCTTCACCTTCCTCTGCGCCAATAAGAATATATTTGCTTGGGAGCCGGCGAATATGCCAGGAGTTCCGAGGGAGGTGATCGAGCACAAATTACAAGTAAAGCCTGATTGTCGACCTGTACGCCAAAAACTATGTCGTTTCTCTCCCGAGAAAATGGCGATAATAAGGGAGCACCTCGACAAGCTCCTGAAGGTTGGCTTCATTCGCGAGATTAATTACTCCGAGTGGCTGGCCAACCCGGTGATTTTTCAGAAAAAAGGCGAAAAATGGAGGATGTGCGTCGACCACAAGGGTTTGAATTCAGCATGTCCGAAGTATAAGTTCCCTCTTCCACGCATAGACCAGATCGTGGACTCCACCGCCAATGCCAAGATACTAAGCTTCCTAGATGCTTACTCCAGCTATCATCAGATCAAGCTCGCAGTTGATGATGAGGACGAATCAGCCTTCATCACACCGTTCGGGACTTCTGCTACACGACCATGTCATTCGGTCTCCGTAACGCGGGTGCAATATTCCAGTGGCTAATGTTCAAGACCTTCGACCCTCAGATCGGCCGAAACCTCGAAGTTTATGTCTATGACATCATCGTCAAGAGTTCCTCCGGGGACGACCACATCAACGACCTTGTGGAGACCTTCGCCAACCTGAACAAGCATGGGATCAAGCTCAACCCCGAGAAGTGTGTGTTCAGTGTGACCTTCGGCAAGGTGCTCGGATATATAATTGGGGGCTCGGTAGTGGGCCCGAACCCAGGGAAGATCAAGGCAATCGAGAAGATGGCTTCCCCGACCTCGACAAGGAAGGTCCAATGCCTCACCGAACACATGGCCGCCCTCAGCCAGTTCATATTGAGGCTCGGTGAGCGCATATTACCTTTCTTCAAGGCACTACGCAAGCACGGGGGCTTCGAATGGACACTTGAAGCCCAACGGTCCTTTGATGAGCTGAAGGCGTATCTCTCGAGCCCACCTCTACTCATGACCCCGCGGTAGGGTGAAACGCTGTTGCTTTACCTCTCGGCTACAACTCAGGCCATCAGTGCTGTCCTGGCGGCCGAACGAGACGGTCGGTAGCAGCCAATCTACTACGTCAGTGAAGTGCTTCATGGACCAAAGGAGCGCTACCCCGAAGTTTAGAAGCTGCTCTACGCTCTCTTTATGGCCTCACGTAAGCTCCGACATTACTTCCAGGTGCACACAGTGGTTGTCCCAAGCGGGTTTCCGCTCAGTGAGATCCTGAGGAACCCATAAGCCGAAGGTTTTATTGCCAAGTGGGCTATGGAGTTGGCAGAATTCGACATTCAGTTCATGGCACGTACTGCCAACAAGTTTCAAGCGCTCGCTAATTTCGTGGTCAAGTAGACATCGCAACCGACCCCAAAACATGAGGTCAAAGAAGAGGAGCTGTGGATTATGTACTTCGACGGCTCTAGGCCGTTTGAATGTTCGGGGGCTAGTATTCTCATCATCAACCCCACGAAGATAGACAGGTATGTGATTTGCTTTGGTTTTCCCGCAACTAACAATGTGGCAGAGTATGAGGCCCTATTGGCTGGCCTCCGAGCCTATAAATCACTGGGCATACATCGGCTGGTCGTGAGGGGCGTCTCCCAGCTTGTCATCAACCAGTACAACAAAGATTACCAGTGCTCGGAGCCCTTGATGGCCAAGTATCTCGCCGAGGTACGCAAGATGGAGGGGTAGTTCCAGAACCTGGAAATCAGGTACGTGCCTAGGAAGGACAATTCCAGTGCCGAACTCTTGTCCAAACTCGGGTCATCTGGAGATAAGGTTCCGACGGATGTCATCCTCGAAACTCTGTCTTCACCCTCAATTGCCGACCAAGAAGACTCGGTCAACCTCCTCGAGAGCATTCCCTCGTGGATGAACTCGATTGTCAAGTTCCTCAACCATGGTGAGCTCCCAACAAACTCAGCCAAGAGCAGCAAAGTCAAGCGCCAGGCAAGCTCGTATAAGCTCATCGACGGACAACTCTATCGTCGAGGCACTTTGGGTGTTTTGACAAAATGCGTCACCCTGGAGAAAGGTAAACCCCTACTCAATGATACCCACTTGGGCCTCTGCGGTGCTCTTTCTTCTTTCAAGACAATGGTTAGGAAGGCGTTTCAGATGGGATTCTATTGGCCAATGGCACTTCAGGATGCTCGGGACATTGTCCGCATCAGTCGAGCTTGCCAGTTCCATGCTCGAAAGATTCACCAACTGGCTTATGCCCTCCAGACCATCCCCCTCGCTTGGCCCTTTTTGATTTGGGGCCTCGATATCCTCGGTCCTTTCCCACAGGCGATCGGGGGAAAGAAATTCTTGTTCGTCGCCATCAACACCTTCACCAAGTGGATCAAGGCTGATCCGGTTTCGACCATCACCGCTTGGGCAGCTGTGAAGTTTTTTCACTTGCTCTTGGTCATGAGGTACGGGGTTCCATTCAGAATTATCACTAACAATGGGTCGCAGTTCACCAGCGAGCTATTTCAGGAGTACTGCGAGGACATGGGCACCAAGGTCTGCTACACATCAGTAAGTCACCCCAGAGCAATGCAGCGGTCGAGCGCGTCAACACACAGATTGTCCAAGGTATCAAGAGACGAGTCTTCGACGAGCTTGAACAATGTGGCCGAGCCTGGGTGGATAGCTTCCCATCGTCCTTTGGTCCATTCGCACCACGACTAGCCGAGCAACAGGGGCAACCCCTTTCTAGCTCGTCTTCGGTGCCGAAGCCGTCCTACCTTCTGAGGTCATGCTGGGCTCCGCTAGGGTCAGCTTGGTCGACAAAGTCGACTTCGAGCAAGAACGGTCTCTCAACCTTGCCCTGGTGGAAGAAGTAAGGTGCCATGCGCTGCTACGATCGACGCATTACCTGCAAGCGCTTCGCAGGCATGCGTCTCGATCGATACGACCTAGGGGTCTCCGTGTTGGGGATCTGGTCCTAAGACGAATTCAGGAGCATACTAACACCAACAAGTTATCCCCGAAGTGGGAGGGCCCCTACAACGTCGTTTCAGGAGATCGCACGGGGGCTTACCGCGTGGCGATGCCCGATGGAAGAGAGCTCGCGAACTTGTGGAACATAGACCAGCTTTGAAAATTTTATGTGTAATACTCTCACCTTGATTTGCAATAAAAACCTCTTCTTTATTGTTTATGCTGATGACTCTTTACATGTTTCTTTGCATCTCAAGCGCCTCGACCTTATGTCATGATCACAAGGTTCACCTCCAGTGGGACATGTCAATAGTAAGCCGATTCTTATCGCATTATGACTCCCCTTGTAGTAGGGCTTGGACCAGAGATCATGCCCAAGTGTTCTCGACCCCGAGATGCTTAAGTCTTTTCTATTTCTTTGCGTCTCCTATTGAGTGTTGTGGTCTCAGAGTTCACCTCCAGGGGTCACATCAGTAGTAAGCCGATTCTCATTGCATCACGACTACTCCCCTGTAGCAGGACTTGAACCAAAGAGTGCCCTCAAAGATTTCCCCGAGCTCGAGGAGAGCCTTCTACTAGCTCGACCTCGTATTAGTTCTCGCTCGAAGACATGACTATTAATACGACTTCATCTTAAGTTTTTGTTTTCAGGACAAAGGTGTTAACTAACTTCTCAGGTCTCGACAACATCCCGAGGCCTGAGGCCGGCGTATACCTCCTGTGCTCGAGACCGGCGTTGCTCAAACTCGACCACAGCGGGGGCTGAACAAGGAGATATTACCTCGAAAACAAATCTAACATGAGCTAAGTCTCTTCATCCAACTTCGAGCATCAAAAAGGAACTTTATTTCTTTCTGCAAATTTACACTTACAAGTGGGTATAGGTTGCTCTTGTCCCTCTTCCTATCTCCTCTCCTACCTACAGGTTAGCCATGTCATGGGCGAGCTTCTCCTGCTTGAGCTCGGCGACCCTTGCCCTCAACGCTGACTGCTCGACCTGCAGTCGATGCGCCTCGGCTGCGGAACTGGGAGCACGATTGCACTCGTCTTGGAGCTGGGGCCAGGGCGCTCTTCCCTGTCCAGGTCGCTCGCCCCAGCTTCTCCTTGAGCTCGGCCACTTTCGCCTTGAGCTCGGCGGAGGCCTTCGCCGGAGAAGCAGATAGCTCCACAATTTTCTTGTGAAACGTCTCTGCCTCCGCGCGCGCAATCTCGAGGGCTCTGGCCAGCACCGCACGCTAGGACTCGATGGTCCTCGCCGCCTTCACATGAAGGGCTTGAGGGCCTCATTTGACCTCTCACGCTCTACGTTGATGGCCTGCGAGAGCTCAGAGGAGTGGGCCGCGGTTAGTCGCTCCACCTCCTCCTGCTCGGCCATAAGGTTCTCCTCGAGCAAGAGGACGTATGTGTCGCACTCCTCCACCCGGTCGAAGACCACTTCAAGCTCGGTGGAATGCCCGTGCAGGCTTCGGAGCCCCTAGGCAATCAGGCCCTGTCCCTATGGAAACCAAAAGGGATTACGACAATAGATAAGAAGGAGGCAGAGTTCAAGCATGACTTACCTGATCAAGCCAATCCTCGAACCTCTGGCGGGAAGGTCCGGTGAGCCGTACACCCAGTACGACCATCTCGGGCTCGGCAGAATCCCTTACCGGGGACATGGTGGCCACGTTGGCCCCCTCCGGTGCAGAGTTGGCCCCACCAGCCGATGACTCGACCTGGGCTATCCCGGCCAAGGTAGGTGGCAGCTCAGGTGGAACCGAGACTCCTGAAAAAAGCAGCTAAGTTATGAGGACAAGAAACGTCGAGTGGAGACTTGGGAGTTTCGACGTACCTAACACTTCCACAAGAATCGCAGATCCGACTGCGTCCTTAGGAACCTCGACCTCGCCGGTCAAGGTAGGCCCGACCTCGAGACCATCTCCGTCGGCCTCGATGGTCTCGGCTTCGACGGTCGGGTCATCCACGGCTTCGACTCCCACGGCGGCCCCTTCCAAGTCGGCGCTTGGTCCGGTGGGCCTTTGGTCAGGATCACCGACCAGGCTACCCCCCGAAGGCACCGTGGTGACCTGGGCTTGCTGTGAGTGCGCCTGGTGGACCAGGAGGAAGTCATCTGCATCCTCGTCCTTGGACTCGAACTCGCCCTGAACAACAATCATGGTCATTGCCCATCGGGCGCTCGAGGTCTACGACGGGGGAATCGCTAAGCGAAAGAAAGGGAAAAGTCTACTCTAAAATCGAAAATAAGGTTCGCACGTACCTGTGTGATGAGCCTCCGTCTCCTAGGAGGGGGAGGGGTATCTTGACATCTCGTTCCCGTTGCGGCACGGGAAGCATCCCCTCCCTGTACACTCTGTGACTGAGACCTCGAGGCACGCGCGGGCTCTAGGCCCCCCACACTGGCAACCCCGGTGCTCTGCGTCGGGGGCTACTGCCCTGGTGGCGAGCTCGAGGACCGCACAGCAGCCGCTTACCTTTGTTGCTCAAGCTCAAGCTTGAGCATTCCCGGGCTCGGCATGGTTCGACTTACCACCACGCGGTCAGTCCACTCAACGATGTAAACTCTATCCTGTTAACCGACTAGAATCTTGTAACCGATCGGAATCTCCAAACCGATCAGGACTCTGTAAGCCGCACCACCTCCAGTATATAAGGGGGAGGACGGGTAACAACAAGGCATCGAGCCATAGAGCCTAGAACACCACATATCACCCATAGCATATTGCGCTTTGAGGAACCCTAGATCCAAGAGGTCTGCATAATTCCAGCACACAGGATTAGGGTATTACCTCCATTGCTGTGGGCCTGAACCTGTCTAAAATCCCTGTCTTGTGTGACATTCGAGTTTGAGATCGAGCGCCTACCCCATAAATTCATTGCAGACCACAAAAGTCGACAGTTGGCGCGCCAAGTAGGGGAAGCGCTTCAATCTTTTTTCCACAGACTCGATGGCAGCAATCGACGGGTTCGTCGCCACCTTCGTCTCCAGCCAGGCCTTCCACTTCGGAAGTCTGGACTTCGTCGCAGATATGCACAGAGAGCTTGTCTGCCTGGCCCAAAGCCAGATCCGATCTGGCAAAGATCAGGCCAAACCATCTCAGGTATACCGCTCTGACTTATCCAGAAAACCAGTCGGCGCTTGAGGAACTGATACGATTTTCGTGGCGTCTTCGCGATCGAGGAGCTGAGGACCGATCTCCACCAAGAAGACCAAGAACCTGCGGAGGAAGATCGTCGGCGTAAGGGTAAGGAGGAGAAGACGTGATCTCTTCGGTTTCTCGACCGCAATGTTCGTGAAGACATCCTGCAATCTAAGTTGGGAGACCAATCTGTCTTTTGCACACCGATGCAAAACGTCGTCGCCTCCAAGATGCTCCTCGACACGCTGGACCCGATGATTGCATCGGGTAGCCCGACAGCCCCGATTGTGGCCCAGATCAAGGCCATGGTGACGGCGGCAGCAATCCAGCAGAACTAGGAAAAGACGGTGGGTGAAGCGCACTCGCGCTCCCATGCGGTAACTCATGTCGCCAGCAGCCAGACTGCAACTAGTTAGAATACTCGCGGTCGGCGCCAAACTACCTGTACCAGTTGCACCAAAAAAAGGATGAGATGCTGAGGGACTTCATCCGACGTTTCATGCAGAAGAATAACACCATCAGGGACGTATCTGAAGCCGTTGTGGTGGCAGCTTTCCAGAAAGGAGTAAGTGATCCTGATCTAATTAAGAAAATGTCCAGGAAGCCGCCAACCTCTGTGAAGGAGATGTTCGCACTAGCCGACCGCTACGCCATGGCCTCAGACGCCCTAGCCGAGTGCCAGTAAGATCGCCCGCATCAGAATAACAAGGGCGACAAACCTGAGTCCTCCAAGCACAAAGACAAGAAGCGAAAAGGCGAAGAATTAGTCGCAGTGGCCGAGCGCGTCCGGCCCCGAGCCATGCGGAGGGAAGGACCTGATTACAGCACCGTCATGGAAGCAATCTATCCTTTCCATCCTAAAGGAAAACAAGCCGCCTAGGACTGCTTCACCTTGAAGCGCTTTGCGCAGGAGAGCAACAAACAGCCGGCTCCAGCGAAGGACAAGGCAGCAAAGAAGAAAGACCTCCCAGACGAAGACAATTTTCAAGAGCCCGAGGACGAGTTGAACTACATATACGGGGGCTCCACCGGATACTAGTACAAGCGGAAGCAAAAGCTTACCGCTCGGGAGATCAATGCGGTGGAACCAGCGGCCCCCAAATATCTGAGATGGTCCGAGGTACCAATCACCTTCGACCGAACGGATCACCCCAACCGGGTTCTACATCTGGGTAAGTTTCCTCTAGTACTCGACCCTGTTATACGCAGCGTGAGGCTCAAGAAGGTCCTGATCGATGGAGGGAGTGGACTCAACGTCTTGTTCTCCAAAACCTTCAATGACATGAACATTCCCCTCTCCGAGCTAAAGCCAAGCACTCAGCCGTTCCACGGTGTGATTCCTGGAGCATCGTCCCTTCCACTCGGGCAGGTTTCCTTGCCTGTCACCTTCGGCACCAAGGACAACTATCGGACCGAGTACATAAATTTTGAGGTGGCGGATTTCGAGACGGCGTATCACGCAATCTTGGGAAGACCCGGACTGGCTCGGTTCATGGCAATCCCGCATTACACCTACTTGATGATGAAGATGCCAGGGCCAAAAAGCGTCATTATGGTTCGCAGTGACGTCAAGCGGTCCCTGGAGTTCGACCGAGAGAACCATGAGCTCGTCGAGTTGTAGGAAGGAGCCGATGAGAGGAAGAAGATCCAAGCAGAAGCGACCATGATGCGGGAAGAGGGAGATATCCCGTCCAAAAAGCAAGCCACGTCAGGAATGAAGCCCGGCGAAGGAATCAAGAGATTCATTCTCGACCCGTCCGACTTGTCAAAGACGACTCTGGTCGGGACAGGGCTTGAGGACAAATAGGAAAGCGAGCTCGTCACCTTCCTCCAAGCTAACAAAGACATCTTCGCATGGAAACCATCCGACATGCCGGGTGTTCCCAGGGAGGTGATCGAGCATTCTTTGCACATCAACGAAAGTGCGAAACCAGTCAAGCAAAGGCTTCGGCGGTTTGCTCCAAATTGCCGGAACGCCATCAAACAGGACATCACCAAGCTTTTAGCCGCAGGCTTTATAAAAGAAGTGTATCATCCAGATTGGCTGGCGAACCCTGTACTTGTTCAAAAGAAGAATAAAAGTTGGTGCATGTGCGTTGACTATACCGATCTCAATAAAGCATGTCCAAAGGATCCTTTAGGGTACCTCGGATTGACCAAGTTTTTGATTCAACCGCCGGGTGCGAGATTTTTGAGTTTCCTTGATGCCTACTCAGGGTACCACCAGATTCGGCTAAAGGCGGAAGATCATATCAAGACTTTGTTCATCACACCCTTCGGGGCCTTTTTCTATACCACGATGGCGTTCGGGTTGAAGAATGCTGGAGCGACATATCAACACGCGATACAGCGGTGCTTCGACAACCAACTCGGACGTAACGTGGAGGCATATGTGGACGACGTCGTTGTCAAGACTCGGGAAAGGAAGGACCTCATCACCGACCTAACCGAGACGTTTGAGAGCCTAAGGGCCTTCAAAGATGAAGCTTAATCCCAGAAGTGTGCTTTGAGTATCTTCGAAAATCGCCGGGTTTGTCGTATCCCAACGAGGCATTAAGGCCAACCCAGAGAAGATCAGGGCCATATCAAATATGGAACCGCCGACTTGCCAGAAGGATGTCCAGAATCTTACAGGGTGCATGGCTGCAATCAGCAGGTTTATTTCCCGACTGGGTTTGCGAGGTATGCCATTCTACAAACTCCTCAAAAAACAGGACAAAATCCAGTGGACTCCAGAGGCACAGCGGGTGTTCGAAGATTTTCTTAACGACGCCCCCAATCCTGGTTGCACCGATGCCAAAGGAACCCCTATTGCTATACATCGCGGCAACGACTCATGTAGTCAGCGCTACGATCGTCGTAGAAAGGGAGGAGCAGGGCCACGTGCAGAAAGTCCAGCACCCGGTTTATTTCGTCAGCGAGGTCTTGAGCGAATCTAAGGTGCGGTATCCGCAAGTTCAAAAATTGCTATATGCAGTACTCCTCACATCTCGTAAGCTCAAGCACTATTTCCAAGAATATATGATTTTGGTGGTTACCTCCTTCCCAATTGGCGATATTCTCCACAATCAGGAGGCCACCGGAAGAATTGCAAAGTGGGCAGTTGAGCTTGGAGCTTTTGATATCTCATTCAAGCCTCGCACCGCCATTAAGTCTCAAGCACTCGTCGACTTTACGGCTGAGTGTACAGAACTCCAAAACCTGGCAGTTACCAAGGAGCTCGATTATTGGATGATGTATTTCGATGGTTCCCTCATGCTCAGCGGCGCGGGGGCTGGAATCGTGCTCATATCACCAAATGGGGAAAGGTTGAGGTACGTCCTTCGAATATTTTTTCCTTCATCAAACAACACCGTCGAGTATGAGGCACTCATCCACGGGCTCCGTATCGTCATATCACTCGGCATCCGACGTTTGGCGGTGCGCGGAGACTCAATGCTCGTGGTCAACCAAGTGCAGAAAGAATGGTCTTGCATTGAGGACAACATGGCTGCCTACTGCCTGGAGGTATGCAAATTGGAAGGCAACTTTGACGGACTAGAACTCATTCATGTGCTCCGCCGAGATAATGAAGCCGCTGACGAGTTAGCGAAAATGGGAGCCTGCCGGTCTACAGTACCTGTGGGGGTGTTCGTTGAGGAAATTCACAAGCCCACGACTAGCACTCGGACAAAGCCAGACATCCCGACAGAGAAAAAATTAGAGGCTGAAGTCCTAGTCATTATCCCCGATTGGATAGTTCCATATCTGGATTATTTGATGAAGGACAAGCTACCCGAACATCGCGTGCAGGCCGAGCGAATAATGCGCCGAAGCAAAAGCTACGTGGTGATCAGGGAAGAACTCTATCACAAGAGCAGCTCTAGTGTTCTACGATGGTGCATATCAGAACAAGAAGGAAGAGATCTCCTCAAGGAAATCCACTCGGGAGTCTGCGGCAATCATGCGACGGCGTCGTCCCTAGTTGGCAAGGCCTATTTTTAAATGCGATTTAAACATATATTTGAATTCTGTGTCATTATGCAGTCAGTTACCAGTGAGTTAATTGATATTATTTGTCAGTTACTAGTAACTGCCACATTTAACTGACATCTGAAGAGGAACGCGGTATACTACGCTAGCACAAAAAAAAAATCTACCGCGTAACCAGAAAGCTACTCGCAAGAAGGGGATCATAGATAAGATTACCACTAGACGCGCATTGCGGAATCCTTCGCGCGCCGATGTAGTGGATCGCCTCGCCGCGATCGTTGCGCCGATGTAGTGGATCGTCCTCGCCTTGCCGTGATCGCCCTCCCACGCCGCAGCCGGCAGCAGCGCCACCGCAGAGTCCACACGCCCGAGAGATGGAACGCCGTGCGCGTGTGCAAGCACTGTCGCTCGGCAGGACAGCGAGAGGAGTAGGCTAGGTTTCGAGTGAATCACTCCTAAACCGTGGAAAGCACACCCCGTGCCCTCCTCCTCCTCCTTATATAGCCACGAGATGAAACCCTAAACTAGGGCCCATCGGCGTGCTAAGCCCACGAGGTTCATTAATTACGGATCCAATCCAAATTAATGCGCCCCACCATTAAGTGTGTGACCTGCGCAGTTCACGACGCTTGGACGTGGATTCGAAAACTCCTTTTCAATCCAATAGTTGGTAGTGGCTTCTTGCAAAGTATGCCAACTCCCAAACATACTATGATCAAATCGACAGAACATATCAAAAGTACTCATGTAATAATCCCTTTGTCAAGTATATGAAGATTGATCTCAAGGCAGAAGCATGTCATCCTTTGATGATTCAATCCATCTCTCGTATTCGTGATATATTAATAAGTTGTGATTGACTCTCAATCACGGCATGGCCATGCACTTCCTTAATCATATCACACGAGTGGCCTTGTCATATATCTCCGTTTCATTGGAGTGGCAAATTCCATCTTGACTGCTCACTTCCCTTTGCACGTTTCATAGTAAACATGAAAGCTACATTTATAACTATCCGGTTAGGAAGTAGTGTTTGATAGCCCCAAGGAAAACTATTACACATGTAGGGAATATGACAATCTCGTGTCTAAGGATCATACATCTACTAGGTATGAGATACACCGATGACACATAAGAATGAAACATTCTCGCGATGTCCCATTATGGTCTATCTAACCCATGTTCTTCAACATGCGTCCACAATGTATAGATGATATCTCCATATCCCATGATCTATGAAGCATGATCATCGATCACTACATGTGCCGATCTATTCATCGTTGTCCTATACGATGATATCCGATCGTAGATATTTATCGAATTACATCATTAAGTAAAGAGCTTCATAAGCAAGTCACATACTTGTTGATCAATACAATGATATACATTCATTGGACCAATAATCATATTATTATTCATAAACATAGTCATGTTACAATCATCTAAATGATTGCCTCAAGGGCATAACACTAACAATCTCCCACTTGCACTTGAGTCAATCAATTAAGTATCTAATACCAATAGACCTTGTGTGCGCCTCATGCTTAGGCTGTGGCAGTGGCTTTGTCAACGGATCGGCCACATTGGCTTCCGTATGTAATTTGCATATTCTCACGTCACCTCTATCCACAATCTCGCGAATAAGGTGAAAGCGACGGAGTATGTGTTTAAACTTCTGATGTGATCTAGGCTCTTTTGCTTGTGCAATGGCACCACTATTATCACAATAGATGTCCATTGGACTAGAGGCACTAGCGACCACACCAAGCTCGTGATAAACTTCTTAATCCACACAGCTTCCTTTGCGGCCTCCGGCCGCAATGTACTCGCTTCGTCAGAGAGTCGGCCACCGTGTTTTGCTTGGAACTCTTCCACCATCGCTCCTCCATTAAGTGTAAACACAAACCCGGATTGCGATCGAAAATCATCTTTGTCAGTTTGGAAGCTTGCATCGGTGTAACCCTTTGCAACCAGATCTTCCTCACCTCCAAAAACAAGGAACATACCTTTAGTTCTTCTCAAGTACTTCAGGATATTTTTACGGCTATCCAATGACCATCACGGGATCCGCTTGGTATCCGCCGTGACACTTAGAGCATATGAGACATCCGGGCGTGTACAGATCATGGCATACATAATAGACCCAATAGTGAAGCATATGGAATCTTGCTCATCCTGTCTCGCCATCGATGTCGAAGGACACCGATTCTTCTTGAGACCGATGCCATGTGACATTGGCATGAAACCTCTCTTGGATTCATGCATATTGAACCTTTCAATATCTTGTCAATGTACGTTTCCTGACTTAATCCAATTAACCTTTTTGATCTATCTCTATAGATTTTTATGCCCAAGATATAGCATGCTTCTCCCAAGTCCTTCATTGAGAAACTCCTTTTCAATGAAGTCTTAACATCTTCAAGCATAGGAATGTCATTCCCGATCAATAATATGTCATCCACATACAAAATCAAAAATACAAGTGCGCTCCCACTAGCCTTCTTGTAAACACAAGGCTCTTCTTCATTTTTGATAAAGTCAAAACCTTTGACTACTTCATCAAAACGAATGTTCCAACTCCGAGATGCTTGCTTTAACCCATAAATGGACCTTTGAAGCTTGCATACCCTTTTAGCATATTTAGGATCAACAAAACCTTCAGGTTGTATCATGTATACATCCTTAGATAGATTCCCATTAAGGAATGCTGTTTTGACATCCATCCGCCATATTTCATAATCAAAATATGCAAAGAATAGCTAAAATGATCCGGACAGACTTGAGCATGGCTACCGTGAGAAAGTTTCATCATAGTCAACTCCTTGAACTTGTTTGAAACCCTTTGCCACCAACCGTGCCTTATAGATCTGAACATTTCCATCTACGTCTATCTTTTCTTGAAAATCCATTTGCACTCAATAGTTTTTACACCATCGGAGAGTCGACCAAGTTCCAAACTTGATTGTCATGCATGGATTGAATTTGGATCTCATGGCTTCAAGCCATTTTTCGGAGTTTGGGTCCATCATTGCTTCTTCATAAGTCGTGGGCTCATCATTGTCCAACAATAATATGTCACTCCCATATCTTATAAGTACATGACGTGGCCTCCCCGACCTACGTGGGGCTGGAGTCTCTTCCACAAAGTTGTACAACACTTTGTACATCTTGTGAAGGTTCATGGTAGCTTGAACATATTCATGTGATTCTCGAATTTCATCAAGATACACATCACTCCTACTGATTTCTTTTGAAAGAAACTCTTTCTCCAAAAAGACACTAGTTCGAGCAACAAAAACTTTGTTCTCGTTTCTTTTGTAAAAGTAATATCCTTTTGTTTCTTTAGGATACCCCACAAAAAGCATTTTTCTAATTTAGGGTGCGAGTTTATCGATTGTAAACGTTTTACATAAGCCTCACATCCCCATATCTTGAGAAATGACAACATGGGTCTTCTCGATCCATATCTCATATGGCGTCTTCTCAACGGATTTTGATGGGACCCTATTCAAAGTGAACATGGTGTCTCTAGAGCGAAACCCCGAAGGATAATGGCGATCTGTTTGTTCGATCATTGACCGAACCATATCTAATAAAGTTCGGTTACGCTGTTCGGACATGCCATTCCATTGAGGCGTTCCTGGCGGAGTAAGTTGTGGAACGATTCCACATTGCTTTAGATGATCACCAAACTCTTGGCTCAAGTATTCGCCACCACGATCGGATCGTAAGTGTTTTATTGTTTTGCCAAGTTGATTTTGTACTTCGTTCTGAAACTCTTTGAACCTTTCAAAAGTTTCAGATTTATGCCTCATTAAATAGATATATCCATATCTCTCAAGTCATCGGTAAAAGTTACAAAAGCATCAAACCCACCCCTAGCAATCGAGCTCATTGGTCCACAAACATCTGTATGTACTAGGGCCAATAATTCACTTGCTCTCTCATTAAAACCTGTGAAAGGGCTTTTGTCATCTTGCCAAGTAAACAAGATTCACATGTTTCAAATGATTCAAAATCAAATGAGGTTAGAAGTCCATCACCATGGAGCTTCTTCATGCGTTCTCATTTATATGACCTAGCGACAATGCCACAAAAGGTAGGGTTCAAATCATTAGGCCGATGCCTTTTACATTAATATTATAGATGTGTTTTTCTTCGAGTTCAGGACGTACAACCCATCCACCATGGGGCAACGACCATAATACATATCATTCAAAAATATCGAACAAACAAAGTTCTTTATTTCAAATCATAACCTTCATGTTCCAAACAAGAAGATGAAATAATGTTTCTACTCAAAGATGGAACAAAATAACAATTATTAAGTTCTAAAACTAATCTCAAGGCAAATGCAATGGGTATGTGCCAACAGCAAGACCAAAGAACTCTTGCTTTATTCCCCACGTGAAGATCCACTTCTCCTTTTGCCAAGTCTCTACTCTTTATCAGCCCCTGCAACGAATTGCAAATGTGAGCAACCGAACCGGTATCATATACCCATGAGCTGAGTGAAGAAGTAGCAAGATTAATTTCTATAACATTAATACCAAGTGGAAACCACATTTCCATTCTTCTTATCCGCCAGTACTTTTTGCGAGCCCGTTTCCAATGCCCTGATTTCTTGCAATAGAAGCATTGGGTATCAGGTTGAGGGCCAACTTTAAGCTTCTGAAGCTTAGTTTTGAGGCTTGCGATCTCATCTTGAGCCTTGCCCTTGCCCTTGCCCTTGCTCTTTCCGTTCCCCCACCTTAGCCTTCCTCTTTTGAAAGCGGTTGTTTTGAACCATCATCACATGATTGTGTTTTTCTTAATGCTTTCCTCAGCCTTGAGCATCCCATGTAGCTCGGTTAGGCACTTCTCCATGCTATTCATATGAAAATTCATAATGAATGGCTCAAAACTCGAGGCGTAGACGGAGAATAACATCTGTGGCCAAACCGAGGCTAAGGGAAACTCAAGTTTTCCAATCTCCCAATGTAACCAATCATCTTGATCACATGAGGATGACTGATGCCTTCACCCGACTTACAAGCAAATAAAAGCTTTGAGATACCATACCTCTCAGCTCTTGCTTGATTCCTAAACATGCCCTTCAAGCCCACAATCATATTGTAAGCATCCTGGTCCTCATATTGCTTTTGGAGCTCAGAGTCCATGGTGACTAGCATGAGACAGTGACTCTCTGAAGCATTAACATGCTTTTCATATTCAACCTTCAAATTGCGAGCAAAGCATTTTGGTGGTTCATCAGAATTGGATTCTCTAGAACATAGTCCTTCTTTTCATGCTTGAGAACAATTCTCAGGTTGCGATACCAATCAACAAAATTAGTTCCATTCAGTTTTTCCTTTCCAAAACCGATCTCAAAGCAAAACCAGTGTAGCAGGAGTAGGAGAAGGTGCCATTGAACTACAACAAAACAAGCAAAGATTCTAAGCACTATGTTTATGTAAAACTTTTATTAAACTTTTAATTAAAGACACTTCTATTTTATGTCCCTTTATAGACACATAGTGAGTATTCAAGATCCATATTCATCAAACACTAGTGAGCTTTGGCATCACTGCTAGAAATTTAATGACATAGGTAAGCAACACCTTTGCTAATTACATCATATGTAACTCTTGTTTGTTGAGTATGAAAACAAGTAATGAATGCCTCCATCAACTTGACTCATGGCCAGTCAACTGCCCCAAGGGCTCACATGAGGAGGAGCACTTCCCGTATTCGGGTGCCAATTAAGAAACCTGCCTCATGTGTGTTTTCCTAGACACCACTTGTCTTGTATAGGTTCCATCATTACTGAAATCAAATCCCAACTACTTATGTCCTCAAGCCCAAAACCGTTTTGATAGCTTGATTAAATCTACCATTGTTATGCGTGATGTGTCCAACACATCCCTATCATCTATTGAGATAGCCATTGATATACTACTTTGGCAGTCATATCAATAACGATCTAAATTCTTGATAGGTGCAACAATTGGATGGACAATTTGATTTAAAATTTTTAACAATAGGGATGAACAAAGATTACTATGAACATGGCATCACATGCAATGAGCATAAAGAAAATAGCAAGGATTAAACACACATCCACAGAAAATCAAAATAAGCTGTGAAATAGCATAACCCTTAGCATTAAGATCTCCATCATCATGCTTGTTTGTTCACCTAGCCACCTTGCTTGATACCATCGTCTTCATCATTATGGATGCAACTCCTTACAACTTTTGATAATGAATTTTACATGAGGGTTTGAAGCATCACAAGTCGACACGCAGGTCGTTATACAATTAAAATAGCCTTATGGCTTGACACGGCACGCAAGCCATGTGGAAATTACATGCATCACATACACATAGGCCATACCATTTCACATAATTCCCTGCAAAAACGAGTTAAACAAAAGCAACCCTACGACTCCGGGGTCCGAGGGGCAGCGCCCCTGGCGGCGTCCGAGGGCAGCGCCCTTGGAAATTTTTTTAGAGGCATGTCTTCTGACATTGGAAAACACCCTCAAAATTTCCACGGATCAACCAGATTGACCCAATCCGATCTAACATGATTGGCTTGGTCCCATATGGATACGTTTCAGAAACCCTGATGGCGGTAACCCGACCGGTAAGGGTAACGTCGTACCATGAACGGACTCACCCAAATCAATATTGAATCTGTTTGCGCTTACCATGGATCAACCAGATTGACCCAATCCAACTCAATCTGATTGGCTTGGTCCCATATGGATACGTTTGTAAAACCACGATGGCGGTAACCCGACCGGTAAGGGTAATGTCGTACCATGAACGGACTCACCCAAATCAAGATTGAGTCGGTTTGCACTTTCCTCAAACCCTAAACCGATCGATCTCATCGATGGCTGCCGTCACCAATTCATCACATGAACTGGCTGAACATGTAATAGATCCAATCTACTAACCTTACACATCATATGTGCAACATCCAGATCACAAAACTATACGAGATGGCTCTGATACCACTGAAGAGGAACGCGGTATGCTACGCAAGCACAAAAAAATCTACCGCGTAACGTAAAGCTACCGCAAGAAGGGATCATAGATAAGATTACCACTAGACGCGCAGTTGCGGAATCCTTCCCGCATCGATGTAGTGGATCGTCCTCGCCGCAGTCGTTGCGTCGATGTAGTGGATCGTCCTCGCCTTGCCGTGGATCGTCCTCCCACGCCGCAGATCAGCAGCGTCACCGCAGAGTCCACACGTCCCCGAGATGGAACGCGTGCGTCGTGTGCAAGCACCAGTCGCTCGGCGAGGGACAGCGAGAGGAGTAGGCTAGGGTTTGAGTGAATCACTCCTAAACCGTGGAAAGCACACCTGTGCCCTCCTCCTCCCCTCCTTATATAGCCACGAGATGAAACCCTAAACTAGGGCCCATCAGCGTGCTAAGCCCACGAGGTTCATTAATTACGGATCCAATCCAAATTAATGCGTCCGAGCCCATTAAGTGTGTGACCCTGTAGGTTCACGTACGTTTGGACGTGGATTCGGAAAACTCCTTTTCAATCCAATAGTTGGTAGTGGCTTCTTGCAAAGTATGCCAACTCCCAAACATACTATGATCAAATCGGACCTAACCTATCAAAAGTACTCATGTAATAATCCCTTTGCCAAGTATATGAAGATTGATCTCAAGGCGAGAAGCATGTCATCCTTTGATGATTCAATCCATCTCTCGTATCCGTGATATATTAATAAGTTGTGATTGACTCCTCAATCACGGCATGGCCATGCACTTCCTTAATCATATCACACGAGTGGCCTTGTCATATATCTCCGTTTCATTGGAGTGGCAAATTCCATCTTGACTGCTCACTTCCCTTTGCACGTTTCATAGTAAACATGAAAGCTACCTTTATAACTATCCGGTTAGGAAGTAGTGTTTGATAGCCCCAAGGAAAACTATTACACATGTAGAGAATATGACAATCTCAGGTCTAAGGATCATACATCTACTAGGTATGAGATACATCGATGACACATAAGAATGAAACATTCTCGCGATGTCCCATTGCGGGTCTATCTAACCCATGTTCTTCAACATGCGTCCACAATGTATAGATGATATCTCCATATCCCATGATCTATGAAGCATGATCATCGATCACTACATGTGCTGATCTATTCATCGTTGTCCTATACGATGATATCCGATCAGAGATATTTATCGAATTACATCATTAAGTAAAGAGCTTCATAAGCAAGTCACATACTTGTTGATCAATACAACGATATACATTCATTGGACCAATAATCATATTATTATTCATAAACATAGTCATATGTTACAATCATCTAAATGATTGCCTCAAGGGCATAACACTAACAACATCATGAGGTCAGTTTCTTGTGAGAGTGTATATAAACTCCTGGAGACGTCCAGGACAGAGATACAGAATTCCTCCTCCATTCTTCCTCCTCAACTCTAAGTGCTGTACTATTGTGTTGCGCTGTTGAACCGCGCCGCCTTCCTCCTCGGCGTGCACCGTGAAGGAGGGTGAGCGGTATCTTCGAACCATTGCCGCAGAGTTCACCTGCACGAGGGCGGCAATAAGGTTTCTGGGCAGCGCATCAGCGCGACCGCTCTGCTTCTTCCTCAACATCGACTACTTCCACGTCTGCGCTGCTTCCTTTTCTTCAACTAGCCCAATAGTAAGTAACTCGAGTGATAAATCAATTCCATTACCATACAATTCTTGAGCATATTCTGAAGTACAATGTGTTATCTGCTGTTTTATGCATCTCTAGTCTTTTGTTACTTTTGCCTCAATTTAAAATTTGGACTAAAAATATTGCAAATTTTTCCAACAATCCAGAAACCTTATTGTGAATATTTTTGTGAATCAGCAATGGCTGGTGCTTCGGATGCAATGAAACCTGAGAGGTTTTCTGGTGTCAATTTTCGTAGATGGCAGACAAGAGCCAAGTTTTGGCTCATGTCATTGGGGCTGTGGTGGGTGATCCACCCACAGTATCCATTTACGATTGACCAGAACCTGCAGTTTGACGATGCGAACAACACCGCACTAGGCTGCCTTCTGACTATTTTGGCAGATCAGCTCTATGATGTGTATATGAACTACACATCTGCCACTGAGTTGTGGGATGCACTTGACCAGAAATATGCCGTCGAAGGTTGGTCACCTGGTTGTATGTGTGTGAGCAATTTTTTGATTTTAGCATGGATGATGCTAAGTCGATTGTTGCACAAGCACACGAACTCCAGCTACTAGTTGGCGAGATTGCGCATTTGGGTTGTGCATTGCCTCCTAAGTTTGTGGCTGCGGGCATTGTTGCCAAACTTCCCTCAACTTGGAGGGATTTTGCTACTAGCTTAAAGCACAAAAGGGAAGAGATTTCTGTTGAGGATCTCATTGCAGCCCTTGATGTGGAAGAAAAGGCAAGAGCAAAAGATGCACCAAGCACCTCTAATCAGAACAATGCCAATGTCGTTGAGAAGAAATCATATGGCAAGAACTTCAAAGGCTATAAACCAAACAAGACAACTAGCTTTAAAAACAAGAAAATTGAGAAAAGGGACATGAAGAACATCACCTGTTTTGTGTGCGGAAAGGATGGTCATATGGCAAAAGACTGTCGCTATCGCAAAAACAGGACAAATGAACCGGGCAAGAAAAATGCCAACGTGACCATAGGCGAGGCCTCGACTTCAGGAGGGTATGGTAATTCTCCTGTTGTCTTTTCAGCATGTCAATCCACTGATTGGTGGGTTGATACTGGTGCTAATGTTCACGTGTGTTCTGATGTTTCCTTATTTTCTTCTTACCAGGCAGCCGGAGCTTCCTCCATCCTAATGGGAGCGGGTCGCATGCTTCATTCTTAGTGTTGGCACGGTGGATCCGAGGCTTACTTCAGGAAGATTGTCCACTTCAAGAGCGTAAAACATGCGCCAACAATAAAAAGAACCTCATTAGTGGTTCTCTCCTATGCGAGATGGTTATAAGCTAGTATTTGAATCAAATAAAGTTGTAATATCAAAGTATGGGAACTTTGTTGGTAAAGGCTATGAGTGGAGGCTTGTTCGCCTCAAGTACTCTAGAGTCTTGTTATAATATGAATATTGCAACTGGTTTGAATAAATGTGAGGCCAATATTTGGCATTCTTGTTTTTGTCATATTGGTTTTGATAGCATTGCCCGAATGTCCAGATTACAATTAATTCCAAAATGTGATATTGTCAAAGGATCAAAGTGCCATTCTTGTGTGCAAGCAAAGCAACCTAGAAAACCCTTTAAGGGATTAGAGGAAGAAAAGAACTTGGCACCACTAGATCTTGTCCATTCTGACCTGTGTGAAATGAATGGATTGTTGACAAAAGGAGGCAAAAGATATTTTCTAACTTTTATAGATGATGCAACACGTTATTGTTATGTGTATTTGTTGAAAACAAAGGATGAAGCTTTAAACTACTTCAAAATTTATAAGGTCGAGGTTGAGAACCAACTAGAAAAGAAAATTAAAAGACTAAGGTCTGATCGTGGAGGAGAGTATATCTCTCATGAATTCTCCCAGTTCTGTTCTGAGCATGGTATAATCCATGAAGTAACACCACCATATTCTCCCCAATCAAATGGGGTAGCTGAGAAGAAAAACCGAACACTAACAGACTTGGTGAATGCCATATTGGAGAGTGCCAGTATGCCTAAAATGTGGTGGGGGGAAGCTATATTAACAGCAAATTTTGTCATAAATAGAGTAATCACTAAAAAGTGTGAGATTACTCCGTATGAGGGATGGAAGGGGAGAAAGCCCAATGTTAATTTTCTGCGAACTTGGGGATGTTTGGCAAAAGTCAATATACCATTGCAGAAAAAGAGAAAGCTTGGACCTAAAACAGTCGATTGTATTTTTCTAGGATATGCACATAACAGCACGGCCTATAGATTTTTAGTAGTAAAATCAGAAACTCCTGAGATTATTGTTAACACAATAATGGAGTCCAGAGATGCTTCATTTTTTGAGGATATTTATCCTATGAGACCAGCAGGTAGTACTTCACAAACTGAGAATAATCAAACTGATAATAATAATAATGTTGAACCTACCACTATTTCTGAATCAATAAGTGATACACTACCAGTAGAAGATATTTCTAAGGAGGATAACAATTTAGTCACAGAGGCTCCTCGTAGGAGCAAGAGACAAAGGGTTGAGAAAACCTTTGGTGACGATTTTATTGTATACCTCGTGGATGATGTGCCAAAATCTCTTTCAGAGGCTTATGCTCTTCCTGATGCTGAGTATTGGAAAGAGGCGGTCCGTAGCGAGATGGATTCCATCATGGCTAACGGGACTTGGAAGATCACTGATCTTCCTAGTGGGTGCAAACCTGTTGGATGCAAGTGGATCTTCAAAAAGAAGATGAGGCCTGATGGTACTGTTGATAAGTAAAAGGCAAGACTTGTGGCCAAGGGTTATACCCAGAAAAAAGGAGAGGATTATTTTAATACTTATTCTCCTGTTGCTAGATTAACTACCATTAGAGTGCTCATTGCATTAGCTGCTTCCCATGGTCTACACGTCCATCAAATGGATGTAAAGACAGCTTTCCTTAATGGAGAGTTGGAGGAAGAAATCTATATAGAGCAACCAGATGGTTATGTGATTACTGGACAGGAAAATAAAGTGTGCAAATTATTAAAATCCTTCTATGGCCTAAAGCAAGCACCTAAGCAATGGCACGAAAAGTTTGATAAAACTTTGACATTTGCTGGTTTTGCTGCTAATGAGGCAGATAAGTGTGTATATTATCGTCATGGTAGGGGTCAAGGTGTTATTTTGTGTTTGTATGTTGATGACATACTTATATTTGGAACAAACACTTCTGTAATTGACGAGGTCAAAACTTTCTTATCTCGATGCTTTGATATGAAAGACTTGGGAGAGGCAGATGTTATTCTGAATATTAAATTCATTAAGAATGAGGATGGGATCATTTTGCTTCAATCCCATTATCTTTGAGAAAATATTGAGTCAATTCGGCTTTGAGAATTGCAAAATTTCCCCAACACCTTACGATCCGAGTGTTAAGCTTGGAAAAATCAAGGGTTAGGAAAGATCAATTGAGATATTCACAAATTATTGGGTCCCTTATGTATCTAGTGGTGCCACAAGACACGATATCTCATTTCTTGTGAGCAAATTGAGTCGGTTTACATCTAACCCAGAGATGATCATTGGGAGGCACTTGAAAGAGTGTTGCGCTACTTGAGAGGCACAACATCTTATGGAATTCACTATCTTTGGATATCCTTCATTTTAGAAGGATATAGTGATTCCAATTGGATCTCGATGCGAGATGAGATCAAAGCTACAAGTGGTTATGTTTTTACTTTAGTGGTCTGTCATAGCTTTCATGGAGGTCTTGCAAGCAGACCATATTAACGAGGTCAACCATGGAAGCTGAACTCGTAGCACTAGACACGACCATTTGTTGAGGTGAATGGCTTAGAGAGCTGTTGGACTTGCCATTGGTTGAGAAACCAATACGGCGATCTTAATGTCTCGCGATAACCGAACAAAGTGTTGACTAAGGTTATGAGTACTAAGGATAACATGAAGTCCTCCGGACATGTGAAGCGAGGCTTAAAACTCACAAAAATTGAGAAACTCCGGAGTTATTGCTGTGAATTATATTCGTACTGAGAAAAATCTGGCAGATCCTTTTACAAAAGGACTTGCAAGGAAAGTGATTTCCATTGCGTCTATGGACATAGGCATGAGGCCCGTTTGAGTTACACCACAACGGTAACCCATATCTTCCTGATCGGAGATCCCGTGAATTAGGTAATGGGAAAAACAAGTTGATGTTGTAACAAGAGAGTACATATTATTGTACCTGTGTCCTAATAGACAAAGTACTCTCGACTGTACGGAAGGTTGGCTTAAAGCCTTAATGTATTCTAGTGTTTAAAAATAAAGGTATTGGCCTACAGGATACCTATAATGAATACACCTACTTGAGCTCAACTGTGAGGTCGCAGTTCACGAGGATGGGGCATTCTCTAGAAAGCTCATGAGTAGATAAGGGAGCATGACCATATAACGCTCCGTTTAGGCGTGGTTTTTTGGCAGCCTAGTATCAGTTGAGATTTTCAAGTGAAGTCTGATCACGAAAAGCTATGAATTCAAGGCATAGTCCATTCATCAGCTGTGAGAGGATGAATCTTGCTAATCTAGGTGCAAGTTCAACCCGTACGGGACTTACACTAAAAAGACTAGTATATTAACAACACATCAGCACAGTATTTTTTTGTTATCTTTTCTGCTGTTTGCTTTGGAATTGGTGGGGGATTGTTAGAAATTGACCCATTGGGTGGCCCATTTCCTTTAATTCCAAAGCATGCATGGTTTAGTACCATATCGCCAAGCCAAGTGGAGGAAAGGCAATTTAAAAGGTGGAGTCCTTGCCACCTCTTGATTAATTACACTTGGCATGAGAATGGCATAGGGTGGACAGTGGCTAAACACACACGCACGCGCGCGCGCATTCGCGTATTTTGGCGTGAAAATACGCGTGACTTGTGACTTGCGACGAGCAATCACGCCGCGTCGTTATGTGTATCCTGACACTTTGAATTCATCTTTTTGTTTTACTGAACCCTGCATTTATCTCTCCATTCAATCTGTTTAAATGCGATTTAAACATATATTTGAATTATGTGTCATTATGCAGTCAGTTACCAGTGAGTTAATTGACATTATTTGTCAGTTACTAGTAACTGCCGCATTTAACTGACATCATGAAGTCAGTTTCTTGTGAGAGTGTATATAAACTCTGAGAGCGCCCGGGACGTAGATCTGAAATTCCTCCTCCATTCTTCCTCCTCAACTCTAAGTGTTGTCTTGTTGTGTTGCTTGTTGTTGAACGCACGCCTTCCTCCTCGGCGTGCACCGTGAAGGAGGGTGAGCGGTATCTCGAACCATTGCCGCGAGTTCACCGCACGAGGGCGGCAATAAGGTTCTGAGGCGCGCATCACGATCGCCTCGCTTCTTCCTCGACATCGACTACTTCCACGTCTGCGCTGCTTCCTTTTCTTCAACAAGCCCAATAGTAAGTAACTCGAGTGATAAATCAATTCCATTACCATACAATTCTTGAGCATATTCTGAAGTACAATGTGTTATCTGCTGTTTTATGCATCTCTAGTCTTTTGTTACTTTTGCCTCAATTTAAAATCTGGACTAAAAATATTGCAAATTTTTCCAACAGTACCGTCCACCGTCGTCTCTGTTCCCGCTTCTTCTACCTCGCGACGCCTGACATTGGCCCGCCGTTCAGACGGTGCTTGTCCCCAAGCAACCGCGTGAGGAAACCTGTTGCGCAGCACATCAAGGTCTTCCCATGTAGCCGATTCTGCTAGAATGTTGGGCCATTTGATCAGACCTTGCACAATCGCGAAGTTTCCTTTTTTTACCAATCTCCTGTCGAGGATTTGTTCTGGTTCTGTGGAAGTACTGTCCAACTCAACCAGTTTTGGCAACTCTGAGAATACCGGTGTATAATTGGAGGTGAAAGGCTTCAGTTGAGAGACATGAAAGACTGGGTGGGTTAAACTGTCTGATGGTAAATCCAGTTTATATGCTACCCTCCCAATCTTCTCTAAAATGTGAAATGGACCATAAAATTTGTACGCAAGCTTTGGATAAGGTCTATTGACTATGGAAGATTGTGCATACGGTTGCAGCTTGAGGAGTACCTGTTCCCCAATCTGAAACTGTCGCTTACCTCTGTGTTTGTCTGCTTGAATCTTCATGCGATTTTGAGCTGCCGCCAACTGTTGCTTGATGACTTCCGAACATCTTGTTCGTTCGAGTAACATCTCTTGTACTTCCTGAGGTGTATCCGAAACCACTGGAGGTATGATTCCATAGTTGGGGTCACAGCCATACAGCACTTTAAACGGTGAACACCCAAGTGAAGTATGATAGCTCGTGTTATACCAGAATTCCGCCATAGAAAGCCACTTTTTCCATTTCCCCGGAGCTAGGTGTACAATGCATCTCAAATACATTTCCAAACACTAATTTACCCTTTCACTCTGCCCATCCGTTTGCGGGTGATATGCAGTGCTAAAATGCAACTTAGTGTCCAAAGCTTTGAATAGCTCCTTCCAGAAACAGCTCGTGAATATCTTATCACGATCAGAGACAATGGATGTTGGCACTCCATGTAGTTTGATGATATTGTCAAGGAAGATTTGAGCCACTTTCTGAGCTGTGAAAGGATGACGTAATGCCAGGAAGTGGGCATATTTAGATAACCGATCAACCACCACCATGATGACATTAAACCCTTCAGATAATGGCAAGCCTTCAATAAAGTCCATAGTAACATCATGCCACATTGAAACATAAACTGGTAGTGGTTGCAGCAACCGGCCACTCGAGTCCTCTCACTCTTCGCTTGCTGGCAGATGGAGCATTGTTTAATAAAATTGTCGATCTCTTGTTTCATGCCTGACCAATCAAAGAGTTTCTTCAAGCGTTGATATGTAGCTTGAACACCAGAGTGTCCGCCCAGCGGGCTTGTATGAAACATAGTAATCAATTTCGTATGCAGAGCTCAGTTGTTCCCGATCCAAATCTTGCCATGAGACCGAATGATTCCTTGATGTAAACTGAAACCCTTTTCATCTGGAGTTGCTAAAGCTAATTGGGCCAACTTATCTTCAGCTGCACTGTCTGTCACATAAGAGTTGATGACCTCCTGGATCCACAAGGGTTGTACTTCAGAACGAGTCTGTAAAGTCATCATTTGCTCGAAACGTGATAGTGCATTGGCGACAATGTTCTCTTTTCCTTTCTTGTAAACAATGCGAAATTGCAATCCCATGAGACGAGTCATCGCTTTTCTCTGAATGTCAGATTGGAGCTGCTGGTCCCCCAAGTAGCACAAACTTTTGTGATCAGTGCGGATAATGAACTCCTGTCTTTGCAAGTAAGGTCGCCAACGATCGACGGCCAAAAGAACTGCGAGAAATTCCTTCTCATAAATGGATAGACCCTGATGAACTTTACTTAAAGCCTTGCTGTAAAAGGCTATTGGATGGCCTTGCTGGAGAAGGACTGCGCCAATTCCAAAATCGCAAGCATCTGTTTCAACTTCAAAGGTTTTGTCAAAGTCAGGCAATTGTAACACCGGCGTGGCTGCCATGGATTGCTTCAACTGAAGAAATGCTTGCTCGGCTTGGTCATCCCATCCGAATGCTTTCTTCTTCAATAAATTTGTAAGTGGCTTGGCGATAATCCCGTAGTTCTTAACAAATTTTCTGTAATAGCCTGTTAGTCCGAGAAAGCCCCTGAGTTTGAACATAGTTCTCGATCTGGGCCAATTGACCATGACTTCAGTCTTCTTTGGATCTGTCGCTACACCACGATTCGAGATAATATGACCCAGATACTCTAATTGTTTTTGAGCAAAAGTGCATTTAGAGCGTTTGACAAAAAAATGGTTGTCTTGTAAAGTGCGCAGCACGGTAGCTAAATGTTGGGTATGAGTTGACAAATCCGAGCTGTAAATCAAAATGTCGTCCAGAAAAACTAAGACAAATCTCCGCAAGAATGGTGCCAAAATTGAATTCATCACGCACTGAAATGTCGCTGGGGCATTCGTCAAGCCGAAAGGCATAACACGAAATTGATAATGGCCGTGATGTGTTTTGAAAGCCGTCGTGAATTCATCTTGTTCTGCCATTCTTATCTGATGATAGCCAGCTCGAAGATCCAACTTGGAGAAATATTGAGTTCCTACCAATTCATCCAGAAGTTCGTCAATTACCGGCATTGGAAACTTATTTTTAATTGTGATGTCATTGAGACGACGATAATCCACGCAGAATCGCCATGTTCCATCCTTCTTTTTAACCAACAACACTGGAGAGGCAAATGGGCTGACGCTTGGTGTGATCAGCCCTGACGAAATCATTTCTGTTACTTGCCGTTCTATCTCATTCTTGTGGAGTGGGGAATACCTGTAAGGGCGTGTGTTCACTGGAATGGCGTTTGGCAGTAGAGGAATTGTGTGATCATATATTCTTGTCGGTGGTAACACTTGCGGCTCCGAAAACACTTCTGAAAACTGTGTCAAAACTGTAACAATTTCTTCATGAATTTTGTCGCTCTGGTTTTCTGTTTTGTGTTCGACAAGCGCCCATGCCAAGATATTGTTACCTCTTCTCCATTTGTCCAGCTGAGCAATAGTGACCCCTTGCAGTTCAGTCTCGGTCACATTTTGCATTCCATGTAAAATAATCTGTTTACCCTTGTAGACAAATTGCATTGTCTTTTCCAACCAATTACAAGTCATTGGACTGTTTGTCCGCCGCATCATATCCACTTAATTCCAGGACTTTAAGGTCTGTTTGAAATGTGTAGCCCTGTGTCCACCACTCAAAGTTGGGCACCCAACTATCACACAGTAATGATTCCCCATTTGCTACCGTTACTTTAACTGGCTTCGTCTGCTGTGGCATCAGCCCAATCTGTGTAAGAAATGGATATTGATGAAACTGTGAGAACTACCTGAGTCCACCAGTACCAACATAACTTGGTTTCGAACTAAAGCTAAAAGCCGGACTGTTTCATTGTTGTCAGTACCCGCTAAAGCATTGAGAGATACTTGAAACCTGTCATCTTTGTTCAGGTCAGCCATTTCGAACTGATCCAACACTTCATCGGATAATAATTCATCTTGCTCCTCCACCGTCTATGCTTGAAGTTGAGCTGGTTTTTTGTGCTTGCAATTGATTTGATGATTCAGCTCAAATTTCTCACTACATTGATAGCAAAGACCATGAACTCGACGGTATTCTCTTAACTGTCTTGCTCTCCACAACTCGCCTTGTCCCATCTTACCATTGGTTAACACTTGATCTGAATTGTATATTCGTGCTGATTTGGTTTTCCAGGTTTTACTTCTCTCTTTAATATCCTGTTGCACTTGGGCTAACCAAGCTGCTTGGTCCACCGAACTGGGAATTTGTCCCTGAACTTTGTTCCGCAACTCAGGTTTAAGGCCATTGACGAAATGGGACACAAACAGTTCCTCATCATAATAAGGATTGTAGAGAGATATATCATACATTAATGCGTCAAACTGAGTCTTATATTCTCCCACTGAACCAGTCTGTTTAATATCAAGCAATTCTCCTAACAACCTCCTCTGATCAAATAGGCCAAACTTCTGTTCTACTGCTGCTGTAAATTGTTGCCAACAGCCCAGATCATTTTTAGCCTTATATACTTGCAACCATCTAGCGGCGTTACCCTCCATGTGCAAAGTTGTTGTGGTAACCCAAAGAGATTCAGGAATATTGAATATGTGAAAATAATCTTGACATTTGTCTCTCCAAATCTTGGCATTCTCACCATCAAATCGAGGAAATGACAGTTTCGGCAGAGGGTTATGAACAGGACCAGTGTATTCTTTATGACTACGAGCCTTACCCCCGATCCTCCTGGAGAATCATTCGTCGGAGTAGTATGCTTACTCGACCACAATTTGTGAAACTCTTCCTCCAACCTTACACGAGGTCCAGATTCCATCGGCGTATATAGGGCCCTATTCTGGCCCAGAATAGATCCCTCACCCTGCCGATGTCCTTCCAATACCCGATCAGCATTCAACCGTGCCATTGACTGACCAGTTGATTCCATCTGTTTACACAGAAGCTGTTGTTCCTTGGCTTGATGTTCCACCGCCTGTGCTGTTAACTCTGTTCGAGTCAACAACTGCTGCTGTGTTGTGTCGATTGATTCCACTCTAGCAAACAGCAAATCGAGACTCTCCTTGATAGCATCCAGTTTCTCATCCGATCGTCTCGATGTTTCCCCCATCGCGTCGAGGACGAACAACGTCCGCATGGATGGTTTTGGCGGCGCCGTGATGCCCGATCCAGCGCCAAGCCAACCAGATATCCTGGAATCACAAGGATCGTCAGATTCACGAATGAATCTGAGTTCCCCAACCTTCTTCTGGGATTTTACAGCTCAAAGCGCGATCGAACCCAAATCTGATACCATATGTCATACCCGTGGCCGCAGAAGAGCTTCCGAGCGTGAGCGCTGTCTCAACGAGATGAACTTGGGGAAATCTGGGAGGAAGAACAGAAGAACTTGGGAAGGAAGAAAAGATGGATATGGTTGTATTCCTTACGATTCTTGTTCGTTACAACTCAATGTCCTCGGCTTATATAGCCATACAGCATTTCACCCATTTTACACTGTCTTACCGCTCAATCGGCAATTACAAAACAATCTACAGTAATTCGAAGTTACTACTTCCAACAGCCACCGTTAGATGCTCAGTTGTATAGAGAAGATGTGATCCATCCCTCCATGATCACTTACGCAGTCTTCGAACCGGTACCGTCCGCCGTCGTCTCTGTTCCCGCTTCTTCTACCTCGCGACGCCTGACACCTCGCTCTCCACGAAACTCTCGGATCCCGCCGTCGAAGCGTCCGGCCACTTCACCGAAGCACTTGACCTCTGCGAGAAGGCGGCATCCCCCTCCTCCACCACTACTAAATCTCCATATCTCGACGCTCTCAAGGGTCGATGCCTCCGTTTCCTCGCCCTCGAGCGTCTCATCATTGCAGTTGCGGGGAAGGGGAGGCGGTAAAGATGTGGGCGATGGAAGTTGGAGGTCCTCGGGCGGCGGCGATGTGAACAAAGGGGGTGGAGGTCCTTGGGGCGATGGCGATGCGGGCGAGGAGGCGGAGGTTCTCGAGTGTGTGGGTGGGTGGGGGTGGGGGGAGGGGGGTTGTAACCGTCCCGGGACGAGCGGCGCCTGATGGTTTCTTAGGACGAGAGTGTGTAACCGTCTCGGGATACTTTTGATTTTTGACCAGCGAAAGTTTAGGCAGGATATTGTTCGAAAAAATATGTAAAAGCTGATACAATAAAAATTGTGAAGAAATGGGACAAAATTATTCACTTTTAGGAATAAAATATATTCTAATATTTTTAAAAAATACTGCATCGAATAAAATTTGGGATGAAATAAACTGCCATTGTTCGTCACAGGTGCCTTAAAAATAAGATAGAAAACAAAATTAGTATTTATTACATCATTCGGTGAAATCAAACAATGGTGGATACCAGGGAACTAAACTTCGGTTTATATTCTAGCTGTCAATTGATTAATTTCCTTCTTGACATCTTCCAAGCAATTCTGTTCGGAGAAGATAAACTCTACGAGCATTTTTCTTCTGAAAGAATGAATGTCATTCTGCATATGAGACATTAATTGTTTATTATTCTGATTACAACTAATTGGAATAAATTATAAATAAAAAATCACTAATACAGTGGTTATTATAGTCGAACCTATATGAAGCTTCTTATCAAATGTGATCCATTCCATAACTCTATGTACTTCAGTACATAAAAGGCCACAGGAACTCCTAAAATATTGGATAGTTATTTGTTAGTGTATAAAATAAGTAGTACACAATTAATAATAGCACATATGTGTCACGTTGCTTAGGGACACCATGAACTTGCTTGATACACCAATTGCTAACATCTGCCATATTCACCTCTGTACTTCTCGCTATGGCTAGCAACTTTTTTATTCCATTGATATGCGTTGTGCAAAACATTGTTAACGCCATCATAGTTAGATTTTACAAATAATTATCTTAAAAATACGCAAATAAATGCCTTACCACTGTTTCAACGTGATCTCTATAGTTCTGAAGATCCCACATGTAATTGAAAATTTGGAACTCCATATTGTTAAGGACAAGGAGGATCTAATGATTTCTGACCAATAATGAAATATGAACCTACACAAATTTATAGTTAAATATGTAATGATGTTAATTCCAAAATACAATATATGCTAATAGATCGTACACATCGATGAAAGATCGAACCGAACGCAAAAAAATTTTTTGTCTAGGACATCCTGGATGAGACGATCCGAAAGTGATGAGGACATCACTTCTATGGATATAGCCACACCTGCAAATCCATCACCTACGCATCAATCGGTCCCCGTTGCTGTAAGATGGTGGGTTTTCTTTTAGATCAAAGATAGCAGTTGCTACTTCTTGTAATCGCGCGTGTTGGCTAAACCGCCCGAATTACTTGTCATCGGAAACCCCTCTTTTGTGATTCTGAATGAACTCGTGGTTTCAATTATAATTTCAGTGCTTGTTCATCTTGTTCTTGCGTGTTCTTCGATTGCTTGCAGGGACAAAGGCCTTCGTGGTCGAGTTGATCGTGCACCGGCAAGATCAATAACAACCGAAGTCGGTGTAACGATTGCTAAGGCGCATCGTGCGGGGCGGTGTAGTCGGATCGCCAACGTCTTCTTCCACCCAATCGAATCTATCCTCTCTCATTGAAAGGTCGGACCTATCCTCCTATCACGTGGTATCGAGCTCAAGGTTGATCGGTGAGAGATTTTTTCCCATCCATTATTTTACCTCGATCCGAAAACCATAAAAAAACAAATAGGCGATTAGATCTCCCTTGTCCAAAACAGTTTGTGCCCTTGCTTTTGCTACTTTAGTTCTCGGCTTGTTGAATTTACGGTTGCTTGACGAGTCAAGTTCTTGGTCTTTAGTTTCATCCTTTAGAGTTTGAGTTCAGTCATGTTTTGTCACGATTGCGTTCATAATTTGAGTCGATTCGTTAGTAGATCGGATCGGAGTTGAGTTTGTTTTACATCTAGTGTGGGAGATCAAATTGGGTTGCCGATTTCCTTGCTTTGTTTACTAATCCGCTTGATTCTCTGTGTTTACCAAAATAAATATCAGTTTCCAAATATATATATATAAAAAAAAAGAGGCCGGTGCAGATACAAGAGCCGCACCAAATCAAGGAGTTAAAAAAAAAAAAGGCAAGTGCATATAGAAAAGCCGCACCAAATCAGAGAAGAAAAAGGCAAGTGCAGATAGAAAAGCCGCACCAAATCAGAGAAGAAAAAGGCAAGTGCAGATTTCAAAAGCCGCACTAGATCAATTGCAAATCAAAGTTCAGAGAGAGAGAGAGAGAGAGAGTTCATCTAAGAGAGTTTTGTGACCCTCCCAAAAAAAAAAAAAAAAAAACTTGCTGTTTTGGGCGTTTCGGTGACGACGTTTGTGTCTTGGCTCGCGTCTCTAGTACGGTTCGGGACTAGGACCAGCACGGTACCGTCGTAGAACGTTTATTTAGCTTGCTGTGACTAACGTGGTGAAGGTTACTCCTTGTGCTATTTCAGCCACCTATAGCTCCTGATTGTCTCCTACTCTCACGAAGTTGTTTGTCTTCTTTGGTTGCCAACACCTCCTTGCTAAAGCTTGGTAAGAACAGTAAGAACTTGTTTGAGCAGGTTGAGAGTGAGCGATTTGACACTAGCACACCACTTGTAGATAGGGATAATCTTGTTACTTGGTGTTAGCCTTTTTTTCTTTGTTTTCTCTAACCATGGCAGGATCGGAAGCCGATAAAGGGGACAACATTCACCTCGCACACGGGGATCGTCTGAGACTTCGAGCGCCAAATGAGGCTTCACACCGATGCGCTTGATGAGGACGTTCGTGTTACCAATGACCGCCTTGGTCAATTGGAGGCGTTCAAATTGACACCAACACCAAAATCACCGCGTTGGAAGTTTACGTAGGCGCAATCAACACCTCCCTTGCGGCATTCTTGCGGCGACTTGAGGAGAGGATCGTGGGCGCCCAACGATGGACATGTGAGCAGCGTTGCGGGAGACAATGAGCAGGACTATGCGGCGGACACGAAGTTGAGGAAGAGGAGGATGATAGGCCACAGCGACAGCTACACCGCAACCGCCATGGTATGGGTTTGCGACCACCACGACAGCAGTGCGTGAACATGATGACTCCTAGGATCAATCAAATTGACATGCCACCTTTTGATGGGAAATATGACCCGATGCATACCTCACTTGGGAACTAGTGTAGATCGTAAATTTGCTTGCTATGATTTTCTGAACACAAGAGGGTTAGAGCTGCAACTAGTGAGTTTCTTGATTTTGCCTCCGTTTGGTGGCGCGAGTATCGTAATAAGACCCCAAACAATGTGCCACAAACTTGGGATGCTTTGAAAAGGATCATGCGAGCTAGATTTGTTCCTTCGTATCATGCACGAGATTTATTACATAAGCTGCGACAATTGAGACAAGGTAGCAAATCTGAGAAGAATATTATCGGGAACTACAAGCGGGCATGTTGCGTTGTGGGTTAGTGGAAGAAGAGGAAGCTGCTATGGCTAGATTTATGGGAGGGTGACCCGTGAAATTCGTGACATATTAGCTTACAAGGAATACAATTCTATCACTCGTTTATTCCATCTTGCTTGTAAAGTCGAAAGGGAAGTGCAGGCGTCGCGAAGGACTAATGTTTCTGCAGGTCGAACTACATCATGGCATCCACGTGCTTCAATTGCTGCCCCAAACCGTGCATCTTCACAAGGTACCACTAGCGACCGCCACACACGCCTCCAACAAAACCAATGCCGCAAGCATCCGAAGCAACAAAGGGTCAAGCACCAACACCCGCCAAGAGCGCGCCGTCCGTTGCATCCACGGGAAGAGCGAGGATATTCGGTGCCTACAATGCAAGGGATTTGGGCATGTGAGGAAAGATTGCCCAAGCAAGCGTGTCTTGATTGTGCGGGATCTTGGTGAGTATTCTTACGCTAGTGATTTGGATGATGAGACATATGCTATGCTTGCCATTGACCATGCAGAAGTGGACATGAGAAGGAAGAAGAACATATTGGTCTTTGAAAATGCGAGAACATTATGAGAGCCTTGTTGTTGGCGCGTGTTGAGTGCCCAAATGGGGAAGGTCAACAGAACCAGCGACATAATTTGTTTCAAACCAAGTGTGTGGTCATGGAGCGCTCATGCGCGTCATCATTGATGGGGGTAGTTGCAATAACTTAGCAAGTTACGAGATGGTTCAAAAGCTAGAGTGAAAACAAGCCCACATCCACGGTAGTACCACATCCAATGGTTTAACGACAGTGTAAGATAAAGGTAACACGATTGGTAAGAGTGCACTTTGCCATTGGTTCGTATCATGACTATATTGATCTGCGATGTTGTGCCTATGCAAGCATGTTCTATGTTGTTCGGTAGACCATGGCGATCGATAAAGACACCTTGCATCATGGTAGAACTAATCAAGTACTCTTTTGTGCATAAAGAGAAGAAAATTGTATTACATCCTATGTCTCTGAAGCCATTTTGAGGATGAAGTTGCTAGAGCCAGCAAAGAAAAAATCGAAAACATGAGAAGAGTGAAAATCAGATTGTAGCAAAGGAATTTGTACAACATAAAGAGGGCAAGTCTAAATCTGTTCATGATGTAAAAGATGAGATTAAACTGAAGGGTGCTTGTTTACTTGCTTCCAAATCGATTTAAATGATTTGAATGATGGCTCTGAAGTTTGCTATGCTTTGGTTTGCAAAGAAGCTTTATTTTCATTTGAAGATACATCCTCTTCTTTGCCTCTGCTTTGTCATTAATCTTTTGCGGAAAACATAGACATTTTTCCAAAGGAGGTGCCACCGGACTGCCACCAATCCGTGGAATTGAGCATCAAATTGACCTCATTCCGGGGCCTCCTTACCAAACCGTGCACCATACAGAACCAATCCGAAGAAACCAAGGAGATACAACGGCAGTGCAAGAATTGCTTGAGAAAGGGTATGTGCGCGAATCTCTTAGTCCATGTGCTGTCCCAAGTACTTTTAGTTCCTAAGAAAGATGGATCATGGCGCATGTGTGTGGATTGTAGAGCGATTAACAACATTACAATTAGATATCGTCATCCTATTCCTAGGTTAGATGATATGCTAGATGAATTGAGTGGCTCTCTTGTGTTCTCTAAGATCGACTTGCGAAGCGGATACCACCGATTCGCATGAAATTGGGCGATGAATGGAAAACAGCTTTTAAAACAAAATTTGGATTGTATGAGTGGTTAGTAATGCCTTTTGGACTCACTAATGCACCCAGCACTTTTATGAGATTAATGAATGAGGTTCTGCGCCATTTCATTGGAAAATTTGTGGTGGTGTACTTTGATGATATTCGATTTATAGCAGAACTCTAGAACAACATCTTGATCATTTGCGTCTTTTTTTTCATGCCTTACGTGATGCTCGTTTGTTTGGTAACCTTGAGAAGTGCACCTTTGCACGGATCGAGTCTCTTTCTTGGCTATGTTGTTACTCCAGGGATTGAAGTTGATCAAGCCAAGGTTGAAGCAATACACAGCTGGCGGTTCCAACAACGGTCACACAAGTGCGAAGTTTCTTAGGACTTCTTTGGATTCTATCGTCGCTTTGTGAAGGATTTCAGCACCATCGCCGCACCATTGCACGAGCTCACTAAGAAGGAGTGCCATTTGCTTGGGGCAAAGCACAAGAGAACGCCTTCAACATGTTGAAAGATAAGTTGACACATGCACCACTTCTCCAACTGCAGATTTCGATAAAACCTTTGAACTCGAATGTGATGCTAGTGGAATTGGGTTGGGAGGTGTGTTGTTGCAAGAAGGAAAACCTGTTGCTTATTTTAGTGAGAAATTGAGTGGGCCTAGTTTGAACTATTCCACTTATGATAAGGAGTTATATGCGCTAGTTCGAACTTTGGAAACATGGCAACATTATTTATGGCCCAAGGAATTTGTAATACATTACGATCATGAGTCATTAAAACATATTGAAGTCAAGGAAAACTAAACCGTAGGCATGCTAAGTGGGTTGAATTCATCGAATCTTTTCCTTATGTCATTAAACACAAAGGGAAAGGAGAATGTTATAGCTGATGCATTGTCTAGGCGATACGCTATGCTTTCCCAACTTGACTTCAAAATTTTCTGGCCGAAACGATTAAAGGGCAATATGAGCATGATCTGAATTTAAAGATGTGTTGCTCAATTGTAAAGAGGGAAAATGTGGAATAAATTTGTCCTCAATAATGGGTTTGTGTTTAGAGCTAACAAGCTATGCATTCCAGCTAGCTCCATTCGTTTGTTGTTGTTACAGAAGCGCATGGAGGTGGGTGATGGGACATTTGGTGTGAAAAAGACAGAGGACATACTTGCTAGCCATTTCTTACGGCCAAAGATGAGGCGAGATGTGGAACGTTTAGTCGCTCATTGCACAACATGTCAAAAAGCTAAGTCACGACATAACCCACATGGTTTGTACTTGCCCTCCCTGTTCCTAGTGTGCCTTGGGAGGATATTTCTATGGACTTTGTTTTAGGGTTGCCTAGAACAAAGAAGGGAGGATAGTATCTTTGTTGTGGTGGATAGATTTTCTAAGATGGCACACTTCATACCTTGTCATAAGAGTGATGATGCTACCCATGTTGCTGATTTGTTTTTCCGTGAGATTGTTCGATTGCATGGTGTGCCAAACACAATAGTTTCAGATCGTGATGCTAAATTTCTTAGCCACTTTTGGAGAACTTTATGGGCTAAATTGGGGACTAAGCTACTGTTTTCTACTGCTTGTCACCCACAAACTGATGGGCAAACCAAGTCGTCAATAGAACTTTGTCTACCATGCTTAGGGCTGTTTTAAAACAAAACATTAAGATGTGGGAAGAATGCTTGCCTCACATTGAGTTTGCGTATAACCGTCATTGCATTCTACTACTAAGTTGTGCCCTTTTGAGATTGTGTATGGTTTTGTTCCTCGTGCTCCCATTGATTTATTACCTATTCCGCCTTGAGAAACCGAATTTTGATGCTACACAACGTCTTTGAGCAGATGTTAAAATTGCATGAGACAACGAAGCGAACATTGAGTCTATGAATGAGAAATATAAACTTTTGGTAGTAAAGGAAGGAAACATGTAACTTTTGAACACGGAGATCTTGTTTGGTTGCATTTACGGAAGGACCGCTTTCCTCAATTAAGAAAGTCTAAGTTGATGCCTGTGTGATGGCCCTTTTAAAGTATTGGAAAAAGTTAACGATAATGCATATAAGCTTGAGTTGCTGCAGATTTTGGGGTCTCTCCCACATTTAACATTGCAGATTTAAAGCCATACTTTGGAGAAGAGGGCGAGCTTGAGTCGAGGACGACTCAATACAAGAAGGGAGGATGATGAGGACATCACTTCTATGGATATAGCCACACCGCAAATCCATCACCTACGCATCAATCGGTCCCGTTCTTTGTAAGATGGTGGGTTTTCTTTTAGATCAAAGATAGCAGTTGCTACTTCTTGTAATCGCGTGTTGGCTAAACCGCCCGAATTACTTGTCATCGAAACCCCTCTTTTGTGATTCGAATGAACTCGTGGTTTCAATTATAATTTGGTGCTTGTTCATCTTGTTCTTGCGTGTTCTTGATTGCTTGCGAGGACAAAGGCCTTCGTGGTCGAGTTGATCGTGCACCAAAGCAAGATCAATAACAACCGAAGTCGGTGTAACGATTGCTAAGGCGCATCGTCTGGGGACGGTGTAGTCGGATCGCCAACGTCTTCTTCCACCCAATCGAATCTATCCCTCTCTCATCGAAAGGTCGGGACCTATCCTCCTATCAGAAAGTAATCTAATATAACCTTCCATATGCTGCACAGTTGACGACGTCAGATTTGATCACCACACAATATATTGTAAGATTAGCATAATTTAGAAAAAAAAATGTTAGTGACTTACCTTACCTCCCGTATATTTATCAGAACCATCTTTAAACGATGGGATTGGGACTCACATTCAAATCCTTTGCCCTAAAATCATTGCCATATTGGAAGTCAACTAGGTTGGTGTTTGGACTCGAAGACAAATACTGCTTCATGTACTCAACAGAAACAAATTCTTGAGCGTCCATTCCTAAAATTCTAATTTGATATCATTAATTATTCAAAAAATTCTCTACAGAGTATCCAAAGAATTGTATATGGAACATTCATAATAATTAAAAATAGTGTTACCATCATTCTTGTGAGTGTCTATTGCTGTCCTGATTCTTCTATATGTCTTATTTATGAACACCACAGGCGATCTAAACTTAGGATTTGCTTTTCTAACCCTAGCTCTATCTTTGATTCTGTGCACAATCGTAAGTAAGATCAACAACATCATCTGTAGATGATGAAGTTGTTACATCAATAATTTCATTGTTTTTTAAGTGTCCAATCCTGCGTCATCGTGTTAACTCCACTTTTTGGCTCACCAAAAGGATTGGTCGACTCACATGCACCACTACCAACATTCTTTTAAAGGGGACTCATGTTGTGTGCACTTTCCTTATTTGCATATGAGGGTGAATTAGGAAACATGTCATTTATTGAGAACATTCTGATAGCGAAAAAGATATACTTCAAAATGAGTACAAATGTGTACAATTGTAGTTATTCGTTCACAATGAATTCACCTCGGCATTTGTATCACGTAGATTGATTGTTCTCTCCAAGGCGGAAATTCTATTCATGGCGTCCTCAACCTTGACTTCGATTGCTAGCACCACTCTTAAAATTTCATGAAGTATGTGTATTGAGTGCCCCTTCTACAAAAGATAAATTAAGGTTTATGAATAACTAATAAAAAAATATTATGAATGAAAGATAATACCTGTACTGCTCTCGATGATGATTGCTGATTTTTGTCATTAATAGGATAAACTAGCAGTGAAAAAAAACTTCATTCTTTAATCAATGAAAGAGTACCAATTAAAAATTAGCCTCGGTCCGGGCACCTCCAATCTTATCCAGCCCTCGTGTTTTCTAAATCAAACAAGCACATGGAGTCCTTACGCTTGCGTGATAACTAAGCTCCTCTTGTTCAATGTATGTACATGCATGGAATTGAGGAGAATCTTTCTGCTGTTTTATTTGCAAGGTTATTGGAGCTGTGGACTTCTCTAAGCGAAGCCTTTTTAAGAAAGTGTTTTGCGCTGGACAGAGAGACAACTTTGCAAGAGCAAGATCTGATATCTATTTCCACATATGATGACCACCAAACCAAAACCTTTCTGGAGCTTGGTTTGAGTTTAACAGCGGCACTGGCAGAAGCTACATTACAAATGATGGTCTGACAACACTCATCGACTGAATGAACACTTCTCTGGTGCATTCGCATTACCACTACAAAAGGAAGCAGACACAAAATGCCAAAACTGCTACATCTTTTTATTCCCTATTGACTGCTCGAGTTTGTTCAGAAAAAAAGGATAATCGTCCTAGCACTAATGATGAACTCTTCTCAAGTCTTCAGACACATTTCTTGAAGCCGCACCTAATGCCTCTGCAATACTTTTCACCTCGGCGATCATTGTAGCGACGTCGTTGAGTCTGTTAACAGCAGAACCAACTCCCTGCAGTCAGAAAATAAAAATCAGCTCTTGTGAAAACTCTTTGGTTTCTAAAGTACCCACTGTCCTACAGGTTGCTCTACCATTCTTCAGCAGTTTCAGAGATAGATACATACCACACCGTCAGCTCCAGCAGTTACAGCCATTGGTGCAGTCACTGAACTTAGCCCTGATGTGCACATCACCGGAATGCTGATAGCCCGATAGATGGAGTATGCAGCGGCCAATGTTGGTGTTGCCTACGATTTGTGAACAGTAATTATGAGTAATTATGAGTTTATGATCAATAAAATAGCTTCTTGATACACGGTGCACAGTGGCAGAGCCAGGAAATTATGGGAGCCTGGACAAGCGTAACTACGACCAAGTCCATATATACATCACACAAGTAAAATTGAGAACTGCAATAATTTTTTTTACTAAAAGCATAGTCGAATGCAAGTGCACATTCATAAATGAAAACAAAGAAGAGCAGTGCTTCAATGTTTTCTCTCCTAATATAAATTGTAGAAATCTTAAAGCAAACGAAGAGGTAAGTAATCGTCATCTACCATTCATTAATGCTTTAATATTTATGCAACTGTCAAAAGGAAAAGCATGGAAGCACCTCTCAACAAAGAAAGATGTGATAAATAACTCACTATGATACTATCAATGCTTCAACGATTCACCAACAAAGGTCTAATCGCACACCAAAAGAGACTGCAAGATAAAAAAATATTGATTAATTCTTGTCAACATTGCATAATAGATACTATACCAAAATATCAATATCAAAACAAGATGTTTCTGATTATTCTACTTCAAATCCATTTTGTAGGAGATAATAGTATAATACCTAATAGACTGACTAATAGTGTAATCATCTAATATCTAAACAGTAATTCACTGTCCAAATCAAGTATCAATTTTGACTAGAAAGTGAGCAGCGGGGTCCCTGTTGGCTGTTTGTAGCCTTTGACACAATATCAAGGATCCAACCACCACCGCCACTAGCAAATCTCTGTCTTGCAACATAGAATCCTGAATTATTTTCTACCAAGCACTGCAGCCTACAGGCAACTTCTTCACTGCCCTCAAGGCTGAAGCCTTAGTCTTCACTGTCCTCAGCCTCAGCCGGCCACGCCTGCACCAAGCAACACGCCGTTGCTCCACGGCTTTGCTGGTCACGCCTCCACCAACCCCACCCTTGCTCCGTCGGCCGCGCCTCCAAGCTCCAGCCAGCCACGCCTCCACAGACCACAGGGGAGCCCCTGCTCAGCTACTCCGTTGGCCACGCCTCCACAGCCACAGGCGAGCCAGCCCCTGCTCCACTGCTTGGCCTGCCTCTAATCCATTCACCGAGCTCAGTGGCGGAGGCAGCTCCATCATGGTGTCGCCCTTGCTCCACCGACTGGTCAGAGTCCGAACTCGCCCCTTGCGCCTGTGGCCTGCTCCGCCGCCCGCACAAGTAGGGAATCGATTGAGGATTTAGGGGAGACTGACAGGAGGAAAAGGATGAGGGATTTGGGGGATTTGGAGATTTGGGGGATTCGGGGATTTTGGATGTAGAATGAGTTGTTTGTGGGCTTGGCGTGCGACGGCCCACTCCGATGCCGACGCTTGCCTGGGAGCAAACCGTGATCGGCGGCTTACACGATGCCGACGACGGCCAGAACCCTCACTGTACATCGCCGGTGAGCCCGGGCAAGCGCCCGCCTTGCCCGGCAGCTGCCTCCGCCACTGCGGTGCGGCCAGAGGCATGTGCACAGAGGCGATGGGGGCAGTAGAATTACCGGTCGTCACAGTACACTCCAGGGGCGATTAAGAGCATTCGACGGAGCACGCGCCCGGAGGGCATCTGGAACATGAACGCCGGCGTCTCGTTGATGGACAGCTCTCCCCCACCGTGGTGTAGCCGGTCGCTACGTGTCCGCCGAGGTTGAGGCCGCTTGGGAGTTCTAGGGTGGTGTTTGCACCAAAATTTGGCAAATCTAACCGTAATCGGCAATGAAATCAAAGATATGGACGTTAACAGACAGGTTAAGAAAGTTTGGAGATATTTATGCTAACGGCAAGATTTTTAGGAAATAACTGTTCAAGATAAGGCCGATACGGATACGGGCTTAAATCGTGTTGTAACATGACACTATCGGCCAAAGGTATAAAAGAAGGACCAAAGCAAGCTGCAAAAATCATCATCAACACAATACAATCAACCAGCTTTTACTTTTTTCCTTCCTGTCGACTAGGAGTAGCTTTTGTAATTTAGTCTCTGTAATCGATCTTGATCAATAAAGTTGCGATCGCCGATTGTTGATCTTCTTCAATTACACCCTAGGTTTGATTTATTACGATTTTGTTGCGCATCGCCTTCTTGTAATCGATCTACCTTTATCCTCTGATTAGCCTTAATCGGCTAATTAGACTTACCTTGTTATTTTGATCTTAATCGGCTTCAAGCTGATTGGGTCTAAGCCGATTGATCGTTACGATCGGCTTTTGAGTAAATTTTATATTTTACCTTGTCGGTTATAGGTCAAATCGACTGGCACGCTCTTGAACCAGGTGTTCGTCTGGTGTGCTGCTGTCAGAAACCCTTCTTCAAGTTTTTTGACGCCAACACACTCTTGGCACGCCCGGTGGGACACGCAATGTCTTCATCAAGGAAGTCGATTCCGCCATCAGATCTCAACTCAGAAGCTATAATCGTCTCAACAATGGACGATTTATCTGCGGAGCAACGCCAAGAGATTGAAGCCCGGAAGGCTGCGCTAGAAGAGATGATGCTAAGCTGCTATCAGAAAACAAGACGTGGCGTTACTCAAAAATCCGCCCCGCCGACGGTCAGCATACGGGCGATGCGAGTGTAACGAGCGAAGCCGATACCTGCTCTGCCGAATTATCAGCTATGATTAATCAGTCTGTGCACCACGCCTTAATAAACCAATCATCGGCTCTTGTTACAACACTCAAGCCGATGATAGTAAATAGTATCAAATCTATAGCCCAGGAGTTAGCCTCATCAGGAAGCCTGCTCGACCCACTGCAAGCTCTGCCAAATTATCCTGTTTTTTCAATATCACAAAATACGCAGAGCACAATGGCCGATCCTAAACCATCGGCTGTGACCTCACCCCCCACCATGATGCCCACACAACCCACGGTCATATTGCCTAGGGACCCTCGGTCAAGCGGGGTGAGCCATTACCGCGCCTATACCGATGCCGCTAGGATGGATGCATCAATCAATTTGCCTCCGTCGGCTCCGTTCTACGCCTTTCCTCAATCGGTTTCACAGCCGATCGGCTCCGAGAGATTCTCACAAGAGTCTACCCTGCTAAGGAACCCAGTCCATATAGGGTAGTAACATACTCAACCATTTGCCCCAAAGGTGGAAGCTCAAACTGCATAATCGACGCGATCAAGATGGTCGTGTGCCAACCAGACAAAGATAATTGGCAACCCGAGCTTGCACTCGGGGGGCAGGACGCCGATTATGACCGACATTATCAAGGACCTGCTATGCCAACGGCCGATAACGTTAACTGGACCGATCAGATCTCAGCCGTTTTGAGAGACCAATTCGGCATACAACCAAAAGGGAAGGTTATCGGCTACAGAAAGCCGTACCCCGATTACATAGATTGCATGCCTTACCCTCATAATTTCAGAGTCCCGGACTTTGCCAAATTCTCTGGGGATGATTCTATTACCACCCTGGAGCATGTTGGACGCTTTATCGCGAAGTGCGGTGAAGCGGCCCAGTCCGACGGGCTAAAAATTAGACTATTCCCTTTGTCTTTATCAGGGGCAGCATTTACGTGGTTCACCTGTTTACCTCCGAATTCGGTCCATTTATGGAACGATTTGGAAAGCCGATTCCATGAATATTTCTTTTCAGGCAGTTTGGAGCTCAGAATTTCAGATTTGAGTTCCGTACGCCAAAAGTTTGGGGAATCGGTAATGGATTATATCAAGAGGTTCAGAGAAATTAGGAATCGGTGTTTTAGCGTCACGTTGCCTGACAACCAACTCGTCGATTTAGCATTTCAGGGTTTGATCCCGTCGCTTAGGGAGAAATTTGGAGGGCAAGAATTCACCAACCTTGGCCACTTATTACATCGCGTATCGGCTCAAGAAAGCCGATTCACTGATAATAAGGTATTCAAGGACAGATTCAAAAATAGCAATAACAAAGAAAAGGACAAGGCTAAGGTCAATATGGTTGAATATTGCCCTAGTGATTCGTCGGAAGACGAGGAAGCAGAAATAAATATAACCGAATGGGTAAAAGGATCCAAGAAATCCTTAGTCTGTTCCTGGCTCAAGCCGACTAGGAATAAGTCGGAAGTTAAGTACTCTTTTGATGTTTCCAAGTGCGATCATATTTTGATTTATACGCAAGAAAAGATAATACGATTGCGGAGGGACATGTGATACCGTCGCTGATGAGATCAAAAAACGCAGGTATTGCAAGTGGCATCATTCTTATTCGCATAACACTAATGACTGCAATATCTTTCGTCAACAGATTCAATCTGTTATTGAAGATGGTCGGTTGAAGTTTGCCGATGAGCCGACCATGCAAGTTGATGTTGATCCGTTCCCCATCAATATGGTGCAGTGTTCGGCTAAAGGAAAAGAGCCGATGCAAGATGTGCAGAAAAAGGGTAGACAAGTCGACATACAATCAAGCTCAGACGGCGGTCAAACACTGAAGATTACCATCGGTTCCTTACAAATAGAAGCCGATCAAGAAGGAAAAAATTCAAGAACAATTAAACCCAAGGGGAATCCCCAGGTGGGTAAATGGTACAAAGCAGAGAGATCTCTATCAAGGCGTCCAGCGAAAAGGTCAGGTCCAACGTTCTCGCAATTAATAGAGAAATACGAAAGGATGAATAGCCGACCACGGAGTAATACTCGCCGGTCGGATAATTTGTACCGAACTGAGAATGTTGAGAGGGCACATAGAAGGTGTCCCTTTTGGCAGTTTTGCTGGGAAAGAAGAGTAGCGTTACCATCACCGTACACCTGCCCGATGGAACATTATCCCCAAGACGATTGGCCAAGACAATCGGCCAGAGATAGGCTATCTAGGCCGATCAAAGAGTAGGGCAGAAGTCACAGAAGGCCGGTCCACGAGAGAATATCTAAACCGAATCAAGAACCAAGCCAAGACAAGACGCACGAGCCCAGTTCTAATCAAGAAGATTTGGCTGGTCAAATACGGAAGCTGGTGGAACCTAAACCCAGGTGGTGTCCATCTGGCCTGAGCCGATCGCAACGATGACGGCTTCAGAGGTTAAGGACGCAAGATTCGTGAGGCCGACGTAGAGAGAGAGAGACGAAGTGTTTAACGAACTTCGTCCAGTTAAATGCGTCAAAAAAGAGTGAAGAAAAGAACAAGCCGAAGAAGATTTCGAATCAGCTGATGACTTGGGTTCTCCCATGATTCGGGATGACACGCCTCCAATGGATATTAACATGGTGTTCACATTGCTTACCGAGTTCGTAGTCGAATCGAATCGCCAAAAGGCGCTTGCTCGGTGTGCTCGCGTGCGTAACGCCATCTTCGAAAACCAAAGATGATCATCGACATCCGAAACCATTGTATCCGAAAGGGTATATAAATGGCAAGCCGATATCAAGGATGCTAGTAGACGGGCGCCACGGTGAATCGATGCCGCATACCGACATGCAAAAACGGGTAAGTCCGACGAAGACTTAATCAAAACTAACATGGTTCGAATGACTTCACGGTGACCCTACGAAGCAAAGGGTGTCATGGTCATCGAGTTGACCGTCGGCGACAAGACCTTGCCGACAGCATTCTTTGTAATTGATGCCAAAGGAAACTACAGTGTGCTGCTCGGGCGAGATTGGATTCATGCAAACTGTTGTATCCCATCGACCATGCATCAAGCGCTTGTTCAATGGAACGGAGAAGAAGTTGAGGTCGTTACAGCCGATACATCGGCTCACATTGCCATGGCTAGCTCCGATGCGAATTGGCAACACGAAGAAGCTGGCTACATATCGGGCAAGGCGCTGGACGACTGCGATTTCATTTGTGTGAGCAAATCAGGTCTCATGCCGATCAGTGTCAAGCCGGGCACTTTTGATCGGGCAAATGAAGTATTACTCCGATGGGGACAAGAAAAACATTGAAAGCACTGCAGGATAAAATGCAAAGCTATCGGCAAACAACGGATAGCTACGAAGCCATCGAAGATGTTGAAGAAATTGAAAAGTTAGGTCAAGGCTTCACATCCACTGATTTACTTGAAGAAGTTGAGATAGGTGGCGGTGATAGAAAAAGACCAACTTTTGTTAGTGCGAATTTAGATGTAAAGTATAAGGAGAAACTAATAAAAATACTTGGAGATTATAAGGATTGTTTCGCTTGGGAGTATCATGAGATGCGGATTAAGTCATCAATGGTGGAACATCGGCTACCTATAAAATCGGGCTATCGGCCGTTTAAACAGTATCCCAGGCGTTTTAATCCAGCCTTGTACCAAGTCATAAAGGAAGAAATAGAACGGTTGTTGAAAGCAAAATTTATTAGGCCCTGCCGATACGCAGAGTGGGTTTTCGACATCGTTCCAGTCATGAAGAAGAATGGAAAGCTTCGAGTATGCGTCGACTTCAGAGATTTAAACAAGGCGACGCCAAAAGATGAATACCCGATGCCAATAGCCGATATGCTTATCGATGCTGCATCAGGGAATAAGATCATAAGTTTTCTAGATGGTAATGCTGGGTATAACCAGATACTTATGGCGGTCGATATACCAAAGACGGCTTTCGGATGTCCCGTGCAATAGGATTGTTCGAGTGGGACGAGAATGACTTTCGCTTGCAAAACGCCGAGCAACGTATCGACGGGCAATGAATCGATCTTTCATAATTTAATCGCCACATTGTCGAAATATATATTGATGATGTAGTAGTAAAATCTGCACACGATTTCCAACATCTGGCCGATTTAGAGAGGGTGTTTAAAAACATAAGATCGCATGGTTTGAAGATGAATCCTTACAAGTGTGCGTTCGGCGTGTTGGCTGGACAGTTTTTAGGCTTTATGGTACATGAAAGAGGAATCGAAGTCAGCCAAACAAGGGTCAAGGCCATAGCCAATACTGAACCACCGACATGCAAAAATGAATTACAAAAGTTGATCGGCAAAATTAACTATCTCCGTCGGTTCATCTCGAACCTCTCTGGTAGAATTCGTGCCTTTACTCCATTACTAAAGTTGAAGGACAATAAAGAATTTATATGGAGAGCCGATCAGCAGAAAGCTTTCAACGAAGTCAAAAGGTATTTGTCCAACCCTCCAGTTTTGGCTGCACCTCAAAAAGGGATTCCTTTCAGATTATATGTCTCGGCCGAAGAAGATACTATTGGAGCTGTTTTGGCACAAGAAGTACATGGTAAAGAGAGGGTTATCTTTTATTTAAGCTGACGATTGCTGGACGCAGAAGTCAGGTACCCTTTTATCGAAAAACTATGTTTATCCTTGTACTTCTCGTGCACAAAGCTAAGGCACTACATATTAGCATCGGCTTGTAAGGTCATCTGCAAAACCGATGTTATAAAATATATATTGTTAGCTCCAATTCTGCGAGGTCGACTTGGCAAATGGGCTTACGCCTTGGTCGAGTTCGACTTATCATACGAATCGGCCAAAGCAGTCAAAGAACAAGTCCTAGCCGATTTTATAACAGGACATGACACAGCAGCAAACCTAGTCTTGGTAGCACCATGGCAACTGTTCTTTGACGGATCAGTATGTGGGGAAGGTGATGGTATCGGTATTGTACTCACTTCACCCAAAGGGCATAGCTTTGAATTTGCATTCCGGCTAAATAGCCGATGCTCCAACAACCAGGCCGAGTATGAAGCGTTACTCAAAGGCTTATCGTTGTTAGAAAATATTGAAGTAAGAGTTGTTGAGGCATATGGTGATTCACTATTGGTAGTCTGACAAATAAAGGAGAATACCAATGTCGGGATGAAATACTTCTGAGATATTTAGAACAATGTTTAGAGATTATCAGCTCTTTTACTTCATTTTCTATCGGTCATATTCCTCGTGAATTGAACGATAGAGCTAATGCTTTAGCTCAGCAAGCATCAGGATATAAGGATTTTGACCAAAGTCAAGAGACTGAACTGGTGAGCAAAGCAGTCATGTGCGCAGATATTGCTGATTGGAGAACGCAAATAAAAGATTATCTAGTCGATCCATCCAAGCCGACAGAACGAAAGATAAGACAACAAGCGTTGAAATACGTTGTTTTGGACGATATACTATATTATCGGACTATGGAAGGTTTGTTGTTGAGATGTCTTGAAACTGAAGAAGCGCGGGTGGCAATGGGTGAAGTACACGAAGGGATTTGTGGTTCTCATCAATCGGCACATAAGATGAAATGGATGCTCAGACGGATAAGTTATTTTTGGCCGACGATGCTAGAGAATTGTTTCAAGTACTATAAAGGATGTCAGACATGTCAAAAGTTTGGCAACATACAACTAGCACCAGCATCGGCTTTACATCCAATTATTAAACCTTGGCTCTTTAGGGGTTGGGGAATAGATATAATCGACCAAATATTTCCTGCTTCGAGTAAAGGCCACAAATTTATTTTGGCCGTAACCGATTACTTTTCAAAGTGGGTTGAGGCTATCCCACTTAAGAAGGTGACTAGTGTTGAGGCGATTAGTTTTGTAAATGAACATATCGTCCATCGGTTTGGAATACCACAAACAATTACGACCGATCAAGGTACGGTATTCATGTCTAACGAGTTTCAAGGTTACGCCACAAGTCTAGGGATCAAATTGTTAAACTCTTCGCCATATTACGCTCAGGCTAATGGACAGGCCGAGTCGTCTAATAAAACACTAATCAAGTTGATCAAAAGAAAAATTGATGAAAAACCAAGGAATTGGCATTCGACTCTATCGGAGTCACTTTGGGCCTATCGGCTATCTTATCACGGAGCGACAAAACTTTCACCTTACCAATTGGTGTATGGACAAGAAGTCGTTTTACTGTAGAAATCAACATTGAGTCGATCTGAATAGCCGATGAATGGTTTGTCGGCTCAAGATTACAATGACTTAATGGTCGACAGCTTGGATGAGTTAGCAGAGTTACGTTTGTCCACGCTTGATTGGCTTAAGAAGAATAAGATCAGAGTTGCAAGGGCATACAATAAAAGGGTCATGCCTAAATCTTTCGATCAAGCCGATTTAGTATGGAAAACAATTTTGCCTGTTGGTTCTAGGGATAACCGATTTGGAAAATGATCACCTACGTGGGAAGGGCCATACAAAATTAATCGGCTAGTTGGTGGAAACTCGTACTTACTGGAAACACTAGAAGGGTATGTCTTGCCTAAAGCAATTAATGGGAAATATCTAAAGAAATACTATCCTAGCGTTTGGATCGGAGCCTAGCCGACTAAAATCTTGTTCAGAGCCAAGATTAACACGATCTCGTTAATCGGTGAAAGGATTGCAAACTCGGGATATAGGCAAAATATAAATCGGTTAAGCAATAGATTATAAACATTGCAAAATTACAAGTATTCAAAGTATTTGAGTAAGTGTTTTGGGCTGTTAAAAGGTTACATCCTGAGCACTCGAGTCGTGCACCCAAAGCCGATAATGCTCCAACGACCTTAGCTATAGTTTCTGCACCTCATCCAGATTACATCATCTTACATCGACCGCCGGGATGGGTACAAGTTTAGCCGATTGTTTGTTTAAAGGTTGCTACACCGATGCTATTTCGCATACATTTGCTTAGCGGACGGTTGTTTTTTCAAAGGAATCTTGGCCTTCAAACAATGAGCTTTATCGTTTCGACAATTCATCCTCAAGAAATTTCTTAGTGGTTTCCAATTTACGAAGGAAGTTTTGTTAGCTTTGAGAGATTCTATGGTTGCATCAAACTTTTTCTTCTTTGCCTTCGTCTCCGCAACCATTTTGTCAAGAATCCTGTGGTCGGCTTCTTGGGCTCCTCTCTTCTTCTTCCTTTCTTGGGCTGCCTCCACCAAAGCTTTTTCTCATCCGGATGGCATACTTCAAGCGGTGCGACCATGGCATTGGTGGCGATCGGCCTCAAGCGCAGCCATAGCATCCCGGATTGGTGATTATGATTCAGATCTCGATTGCGGCACGGACACTAGATCAAAAAGCTTATTGAGGCGATCTTGCATTCCAGGAGCCGATGAGACCGCAGCCGACGCATCTTTTGAGACCGCAATGATGTTACAATTGCAGAGATGTAATCATCGGTGCAAAGACCTCAGGTCATCAAGTCCGATAAATTAAAGCCGAGAATGTTGGATGTATCGGAAATCTCTGGAACAACAGCGGTTGTTGGCGATGGTATCGGCTGAGGAAGCAATGACTCTTTGGCTGATATATCTGGTAAGCTTGATAGAATGTTGGCCACTTGTGCCGACGCGGTAGGCTGAAAGAGAGAATATAATGAAAACCGATGGTTTAAATCAATATTCGTAAAATTTTTGAGATGGAAAAAATACCTAAGCAGTGGCCGATCCGTGCGGTGAACTTTCGCCACTTTGTTCCTGTGGCTTGGAGTATTTTTCCTTGGCAGGAGCTTTGGTGGACTTTGGCTTCTTCTTCTCTGAAAATTCATCAGCTGGAAAGTTAGTTAAATGAAAAACGAAAAGAATAAAAGGAACGAGAGATGGTCGGGTATAATTTACTTGGTTGCTGTTGTCTTTCTAAATCAGATAAAGATGGACTTTGAATACCCAAAGAACCGGAGGTATAGCCAGTAAGTCAGATTGCCTTGTGCGGTCGTTTTCCTTTGCTTACTACAGGAACATCGATCGGCTTCTTGCCATCAGCTTTAGTCTGCAAAGAGGAGTATAAAGCCGATGAGATAAGTTCGTATGGGCTGCGATGGAGAAAAGTTAAATAGATTAAATACCTCGCTAGTAATATTTACGAGACTTGTATTATCATATCCGGAGCTCGATTCGTCGCTTGAATCGTTATCTGAAGAGACCATCGGCTCAGATAGGTCTGGGAAAAGGGCAGCAATAATAGCTGATGGAGAACGATCAAGGAGAAGCGCTTCTGCAATTGAAGACCACCACGCAGAGTATCGGCTAGACCGACATTTATTCAAAACAAAGTGCGGCAAGGATCGATTTGCAAATCATCGGCTATTTTCAAGACCATGTTGGCTGCGACTAAAGATCGTACTACGGTCCCGGGTCAGACTAAATCAAGGAGTGAAAGGTTGGGGATCATCTGACCGAAACCTAATTGTCTAGCAAAGACGGAAGGATGGTAGAATTCATATGAAGGCTGGAAGGTACGGTTTCTTGTATTAAAGCCGACATGAAAGACACCAGGAGAAATAAAATTTTTAAAGAAATCCAGAGTCGATTCAGGCATCTCAAAGCTGTCAGAATCTAGATGAAGAAAAGATGGCCATTCAAAATCGGCTGCGTTGGTATAACTGAAGAAGTCTTGTTGGCTAAAATCATTACTATCCAAGTTCGGAAGAAAGATAAGTATTTTTCAGCTAAGCGAGAGATCTTCTTCTTTGCCAAAACACATAATGTATCTTTCGCCATAAGATCGGTGGCTCAATTCTAGTCTTGCATTTTAAGTGTGTCTTCGCGAGGAAACAAGAATCTTCAAGGATCAATTTGAAAGATCGGCTAAATAAGCGGTACAACCATACTTGGATGAACCACGAGGACCGCCTACATTGCCGACGCAAAATCGCAAATCCGGTAAATAGCCGACTCTAATCACATGCATCATTTGTGATTGCTCCTAAGAACATTTTTCCTAATGCTAGCCGACGACCCTCTACCAGCTGTTCCGCTATGAGCTGATATACTTGTGTTGGTCCAAGAGACGCTCCACAGAACAAGAAGCGGTCTAGCCAAAGATTCAGGAATGTAACGTGCTCTTCGTCCGATACTAGGCCATTAACCTTGTTGTTATTCCCAATATATTTTGCCCAACCTTCACCTTTAGATCGGATAAGCTTATATTTTGGTTTTCCACTAAAAGCCGATACTTGATCTCCATCTGGCCGAAGACAACACAATTGAGCAACGTCTAATAAAGTTGGGCCGATGGGGCCAGTATGAAATAGGAAGGCGTTTAAGGTCTCCGACCAGAAATAACAGGCCGTGGCCACTAAGGGCTCATTGGCTTCTGGATTGGCTAAAGAGAGAGGGATGCATTCAGCTATACCCATCCTTTCCCATTCTGTTCTTTTGTGGGCAACCACGCGAATATACCAAGATCTCCATCCTTTGATTGTTGGCCATGCCACAAGCTTTTTCCCACTCTCTATATTAAATGCGAGCCGATAGAGGGAGGCGAGGAATGTCCTGGCTAATAACCGTGCTGGCGTCTAGATTCCCTATCGGACCAAGGAAATACTGATCTTTACTGTTAGGGATTGGAATGAGTACCTGACTAGCAAGCCGATTGATGAAGGAAGATGCAAGCCGATTGATGGAAACTGAGCAACGGATTAGACAGAAGCCGATTGTTCAGAGTAAGAGCTTGTGCGCGTGAAGAATGACCGAGGTGGGGCGCATTTTATAGCACGGTGAAAATTTGAAGAGGCGGAAGTGAATCTCAAAAGCGCGGCGATTAAAACGCACTACCCGCATGTCAAAAAATAGCGGCGCGAGTAAAAGCGACAGTTAATGGGTGAAGTTCAAACGTTAGCCGATTGAAAAGCCGATTATTGATATTTTTGAAAGATGACATGTCATCTCTCAAAAATGGGGGGCATATGTTTGCACCAAAATTTGGCAAATCTAACCATAATCGGCAATGAAATCAAAGATATGGACGTTAACAGACAAGTTAAGAAAGTTTGGAGATATTTATGCTAACGGCAAGATTTTTAGGAAATAACTGTTCAAGATAAGGCCGATACGGATACGGGCTTAAATCGTGTTGTAACAGGACACTATCGGCCAAAGGTATAAAAGAAGGACCAAAGCAAGCTGCGAAAATCATCATCAACACAATACAATCAACCAGCTTTTACTTTCTTCCTTCCTGTCGACTAGGAGTAGCTTTTGTAATTTAGTCTCTGTAATCGATCTTGATCAATAAAGTTGCGCATCGCCGATTGTTGATCTTCTTCAATTACACCCCAGGTTTGATTTATTCTGATTTTGTTGCGCATCGCCTTCTTCAGAATCGATCTACCTTTATCCTCTGATTAGCCTTAATCGGCTAATTAGACTTACCTTGTTATTTTAATCTTAATCGGCTTCAAGCTGATTGGGTCTAAGCCGATTGATCGTTACGATCGGCTTTTGAGTAAATTTTATATTTTACCTTGTCGGTTATAGGTCAAATCGACTGGCACGCTCTTGAACCAGGTGTTCGTCTGGTGTACTGCTGTCAGAAACCCTTCTTCAAGTTTTTTGACGCCAACAAGTGGCTTGGCAACGGAGGTAGGGAGGAGGATGCGACGGGAACTTGGGTAAACTCTAGCCTTGATGCAGACCTTGCCACCTCCCCCGAAGCTCTCCAGCGTTGAACGATCAATCTGCAAGGCATAGACATTGCTGTTAAAGCATCCAGTTGATTTCCTTTCCAAGGTCTTCGAAGAAGCCTCCATAAGCAGGCAAGCAGCAGAAGCGCAGCGGTAGTACGTGGAACATAGAGGCCAGAGCAGCGCGCGCACGTCCATGTAGGCCGGCAACGGGAAGGTTGAATCCGGCGATGGAGAGGTCCAATCGAGGGCGGTGAAGCAATGGGTGAAGGAGAATCGCCGGCGGTGACGGTCACCTGCGTCGGCTGTGAGGAGGCACGCCTAATTGGCTTGTGGGGAGGACAGGAGATCGTGGCTCATGGGGATGATGGGAGATTGGGCTAGGGCCCTTGGGCTGGATTCGGATCCACGGGCTCTATTAAGAAGAATGACTAATCTGTCCTTCATCTTAATTAGTTGAGGTGCTTTTAGACTAGTACAGTTTTGTTTTAGAAAAGCATTGAAGCACTTCTCTAAAAAAAAAACCCACTAGAAACACTGCCGAGTCGTAGCCTCTCACGAGGCTGGATCCTCGTTCAATTTGAAGCTAACATAAGCATCACACAACTAAGTTTATTGAGAGGGAGCAGAAGCACACATGTACAACTCCACATGACTCGAATGATGTTTGTACTCGACTCACTATACATACCTAACAATCGAATCTATTACAAACAGCCAAATCGATCGTTTCTATTCGTCTCATCGGCACTTGAGGTCGGGATTGTCGAGCACGGACTCCGGCAGCCCCTCCTGCAGGCAGTAGATAGGCGGGATGGTCGGCGTCTGCTGGAGCCCGTACGCGCTCCAGCAGAAGGGGTCGTCGACGAGCTCGCCGCTGAAGGGCAGCAGCTCGACCTCGGACAAGGTAATGTTGGTGCAGGGGACGGTGTCGCTGCAGGCGAAGTGCATGGGCGCGCTGCGGACGTCGTAGGAGCCCCGGATGTTGGCGTAGGAGACGTCGGTGACGTGCACAGCTGTGGACTGGTTCATGCACCGCTTGTCGAGGCAGTAGTACTGGTCGATGATGATGCAGTTGCGCACGTTCTCCATGGTCACCGTGTCGAAGGTGATCCCGGAGACGGCGCCCATGCCTCCCTGCCACGTCTTGATCCGCAGGCCGTTGTCCGAGTTCCGGATCACCACGTTCCGCACTGTCACGTTCGACACGCACGCCTGCGAGTTGTGCACGCCCAGGCTGCCGATACTGCAACGCAGAGCAAAGCAACGAGTCTTGTATTGTTATATTGTATGGCTAGTTAATCTTTTATTTTCGGAAATGTATTGTAGCACAAAAGAATGTTCAGTACTGCATGTACAGAACAGAGGTTTGTCGATGCTGCAGTGACAAGATTGATGCAAACAATTCAGTAGAAAAGTAATAAAGGATGTGTACCAAGAACTGGAGTTCTGTCAAATGATGTTTGTTTTCCCCGGTAGCAGAGAACAAGATCAAAACATCAAGAGCAGTGCTTCAATGCTTTCCTTCCTAATACAAATTGTACAAATCTTGAAGCAAACGAAGGGGTAAGTAATCACCATCTACCCTTTATTAATGTTTTAATATTTGTGCAACTGTAAAAAAGAGAAGCATGGAAGCATCTCTCAAACATCAATCTCCCCCAGTAGTGAATATCTCTAACTACAGTCGGTCGAATTTACCAAAAACTGAATTCAGTAAAATTCTAAATGTAAGATTTGTTCGTACGTATAGCACCGTAAGACAAAGGTGGTATTCAGGTGTGGCACTCCGTACATTCTTTGTGCATGTGAAGTGATGTATAACTAATTCTTTCAGTCTGCTCATGTGACTAGCTTTAGTTTCCCTTTGTTGAAGCCTCTTCTCTTCATGTGACCAACTGACCAAGTTGAGTACTTGACAAAGGTTGGCACGTGTAATCTAGGACACCGAATCACAATGCAGAACAAGACGAGCACAAAAGCAAACGGTGGAAGCTATGGTGATGCCGTCATGCATTTATACGCTTTGGATGCTTCTGACGATTTGCTGTTTTCTTCTGAACCGTATGTTGTAATTTCAGTTGCCCACCTTAGCAACACATGCATCCGTTGTGTATCTAAGCAACATAACTAGCACCTTCAAAATTCAGTTTAAATTGATTCTACCTGTGCTTGTTTTTTTTTCAATTTCTTTAAGAAATGAGGTAGTATCATAGTAATGAAATGTTTGTTTTGCAAATCAACTACAGTCAGATCATCCACTCTGTTCTTGATCAATGCAGGATGAAGTAAAATTGCTTGCAAACCGAAAATACAGAATAAGAAATTAACATGAAAACCATGGGACCATGCCATACTTTTGTTTTGTTTTCTTTTTCCTTCAATAAAACTAGAATAAAAAATAAAACGACAGAGGAAAATGGGGGGTCTACCTTATGCCATGTCCAGGGCCGCAAGTAACATTTTGTATGTCCACGTCGTAGCTCCCGGTCCCAATTGAGATGCAATCATCGCCTGCACCAAAACAAATTTCGTTGGCTCCATGTCACAGGTTAATCAAAACCCACTGCATCCATCAAAATAACAGCAACCAGAATCAGCAGTTGCGTACCATTGCTGATCCTGGAGTTGTAGATGGCGACGCGCTCGGTGTTCTCGACGTGGATGCCGTCGGTGTTGGGGCTGTTCGCCGGCGAGCTGATGGACAGCTCGTCCACGCGCACGTCACTGCAGCCGTCGAACCGAAAGTGGAACTCGGGGCTGTTCTCCACCCTCAGGTCCTGAACCACCAGGTTGCAGCTCATGAAGAACCGGATCAGCTGCGCGATGTACACGAGAACACATGTAACGTGAGCCAAGCAATGACGCATACCTCGTGACCTACGATACGTACACACTACTGATGCAGACAAGAATGCTACATTGCTACTACATACCGTGGGGCTGTCGCACGGGCCGTGCAGCGTGGACCCGTTTGGACCCTGCAGAGTAAGAGTTTTGTCTTTGTGATGATGCGATGTCAATTTTGAGCCGAATGGGATTGAAAGAAACATGTTGGAATTGCTGTGTCAATTTGTCGCGTACCCTGTGAGGTTTGCAGGGGAGGTTCCACCAGTCCTCGCCATTGCCTTCGATCGTGCCGGCGCCGCGCAGCGTCATACCGTCGAGGTTGGAGAAGACCAGCCACTGCCGCCGGTTGTCCGACGGAGGCCAGCAGTCCGGCCCGTCAGGCGGCATCAGCACCCCGTCCACCTGCACCATGCGCCATTGATTCGCGTTTAGTTACCTGCCCATCGATCTGGAAATGGAAAAAGCACATGACTAGCGTGCACGATTTTGATTAAGTGCTGGTACTTGGAAGACGAGGCCCGGTTTGCACGGCCCGGAGAAGGTGGTGGAGGTGATGGTGAACGTGCCGTCAGACGGCACCAGAAGCACGGCTGACTCGACGGCGCAGGCCGCCCTCCATGACTCCCGGAACGCCTCAGTGTCGTCCGTCGTGCCGTCTCCCACCGCGCCGTACGCCCGGACGTCGAACACGCACGGCTCCGGCTGGATAGGGGTGGCCGGGTCCGAGGGGACAATGCCCGGCGGTGGTGGCGTCACTGGCTGCGTCTCATCATCCGCCGGTGGAACAGCCGGGGACGACACCACCGTGTTCCCCTTGCCATGGCCCCTGTGTCGGCCAGCGCCACCACCACCACCACCGTGCGGTTTCTTGTGGATGTGGTTCCTTCCATCGACACGACAACCACTCAATGCCACTAATACAAACGTCACCGCCATCAACTGCAGCAAGCCTAGCCTTGCTGCTCCCATGGCCGACAAATGCAAACGCAGCTCTGCTTCAAAAAACAGAGGATAATGGCGGTGTTTGGTTGCTGTCAGTAGGAGAAAAGAGAGAAGCAACGAGCTAAAAGGGAAAATTGTTGCAATGCGAGTGTAATGTGAGCGTGGTGATGACGACGATGGGTTTGGAATGGTTGTGAGCTTGTGATCTGGTTATGGGCTGATGGCTGGCTTGCAAGGGGTTGGAGGTTGAGGCGTCTGCGTACTTATGCTTGTGTGGAGACGAATGCAGGGAGAAAAAGGCCACGAGAAGGAGACACATGTCATAAGCGCAGGCCGTATACTTCCAGACAGCCCTTCGAGTCTGCAAAGGTATCCTCCAGACGCTCGACAAACGCAGTTCAACCTAATCATGATATGGGATTAGGGTTAACAGAATTTACAATGAATCCAGTAACTTTACTCCAGAAGCGTTTCCTGTGCACAGGAGGGGAGACTACCGAGCGGGGAAGGGAGGTAGTGCAAAATCAACTGGGAGCGAATTTGTCGACCTAAAAGATTACGAGGGCCAGGCGTACTACACCTTGGAAATTTTGCCCGCACCTGGATACTTCGCTAGCTCTGGCAAGGATGGAAATCTGGACCAAAAACATGGATGGGCATGGAAACCTCATGCAATGAGACGGATCAACAACTTTTTGCTGCAGCAACCACAATCATCCCCGGCGACAAGACCGGGAGAGCTTCTGGAAGTCGGCCTGGCAACAGGGGCCAGGCCGAAGGACTTGCGCCAAACCTTTTAGCCATCTCCAGAAGGAAGTCGAGAAAGGTGCAACTTGGATAGAAAACCTCAACTTTCGTCAGCTTGCTTCAGACCAGCGCTTAGTTGAGTTTGTAGGACTGGGGGAAAAAAATTCAACAAGTTCACCTAAGCCCGGGCACGCCAGATGATATTGTATCGAAGCTCACGACGAATGGGGAATATTCAGCTAGCTCCGCCTACGCAGCGCAATATCTGGACTCGTCCAGCACAAATCACCAAAACCAAATCTGGAAATTATGGGCGCTGGCGAAATGTAAATTCTTGGCTAGGCTGGCTGTAGCATCCCAAAATTGGAGTTTCGGAATGTTTGAATTTTAAAATGAACGATTTGCATTTTTCCAGAATAATCAAAGCTTAATTTGAATTTTATATTTATGAAATGATTTAATTTGACTAATCCATTCATCAAATAAAATATTTTCAGTTTTAGTTGGGTTCATTATGCCTCAACGATTTTTTTCTGTATTTTTGAAGATTTTTCTGAATTTATTTGCTATTTATTTGAATTTCTGGAATTTCTTCAATTCGAAAAATGTTTAAATTTCTAAAACCCTCCTGGCCGAATACCGCCGGCCCGTTCCTTTTTCTTCGGCCCGATCCGTTGCGCCAGCCTGCTCGCGCTTTCGCTAGGCCCAACCAGCCCGCTTCGCGTCGGTCGTCGGATGGACGACACGTGTGCGGCTGAGATGCAGCCGAATCGAAACCCTAACCGCGTCGTCGCCGCTCCAATTTCGGCGTCCATGCCGCGCGCCTCCCGAGGCTATTTAAAGCCCCGAGGACCCAGCCCGAGGTTCGCCTCGTTGCGCCGCTCATTTTGCCCCATCCCTTGTCGCCCGAGACGCTGCCATCGCAGAGTTCTTGCTCGCCGAAGTTCTCCGCCATCCCGAGTGCTTCTCCACCGTTTTTCTTCCTCGCCGGTGAGTCTTCGCCGCCGTCGCTTGCACCTCCGGTCTCCCAGCGTATCCCTCTCCCTTTTGCCCCTAATCCCGCGTCATCTCATCGTGTTTTGCTCCGTCGGCGTTGCCTTCTTCTCCGCCTCGGCGTGCGCTGCCAGCCAGCCGCGCCGCGTGCTTGCCGACGCCTCCGCCCGTCTCAACTGTTCGATCCGCCTCGGCCGCGGATCGCGCGCGTGTGGGCCAGGCCCGTCGAGCCGTGTCGCCTCGCCTCGCCGCGTCGACCGCCTCGGTTCGAGCCGCGACGCGCGGCGCCACGTTCATGCTAGCCACCGCGTGGCCGCCACGTCAGCGTGGTCCGCCACGTCGGCATGTCCCGCCTCAGTGCACCCGGTTCACTGTGAACCCAGGAGCTGACATGTGGGCCCCACGTGTCAGTCGGCTTTTGTTTTTCTATTTCTGATTTTCCAGAAAATCCAAAATTCCAGCCAATCGTAGTCCGCCACGTGTCAGCCTTTCTGATTTTTCAGAATTTCTGATATGAGAATCTTTCAGGAGCCCGTTCTCCTTCGTTCGAGCTCCGATTCCTGTGATTCAAATTTCTAAATTCATCTAAATTCAAGATCTATCTTCCAGTACCATCCTTTTAAATTTTTGAATTTATTTTGAATTTTTTTATTTATTTGCTCTCGTTTCGCGTGGAGACCACGCTGTTGAAACTCAAGCGAATCAGCAGCCAGAGGTAGATCTAGCAGGAGGCATCGAAGGCAAGTCTTTCTTGAACATATTGATTCCAAATTTTACAAAATGCCTATATTGTTTTAAATTATGCATGCTTACTTTTATTCAATGTACTTTAAATATAGTTTTAGAGTATAGTTAAATACCAGAATTTGTTATACCCTCATTGGTATTGATCATATCAAACCTTTGTCACCCTAGGTAATACTAGCTATTTTATTTGGTGATAACCAGTAGATTAGCATGGAACGGTAGAATTTCTTAGTCCAGCTTAAACGTTTCGGTATTATGCCAGTATGGGAATCATTTCAAACATTATTGAATTATATTTGTGAAGTCGCGGCAATTGGTGTTGCTGCTGTTATTTAAATAAAATAAAGTAGAAAATATGGTTTAGACCAGGGCGGATGGATTTTTGGCGAGTGCAGAAAGCACGAGACTTTGGTATGTGAATGTTCTGTCCTAGTCAATTAAGGACCGAAGCATGTGTTATCATGGACCAAGCACTACAGTACAACCATAAGTCTATATGGGTACGACCTGGCTAAATAATTTGTGCGTCTCATTATTAGCTTCGCGGTTGGGAGTGCGGATGTTGGCGGCGCAAGGGGGCTTCAGATCGCACTACTACAGAATGATACATCACTATCGCTTCATCTGTGTCGGTTCTTTAGTTTTTAGAAAAAAATGATTGTGACAAATAACATAGGAGGGGTGTTAATAATAATCACTATCGGTTCTGAGATTAGAAGTGATTGTGATGTAACACTGGGCACATCACAATCGGTTCTTATACGAGAAGTGATAGTGATGTGCATAATCATCACTATCGGTTCCCACAAAAGAAGCGATAGTGATGACCATGTTTGTCATCACTATCGCTTCTCAACAAAGAACCGATAGTGATGTGCACATGGTCATCACTATCACTTCTTTTGTGGGAACCGATAGTGATGATCATGCACATCACTATCGCTTCTTAACAAAGAACCGATAGTGATGATCTCATATTAGTGTCGGTTTTTAATAAAAAACCGATAGAGATAGTCTCGTGGGACATTTTTCATTAAGTAATTTATATGAGTATTAGTGTCGGTTTTTAATAAAAAACCGATAGAGATGGTCTCTTATTAGTATCATTTTTTAATCAAAAACCGATAGAGATGGTATATATTAGTGTCGGTTTTTAATAAAAAACCGATAGAGATAGTCCCATGGGACATTTTCCATTAAGTAATTTATATGAGTATTAGTGTCGGTTTTTTCAAAAAACCGATAGAGATGGTCTCTTATTAGTGTCATTTTTTAATCAAAAACCGATAAAGATAGTCCCATGGGACATTTTCCATTAAGTAATTTATATGAGTATTAGTGTCGGTTTTTTCAAAAAACCGATAGAGATGGTCTCTTATTAGTGTCATTTTTAATCAAAAACCGATACAGATGGTCTCATATTAGTGTCGGTTTTTAATAAAAAACCGATAGAAATAGTCTCGTGGGATATTTTCCATTAAGTAATTTATATGAGTATTAGTGTCGGTTTTTAATAAAAAAACCGATAGAGATGGTCTCTTATTAGTATCATTTTTTAATAAAAAACCGATAGAGATGGCACGTATTAGTGTCGGTTTTTAATAAAAAACTGATAGAGATAGTCCCGTGGGACATTTTCTATTAAGTAATTTATATGAGTATTAGTGTCGGTTTTTCAAAAACCGATAGAGATGGGCTCTTATTAGTGTCGGTTTTTAATCAAAAACCGATACAGATGGTCTCATATTAGTGTCGGTTTTTAATAAAAAACCGATAGAGATAGTCTTATGGGACATTTTCCATTAAGTAATTTATATGAGTATTAGTGTCGGTTTTTAATAAAAAACCGATACAGATGGCCTCTTATTAGTATCATTTTTTAATCAAAAACCGATAGAGATGGCCACATATTAGTGTCGGTTTTTAATAAAAAACCGATAGAGATAGTCTTGTGGGACATTTTCCATTAAGTAATTTATATGAGTATTAGTGTCGGTTTTTTCAAAAAACCGATAGAGATGGTCCCTTATTAGTGTCGATTTTTTCAAAAAACCGATAGAGATGGTCTCTTAGTAGTGTCGGTTTTTACTAAAAAACCGATAGGGATGTAGAATTATCAGTGTCGGGTTTTACCAAAGAACCAATAGAGATAGATAAGTATTAGCGTCGGTTTTTATAAGAAAACCGACAGAGATAGAGATGAAATGAGTTGCATTTAAACCTAGCGTCCCTGACTCCCAACCATTTTGTTCTTCGAACACGCCGCCACTCCCGCGCCCGCCGCCACTCCCCCGCCTCGACTCCCTCCTCCGAGCGACCCCCAACTCGGCTCCCCCCTCCGCCGAGAGGCCCCCACCGCAACTCCCTCATTGCCGACAGGAGTAGGAATCGACACCCCACCGCGACTCCCTCAGCCTCCGCGACCCCCCACCACGACTCCCTCAGCCTCCGCGACCCTCTACCGCGACCCCCTGCTGCGACTCCCTCGGCCTCTGCCCACCGCGACTCCCTCGTCACCGACAAGAGCAGGCGGCGCCCCACTGCGACTCCCTCAGCACCGACAAGAGCATTTCTTTTTTTGATATACCATGTGATGATAGCCCGGTAATATGAAATTTGATACCTCCTTCATGTTATCTTGGATTACAAACTGATGGTAATCCCACATTCTTCACTTGTACAGGTGCAATTACATCGATACACAAAGGTAAAAGAAGATAAGAAATAAGATAACATAGTTTTCAGGAAAAGAAAATGTTTAGAACTGGAATTTGGTGAGTACCACAGGATAAGCATGATGGGTGATTCATAGGTTTGTGAAATTAGAAATATTTTTTGAAGGAAGGATGTTTCGTTTATGCTTAAGTATCTTCAATGAGTTATGTCAAAAGTTATAACTAAAATTTACAACCTGTAATTGCTAAACTCAGATATAGAACATTAGCATTTCATTAGTGTGCGTCAGTTGTAGTAACTACTAGAGTAAGCATTCGAGTTAAACCGCAGCAAAACGTTTGATTTTATCCGTACTGTGATCGACCCAGAACTAGCAATCAGGCAGCTGCCGCATGCTGTGTGAACTGCTTTTACAATCTCCCGTGTTAGGTCAGCAAGAAAATTTAGTTTGTTTACATCTATTACTATATTAGTTTTCCATCATTATTTAGTTTGTTCCCCCTTAGTTTATTTATATCTATTAGAGATAAGTTTCCATCTATAAGAGATGGCATCCGTATAAACAGGGAGGTTGTATCCAGAGCTCATCAAGCAAGAAAAGAATGAATTAAAAGCCTTTCCAATATGTTCATCCTAGCATCCCTTCCTAGCCATTTCTCGGTCTCTTTCCTCAGGTCTATTAAGTCGTGGTATTTACTTTCAATGAACTCAGGTTCACGACAAGCTTGATCAATTGAAATATATCTATATACATTTTGAAGAAACATTGCAAGTGCATCCTTTAGGTGAGGATGAATAATGTGAGAACCCCATTCGACAACCCTTCATTTCTGTTCAAAAGAACCCTTATTGATAGTTCGGATAGAAATTCTTTTGCGCTACTATTTTTTTTATAAAAAATGGCTCTATGCTATCCTGAATCACTTTATCTTTCTTCACGCTATGATTTTTTTTATTTTGTTTGCTTGTCAGAGTACCTTAACTTTCTGATGATGCCATATCTATGGACTGTCTTATTTTATCTTAGAACACTTTATTCAACTGAACTAATTTATGTGCAGGTACAAGGTGTTGTTCAGGACCGAAGTGATCGAACTGTCGCTACACTTTTTGGAAAGTGAGATGAAAGCATGCACTATGTGATGGGTGATTGCTTTGGAAAAGGCAAGGGATCTGAAAATTTTTCTGAGGCCCATTTGTTGTGGAAAAGGAGCAAACACTAATGTGGGACTTTAACCACCAAAAAAGGAATTAAACGAATATAATGCCTTCAACCTCACAGCTTTTCCTCAAGAAAGAATTTATGATCTCTTGTTAAGCTAGTGTAATTCAGAACCATATTTTGTTTTGTGTTTTATTTTTCTGAAATTGCACACGAAAGGTGTCATATTACAACTGAAAAAATACCTGTACTTAAACTTCCATGTAACTGGGAGCACCATATCGTCCATTTTTTTACATCTCACAATATTTTTGATCATACATCTGGTAAACATAACTTGCAGGTTTTCTGGCCATACCGGTGATTTTCTTCCAAGTTGTGCAGTTGTTATCTCAACCTTGCTGCCTCCCGTTGCGACAACTATTGATTTCTAGTGACCACGGTAGATGAAATCCTTCATTATTTTCAGTTTGATTGTCATTGCTACTCAGTGCATGCTTTCATCTACTCTAATGCCAATAATTAGTTTTCACCTACTCCTAAATCAGACCATGAAGTTTGCTTATTTGTGGTTGCCTATCCAAAGAGCAATTCTAGTTGAACAGATATACCTAAATTTATTGTCTTTATTGTTGTTGTAATATGGTCCTTACAACGGTTTTTACTTTACATGTTATTATTGTGAACGAATGTGATATGTGTGTTGTAATAAAGTGTTTATGTTCTGTGAATGTGATATGTGCATAATGTGTGTAACCTATGCTATGTGAATGTGATATATGCATCTTGTGTATGATATATCTTGTTTTAGGAGGGTAAATTTGGAAAACAAACACACCACCCTCATCTCTATCGGTTCTTTGTAAGAAGCGATAGAGATGACCGCCTCATCTCTATCGGTTCTCGGAAGGCGATAGAGATGAGTGGTCATCTCTATCGGTTCTTTGTAAGAACCGATAGAGATAATGTTATCTCTATCGGTTCTTACAAAGAACCGATAGAGATGACCACCTCATCTCTATCGCTTCCTTCTGAGAACCGATAGAGATAAGGTATTATCTCTATCGGTTCTTACAAAGAACCGATAGAGATGACCTCCTCATCTCTATCGCTTCCTTCTGAGAATCGATAGAGATGACCCCCTCATCACTATCAGGCAAGAACCGACTGTAATAACGTCGTCTCATCACTGTCTAATGACTTTGTGTCGCCACCAGAACCGACTGTGATGACGAAAAAGAACCGATTGTGATGTATATTTCTGTAGTAGTGTGGGCAGCTAGAACCCTAACAGCGGTGAAACCTTAGCGGGTGATGTTAATAATGGGGTTGTACATTGTAAAAGTCTTGTCATGATCTCTCTGCCGACACACCAAAGGAAGTGTGTTAATTGCATGGCAACAAGAGTCGATCATGTCTTGCGGGTAAAACTGTACAATCTTTAGAGTTAAAACTACTTAAGTAGCCTTGCACATTGTAGATTTCATGGTGAAGGGAGGTAAGATACCCTTGCACATTGTAGATTTTATGGTTTTGTTTTAAATAAAAATGATGATTTAGGAATCTGTGAACATATGGAACTCTCGGGTTATGATTTGACAGAAGGAGCTAGTTAGGTAGCTAAAATCTACTTTAGTTGTCAATCAAATTCAATTACTATGCTATTTACATTTTGGTCAAATCATGCTTTGTGAAATTATTATTGGTATTTACAGTTAAACATTGTTTCATGCTAAAAGTGCCATATTATGCCTTCAATTGTTTAGCCTTGCATATAGCTATCATGCATTATGTTTTCAAAACTTGCGGAGTACATTTTGTGCTCACCCTTGCAACATCCCTAACCTTCCAGAGAAGAGTTCGCAGAAGCTAAAGGTGACTACGATTTCTACGCATGTAGTTACGACGAAGGTGATCCAGAATGGTTGGACGCGAACCCCAGTCAATTACCTGTTGGGCAAATAGATGGGCTTACTTTGCTGCTGTTATTTCGTTTCCGCTGTTCCTTATTGATGTCAAGCTTTGATGCTGCTTATTTGTAATAATTGGCCATAAGGCTAATACTATTTTGCTTAATTAATATTATGTGCATCGTGATATGGATGTGTTGTCATCACTGTTTTCACTGTATGTGCTAGCTTTTTCTGGACTAATACAGGTTATATACAGAGGATTCGGATTCAGAAATCCGGTGCACGACAGAAAATAGGCTCTGGACCTCCCACAAAATAGCATTGAGAGGTTGGCCTAACCATGACCTTTGCCCGCTTTGCCGCTGCACCCCGGAGCCCTTCACCTTGCCGGCTGTAGACACTCCAGATGAATCTAGCGCGCGCCGTGGGGACCTGACTACAGCATGACTTCGTCGACGGACATCTGGGACGACGGTCGCAACACCGTCCATGAGTGGTGGATCACGCTCGCGACGCACACACCCCTCCCACAGAAAGCGTTTCGAACGACCATCATCCTACTATCCTAGGAAATATGGAAAGAATGGAATGCACAAATCTTCCAAAATAGAGACTCCAGACCATTTGCCCCTATTTGGCAAAATCAAAGAAGAAGCAACGGCACGGTGTTCAGCAGGAGCTCAGAGATTAGCAGATTTAATGTCGAGAGAGTAACTCCTGCATCGGGGTCTCTAAACTCTGCTTTTTTTTCTATTCTATCCATATATTAGGCAATCCACCTGCCTTCGTTTCAAAACAATAAGCGCAGGTCGGGTATGTAGTCATCTCATTGCCAGTCGATTTCGTCAATTTGAGAGGAACAGAAAAAGGGGAGGATGATTCAGACGCAGCTGGATCAGGCTTTTTTGGCTGGCTCTGCAACAATAATTTAAAAAAGAGCGCTATTACTGAACCATATATCGTTGTAATTGATTCTAACGGTATAGCAGGTTTCACAGGTTTTAGAGCAGGTTTTACAGGTTTCAGAGCAGGTTTCACAGGTTTCAGAAGTTTTATAGCAGGTTTCAGAGGTTTCACCGATGGCAAAATGGTATACCGTACAAACGGTATACCGTACGTTAGTTTTTCTGTTTTAAAAAATAGATTTTGTCGATGACCTCTTTTATGGTACACTAAATTTAATATAGGTCATTCATTTTTTGATCCAATGGATCATATTAACTACTATTTATTTATATTTCATCTGGTAATAGAGTAGTAGAAATATCCTTACCAAATCAATAACAGGATCTGATTTTTTTCTCCCTACTATATACTACCAAATATAATGACTATAAAATTTAGGTAGTTATTGCGATGCAAGGAACAATAAAGAAAGATTAGGGTTTGGGTGTTGGCTTTGGTTTTTTTTAAACAAAATTGTCACGATCACCGGCATTCACTAAAGAGAGATGTGGACACTCCAGCCGGTCCTAGGACTAGAACCCAGATTCGCAAGAGGCTGAGAGCACAACGGTGTCTTTATACCATCCATGCACGGGCTAGACCCCTAGGGTTTTGTCTATAGTCTTAACTTCTTTTAAAAACTAGAGTCTCACTTATGTTTTGTTATGAAAGGTTTTAGCAGTGCAGTATAAACAGGGACTTTGCTTAATTATTAAAAACACTATTTCCCGTCAAAAAGATTACTGAAAAAACTACTCCAGTAAAACTCTGCTTTGTAGGGCTTACATTCTAATTGTTTTCAGTTTCGAGCTGAAGTTAAAGCCGTCCTAGAGAGGCCAATCAAAGATACAAGTCCGATAAGGAACAAGAATTCCGTTCCAGAAAGAGGAGCAAGAATTCAAAAATGTAAATATTTTTTTTATGAACTGGCAGGAGCTCTGGCGTAGCACTAATGGAAGAAAGAGTAGAACACAACGTTTATCAAACAGCAAGGCCACTACGCATAACTTAAGCCAATGAAACAACAACAAAAGAAAAAACCACAAGAAGTAAAACAATGTCTACTACTACTGAAAATGTAACACCTGGTCCAAATTTCGCTAAATGTCCAGCCCACCCATGAGGTGGACCTACGTATACATAACACCCCACTTACACTTTTGTCTTCGCTTTGTATAAAAGAGTTAACTCGGAGGTGCTTTATTTGGACCCAATAGACATTATATACTACTGCAACTCTGTTTAGGCAAGCACTGTGGAACTAATCCTACCATCACTCCACATATGCCACATGAGCCTTAACATTAACGGGTCGAGGTGTTACAAAAAACAATAGATCTGCGAAGCAAAAAAATACTAGAGAAATACTATACAACGCTATAGCATTGCAACGGAAGAGCATCTAACCGTTCAATTCCCTCATATGTGACTTCATCTCACGCACGACTCATATGATCTCTTGGCCCAGAAACAATACACATTTATCTATCTTGTTCCCCATTCCCTCTCTCTCTTCTCGGATTATGTGGCCTTGGGTGGTAGATCCAGGGCCACGGGCATGGATCCGATGATGCCAGGGGCGATGACCTGCGGCAACAGTCATCTTCATAGGAGGTGCTCAATGATGTGGCCTGAGCCTACGTTCATGCAGGTTGTTGTATCGAGAGTTTCAATGACGCATCGGGCCTACAACTGGGTAGCATCGGTCGATGGCCGCGTAGATCTGGTAGCAGCATGACGAATCGAGTGGCAGCACGGAATGGACCAATGATGCATAGATCTGGTGATGGCGAGGCGAACAAAGACGAGGTCCAGCATCCATGGAACCCTAGTCGGCGTAGCGCCTGAAGGCCAGTAGCATACCGTAGTGACTACAGGCAAAGTATTGCGACGTGCAACCATAAGTAGTTGAGTGATAGCAGAACGGTGTGCTGCCTACCGACAAGATCCCTAGTGGCTCCCTAACATTTTTGAAATTTGATGTTTCTTTTCGAAACTTCAACAAAACTTATGAATTTAATTTCCCATGAAACTTGTTGAAACTCTCGGAAACTTTGAAATTTGTCCTTTTGAAACTCAGTAGAAATTTTTCTAAGAATCAATTTTAATCAGGTTTCATACACTACTATTGAGAAGGCTATTACAGACGGTTCAAAAACGTCATCATAGACGGTTTTCCGAACCGTCTGTAAGCAAGTGTCAGTGATAATACGACACATATCACAAACGGTTTCCAAACCAACTGTGAAAACACATATCACAGACGGTTCTATTTAAAAACCGTCTGTGATCAAGTTGATCACAGACGGTTTTTAAATAGAACCGTCTGTGATATGAGTTTATCACAAACGGTTTTTAAGTAGAACCGTTTGTGATATGTTTTTTCCCTAACTCTCTTAGCAGAACTTCAATGATTAGTATATATTGTTCAAAAGTTTATTCTCCTTAGATATTTCTACAACGACATTTACATGGCACAACCAGTTATAGATTTGCAATTGAATATCAAAACATCCTAGATGCATTGAGGCAACAGATTGTTTGATGAGGATGGTTTTAAAATATGAACATTTGTAGCACTTTCATCCCATTTCGTTTCCTAATGTTGATGGATTTCAAGGCAAAATCCAATTCTATCACAATTCATCCTGATTTATCTTCTACTTTATCATTATCCCGAATGAGAATACCATAGGCAGCCTGTCGACGATCGGGACCGTCAACCACAAATAAGGGGGAAAGGATCGTGCAAAGGGGCGAGGCCCAAAGTCATGTTTGTCTAGGATGGAGGGAGCGCCAGCAGGCACACAGCTCGAGGGAGAAAGACAAGCGAATAGGGGACACAACGTTTATACTAGTTCGAGCCCCTTGGGTCGGGTAATAGCTCTACTCCAGTCTTGCTCGTAGGGAAAGGTGACTAAAAGGCTCCTCGAGGAGGATGAACAGGGAGCTCGACCTCGGGACCACTCGAGGGTGGTGATCGAGGAGAGCTTGGCGAGGTGGTACAGCATATGAGCGTGTATCGTGGTTCTTGTTGCGTTTGTTGTTGTGTCTTGGTATTGCCTCCTTGTGTTTTTTGTGTTGCTGTTGTCTCTTTTCTCTTCGGGTCGGGGTAGCCCAGCGCTTTATAGACCCCCGGGTGTTGATCTCGAGTCTTGGCGTCGGGCGATGCTGTGAGCTGACAGGCGATTAACCCTAGTTTCCACACAGGGGATATGACAGGAGCGGTTGGCCCTGGTTCCCACGCAGGGGATATGACAGGAGCGGTTGGCCCTAGTTCCCACGCAGGGGATTTAGACAGGAGTTGCTAGGCCCTAGTTCCCACGTAGGGGAGAGAGGTCATGCCAGAAAAAAGGAATACTATGCTGGAGATCGGATTGAAGGCACCGAGGTCGGGGAGGCATGCGGGGCCAGCACGGACCCGAGGACAGCCTTGCCCGAGCTCGGGAACAATCCTCCGAACTCGGGGATACCTCTGCCTGAGCTCGGGAACAAGCCACTTGAGCTCAGGGAAAGCGCTCTAAAGCCCCGGGGGGGCCAGACACATGTCAGGATGACCGATCCCCAACACAGCCTATTTTCACTCTGATCTTCTGCACGAACAGGACCAGAGTGATCCTGTTCCTATACAAGACCAGAGTGAAAATAAGTTGCCTGTGATATTCTCATTCAGGGAGGAGGATGAAATGAAACCGATAAATCATATAATGACAACTTTCAGGACAAACTGTGGATGGAATTGGATTTTGCCTTTGAATCCATCAACATTAGAATAAGAAAGGTGATGAAAGTGCTACAAATATTCATATTTTAAGACCATCCTCATCAGACTAGCTGTTGCCTCAATGTATCTAGGATGTTTTGATATTCAATTGCATAATCTATAACTAGTTGTGCCTTGTAAATGTCGTTGTAGAAATATCTAAGGAGAATAAAATTTCGAACAACAGATAATAATCATGGAATTTCTTCTAAGAGAGTTAGGAAAAAACATATCACGGATAATATCAGGTGACAATACATTAACAAAATATGATACCACAAATATCAACAAGCGTACATTGAGAAACCACATTATTTCATAGTTCAAGACAAGAAGACCTTAGAGTTTTTGCATGTCTGCCATCATATGTGCCATAGCTTTCGCAACAGAGGCTTTTCGGTTCTCTCTGAAGTCCCACAACTCTAGTATATTGTTGATTTATTTGGCACTAATAACCGATTGATCTCCAGTCATATCTCTTAATCCCTACAAAAGCGATCATGTTATTGTGAAAAGGGTGTCTTGGTATATTATTAGTAACCACGTCGAATTAAATACTAGAAACCTTTATATTGCCTCTGTAAGCTCAGCTTTGTCTTCTTTCAGCTCTGCATTAGCCCTACGGTCCTTAATGATGAGTGCCGTGTTAAGGGATTCAATATCTTGCAATTTTTCATCTATGTCTTTCAGTTCTTATTTCATCTCATAAATCCTTTCAATTAACTCAGACTTGCCCTTCAGTTGTTCGATCTCCACCTTAAGTTTTTGTATAGCTTCTAACAGCTTTTCTATATCGTCTATTTTACCAAAATCAGATTTCAATCTTGAAATTAATTTAGATCAAAAACAAAATGGTGTTCTCACATATGAGAATAATGGACTAATCAAAATAGTGGCAATGAGAATTTTAATGTTTTGCATAAAATAAATTCAGAAGGAATTTACTACTAGGGATGTTTGAAGTGTTCAAAGTAGTGGTACTGAGAATTTCAACGTTCTTATATATATATATACATACATATATATGTATATATATATATATATATATATATATTACAAACCACATGAACAGTAGTCACAAACCAAATGAGTATAAGGGATCGTCACAGGTATTACATTTAACTAAACTCAATCATGCCTAATCACCATATGAATGTTCCAGCAGCATCGAAGTTGCAGATAAACTAAACTATGCATGCATGCCTAGGTAAAGATGAAAAGTATAGCAGCACTGCTCAAAGTAATATAGGATTCACTAAACTATGCATTCATGCCCTAGGTAGAGATTGAAAAATCATGGTAACCTTGTGTATCAAAGGATGAAATTGAGGCTCACAATGAAACAATATTGAAGGATAAACTAAGCTATGCATACACGATGGGCAATAAAAATAATCTTCATGTTATCTACATGCCCAAACGCACCCTAATTCCTTTAATCGAACTTAAACAAATAGGGATATCAACGCCATTTGAATTGCTTTGAAAGGAAACATCATTTGAGGATAGATTTTAGTTTTTTAGTTTTTTGGTTTTCATCTCGTAACCTCTTGTTACTCCCATACCAACAAAAATAGAAGCCCATCTAATTAGTGGATTATCCATGTTGTCATCCATCTATGGCATGCGCGCACAATATAAGAAACTCCTGATATATTGTTGTATGCAAACAAAATCTAATCGGCTATTATTAAGTTAACTATTTTGGCTTCATATTTTCAACTGTCTGATATAGTCAAATCACACAACAATGTATATCATGTACGTCACCAAAATGAATGTTCCCACTTAAATATACTCATAACAAAAACCAACCAAAAGATAGAGAAAAAAGGCTCGACAACTTATTTGAAAAGTTTATTTCCAAATTTTGAACTCCCAATGAGTGTGAAGAAAAGGCCCTTACCTCAAAATAATCTGTGTGAACTAACTCATTGCTTATCTATTCAAAGGAACTCACTCTAAAAAGCTCACATCCTTGTCCCTAACAACAAAACCGTGCACATCCAAACCATGTGATTATCCCTAGATGCTTCCTACATTGTTGCTCACCAAGAGGTCATCATTCATGCATGCTAAGCTTGGAACTCTAAAACACTAGAGGCAAGAGTTCATTGTGCCTCAGTGCTTTCAGTGTCATTTTGCATGATTCATACCCTAGGTAAAGATCTATCTTTTGTGTACTTTATTTACTTTTTAACTAATCATCCATACAAATCATAGGATAAGGTCACAGGGGATCACCGAATCAAACAGAGGACGGTTCAAGGGGAGGAGGGGGAGGATGCTGAAGAGGAGGTTGCCAAGGAGGAGGTCGCCGGGGAGGAGGGGGAGGATGCTGGGGAGGATGTCGCCGAGGAGGAGGTCATCGGGGAGGAGGGCACCGTGGGCTAGGGTTCGGGGGAGGCGAAACGCACTGGGTACTAAGGTCTGCTTGAGAAACCTCGGTATGTTAATATAGTCTCAATTCGTATCTCAGACGGTTTATAGTTAGAACCGTTTGTGATCTGTAGATATCACAGACGGTTTTAGTATAAAACAGTTTGTGATAGCTACAGGAGTCATCATTGATGGTTTTATAGTAAAACTCTCTATGATATTGATGCATATCACTGACGGTTTATGAAGGGTACCGTCTATGATGATGTCACTGACGGTTTCACTATAGAACCGTCACCTCATCACAAACGGATTTTTAAATCATCTATGATAAGACATCTAATATAAGTCTTTCTGTAGTAGTGATATTTGAAACTGGACTAAGCTTATGATTCATACCTAAAATCCATTGAAATTTGTCGAAACAGGCTGAAACCTTAAAAAACTAGTTTAAAACTTGATGAGACCTATGAAATGTGTTCTAAAACTTTCAAGTTTGTCTTTTTAAGATATTCTTTTGAAACTCGCTATTAATCAAGTTTCATATTTGAAACTAGACAAAAATTCTAGTTTCATATTTGAAACACATTGTATTTCGTTGAAAATGGGTTGAAACCTCGTGAAACTAGTTTGAAACTTGATGAAACATACAAAACGTGCTTTGAAACTTTGAAGTTTGTCATTTTGAAATTTACATGAAATTCTATAGTCACTCCCATCATAGCACATCCTTAAAAACCTGGTGAAACTTGTTGAAATTTATTGAAACTTCTTGAAACTTTTGGTCCAAATCTATTGCTCATCAGTTGAAACTCGGTGAAACTTGATTTCTAAAATTCGATACTTATTGAAACTTTGATGTAAGGTTGTGTCCCGATCTTTCGATGAGAGCGATAACATCGATTTGGTGGAACTAACTTTGACGATACGACAACAACGTATGACGACGATGCACCTTAGCAATCGCTAAACCAACTCCAGAAGGTTATTGATCTTGCCGTTGGCACAATCAACCTGAACACGAGGTTCAATTCCTGCAAGCAACCGAAGAACAAGCAAGAACAATAGTAAAAGCAATTTGAAATTGCGAATATGAATGAAGACAAAAATAGGGTGGGATTCTATTGAAGATCTTTACAAGGTGGCTGTCCAGCACAACTTGAAGACTCAAAGTTTGCACTTGGCTAAACTAATCAAACAAAACCCAAGTGTTTAAAGCGGTGGCTACTGAGTATATGAGAGGGAGGGATGTGAGAGGGTCGTCCTAGGGTTGTGTGCAGCCAGGGGGGTGCACACAACTTGGGCTTGGACTCCCACACGCTTACAAAGCCCGAAACAACCAAAAATAGTGTTGTAGTGCATTTGTTTCAATGATTCTGGCTGATTCATGATGAATTTGGGCCTGGGACCTAGTCCACTAGAAAGATCTCGTTGTAAGCGTTCAATCAAGTCCAAGATCACCCAAATCGGAGTCCGTATGGAAAATTTATTCATATTTGAAGTGGGTGCTGTCCCAGGAGGCTGAATTGGATTCCAGAATGTGATGGATTTGGTATCTCTCTCTTCTTGGCCCAAGGTTGACGTGTTGGAGTTGGTCCAACTAGGTGTGGGCGTATCCGTAAGAGTGATGTCCTCATCATCCTCGCCTTCTTGAATTTGAGTCTCCTCGACTCAAGCTCACCTTTTGACTCGTCCTGATAATCATCTACATAGCTCAACACTTCTTTTCAGCATATAAAGACATGATGAATGCTAGCACTCTTAGATGCTTCCTCCCATCCTTGAATGAAAACCATCCTCGATTTTGGACAAGCTGGAGAAGAAACAAGCAACAAAAAGAACGTGTACGCAGCGTATATGTATATATCCCATATTTCATTGTTTATTTGGTTTCACGTAATGCTATTTACATAACAGCAAATGAGGAAATCAAATTCAAACAAAGCACCTTTCCTCAAAATTGTGCAACTCAATATGTGATTATAAGTAAAGCATATAACATAAATATTAATATGATTCAGTTTGCAACTTAATTTGCAAATATAAGTTAAGCACATATCTATCCCTGTCTTTGGATAAAGAATACTCTTGTTTTGTAAGCCAAGTTCAATAACATAGAGGAGCAAAACTACAAGTTTACGCAACAAAAATAGCTCATTCATATGATTAGATTGTAAACAGGCAATATCAAACCATTTCAATAACAGTGACACAATTTTAATGGGCTTCCACTCATCAAGTACAACATGCTGATTTGTAATACAAGTCAATGTACTAAAATTCAAACAATGAGGTAGCAAGCTATGGGTATCACAAATATCAGAAAATTTTGATGGTGTTGCAAATGAAACAAGTTGTTGCATACATCTAGGATTTCCCAAAACAACAAGTTTCAATTCAGCGAGTTCATCACAAGTTATGCATATTCTGTAAACAAGAAAATTGCCATCTATGCCATAATCCCCAAATAAATTGAATTTAAAACAGTAGGCATATGTGCTAGATAAAGACTTAAGAGATGAAATTTCAGAAATCTTATTCATAATTCAATTCAAGCTAACAGGCTCATTTATCATGATATAGCACAAAACAGTGGTAGGACACATTCTAGCTATCACTTCCTTATGCGTAATCAACACAATATAATTAAAATTATAAGCATACAATTCATCACATGGTTCTACAATTGTGGCACAAGGTGGTAACTCACTAGAATTAAGTACAACAGGAATATACTTACAAATTTGCTCAATTTCTTGCTATAAAATTAGATCTGTACCATGGTCATTAGCGTCCTCCTTAGAAGAAGTAGGTACATCAATACTTTCACTTGATAACGCAGGTTTTTCAGCTTGTAGCTCCCCTTCTTCAGAAGTAACCTGCATATTACGTGGAACAGCAAGAACAGAAGTAACAAAAGTAGATTGAATTATATTATTAGAATCATCCTCATGTGTGCTATCTTCTACTTCACTCGAATTTTCTGGTATTTCTTTCGCATGATCGGGGTGTATGCTCTCATTAAATGTTTGGTGCAGTGTGTGCAACAGGAGAAGCATTTATCTCTGTAGGAACTTGAACTGTGGTTGGTTATCTTCTCTGTATTTTTCTTTCAGCTTCCAATGAAAGGCTAAGCAAACATGACATAGAATTGAATTCTTTACAAGGTATTATGATCTGAATATTAAAATCTAGTCTATAATAAAAGTTGTTCATCCGAGTCTTTTCGGTCTCTTCTAACCCAGAACGCAAAGATCTATTCAAAAATTCTTAGTAGTACTCATTCACAATTTTACTATCTTGTTTTAGACATTGCAATTCATTCCGTAATTGGCGAGCAACATATGAAGGAACAAATATAACACTCATAATTTTCTTCAATTTAATCCATGTGCTAGGGATGTCCTGATTTTTACGCATATAATCATTCCACCAAAGAGCAGCATAATCAATAAATCCACTAGTAACAACCCTAACCTTATCATGCTCAGGAATTCCATGTTTATCAAATGATTGTTCTACAGCTAATTCTCAAGTAAGATAACCTTCAGGATCATATTTACCACTAAAAATGGGTACGGTAAACTTCCTTTTGGTATGTGTGCTATGACGTCGTACCTCCCATGGTGATAAAGCTGTGCTCGTACGTGCTTTGTATCTCGGAGTGTGAACTACCTATTCTCCTAGGACGCTATTGGGCCAAGCACTACGATGTTGAGAACCTGCCATTGTTAGTGAAGACAAGAAACAAATCACAAGGATATGTCCCTACCAACTACTAGGATGTGCTGAAAAGTCGCTCAACTCTCACACTTTAACCAAAGCTCTTACAAGTTCTTACCGTGTAGCAAGAGTTGTCGGCCGTTGGCGATGTCAAAAGTTCTCCGAAGCTTTGGATAAAGCGATTGCCAAGGAACTGAACAAACGTACGAGGTAGAGTATGTGGAGCTAGGTAGGCTATATTTATTTCCTTTGCAACCTGATAATTCTAGTTATTGTAATGATAAGTAATGACCCAAACTAGAATTCACAAGTTGCCGATCTCAAAGATATAAGTGAAAATTGAAGACAACTCACACGCAAAGATGATTGAACTTAATGCAAACAATGGAATGAGCTAAATAAGAATAATTTAAGAACCAAAGTTCATGTTGCATAAGTCATGAAGAGACGCTAGCTAATTACTTCAGAAAAGGCAAAAGGGTACAAGATTGCTCACTAATTAATACAATTGCACAATCTGAAAATAATGAACACAAAATAGGGTTTTGCTCAATGTAGTGCTGCCGGCCACTATTCTGTTTTCTTTTCTTTTTTTTCTTTTTCTTTTTTTGGCCTTTTAGCTCTTTATTTCTCTTTTCTTTCTTTTGGTGACTTTCGGTCAACCCTAGTATGAACAAAGTTTTGAAATCTCTAACTTGATGTCACAAGATATTATGAAATAACAATTCAAGATTATGCAATGTATCAAGTAGAGCAGTCACAAGCAATATCAAATAGCTAGTCTCAATTGGGATCAAAGTATTCGCAAAGGATGAATTGGTTCCCAAAGGTATGTTGATGAGGACATCACTACTACGGATATGACCACATTTGGTTGTGCCAACTCCAACACTTCATCCTTGGCCCAAGAAGAGAGAGATATCAAATCCATCACGTTTTGGAATCCAATTCGGACTCCTGGGACAACACCAACTCCAAATATGAATAACTTTTGCATACGGACTCCGATTTGGGTGATCTTAGACTTGATTGAAAGCTTACAACGAGATATTTTCATTGGATCTAATCCCCGGCCCAGATTCATCTTAGATCAGCTAGGATCATTAAAAAATACTACAATACTGTTTTGGGCTGTTTCGGGCCTTATAAGTGTGTTGGGGCCCAAGCCCTAGTTGTGTGCGCCCCTCCTTACTGCACACAACCCTAGGATGACCCTCTCACGTCCCTCCCTCTCATATATTCTTTAGCCAGAATCATTAAAAAAACTTGTGTTTTGTTTGATTAGTTTAACCAACTTCAAACTTTGAGTCTTCGAGTTGTGCTGGACATAGAACCCTACCCTGTTTTGCCTTCATTCATATTCGCAATTTCAAATTGCTTCTACTAGTGTTCTTGCTTGTTCTTCGGTTTCTTGCAGGAATTGAACCTCGTGTTCAGGTTGATCGTGCCCAAAGCAAGATCAATAACCCTCTGGAGTTGGTTTAGCGATTGCTAAGGCGCATCGTCGTCGTACATCGTAGTCGGATCGTCAAAGTCGGTTTCACCAAATCGATAGTTATCGCTCTCATCGAAAGATCGGGACACAACCTTACATCATATGTGTATTGATATTTTTGGCTTTATGGATTGTGGATGCTATTGGACTCAACCAACTCAAATGACAAGCTAGAACACAAATTGAAGCAAGAAACCCAAATTCGACTAGAACAGTGTAGCAAAATTGTCGCTGCAATTAAGATATGAAAATGATCGAATCTAGTTTGCCCACAATGTAATGAATTGATTGTAATGTTCTATGCTTTAAAACAAGTATACAAACACACAATTTGGAGCTCGTATATAGAAGTTAAAGCCAAAACAGTGAGGTGCACATATTTGACTTAAATTCAGTCGATCTGACCAAATCTGAATCCGAATCAAATTCGGTTTGAAGGAGTTCGAATCACAAAAGACACCCAACAACGTTTTTGTAGAGGACTCTTCAAGGATTCAGGAAAGTATGATAACTTATCAATCGGAGTTCAGATGTGAGAATTATGATCAAAATACCGAACCGATTTGGACTAGAAGTACAACTTGCTTCACCAATTTTGACGTCTAGACTAAACAAATTTGGGTCCAGAATTATAGTTCATGCCCAACTAGGTTTTTGTAGAGAACGTTATCAGGTTTTAGGAAAGTGCAAAAATACTAGAGTCCGAGCTCGTATGCAAAAGTTATTAACAAAACAAAGTACTGGACAGATTGAAAAAAAATCTATGCGAAAGAAGAACGATTAGCAACTAAAACAAGGACTCTAATGGATCAAAACCTAACAAAATTTACTAAAATACCAGATTGAATCTAAAGGTTGAATTTTCGTGAAGTAATTTTCAATTTAGGATAGAAAGCAAAAACTAATCTAAGGTACAGAATCTCTCACCGAACAACTTGGCGCTCTGATACCACCTGATGTAAGGTTGTGTCCCTATCTTTCGATGAGAGAGATGACTTCGATTTGGTGGAACTGACTTTGACGATCTGATTACAACGTACGACGATGATGCGCGTTAGCAATCGCTAAACCAACTCTGGAGGGTTATTGATCTTCCGTTGGCACGATCAACCAGAACATGAGGTTCAATTCCTGTAAGCAATCAAAGAACAAGCAAGAACAATAGTAAAAACAATCCGAAATTGCGAATATGAATGAAGACAAAAATATGGTGGGGTTCTATTGAAGATCTTGACAAAGGTGGCTGTCTAGCACCACTCGAAGACTCAAAGTTTTCACTTGGCTAAACTAATCAAATAAAACCCAAGTGTCTAAGATGGTGGCTACTGAGTATATGAGAGGAAGGGATGTGAGAGGGTCGTCTTAGGGTTGTGTGCAGCCAAGGGCCCTGCACACAACTCGGGCTTAGGCTCCCACACGCTTACAAGGCCCGAAACAGCCCAAAACAATGTTGTTGTATATTGTTTTGATGATTCTGGTTGATCCATGATGAATCTAGGCTTGGGACCTGATCCACTAGAAATTGTAAGCTTTCAATCAAGTCCAAGATCACCCAAGTCGGAGTCCGTATACAAAACTTATTCATGTTTGAAGTCGGTGCTGTCTTAGGAGGCCGAATTGGATTCCAGAATGTGATGGATTTGGTATCTCTCTCTTATTGGCCCAAGGTTGACGTGTTGGAGTTGGTCCAACCAGGTGTGGACGTATCCGTAAGAGTGATGTCCTCATCAAACTTTGGTTTGAAATCTTCTAGAAACCTCTAGAAACGCGTGAAACTCGCTGAAATGTGAAAATTTTCTAATGTTTTGTTGAAACTTGCTGAAAATCAAGGTTTTAACTCGCGATTTTCGCAACTTCGCGACAAGGTCCCAAAAAATCTATAGTAGCTATCGCGGAAGCTATCATTCGTCATGTTTTTATTATTAAAAAATTAAATATGTATATAATATAAATCACCTCCAAACAAATAATAAAACAAGGTACTTTTGAAGGTACTGATATTTCTATAATAAGAATGAGTCAAATCCGAAATTAACAAACATATTAACACATAGCCAAAAGACCTTAATTGATAACTATATCCTAATGTTCGTAACAACAAGTATTTAATCACTAAGAACTATGAATGTTGGATTATTGAAAAAAAGGGCAAAATGAGATTCTTTATTAGTTTTTTTCATAGTTTAGACTTATAAAAGATGCATAGAGTCTTTTAGTAATGTTGGATTTCAAAATGGGGCCAATGCTTTGGCCCATGGGTACTACTTATGTAGGCTAATAAAGCTATCGCTAGCTATAAGCTTGATCAAATAGCGAAGCTATTGTTAGCTAGCTATAGTGCTTGTAGTTAATATAATAGAACATTAGCTCATAGCTTCGTGTTTGAGGTAGAAAAAACTGTAGCTAGCTATCTAGAATGTTACCTAAAAGGTATAAAACTTTGGTATACCGTTAGCACTTCCAATAGTGTAGCCTTGGGTAGGAGCACTCAAAAAAACTAACAGCTACCCGACCGTGCTTTTTCTCGTATCAACGTCCTCCCGAATGCGTCCGAACACATCTTGGGCCGATCGGTAAACCTGCTTGAAATACCCATTTCTTTCCTTCCGAATGTTCCAACATGAGTATATTAGGATGCCATCGAAACCTCGTTTGGAATCTTTAGACACCCTACTCTGCACCTCTCGCCACCAATCTGGTAGTTTTAGAAAGTCATTAAAGGACGGGGTATGCAAACTGATCCTCTCAAAAACTTTTCCCTAAATCTGCTGGGCAAAACTGCATCCGAGTACCAAATGTGTAGCCGTCTCCTCTGCCTGTGCACACTGTGGGCACAATGTGCTGTGCGACCACCCCCTGATAGCTAATTTGTTAGCCGTTAAATTTTTTTCCTGCACAAGGAGCCAAGAGTGAAACCTACTGTTTGCACCAAAATTTGGCACGCTTAGTCAAAAACGGCAATAAAGTCAAAAATACGGAATTAACGGACAGGATGGAAAAGTTTGGAGATATTTTGGTAACTGCAAGATTTTTAAGAAAAACAACCGTCCGAGATAAGGCCGATACGAATACAGACTTGAAGCGTGTTGTAACATGAAGGACCGAGATGGCGAACAGAGGGGGGGTGAATGGTCGCAAATAAAAATTCCCCCAAAATACTCCAACAAAAACCTCGACAAGATCGCTCAAAGGAAATTGTGAAAAACCCGAAAAACTAGACAACTATGTGTACCCCAAGCTTGCATGGATAAGTACCATAAAATATGTGGGGATTTTTGAGTCACAATCCTGGTTGTTTAGTATCCAAGATAAAGAGGAATCAATTCAAACTCTTGCTTTTATAAAGGACATCAATTCAAATCACAAAAGTCATTTTCAGAAAAGCAAAAGCAGAATTTCCATAACTTGTCCTCAATTTGCACAGGAGGTTGGTGGGTTTCTGCAGCTCACAAAATTCTGAGAATTTTTCTCCCTATGAGAATCAGAGTCATGAAGAACTCCACCAAATTTCCCCTCAAAAAGCCTTACAGAAAAAACAGGAAAAATCTAAGAACACAGTATGCTCAAGAACTTCGAGCAGAAAGTTTGGGGCTCGGTTTTCACCTCATGGCGCCCAAACGGTGCAACAAGTGAACTCCAAAATTTTTCTTCAGGTGTATAACAGAGTCTCGCACCTCCTCCAACAAGAATCACTCAAAAAGGAGTTTTCTATATTTTTTCAAAAATCAAACACTGACTGCTGCGCGAAGAACAAGTTCTGAACAAAGTTGAAACTTGAAAGAAAATATGTTCTTTACTCAATCCAAGAGTGCAAAAGAGATGTAAAACCATATGAACACACTCAAAACATCCAAGATCAGCAGCATTTAGAAGGAGGGGAGGCAAATCCAAATTACTTGAAAGTAAATTATGGAAAGTAAATGCTGAATTTAAATTATGTAAAGTAAAGACATAATGTAAATGCATAAAATAAATTTAGAGGTGGATGGATAAAACTTTCATTTCTGGAAGGGGAGGTTACAAAGCCTCACATTCATGTGGGCAAAGCTCAAATGAGCATCAAAAACCTCAACACCTTCAAGGGAAGGAGGCTACCCCTCCACCCCTATTTATACTACTCTTGGGCCACCTACCACCCTTGGATGAGTCCCTCAACCCTAGAGTACTCATCTAACGGCTAGGATTAACCCACACACACAGCCATGCAAGGGTTAACCCAAAACCCACACACATACCGAGTTTTCTTGCACGGTTTTCAAAGCATACTACCTAGACCCGCTAACCTATCAACTAGACCTCAATCGGACGGCCCTCATTGATCCACGCGGCATCTAGCTAGCATCAACTCCTTTCCTTGTCTTCTTGACTTGCCCGGACTCCTTCTCCGATCATCTTCCGGCGATCTCCCAACCGTCTGGACCTCCGACGCTCCTCGCCTAGTCCCGATCATCCTTCGCCTCACCATGACCTAGCACCGTCGCCCTGCAACCATCAAAGACAAGGAAACTCCTCACATAGCAATGCCCACAAAGATGTGCAATAAACCATCCAACTCATCACTACCGCGTCCATACGACCCAGATCGCCACTCTGGCAGAGACAACTCAAATTGCTTCATTTTGAAAATCAATCCAAATTAAACTCAAACTTGAGCACACCTTTCTCAAATAAAGTCAAATACTCATCACAAACATGGATGGACCTCCACATGGTCCTTCAATCTCCCCCTTGATGAGTATATTGACAAACCACACAAAAGGCATAAATTTGAGTTTGAAGAAAATGAAGAAGAAAGCAATTTTAGTTGCAAAGTCAAACTTGGTCCAAAGATAGAAATTAGAACCATGACCAAGTTGACGAAGAGGAATTCAGATTTTAGAGTTAAATTTAAGAAAGAGCAAGTTTTCAACAAAACTCTAAAATCCAACTAAACATGTCAAATGTGATTATGAGATTATGATCCAAATGTAAGTAGTAGCATAGTTTTACAAAGATCATAATAACCAAATAAGCATTCACATTTTTATCATTTTAGTGATGCCTTTTCTACGTTTTCTCCCCTTTGGCAATATAGGCATCAATTTTTTTATGTATGCATGAAATGCAATCGAAAGAGCTTTGAAGATTATCCAATTGATCAAAATGGAAGGATATTACACCAAGCTTGTCAATTTAGAATATGACTAAACTAAGAAATGTCCAAGTGCAAATACGAGCTTAGTTTTGAATATTTCATTTTAGCAAGATTAGACAAGTGCAACACTTAGCTTTAGTTTCAAAAATAGAAGAATAGCCTCTAAGAATCAAAAGGAAAACCTAGAGTTCAACCTACTCAACACTTTGGGGAATCTAGAAGAGCATACAAGGTCCTTGGGCTCATTTATCACTTAATGCAAATTTTGATTTATCATCATACAAGACATAGCGGGTGCAAATGTTTGACATTATTTGCATTCTTTACCCACATATGTCTTTGTTTTTAATTTATTTGCATTTTCTTTTGACAACCAATTGACTCAAGCCGTATGCGACCATCTCAAGATGAACTCTTAAGAGGATGGTCTAGGTCAAACACGATGTATTCCAAGTTCATCCCAAGTGCAATGGGAAGCGGTCTTGTGAATGCAAGGTGTTGAGTCATATGTGCACAAGAAGAGTCAATTTTGTTTAATTTTCATTTTTTTGCACAATGATTCATGAGCAATTGAAGGACTCTAGCATGGATCAAACTAGTTTCACCCAAGTTGCTATAGGTACTCTAGAGAACTCCTAAATTTCTCAAATTATGGCACAAACCTCTAGAGAAGAAACCTAGCAAGTAAAAGCAACAAGTTTCATCAAGTTTTTCATTTAAGGCTTATTTCATTTTAAGCTTAGCAAGTTAAATGAACTTGGACATACCTAAGCTAGTGATTTTCTTCAAATGATGTAGCATGGTGTATAGCATGAAGAAGAAATCAATTTCATAATAGACAAAGCTCATAAAATGAAAATGCAGTCTAAATGCAATGCATGAACAGATTCCCAAACTCCCCTCAACAAATGAATCAATTTTAAGCTCAAATCTGGTTAAAGTTGAGTTATTATCAAGATTAGGCATAAAGAGAACCCGAATAAACTCAATAACAAACCGAAAAAAGCAGAATGAGGAGAAGAAGCGAGAAAGCGCAAAACTGGATGGCTATTGAGCATAGATAAGATAGAAGAGACTCACTACGGCTTAGACTCGCTCTTATCTTCCCAGTGGATGACATAGGGAAGTCGACTCTAGATCCCAACTAAGGAGTGCACATGCACTGCCTACCTGGAGGCCCAATACCGCTAGACTTATAAGGCGTGAGGGAACTCAACCTAGAGAGAAGAGAGAACAGCTAATCACGCATGATAGCAACCTAAAGCACAAGATAAGAGGTCCATGGAAGGCATACCAGAAGTCTAAGTGAGTGAACTCAACTCAAGAAAACAAGCCCAAAGTCACCCAAAAGAAATACAAAGAAAAGAAAAGCTAAGCTGGAAGAAAACATATAATACATAATATACAAACCAGCTCCCCCTCACGAAAGGCCGTAAGGGCTCACGACTCCAAGCTCACTCCTCAAGGCAACAAATCTAGAGCTATCCAAAGGCTTGGTGAAGATATCGCTAATCAAGGTCACTCTCACTGAACCGAAGCGCGATATCTCCCTTCTCCACATGGTCTCTAAGGAAGTGATATCTAATATCAATGTGCTTGGTCCGGGAATGTTGCACTGGGTTTTTAGCAATGCAAATAGCTGAAGTGTTGTTACAGAAAAGTGGCACACTCTCTATCTCTAACCCATAGTCCCGTAAGGTCGATCTCATTCAGAGCACTGCTACAAAGAATCGGTCAGAGCAACATACTCGACCTCGGTGGATCATGCAACCCTGCATCGCTTCCTAGATGACCAAGAAACAAGAGAAGTGCCAATGAATTGGCAAGTGCCCGAAGTGCTCTTCCTATCTATCCTACAACCAGCAAAGTCGGCATCGGAAAAGGCTCTAAGAGATAGACAAGAAGACGAAGAGTACCAAATACCATAATCAGTAGTAGCACGAAGGTACCTGAAGATGCGCTTGACCGCCTGGCGGTGAGAGGCCCGAGGAGAAGCTTGAAATCGAGCGCACAGACACACAGCAACATGTATATCCGGCCTCGAAGCAGTGAGGTACAAGAGGGAGCCGATCATGCTCCGAAACTCCTTTTGATCAGCAGGCTCACCATCCTCATCGGGCTCGAGGACAGAAGTGGTGGCCATAGGAGTCATCACCGGTTTCCCATCAGACATGTCGAAGCGCCTCAGGAGGTCACGGGTATATTTGCCTTGATGCAAGAAAGTACCCTCCCGAGTCTGCTTGATTTGGAAGCCAAGAAAGTAGCTCAACTCGCCCATCATACTCATCTCAAACTCTGTGCTCATCACCTCAGAAAACTGAGACACAAGCGAATGAGACGAGCCACCAAAAATGATATCGTCCACATAAATCTGGACAAGAAGAAAATTAGACTCATGGTGCCTGATGAACAGAGTTTTGTCTACTATACCCATTTTGAAGTCATGGCTGAGAAGATAAGACTTGAGCCTCTCATACCATGCTCTGGGGGCCTGTTGAGTCCATACAAAGCTTTGGAGAGCTTGTATACATGACTCGAAAACTTGGGGTTCTCGAATCCTAGAGGTTGTTTGACATAAACCTCTTCCTCAATATAGCCATTGAGGAATGCACTCTTGACATCAATTTGATAGAGCTTGAAACCCTGGGATGCAGAGAATGCAAGCAGGATCCTAATAGCTTCTATTCTAGCTACAGGGGTAAAAGTCTACTCAAAGTCAAGACCCTCGACCTAAGAAAAACCCTATTCAACTAGCCTAGCTTTGTTTCTAATGACAACCCTATCCTCACTCTGCTAATTTTTGAACACCCACTTGGTCCCAATGACATTATGACCAGATGTGAGCTCGACAAGCTGCCAAACTTTTTCCTCTCGAAGTTTTCAAGTTCCTCATGCATGGTATTAATCCAAGACTCATCGGATAATGCATGAGAAACATCCTTCGGCTCAAAGGAGGCAACAAAGGCAGAGTGGAGGCAGAAACTAGACAAACCTGATTTTGAGCGAGTGACCCGCTCAAATAGATCACCAATGATCTGATCAGGTAGATGAGCTTTCTGGATATGATGGGGAGGACCAGAAGCAGAAGTGGCCTCTACCTCATGCACAGAAGAGGTAGGAGCAGAGCCACTCGCTGAAGGAGAGTCGGAAGGCAAGGGCTGGTGTCCCTGAGGTGCAGAAATGGAAACAGGAGGCACCTCAGGTGTAGAGGGGACTAGATCCGGTGGAACACCATCATCCTCATCTTCTACAAAGATGGTCTCGGAGGGATAAGAAGAGCCTGAAACATCAGGTCTAGCTCCTGGGCTAGCCTCATCAAAGGTCACATCACAGGTCTCTATGATCCTATGCGCATCAACGCTCTGCACTTATAGCTACGAGAAGAAGTCGAGTAACCTAGAAAGATACCATCAAGAGCAAGACTCAAACTTATCTAGGTTACGGACTTCAAGATAAAACACTTGCAACCAAAACGCGAAAATGAGACACACTGGGCTTTCGCCCATACCTCAACTCATAAGAAGTGCGATGCAAATGTGCTCTCAAAACACGCGATTAGAAACATGGCAAGCAAGTAGCTATAGCCTCACCCAAAACTTCCTAAGAGTATCAGATTGCTCTAGCATCGTCTGGCCATCTCAACCGTGGTCCTGTTCTTCCTTTCTACTATGCCATTCTCACGAGGCGAGGGAGAAGAGAAGCGATGCTCTAAACCAGACTCCACAAAAACTCTCAAAGTAGGAATTCTTGAACTCCGTGCCATTATCACTGCGCAGATAGCTCGTAATGCACCGGGAGCTCAATAGATAACCTCTCGATCAAACCCTGAAGTGAGAAAAGGTCTCATCCTTCGAGGCTATGAAGAATACCCAAGAGATCTAGAAAAATCATCAACGATGACAAGAACATACCACTTCCCTCCTGCCGATCGCACTCTATTTGGACCAACAAAGGGTGTCCATATGTAAAAGCTGTCACGGTGCATCAGTCATCACTACGGGATGGAGGATGAGAAGCAAGAACCATCTTGCCATGTCGGCAAGGAGAGCAAACTAAGTCTTTGACCATCTTGAGTTTGGGCAAACCCGAATGAGATCGTGGTCGCTAACTCGGGTAAAATGATCAAAACCAATGTGACCAAGTCTCCTATGCCGAAGGAGAGATCACGGACTCGAAGCAATCAAACATCAAGAGAGTCTCTAGAAGAAGCGGAAAAATCAGCACGAAAGACTCTCCCAAATCTAGAAATCCATAAACTAACCCTCCCGATGAATCAAGGATTCTACAGCATTACTTTTGAAACTTACCTCGAAAGAGTCATCGATAAGCTGAGAAACAGAGAGCAGATTGTATTTCAGCTTACTTACTAAGGCAACATCTTTAAGAATGAAATTTTTGTTAATGCAGATGGTACCTTTAGCAATGACTCTACCTGAAGATGCATCCCCAAAAGTGATTAACTCATCACCGAGGGCTCGGACTAGGGAAGAGAACCAACGAGAATCTCCGGTCATATGACGAGAACAACCTGAGTCAACAATCCAAACATCGCCTTCCCCATCCGACGAACCTGATCAAGACACAAGAGAGAAAGATGACTCAGTATTGAGATAGAGTGAAGACTTAGGAACCCAATACTGAACCATACGACACCTCAGAGTACCAGCCACAGAAGAAGACTGGACTCGAGTGTCTCTCTGACGCTCAACTCTCACACGATCAGGAGCAACTCTGGTAGATAATCTAGGAGTCAAAACTGGGTTGGCACGCCGTGGTGCAAAAGCCGGACCATCCCAAGAAGGTCGCTGGATCTCCCTAGGGAAAACACCTCACGCCGCTGATATCTACCTCGATGGGAAAAACGAGGAATATCAAGAGGACGGCGGAAAGACTGACTACGAACAGCTCTAGGACTAAAACTCGAAGAACTAGCATGAAAACCAAGTCCTGGACGTTGCCCAAAAATAGGCGACTCTCTAACCTGTCTAGAAGCAGTGTGTGTCTTAGGAGCACTCAAAGTCTGGGGATGACCCTGAATACCCCTAAGAGCAGCAACACGCTCACGCTGAGTGATCTTGGCGCTCCTGAAGCAGAAATCTACTAGGTGACCATCCTTCTTACAGAAGGTGCATGTGTACTTCGCCTTGCTAGAGGCAGAAGCAATAGGAGTAACACCCTTCTGATAAGATGTCCTATGGACAACCCCAGCAGATCTAAACACGGTGGTACTCACTCTGGGAGCTACCACAATCTCACCACTCTTGGAGCCACGCACAATGGTGGGAAGATGCGCCCGAGCGTGCTCCAAGGGATCAAATCCTAGACCTTGATTGAATCTACTAATCTTGGATTGGTCTAGAATAAGATTGAGCTTCTTCTTGCCTCCAACAAACTTCTCGAGAGTGCTCATAAGATACTGGCAATGTCGGAAGAAAGAAGCACAAGAAGAACAGGGGGAAGGAGAGGAAGAAGAAGAACCAGAAAGAGAAGATCTCTCAGCACGTGCTTTTTGTTCCCTTAGCACGGTTGCCTCAATCTTGAGGGCCTCACAGGAAACGCAAGACGCATTTCTAATTCTATGGGCTTGGTCTTCTAATTTCTTCCTAAGCTCGACGTGGATTTTATCCAAGTCCCCCACAATCTCAGTACATCGCAAGCAATATTTTTGTGACCTATCTAGTAAGTCCTTAGCAAGTTTAGCACACTTGACATTCAGGGTTTCATTGTCAAGTTTTAATTGCTTACAGCCCTCACATGAGCTGACTGGGTCCTTAGAAGCATGTGATTCATGTTCATTGTTTCTAGCAGAAAGCTTCCTAAGGTGTTCGCTCATGGCATCAATTTCGACAAGCAATTTAGGGCAATTAGCACATGATGGAGTGGAGTGAGCATGAAGAAAACTAGCCTCAACAGGAATAGCATCAATAGAACTAGTGCTAGCATTCTTCAACCTAAGACAATCAAGTTCAGCAAGCACACTATCATGTATGGTCCTTAGGTTCACCAACTCCACAAGAATAGCATCACACAAAGAGCAATCATCAGTGACTCGGGAGGGAGAAGATCTAAGTGAAGCTAACTCCCGAGTCAAGGTACCTACTTTCTTCTCAAGCTCCGTACACCTAGCTCTAGCTCTAGCATGAAATTTTCCTAATTTGCAGAAAGCTTCGTTGAGCTGGTCATAGGAGGGTACCTCATCCAGAGTCATTTGTAGAGCTCGGAGTCGCTGATGTTGTTGGTGTCGGCCATGAAGCACATGCCGGAGAAGTCATCGCCGCCCTTCTTCTCTTGCGGATCATCCTCGCCCTCATCGCTCCATGTCTCCGTGTCGGAGAGGTTGATGTCGTCAAGCGCGGCGAGGACGCGGTGGAAGAGCTTCTTGTTCTTGGAGAAGTTGCGGTACTTCTTCTCGTGCGCCGGTTCACGAACTGGAGGCTTTTTGTTGCAATTCTTGTCGGTGTAGTCGTTCTTGCCCGAACCGCCAACGTCGTTCTTGCCCTTCTCCGGCTTGGGACAGTTCACCGAATGTGGTGGGGCCACCACACTCAAGCGGTGATCATGCCACCTCTCTTCTCTCTCTCACCCTCTTGTATGCATGAGAAAACTTGCGGCGAGAAGAGCAAGCTCATTTTCCGAAATTTTTCCAGTTGGTCATCGCTAGCTCGCAAAAGGCGAAAGAGAGAAACCAATATAAGGATCAGAAGAAGAAGATCCAATGGGATCGGTGACCAAAGCCATCGACTGAGATTTCGTCTTCCGAGAGACGACATCGATCTCATGAGTCTTGAGGCGGGAATAAAGCCCGTCAAGAGTCAGAGTCGATAAGTCGGTGGTGTCCTTGATGGTGGTCACCTTCATCTCCCAAACCCGAAGGTCGAGTGCGGTCAAGAAATGCCGAGCATTGTTCGAGTCAAGGTATATGCAACCAACCGCCGGAGGTCGCTCAAAATCTTTGTAAACCGACCAAAACACTCGTCGAGACTCTCACGGTAGCGTTGATCAAATTTGTTGTACTCGCGCTTGAACTGGTCCTGCCTCACAGTCTTGATTTGAGTAGAGCCCTCATGGTAAGCATCGAGGGTTACCCAAATCTCGTGAGCGGAGCGAAGGTGAGAAATCCTATCATACTCACTGCGGCTAAGATCCTGTATGAGAATGTTCCTTGCCTTAGCATTCACCTTAACGTCAACCATATTGATGGCTGTGACATTTTCATCAGCAGGAACCTCATACGGGAGTTTCACCTTCTGCCATATCAGGTTGCCCTGGACAGTGATGTATGACTCCATCCGGGACTTCCAAAAAGGAAAATCAACTCCATTAAAGATGGGAGGCTTGGTGGAATATTTGTCCGTCGCCATGGCTCTTGAGACCGGTCAAGATCTAGAAAGAGCAGAACCGGCTCTGATACCAATTGAAGGACCGAGATGGCGAACAGAGGGGAGGTGAATGGTCGCAAATAAGAATTCCCCCAAAATACTCCAACAAAAACCTCGACAAGATCGCTCAAAGGAAATTGTGAAAAACCCGAAAAACTAGACAACTATGTGTACCCCAAGCTTGCATGGATAAGTACCATAAAATATGTGGGGATTTTTGAGTCACAATCCTGGTTGTCTAGTGTCCAAGATAAAGAGGAATCAATTCAAACTCTTGCTTTTAGAAAGAACATCAATTCAAATCACAAAAGTCACTTTCAGAAAAGCAAAAGCAGAATTTCCAGAACTTGTCCTCAATTTGCACAGGAGGTTGGTGGGTTTCTGCAGCTCACAAAATTCTTAGAATTTTTTTCCCTATTAGCATCAAAGTCATGAAGAACTCCACCAAATTTCTCCTCAAAAAGCCTTACAGAAAAAACAGGAAAAATCTAAGAACACAGTATGCTCAAGAACTTCGAGCAGAAAGTTTGGGGCTCGGTTTTCACCTCATGGCGCCCACACGGTGCAACAAGTGAACTCCAACATTTTTCTGAAGGTGTAGATTAGAGTCTCTCACCTCCTCCAACAAGAATCACTCAAAAAGGATTTTTTTATATTTTTAAAAAAATCAAACACTGACTGCTGCGCGAAGATCAAGTTCTGAACAAAGTTGAAACTTGAAAGAAAAGATGTTCTCTACTCAATCCAAGAGTGCAAAAGAGATGTAAAACCATATGAACACACTCAAAACATCCAAGATCAGCAGCATTTAGAAGGAGGGGAGGCAAATCCAAATTACTTGAAAGTAAATTGCGGGAAGGTAATTATGGAAAGTAAATGCTGAATTTAAATTGCGTAAAGACATAATGTAAATGCGTAAAATAAATTCAGAGGTGGATGGATAAAACTTTCATTTCTGGAAGGGGAGGTTACAAAGCCTCACATTCATGTGGGCAAAGCTCAAATGAGCATCAAAAACCTCAACACCTTCAAGGGAAGGAGGCTACCCTTCCAACCCTATTTATACTACTCTTGGGCCACCTACCACCCTTGGATGAGTCCCTCAACCCTAGAGCACTCATCTAAGGGCTAGGATTAACCCACACACACAGCCATGCAAGGGCTAACCCAAAACCCACACACATACCGGGTTTTCTTGCACGGTTTTCAAAGCATACTACCTAGACCTGCTAACCTATCAACTAGAACTCAATCAGACGGCCCTCATTGATCCACGCGGCATCTAGCTAGCATCAACTCCTTTCCTTGTCTTCTTGACTTGCCCGGACTCCGTCTCCGATCATCTTCCGGCGATCTCCCAACCGTTTGGACCTCCGACGCCTCGCCTAGTCCCGGCCATCCTTCGCCTCACCATGACCTAGCACCGTCGCCCTGCAACCATCAAAGACAAGGAAACTCCTCACATAGCAATGCCCACAAAGATGTGCAATAAACCATCCAACTCATCACTACCGCGTCCATACGACCGGTACTGCCACTCCTGGTAGAGACAACTGAAATTGCTTCATTTTGAAAATCAATCCAAATCAAACTCAATCTTGAGCACACCTTGCTCAAATAAAGTCAAATACTCATCACAAACATGGATGGACCTCCACATGGTCCTTCATAACAGGACACGATCGGCCGAGGGTATAAAAGAAGGGCCAAAGCGAACTGCAAGAGGATCCAACAACACAATATAATCAACCAGCTTTTACTTTCTTCCTTCCTGTCGACTAGGAGTAGCTTTTGTAATTTAGTCTTTGTAATCGATCTTGATCAATAAAGTTGCGCATTGCCGATTGTTGATCTTCTTCAAATTATGCCCCAGGTTCATTTATTCTGATTTTGTTGCGCATCGCCTTCTTCAGAATCGATCTACCTTTATCCTCTGATTAGCCTTAATCGGCTAATTAGACTTACCTTGTTACTTTGATCTTAATCGGCTTCAAGCTGATTGGGTCTAAGCCGATTGATCGTTACGATCGGCTTTTGAGTAAATTTTATATTTTACCTTGTCGGTTATTGGTCAAATCGACTGGCACGCTCTTGAACCAGGTGTTCGTCTGGTGTGCTGCTGTCAAAAACCCTTCTTCAAGTTTTTTGACGTCAACACACTCTTGGCACGCCCGGTGGGACCCAATATCTTCTTCGGGAAAATCGATTCCGCCGTCCGATCTCAATACAGAGGCCATAATCGTCCCAACGATGGATGATTTGACGCCAGAACAACGCCAGGAGATTGATGTTCGGAAGGCCGCTCTGGAAGAGATGATGCTAAGTTGCTATCAGAAAACTAGACGCGGCGTCACTCAAAAATCCGCCCTGCCGACGGTCAACGCCCTTGGAGATGCAGGTGTAACAGAATAGGTAAGCCGGTATCTGCCTGCTCAAGCCGAATTATCGGCTATGATTAATCAGTCTGTGCACCACGCTTTGATAAACCAATCATCGGCTCTCCTGACAACGCTTAAGCCGATGATAGCAAATAGCGTTAAATCTATAGCCCAGGAGTTAGCCTCGTCAGGAAGTCTTCTCGACCCATTGCAAGCTCTGCCGAATTATCCTGTTTTCTCAGTATCACAAAACACGCAGAGCACAATGGCCGATCCTAAACCATCGGCTGTAACTTCGCCCCCCACCATGATGCCCACACAACCCACGATCATATTGCTTAGGGACCCTCGGTCAAGTGGAGTAAGTCATTATCACTCCTACACCGACGCTGCTAATTTAGACGCATCGACCAATTTGCCGCCGTCGGCTCCATTCTATGCTTTTCCCCAATCGGTTTCACAGCCGATTGGCTCCGAGAGATTCCCACAAGAACCCACCCTGCTAAGAAACCTAGGTCCACACAGGGTAGTAACATACTTTGAGCCGTTTGTTCCAGTGCCGGAAACTCAAACCAGGCATAATCGACACGATCAGCATGGTCGTATGCCGACGACGCAGCATAATTGGTAACCCGAGCTTGCACTCGGGGGGCAGAACGCCGATTATGATAGATATTATCAAGGGCCTGCTATGGCCGATAATGCTAATTGGGCCGATCAGATCTCTGCCGTTTTGAGGGACCAATTCGGCATACAACCAAAAGGAAAGGTTATCGGCTATAGAAAGCCGTATCCCGATTACATAGATCGCATGCCCTACCCTCATAACTTCAGAGTTCCAGACTTCGCCAAATTTTCTGGGGATGATTCTATCACCACCCTGGAACACGTTGGACGCTTTATCGCGCAATGCGGTGAAGCGGCCCAGTCCGACGGGCTTAAAATTAGACTATTCCCCCTGTCTCTATCTGGGGCAGCGTTTACTTGGTTCACTTGCTTGCCTCCGAATTCGGTCCATTTATGGAACGATTTGGAAAGCCGATTTCATGAATACTTTTTTAGGCGGTTTGGAGCTCAGATTTGGATCTAAGTTACAGACGCCAAAAGTTTGGGAATCGAAGAACGGATTACGTCAAGAGATTTAGAGAAATTAGGAATCGGTGTTTTAGCGCCACATTGCTCGACAACCAACTTGCCGATTTAGCATTTCAAGGTTTGATTCCGCCGCTTAGGAGAAATTCGGAGGACAAGAATTCAATGACCTTAGCCACTTATTGCATCGTATCGGCTCAAGAAAGCCGATTCACCGACAATAGAGTGTTCAAAGACAGTTTAAAAATAGCAATAACAAAGAAAAGGACAAGGCTAAAGTCAATATGGTTGAGTATTGTCCAAGTGACTCATCGGAAGACGAGGAAGCGTAAATAAACATAGCCAAATGGGTAAAAGGATCCAAAAGTCCTTAGTCCGTCTTGGCTTAAGCCGACTAGGAACAAGTCGGAGGTTAAGTACTTTTCGATGTTTCTAAGCACGATCGTATTTTGATTTACTCGCAAGAAAAGACAATACGATTGCCGAGGGGCATGTGATACCGTCGCCCGACGAGATTAAGAAACGCAGGTATTGCAAATGGCATCATTCTTATTCGCATAACACTAATGATTGCAATATCTTTCGGCAACAGATCCAATCTGCTATTGAGGATGGTCGGTTGAAATTTGTTGATGAGCCGACCATGCAAGTTGATGTTGATCCGTTTCCCATCAACATGGTTCAATGTTCGGCTAAGAGAAAAGAGCCGATGCCTGATGGGCCAAAAGGGGATCGACAAGTCAACATCCAGTCAAGTTCAAACGGCGATCAAACACTAAAGATCACAATCGGCTCTTTACAAATAGAAGCCGATCGAGAAGGAAAAAATTCAAGAACCATTAAACCCAAGGGGAATCCTCAGGTGGGAAAATGGTACAAAGCAGAAAAGTCTCCATTAAGGCAGCCAGCGAAAAGGTCAGAACCAACGTTCTCACAATTAATGGAGAAATATGAAAGGATGAACAGCCGACCACGGTATAATACCCGTCGGTTGGATAATTTGTACCACACTGAGAATGTGGAGAGGGCACATAGAAGGTGTCCCTTTTGGCAGTTTTGCTGGGAAAGAGGAGTAGCGTTGCCATCACCATACACCTGCCCGATGGAACATTATCCCCAAGACGATCGGCCAAGGCAATCACCGTAGATAGGTCATGCGGGCCGATTAGAGAGCAAGGAGGAGTGATGTAAGGCCCGCCCACGAGAGAATATCCAAACCAGATCAAGAACCGAGCCAAATCAAGACACACAAGCCCAGTTCTAATCAAGAAGATTTGGCTGGTCAAATACGGAAGCCGGTGGAGCCTGAGCAGATCACAACAACGACGGCTTCAGAGGCTAAGGACGCAAGAAATCCGTGAAGCCGATGCCGAAAAACAGAGAGACGAAACATTTAATGAACTTCGACCAAACAAATGCGTCAAGAAAGAGTGGAGAAGAAAAGAACAAGCCGAAGAAGATTTCGAATCGGCTGATGACTTGGATTCTCCGATGATTCGGGATGACACCCCTCCCATGGATATTAACATGGTGTTCACATTGCCGGCTGAGTTCAAAATCAGAAACGAATCGACCAAAAAAGCGGTTGCTCAGTTGTGTTCTGGCGTACAGAGTGCCATATTTGAGAAACCTAAAGATGATCATCGGCATCTGAAGCCATTGTATCTAAAAGGATATATAAATGGCAAGCCGATATCAAGAATCTTTGGTAGACGGAGGGCCCTGATGAACTGATGCCGCATACGACATGCAAGAAATCGGGTAAGTCCGATGAAGACTTAATTAAAACTAACATGGTTCTAAACGACTTCATAGGCGATTTACCGGAGGCAAAGGGTGTCATGGTCACAGAGTCGATCGTCGGTAGCAAGACCTTGCCGGCAGCCGTTCTTTATGTAATCGATGCCAAAGGAAACCGCAGCTGCATCGCTCGGTCGGGATTGGATTGATGCCAACTATTTGTATTCCGTCGACCATGCATCAAGCGCTTATGCGATTGGAACGGAGAAGAAGTCAAGTCGCCACAGCCACACATGGGCCCATATCGCCATGGCTAGCTCGACTTGAATTGGCAACACGAAGAAGCCGGCTGGTGCATATCGAAAGGCGCTGGACGATCGTGTGATTTCATCTGTAAGCAAATCAGGACTCATGCCGATCAGTGTTAAGCCAGGCACTTTTGATCGGGCAAATGAAGTGTTACGCTGATGGGGACAAGAAAAGCACTAAAGGGGTTACAGGATAAAATGCAAAGCTATAGGCAAACAACGGATAGCTACGAAGCCATAGAAGACTTTGAAGAAATTGAAAAGTTAGGTCAAGGTTTTACATCCACTGATTTGCTTGAAGAAGTAGATATAGGTAGCGGTGATAGAAAAAGACCAACTTTTGTTAGTGCAAGTTTAGATGTAAAGTACAAAGAAAAACTGATAAAAATCCTTAGAAATTATAAGGATTGTTTTGCTTGGGAATATCATGAGATGCCCGGATTAAGCCGTCAGCTGGTGGAACATCGGCTACCTATAAAGTCGGGCTATCGGCAGTTTAAACAGTATCCTAGGCGTTTCAATCCGGCCTTGTACCAAATTATGAAAGAATAGATAGAATGATTGTTGGAAGCAAAATTTATCAGGCCTTACCGATATGCGGAGTGAGTTTCCAACATAGTTCCTGTTATGAAGAAAAATGGAAAGCTTCGAGTATGCGTCGACTTTAGAGATTTGAACAAGGCGACGCCAAAAGATGAATATCCGATGCCAATAGCCGATATGCTCATCGATGCTGCGTCAGGGAACAAGATCATAAGTTTTCTGGATGGTAATGCCGGGTATAACCAGATACTCATGGCAGAAGCCGATATATCGAAGACAACTTTCAGATGTCCTGGTGCAATAGGATTGTTCGAGTGGACGGTGATGACTTTCGGCTGGAAGAACACTAGAGCAACATATCAGCGAGCAATGAATCTAATCTTTCATGACTTAATCGGCCACATTGTCGAAATTTATATTGATGATGTAGTAGTAAAATCTGCAGAAGATTTGCAGCACTTGGCCGACTTAGAAAGAGTTTTTAAGAACATAAGATCGCACGGCCTAAAGATGAATCCTTTCAAGCGCTGCGCGTTCTCGTGCGGTCTACCGCGGTTTACGGGCTTCATGGTGCATGAAAGGGGAATTGAAGTCAGTCAAACGAGGGTCAGAGCTATAGCCAATACCAAACCACCGACCTGCAAGAATGAGTTACAAAAGTTGATCGGCAAAATTAACTATCTCTGTCGGTTCATCTCAAACCTCTCTGGAAGGATTCGTGCTTTTACTCCGTTGCTAAAATTAAAGGACAATCAAGAATTTATATGGGGAGCCAATCAGCAGAAGGCTTTCGATGAAATTAAAAGGTATTTGTCCAACCCTCCAGTTTTGGCTGCGCCTCAAAAAGGGGTTCCTTTCAGACTATATGTCTCGGATGAAGAAGATACTATTGGAGCTGTTTTGGCACAAGAGGTGCATGGTAAAGAAAGGGTTATCTTTTATTTAAGCCGACGGTTGCTAGACACAGAAATCAGGTACCCTTTTATCGAGAAATTATGTTTATCTTTGTACTTCTCATGCACAAAGTCAAGGCATTACATATTAGCATGGGCTTGCAAAGTGATCTGCAAAACCGATGTTATAAAATATATATTGTCAGCTCCTATTCTACGAGGTCGACTTGGCAAATGGGCTTACGCCTTGGTCGAGTTCGACTTATTATATGAATCGCCAGCGGTCAAAGGACAAGTCCTAACCGATTTTATAACAGACATGACACAATGGCAAACTTAGTCTCGGCCGCACCATGGCGTTTGTTTTGACGGATCAAGATGGGGAAGGTGATGGTATCGGCATTGTACTCACCACACCCAAAGGGCATAACCCGAATTTGCATTCCGGCTAAATAGCCGATGTTCAAACAACCAAAGCCGAGTAATGAAGCATTGCTCAAAGGCCTGCAATTGTTGGAAAATATTGGGGTCAGTGCTGTTGAGGCATATGGTGACTCACTGTTGGTTGTACAGCAAGTGAAAGGATTGTACCTATGTCGAGATGGAGTGTTACTGAAGTATTTAGAACAATGTTTAGAAATCATCGGTTCTTTTACATCGTTTTCTATCGGTCATGTTCCTCGTGAATTGAACGATAGAGCTAATACTTTAGCCCAACAAGCATCAGGATATAAAGATTTTGGCCAAAGTCAGAGGACCGAACTGATAGACAAGGCAGTTATGTGCACAGATATCGCCGATTGGAGAACGCAAATTAAAGATTATCTAATCGATCCATCCAAGCCGACGGAACGAAAGATACAGCAGCAAGCGTTGAAATACGTTGTTATGAATGATATACTATATTATCGAACTATGGAAGGTTTGTTGTTAACATGTCTTGGTACTGAAAAAGCGCGGGTAGCGATGGGTGAAGTACACGAAGGCATTTATGGTTCTCATCAATCGGCGCATAAGATGAAATGGATGCTCAGACGGACAGGTTATTTTTGGCCGACGATGCTAGAAGATTGTTTCAAGTATTATAAAGGATGTCAGACATGTCAGAAGTTTGGCAACGTACAACTAGCACCAGCATCGGCTTTACATCCGATTATCAAACCGTGGCCGTTCAGGGGTTGGGGAATAGATATAATCAGCCAAATATTTCCTGCTTCGAGTAAAGGCCACAAGTTTATTTTGGCCGCAACTGATTACTTCTCAAAGTGGGTCGAGGCTATACCACTTAAAAAGGTGACCAGTGTTGAGGCGATTAGTTTTGTGAATGAACATATCGTCCATCGGTTTGGAATACCGCAAACAATCACGACCGATCAAGGTACGGTGTGTGGAATATAAGAACCCGGGTACCCTCATGACAAGCCCAAGAGGGAGGCCCAGAAGATACTCCCTGCGTCAGGCCCCGCTGCCGTGCGCAAGGCGACATATCCTAAAGGAAGTTGAACTTATATTTAGATATGATAGATACGGAGTTAATCCGAGTCGTTAATAGGGTAGATAAAGATGTAAACTCTATCCTATTAACTGACTAGAATCTTGTAACCGATCGGAATCTCCAAACCGATCAGGACTCTGTAAGCCGCCCCACCCCCGCTATATAAGGGAGAGGGCGGGCAACAACATGGAGATCCGATCATCCAAGCATAGAGCGATCAAGCCACAGAGCATAGCACACCTCATATCGCCCAGAGCATACTACGCTTTGAGCAACATCTGATCCAAGAGATCCACATAATCCTAGCACACAGGATTAGGGTATTACCTCCATCGCTGAGGGCCTGAACCTGTATAAACCCCTTGTCTTGTGTGACCTTCGAGTTTGAGATCAAGCGCCTACCCCATAAATTCATTGCCGACTACAAAAGTCGACACGGTGTTTATGTCCAACGAGTTTCAGAATTACGCAACGAGTCTAGGGATCAAACCGTTAAACTCTTCCCCATACTATACGCTCAGGCTAATGGACAAGTCGAGTCGTCTAACAAAACACTAATCAAGTTGATCAAAAGAAAAATTGACGAGAAGCCATGGAATTGGCATTCCACTCTATCAGAGTCACTTTGGGCCTATCGGCTATCCTACCACGGAGTGACGAAGCTTTCACCTTACCAATTGGTGTACGGACAAGAAGCCGTTCTACCCGTAGAGATCAACATTGAATCGACACGGCCGAAGCAAAACGGGTTGTCGGCTCAAGAATACAATGATTTAATGATCGACAACTTGGATGAGTTAGCAGAGTTACGTTTGTCTACGCTCGATCGGCTCGAGAAGAATAAGATCAGAGTTGCAAGGGCATATAATAAAAAAGTCATGCCTAAGTCTTTCGATCTAGTCGATTTGGTATGGAAAACAATATTGCCTGTTGGTTCGAAAGACAACCGATTTGGGAAATGGTCACCTACGTGGGAAGGGCCATACAAAATTAATCGGCTAGTTGGCAGAAACTCGTACTTACTAGAAACGCTAGAAGGGTATGTATTGCCAAAAGCTATTAACGGGAAATACTTGAAGAAATACTACCCTAGTGTTTGGATTGGAGCCTAACCGACTAAAGATCATGCTCAGAGCCAAGATTAACACGATGCTGTTAATCGGCTAAAAGGATTGCAAACTCAGAAGATATAAGCAAAATATAAATCGGTTAAACAGCCGATTATAAACATAGCAAAATTACAAAACATTCAAAGTATTTAAGCAAGTGTTTTGGAACGGCCAATGAAGTTTTACATCCCAGAACCTGGGAGTCGTGCACCTAAAGCCGATAAAGCTCCAGCTGCCTTGGCTATAGTTTCCTGTACCTCATCCAGGATTCTGTCATCTTCTGTTGCACTGCCTGGGATGGGTACAAGTTTGGCCAACTGCTCTTTGAAGGATGCTACAGCCGATGCTATTTCTATCTTCTGCTCCTTGGCGACCGATGATGTTTTTTCAAAGGAATCTTGGCCTTCAGCAATGAGTTTCATTGTCTTCGACAATTCATCCTCAAGAAATTTCTTAGTGGTCTCCAATTTCTAAAGAGAAGATTTGTTAGCCTTCAGAGAGTCCATGGTTGCATCAAATTTTTTCTTTTTCGCCTTTGTCTCTGCAACCATTTTATCAAGGATCCTCTGGTCGGCTTCTTGGGCTGTTCTCTTTGCCTTCCTTTCTTGAGCTGCCTCCACCAAAGCCTTTTTCTCGTCCAGATGGCACACTTCGAGCAGTGCAGCCATGGCCTCTGGTGGTAGATCAGTTTCAACTACAGCCATGGCCCCTCGAATCGGCTGATTGTTATTTAGGATCTTCGATTGCGGCCTTGACACTAAATCAAACAGCTTGTTAAGGCGCTCTTGCATTCCAGGAGCCGATGAGACTCATCTGGCGCGCGTCTTTTGAAGCCGCGATGATTTTTTGAATTTCAGAAATATAATCATCGGCTGCAAAGATCTCTGGATCATCCAAGTCAGATAGATTGAAGCCGAGGATGTCGGATGGATCAGAGGTTTCTGGAGCTACGGCAGTTGCTGGTGTTGGTATCAGCTGAGGAGGCAATGACTCTTTGGCCGATATGTCTGGTAAGCTGGCCAGAATGTTGGCCACTTGTGCCGATGTGGTAGGCTGAAAGAAGAAAGAACATAATGAAAATCGATGGATTAAATCAAGATCTGTAAAATTTGAGATGGAAAAATACCTGAGCAGTAGCCGATCCGTACGGTGAACTTTCGCCACTTTGTTCCTCTGGCTTGGAGTATTTTTTCTTGGTAGGAACTTTAGTGGACTTCGGCTTCTTCTTTTCTGAATATCCATCGGCTGGGAAGTTAGTTAATGAAAGAATGGAAAGGAACAAAAAGATGATCGGGCATAACTTACTTGGTTGTTGTTGTCTTTCCAAATCAGACAATGATGGGCTTTGAATGCCCAGGGAACCAGATGTATAACCGTAGGGCAAATCGCTTTATGCAATCGCTTTCTCTTCTTGGTCAAGGGACGCCGATCGGCTTCTTACCAAAGAGCTTTGTTCTACAAAGAAAATGATAGAGAGATGAGATGAGCTCATATGGGCTACGATAAAGAAGAGTAAAATTGACTAATACTCGCCAAGAACACCTACAAGACTCAGATTATCGTATCCGAGCTTGATTCATCACTTGAATCCAGATCCAAAGAAACCATCGACTCAGCAGATCTGGGAAAAGGGCAGCAATAATAGCCGATGGAGAACGGTCGAGGAGAAGCGCTTCCGCAATTGAAGACCACCACGCAGAAAATCGGCTAGACCGACGACTATTCAAAACAAAGTGCGGCAAGGATCTGATTTGCAAATCATCGGCTATTTTCAAAACCATATTGGTTGCAGCTAAAGATCGTACTCTGGTCCTGGGCTGTACAAAATCAAGGAGTGAAAGGTTGGGGATCATCTGGTCGAAACCCAATTGTCTAGCAAAGGCGGAAGGATGGTAGAACTCATAAGAGGGCTTGAAGGTACGGTTTCTTGTATTAAAGCCGACATGCAAGACACCAGGAGAAATAAATTTTTTAAAGAAATCTAGAGTCGATTCCGGCATCTCAGAGCTGTCAGAGTCCAAATGAAGAAATGAAGGCCATTCAAAATCATTTCTTATTTGGTATAATCAAGAAATCTTGTTGGCTAAAATCATTGTTATCCAAGTTTAGAAAGAAGGATAAGTATTTTCTTAGGCCAATCGGAGAAATCTTCTTGCTGCCAGAACACATGATGTATCTTTCACCATAAGATCGGCTGGCTCTGAATTCTGGAATTGCATTTTCTGGTGTGTCCTCGCGAGGAAATGCTGAGTCTTCTGAGGGATCTAACTTGAAAGATCGGCTAAATAAGCAATATAACCATACTTGGATGAACCAAAGAGGACCGCCTACGTTGCCGATGCAAAATCTGGCAAACCCAGTAAAAAGCCGACTCCTAACCACATGCATCTCTGACAAACTACTCCCAGAAATATTTTTCCCAATGCTAGCCGACGGCCCTCTACCAACCGTTCTGCTATTAGCTGATATACTTGTGTTGGTCTCAAAGAAACACCGCAAAACAAAAATCGATCTAACCACAAGTTCAGAAAAGCAACATGTTCTTCATCTGATACCAGCCCGTTCACTTTATTATTGTTATTAATATACTTGCGCCAGCCTTCTCCTTTGGACTGAATGAGCTTGTATTTTGGTTTGCCACTATAAGCCGATATCTGTTCGCCATCTGGCCTAAGGCAACACAATTGGGCTATATCCATAAGGGTCGGGCCGATGGGACCAGTACGGAACAGAAAAGCGTTGAAGGTCTTCGACCAGAAATAACAGGCCGTGGCCACCAAGGGCTCATTGGCTTCTAGGTCGGCTAATGAGAGAGGGATACACTCAGCTATACCCATCCTTTCCCACTCTTCTTTTTTCTAAGCAGCCACACGAATGTACCAGGATCTCCATCCTTTGAGCGTTGTTGGCCATGCCGTGAAGCTTTTTTCCCAGCTCTCTATATTAAAACCAGTAGCCGATAGGGGGAGGCGAGGAGTATCCTGGCTAATAACCGTGCTGGCATCTAGATTCCCTATCGGACCAAGGAAATACTGATCTTTACTGTTAGGGATTGGAATAAGTACCTGACTCGCGTCCATTTCAGCCGATCTTAGCAAGCCGATTGATGAAGATTGAACGATGAACTACGCAAAAGCCGATTTTAAGAATCAGAGAGCTTGTGCACGTGAGGAATGACCGAGGTGGGGGCCGCATTTTATAGCGTGGTAAAAATTTGAAACGGCGGGAAGTGAATCTCAAAAGGCGCGAGCAGTTAAAACGCACTACCCGCATGTCAGAGAATTACGACGCAAATAAAGTAGCAGTTATTGAGTGAAGTTCAACGGTTAGCCAATTGAAAAGCCGATAGTGAAATTTTTGACGGATGACAAGTCATCTCTCAAAATGGGGGCATATGTTTGCACCAAAATTTGGCAAGCTTGGTCAAAATCGCAATAAAGTCAAAAATACGAATTAACGGATAGGATGGAAAGGTTTGGAGATATTTTGGTAATCGCAAGATTTTTAAGAAAACAACCGTCCTGGATAAGGCCGATACGGATACTGGACTTGAAGCGTGTTGTAACAGACACGATCGTCGAGGGTATAAAAGAAGGGCCAAAGCGAATCGCAAGAGGATCCAACAACACAATACAATCAACCGACTTTTACTTTCTTCCTTCCCGCCGACTAGAGTAGCTTTTGTAATTTAGTCTCAGAATCGATCTTGATCAATAAAGTTGCGATCGCCGATTGTTGATCTTCTTCATTACACCCTGTGTTTGATTTATTCGATTTTGTTGCGATCGCCTTCTTCGGAATCGATCTACCTTTATCCTCTGATTAGTCTTAATCGGCTAATTAGACTTACCTTGTTACTTTGATCTTAATCGGCTTCAAGCTGGTTGGGTCTAAGCCGATTGATCGTTACGATCGGCTTTTGAGTAAATTTTATATTTTACCTTGTCGATTCTGTGTCAAATCGACCGCACGCTCTTGAACTGTGTTAAATGCGGTGTCTTCACGTGAGAAACCCTACTTCAAGTTTTTTGACGTCAACACCTACACATGCTTTCGGCTAGAAAATGTAAATATTTCGAGACTTTTTGCCATCTTGGGAGGTACCAAGATTTACCCCTCAATGATGGTTAAAAGTCTCAAATCTTTCCTATTATGATTTGTGAGAAAGAATTTATGTTCTTTATTGCCAGCATAGAAGTTCTCAGCTAAGTGTAGAACTCAAAATTATTATTTTTATTTTGAACTTACCAGCCTTCTGAACCATCCTTTCTCTAACAGTAAATACAATGCATCCCGCGCCCCTAATTAACACAATTGAAAAAACTTTTAGACAAAGTGAAAGAAAAGTGAGAAAAGTGCAAGTCAGATATAATAAACAAAAAAAAATTGGGATACAAACAAAGTAGCGTGTTTGTTTGGTTCTCTGCATGAGAACAAAGCGAAAGAATCGTTTAATTGTCTCTTTAGTCTGTCGCGCTTAGACATGCATAAACTATTGCCGAATGGTGATCGATTGCTTATAGATTAGCTTAACGTGGCTTTAGAGGTCAGGTTAAGGGGAAGGTTCCAATGACTCACAAGTTGTTGTCTTGTTCCTCCAATTGACATCTCCCAGTGGCCACAAAAGTTGACATGCAGGGTCACAGGACTAGAAAGGAATACAAATGTCAATTATAATTACCTGTTTGGTCTTTAGCTCCGATTAAAAGTAAGCATTTGCTAAGTAAACCTGATTATATAAGTGCACAAGTCGTTCACATGCACGTACTGTTGAAAGCTGCTTGAGTGCATAGGCTACGTATGAATGGCTGAAGTATCTAGAGTATGGGGCCATCCGTGTAGCACGATTTTCATAAGACAATGTTATGGTAGTGATCGTTGTACGTAGGTTCGAAGCCCCACTCTCATTCTCAAAACGCAAGCTTATGCAGCTTCTTATGTGCACTCTTAATTTTTTCACTGGGCTGAAGTATTTTGCATTTCTGGATTTCGACATTGTGAACAAATCTTATTATGATTTGAATTCCATCGTACGCAGATCGAGAGCATGTCTATTTACACAGTTTCTATGCCTCCCAGAAGTCTCACAAAAAAGGTCGAGGTTGTACATATCAGTAACTATCAGTGTTATCGATGGGGCCAAAGCGTATCTTGTCAGATCTCCACCGCGAATCGTTTTCACGGTTACATAAGGATCAGAATGTGTCTGGACCACTTGTCGCATCAATGCACTCTCGTGACTAGGGTTACCAGCTCTAGACACTTCATGTATATGAAATCACATTTATTAATACATAGCAAAGTTGGATTGGTGAACTGGATACAAATTTTATGTAAGTATTTGGCGTGTAATGAGCATGAGACCAGAAGGTCGTGCATAACAGCAATGACTAGCGAATAACAGCAATTAGACTCTTAAATGGCCTAAAATGGTCAAGTAATTTGATACGGAATTGGTTGGTTGTAAACTGTTAAATTGTGGACAACTGAGTATAGATAGCTCTTCTTACCAAATGTGACTGTGTGAGAGTATCGAGCACTATGAAGACATTAATTACACCTAGCAATGGTTTGCCAGCTAAAATCTCGCCTTTTTTATAAGAAATGTCCACAACGATCGCGATAGAGCTATGCCAAAATTTGGATTGGTGGTTGAGATTACTCTAGAGAGAGAAAGAGAGAGAGAGAATTTGTGGTTAGAAGGTACATTTCATCTCGGAGCAATTGAATTTTGAGTATAGTCCATTCTCAAACAAACAAATTAACTGGACACAAACCATTTACACATTGAAAGCGTCGTACAAATATATGCCGCCAGGACATGCATCCAACCATAATGATGAACATTGTACCCCTATAGATCAAACCCATTGTCAGTGGGCCCCTGAATCACGAACTATGTATGAGCGAGCGAACAGGGATGCGACGCAGCATGAAAGCTAAAGCTAGTGTGTTCCTGCAATGAGATAGGCAGGTGAAAGTGATGGCAGAGCATTGTTATCTACGGTTTCCGTCGAGAAAAAGGAGCCACACAGCAACGCTCCTCTGCGAGTGGAGGATTCGGTTAGTCGTTGCGAAGGGAGGCGCGCGCGAGGAGAGAGAAGGGAAATTCGTGGCCGTGAGGCGCCGAGGGGCGCGGCCCGTGAGCGCTGCTTGTTGCGTAGCTCGCCAGATGTGCGGCTGGCCATGCGTGTATGTATGCGTGGGCGCTTTGGAGCTGGAGGGGCGGTAGTACGTACTTGTTCCCTTGACCCCTGAGCCGGACAAGGCAGAAAAGCAACCGCAGCAGAGAGTCACGGGCTCACGGGGCGCCGAGTGCTGGCGGATACTACATTCCCACCCACTGCTCTGCTTCGCCGGCCGGCTCCTGCCTGCGCGCGCGACACCTCAACCTACCAACCTACGTGGGCTCCATGGGAGAAATGCCGACGCAATGGTGCGCGTTTTGGTTTCGGGGATGCAATTATGCGCTTCGCTGCCTTGGTTCATTAGCATCTTAGGATAGACGTAAAATCTGCCAATACCTGCTTGACAAGCAGGGCTGTATATACAGTTTAAGGTCTTGATTGGTTGGCTCCGTCTATCTACGTGAATAGATCAAAATTTTAGTTCAAATTTTCGGTATATCTATATGAATCCGAACAGAAAATTGTGAGAACCACCCAAATTGCATTTGGTTTAATCGAGCGGCCGATTGCCCATTTAGATGAGAGCTAACATACGCTCGCACAAGAGCTAGGCACATGTTAATTCACATCTATATGACAAACAACGCAGCCACAATCTCAATTAAAACAAAAGCAACTCCGGTAGTCCCCGGTATGTGTCTCAAGACGATGCCCAAGATCAACACCCATACCGTTGCACAACATCTCTATCATCACACAATACATAGAGAGTGCAAGTTTTAATGTGAATTACAAGTCTTCAACATATTACAAGTCTCATACATCGAGTGTACCAAATCTGAAATTAAACTTGAGAAGCATATAAAGACAAGTCTATATGCTCTCAATCAAAGGTCACTAGATAGAAACTATCCATGGTTTAACTAGCGAATTAGACATAGAGTACGCAGCGGATATAATCATCATAAAAGTAAAATAATAGTGGCGCCATTGCCTATAAGGCACCACTACCGCTATCTTGGCCAACCACCGACTACTCATCCCCTTCACGACATCGTGGGTAAAATAGCCATACATGGCCTCATTCTCACCTGCAAAACTCCAACAACAAACACATGAGTACGAAGGTACTCGCAAGTCTTACACGGACCATAGAGTACAAGGATAATGCATATGGTTGTAGCAAGGACATGAACGGCCACAAGTTAAGTAGTATTTGCGAAAAAACATAACTTAACAACTAGAGAGTAATGTGTAAGCAACCTTAGTTCTATTTGACTTCTATGGACAGCTAGCACATACCCAACATGACTCATGAGACCATCATATTTCACCTTCCAAGCTCATCATAAAACAACACGTGACACTACGGTGATGTCCAATGAACATTAAGCTTTGCCATAACCGAGAGCGCGGCTATTCGAATAGTTCTTACACCCGCAGGGGTACATCTTTACCCACACGACACGAGACCACCGACCATACCACCCGTCGATAGCAAGCGATGATTCACATGACAACCTTTCACATACTCACCCCAAACATTTGTGCTCGTGTCTAATGTGCGGAGATGACTAGGTCCACCGGGGACACCCCTAGGCACCTCGCCCACACACCAAACCCACAAGTCAAATGATCCGGGTAACTTATGGTACTTAGCTCATCCATCCCATATATTGATATGTGGTTAGTACGGAAAGTGCTTAAGACAACGGCACCAACGATCGGTCCTTAATCGACTCAAGCGAGCCTATGGCATCCGAGACTCCATTCTCGAATAAACCCAACTACTCGCCCAAGTCTCGCACTTTCACCCTTTTAATGAAACAACATTCTTTCCAATTACCATGTTTCAAACCCCTACCATCCCGCGACAACTACCAATTGCTACAAAGAAAAGACCATCACAATTCCTGATTCTACACCAAGACCTAGAGCATGGCTAAGCATCTAACGCGACTATTAGCATAAGACAAACTACCCATGCTAAGAGTTATCAAGATGTATGGTAAACAATATCAAGGAAGGGGAAATGCAACAATTAGGAGCTATTCGCGACATAGATATATAACATAAAAACCCACATGCATAATATCATAATATAAGTCACATTGATCCAAAATATAGGAGAAATATGCTCGATGCTTGCCTTGTGTAGGAGCTGGTTCCTCCTCAAATTTCTCCTCACTCACGGTCGCCGGGTCAACCTCGTTGCTCTCCGGTACGTCGGACTCTAAACGAATGCAATGATGCAAAATTAGAATGATGCCATTGATGTAAATGCGCATGTATGAGCATGAGAAATGAACGAGAGGAACTTCAAAAGTAACATACAAAGTTCAAGAATAAAGAAGTTTATCGAGTTCATTTATTTGGAAGGACATCATTCAATTGAGTTATACACAATTATTAATTTACTGAAAATTACACTTTAAGAAGCGTGCAACTCAAACCACAAATCAAAAGAACGAACACTTGAAAAAAGGGAAACAATATTTTTCATATAAATGATCATTAGGGCTTAATATGGTCTAACTCAAATTGTTCAAAATGGTATCATTTTTGCACAGCAAGTAAGGGTATATCATACTAAGGTCATGAGATTTGGTTTCATTGAGTTTGAGGTTCGTTTGTGAAAGTTGCGGCTATTTGAAGATTTTGCCGATTGCATGTTCGGACAACTAGCAAATAGACTAAACTAAAGCAAAGTCTAAATATTTTTGACTATTCATAATCTATGCAATCCCACAAACACATCTAAATTGGTTTCATAAGTTTTTGAGCTCATATGAACATTATTCTAACCACTTGAAGTTTGAATGTTATTAAGGTCCTAAACCAACAATATTTGAACCAAATACATTCAAATTTAAATGTTTTTACAGAAATGGAGTGCATAGGGTTGCAGTGGCTTATGGTATTTATTTCATGATTTATGGATCAAGATAAAATATACTTTCTTCATAACACCTATTTAGGGCCTAGCACTCAAACTCTAATAAAAATATTTTCCTGCAAGCAACACATAACATTTTATTCCATATTCCAATTCCTCATTTCGAAACTTAAATTTAAAAACTAATTTGACTTCATTTGGACGCTCCTAGCAAAAGATATGAAAGTTTGAATGAAAAAGGCAAAAATAAAAAAAATATTTGCGGGAGGAGGACTCGAACTCGGGTCACTGGACTGAAAATCAGCGTGCTGAACCACTGGGCTGTGTTGCTACTTGTGAATATGGAGCATGGACATTTATTTGAGCTTACCCCTTACAACCCTAGAAGCTCGAAGCTTTTCTTTGGCAACAATGGCGATGCTTGGCTCAAAGTAGAAACTTCAAGAGGAGGAGCGGCAGGAGGTGGGCTCGGCTGGGAGGGTCCCCGGCAGCGTGGAGATCACAGAGCTGGCCGTGGTGCTGCCCACGGCTGGAGCTTGGCGCGGCAGGAACACACCTGGGAGCCTGCAGTGAAGGAGCAATGGGCTCGGCTTGGCTTGCGCACCGGTTGGAGGATGAGGTTAGTGAGCTAAGGGAGCATCACAAGAAGAGGAAATCGGTCACGAGCTCACCTTGCAGCCGGTTGCACAAATGGGGCTTGCTCGGCCTTGCTTGAGCTCGGCAGGTGCTCACAGCCAAAGAAGCAAGGACTGAGCAAGCAAAGGAGCCAGAGAGGGCCTTGGGCGGCTTAAAAGCTCAATGCAATGGAGCCGATCTTGGCATGGGCGGCAGATGGGCAAAGCTGGCGCTGGGAGAGCTCAAAGCACCGCCCCTGCTTCTAATCGGCAGCAAACAGTGGACTCACCGTCCATGGCGCCCAATTGGAGAAGAAGCGGACAGGAGGTGGGGATGACAGGTGGGACCAAGAAGAGAAACTTGAAAATGGATGTATCCTTTGGTTTGGCTGTGACAAGTCTCCCTTAAAAGAATCTCGTCCCGAGATTCAAGCTAAACCGGAAGGATGGTAGGTACGTTATTAACCACTTGCTCAAACTTGAGGAGAAAAGTCTCACTAAATGGTCTGACTGGGCAATGAGAAGGTAAAGTAGACACCTCTTTCTTATTTAAGGCCATATTCACCTTGACAAGTTCTTAACTTAGAGAAATTCTATAATTTAAAGGTAGGCGGAAGGAAGTGCTCATATGAGTGTGATGATACATTGTGCTTAGAAAGGCATAACATAATCATTCACATACCGGAGAAGAGATGTGGATACTGATACGAATTTGATGTTCTTGTTCCCATGTAGCTTCATCTTTGGTGTGATTGCTCCATTGTACCTTGACAAACTTAATATCCCCTTTCTCATCTTTCGCTCAACCTTCTAGAATACGAATAGGATGCTCATAATATGAGAGGTCGGGTTGGAGATGTAGATCTTCCAAACGAGTTTCTTGGTCGGAACTCGTAGGCATTTCTTCAATTGAGAAACATGGAACACATTGTGGATAGAGGATAAAGAATTAGGAAGTTCCAATTGATAGGCCACGGCCCACGCCTTGCACTAATTCGAAAGGTCCAATAAAGCGAGGTGCCAACTTTCCTTGACTTGAAAACGATGGGTTCCTTAAATGGTGTGACCTTGAGATACCCATGGTCTCCAACCTTGAAACTTAGCTCACGCCACGACGATCGGCATAGCTCTTTTGGCGAGATTGAGCTCATGAGACGCCACGAACAAGCTTGACTTGCTTTTCGCCTCCATAACCAACTCCGACCAAACAAAGGTCTTTCACGGTTTCGACCAATTGATAGGAGTTCTACAAGTTTTTCCATACAAGGCTTCAAAAGGAGACATCTTGGTGCTTGATTGATAACTATTGTTATAGGAGAATTCCGCAAACGGCAAGCAAGTCACCCAATCTTTGGCATATGTGAGTGCACAAGCTCGTAACATGTCTTCAAGAATTTGATTCACCCTCTCGGTTTGACCACCGGTTTGAGGATGATATGCGGTGCTAAAATGAAGATCGGTTCCCATAGCTTCATGAAGACTTTGCCAAAAGTGAGAAACAAATTGAGAGCCACGATCGGAGACAATAGATTTTGGAACACCATGAAGGCAAACAATTCGAGAGAGATATAACTCCGCATATTTCTTGGTAGGGAAAGAAGTCTTGACGGGAAGAAAATGTGCTGATTTGGTTAACCGGTCTACAATGACCCATATAGAATCATACCCTTGACGAGTCTTAGGTAGGCCGGTGATGAAATCCATTCCAATGTCTTCCCATTTCCAAGATGGAATAGGCAAGGGTTGAAGTGTACCCGCAGGCTTTAGATGCTCGGCCTTCACCCTTTGGCAAACATCACATTCGGCAACATACCTAGCAATCTCACGCTTAATGCGTGTCCACCAAAATCTTTGTTTGAGGTCTTGATACATTTTGGTGCTTCCGGGATGGATAGAGAATTGAGAACTATGAGCTTCATCAAGAATTAATCGCCTCAAATCCTTGTCCTTAGGGACCACTACTCTCCTTCCGAACCATAGAACGCCATCTTCATCGGCGGTAAAACAATTAGCTTTGCCCTCCTTCATATTGTCACGAATTTGGGCCATTCCCTTATCCTTCTTTTGAGCTTCTTTGATTTGATCAAATAGGTTAGATTTCACTTGAAGGGTAGTGTTTAACCTTCTTTGGTCATCTCAAGACCAAGTTTCCGAAACTCACCACAAAGGGTGCTCAAACCGGGCTCGACTATCAAACAATTGCATCTAGATTTACGGCTCAATGCATCGGCTACTACATTGGCCTTGCCGGGATGATAGTGAACCTCCAAAACATAGTCCTTGATTAACTCAAGCCATCTCCTTTGCCTCATGTTAAGATCGGCCTGAGTAAAGATGTATTTGAGACTCTTATGATCGGTATAGATATTGCAATGATTTCCAAGGAGGTAGTGCCTCCAAATTTTAGAGCATGAACAACGGCCGCAAGCTCTAAATCATGAGTAGGATAGTTCTCTTCATGAACCTTCAATTGGCGAGAAGCATAGGCCACAACTCGGCCTTCTTGCATGAGAACACAAATGAGAACGATACGAGAGGCATCACAATAAACATCAAAGCTCTTATGGATATTAGGTTGAGCAAGAACGGAGCGGTTGTGGGACGGATTTCAAAGTTTGGAAAGCTTCTTCGCATGCATTTGACCATTCAAAGGCAACTCCTTTCTTTAACAACTCGGTCATAGGCTTTGCTATCTTGGAAAAGTTTTCAATAAACCGCGGTAGTAACCAAGAAGTCCGAGAAAACTTCTTATTTCGTAACACTTTATGTTGCTTCCACTTGAGCACATCTTGCACCTTGCTTGGGTCACTGCAACACCATTCTCGGAAATGACATGACCAAGGAAAGCCACTTCCTTAAGCCAAAACTCACATTTGCTAAATTTGGCATAGAGGTGATGCTCCAAGTTTTTCAAGAACAATGCGAAGATGTCCGCATGCTCTTCTTCGGTTTTGGAGTAGATGAGAATGTCATCGATAAAGATCACAACAAAGGCGCCAAGTTCCTCCATGAAGATAGAATTCATCAAGTACATGAAATAGGCGGTGCATTAGTTAGGCCAAAGGATATAACGGTATACTCAGAGAGCCCATAACGAGTAGAGAAAGCCGCTTTGGGAATGTCCTCCGCTCAATTTTGATTTGGTGATAGCCCAACCTCAAATCAATTTTTGAGAAGAAATGAGCACCGACAATTGATCAAACAATATATCAACCGTGGAAGAGGATACTTGTTCTTAATGGTGACCGCATTTAACTGACGGTAGTCAACACACATCCGCAAACTATGGTCCTTCTTTTGACAAAGAGAGCCAGCATCCCCATGGTGAGGAGCTCTGACGAATGAATCCTTCTCTAGAAGCTCCTTATGTTGCTTCTTCAATTCCGCCAACTCATTTGGTGGCATCCGATACGGTCTCTTGATATCGGGCCGCTCCGCAATAGCTCAATAACAAACTCAATTTCCGGTTGGGAGGCATCCCTGTAATTCTTCCGAAAGACATCCGGATACTCACATACTACCGAATTGCCTCTATCTCCTTGATGGTGGTGCCTTCAAGAGCATATAGTAGAGGACCACTCTCATTGATATGAAGGATGACCCGCTTGTTGGAAGGATTTCTAAGAGAGATTGATCTTGAAGCACACTCAAGGATCGCTTCATGCTTAGACAACCAATTCATCCCTTAAGATGACATCCAACCCCTTGGTGTCGATAACAATTAAGTTTGCAAGAAAAGGTATTCCATGAATAAGAACTTGTGCACTAGGAATGATTTTATCGGTGTAAAGCTCGGCACCGGTGCTTCTATATGATAAGGAGGGCATAACATGGATTGGCAACTCGTGATGCATAGCAAAACTCTTCTTTATGAAGGAATGAGAAGCTCCTAATCAAATAATACGGTCACGGATGAGAGTTGATGGAAAGCGCACCCACAAACACCTCGGTATCCTTGCATGCTTCTTCGGCGGTGATATAGTTGACACGCCCATGCTTCGGGGCTGATTTCTCCTCACTCCTTGGCGTGGTGGCAGCGGGGGAGGTGGTGGGGGCTGCCTTGGTGCAATAGCCACACTGTCTTGCTTCGGAGAGGAGCAATTCTTGGCGAGATGCCCCTTCCCACCACAATTGAAACATGGCCCTCTCATAGCACCATTGGATGGACCGCCTTGTTGAACGGGAAACCTTTGGGGCAGCCCTTGTGGAGGAGGAGGGCGACGAAACATCCACATGGGCTGCGGTGCGGCAGCACCTGGTATGCGAGGTGGAGGAGGTGGCCCGACACGCGGGCGTTGCGAGCTACCACCCGCCGGAGTTGGGGCAGCCCGCTTGCGGTTCTTTGCCTCGAGGTTCTTCATCTTGTGCTCGGCTCGGATGGCTTTGTCCACCATGTTGTTGAAGTCAATGAAATCTGTGGTGAACAACTTGTCTTGCATCTCCTCCGAGAGACCATTCATGAAACGGTCTTGCTTCTTTTGATCGGTGGAGACTTCCTCGGGGGCATATTGTGCAAGATGATTGAAAGCATGCACATAGCCCATGACATCCTTGCTGCCTTGCTTGAGGCCAAAGAATTCTTGCTTCTTGATATCCATCACACCTCTAGGGATGTGGAAAGCACGAAAGGCAGTGCGAACTTGGCCCAAGTGAAGCGATGACCTTCCGGTTGCATAGCAAAAAAGCCTTGCCACCAAGCACCGGCGGCTTCTTGGAGTTGATGTGCAGCAAGGAGGACCTTCTCATGTTCTCCGCACCGAATGAGCCCAAGTTTTTGCTCAACGGTGCGTAGCCAATGGTCCGCATCGAGGGGGCCCTTTGCACTTGTGAAGATTGGAGGACCGGTACGAAGGAACTCCGGATATCCATGATCTTGAAGCTCGGCTCCACCTCCACCGCGAGAAGCGGTGTTTTGAGCAATGATACCAAGAATATGGCTTTGTTGTGCAAGAACATCGGCTAGGGTCGGGGGATTCAGAAGGTCTTGCGATCTCGATCCTTCCGGAATGTCATTTACCGAACGAGTCCTCATCCTGTCGCCAAACCAAAATGGTTAGGGACCGGAAGTCAAAGATAAGCGAGACAACACAAATCTTGGAATTTTGGACAGCAAGCATGTATGCACTTGGCTAAAAATCCCATTATAAGTATATATTCATGCACATGGGAGAGATATTGTGGTTTGCTGATTTTTTTTTTTTGGCAGCAAGGATGAATAAACTTGGTAAGCATTATAGACAACGAATAAGCGATTAGAATCACACACATACATATGGATAAATAGCTCCAACATATGGATACATGTATGCAACATGACAAATGCAAATGTCGCAAGATAGCTACACGCTGCCCTCACAATCGACGCTCATCTCAAAAATTTCAGCAAGCATGTAACCAATAGAAGAGCATAAATTAACTATGTAGAGAGGACATAACCATAAGAAATTGTGATACTAAACCACCACATAGTCTCGCATAATATAAAGCATAACATTAAAATCCAATACAACTCATAGTAGCATAGGGCATAAGTTGAAGATAACCGCCTCACAAGTTTGCGGTACATAATCATAACTTAACGGATACATAAGCGGCTGCCACAATGCAAGCTAAGTCTCCTACTTTCTCCTAAGGAGGCACTTAGGGCAGCAAGCACACACTTCTAATTGCTTAAACCACATCATATGGGGCCCTAGCAAAGTTTGGTGGAAACTCATCCAAAAGATGGTACCCCGGTGAGCCGGTATCCTCCAAGTTCTCTGGGTGTGTGAGATTCACCGGAGCACCCAAAAGAGAGGCTCGAGTGGCACCTGTGCGTGCATAGCGATGCACGTGGAGCCCTATGGACATCCATGCGGTTTGCCCCGGGCCTTGAGGGACCCATGAAAGACAATGTGAGTTAGAGAACAATTTAATCAATTTATAACATTAAGCAACAAGAGAAGAATAGCTCTAAGATAGGTAAGAAACAAAAGAGAGTAACATATACTTAGAATCTGAAATTTTAAATTGTGCAAGTGGATTATTCAATACAAATTGGTCCCTTTATTTCCCATCCCACTAAACAATTTTTTTAAGGTTCACTCTATGACCTGGCTCTGATACCAACGCTGTGAGAACCGCCCAAATTGCACATGGTTTAATCGAGCGGCCGATTGCCCATTTAGATGAGAGCTAACATACGCTCGCACAAGAGCTAGGCACATGTTAATTCACATCTATATGACAAACAACGCAGCCACAATCTCAATTAAAACAAAAGCAACTCCGGTAGTCCCCGGTATGTGTCTCAAGACGATGCCCAAGATCAACACACATACCGTTGCACAACATCTCTATCATCACACAATACATAGAGAGTGCAAGTTTTAATGTGAATTACAAGTCTTCAACATATTACAAGTCTCATACATCGAGTGTACCAAATCTGAAATTAAACTTGAGAAGCATATAAAGACAAGTCTATATGCTCTCAATCAAAGGTCACTAAATAGAAACTATCCATGGTTTAACTAGCGAATTAGACATAGAGTACGCAGCGGATATAATCATCATAAAAGTAAAATAATAGTGGCGCCATTGCCCATAAGGCACCACTACCGCTATCTTGGCCAACCACCGACTACTCATCCCCTTCGCCGACATCGGCGGGGTAAAAATAGCCATACATGGCCTCATTCTCACCTGCAAAACTCCAACAACAAACACATGAGTACGAAGGTACTGCAAGTCTTACACGGACCATAGAGTACAAGGATAATGCATATGGTTGTAGCAAGGACATGAACGCCACAAGTTAAGTTGTATTTATAAAAGCATAACTTAACAACTAGAGAGTAATGTGTAAGCAACCTTAGTTCTATTTGACTTCTATGGACAGCTAGCACATACCCAACATGACTCATGAGACCATCATATTTCACCTTCCAAGCTCATCATAAAACAACACGTGACACTACGGTGATGTCCAATGAACATTAAGCTTTGCCATAACCGAGAGCGCGGCTATTCGAATAGTTCTTACACCCTGCAGGGGGGGTACATCTTTACCCACACGACACGAGACCACCGACCATACCACCCGTCGATAGCAAGCGATGATTCACATGACAACCTTTCACATACTCACCCCAAACATTTGTGCTCGTGTCTAATGTGCGGAGATGACTAGGTCCACCGGGGACACCCCTAGGCACCTCGCCCACACACCAAACCCACAAGTCAAATGATCCGGGTAACTTATGGTACTTAGCTCATCCATCCCATATATTGATATGTGGTTAGTACGGAAAGTGCTTAAGACAACGGCACCAACGATCGGTCCTTAATCGACTCAAGCGAGCCTATGGCATCCGAGACTCCATTCTCGAATAAACCCAACTACTCGCCCAAGTCTCGCACTTTCACCCTTTTAATGAAACAACATTCTTTCCAATTACCATGTTTCAAACCCCTACCATCCCGCGACAACTACCAATTGCTACAAAGAAAAGACCATCACAATTCCCGGATTCTACACCAAGACCTAGAGCATGGCTAAGCATCTAACGCGACTATTAGCATAAGACAAACTACCCATGCTAAGAGTTATCAAGATGTATGGTAAACAATATCAAGGAAGGGGAAATGCAACAATTAGGAGCTATTCGCGACATAGATATATAACATAAAAACCCACATGCATAATATCATAATATAAGTCACATTGATCCAAAATATAGGAGAAATATGCTCGATGCTTGCCTTGTGTAGGAGCTGGTTCCTCCTCAAATTTCTCCTCACTCACGGTCGCCGGGTCAACCTCGTTGCTCTCCGGTACGTCGGACTCTAAACGAATGCAATGATGCAAAATTAGAATGATGCCATTGATGTAAATGCGCATGTATGAGCATGAGAAATGAACGAGAGGAACTTCAAGAAGTAACATACAAAGTTCAGCAATAAAGAGGTTTATCGAGTTCATTTATTTGGAAGGACATCATTCAATTGAGTTATATTCAATTATTAATTTACTGAAAATTACACTTTAAGAAGCGTGCAACTCAAACCACAAATCAAAAGAACGAACACTTGAAAAAAGGGAAACAATATTTTTCATATAAATGATCATTAGGGCTTAATATGGTCTAACTCAAATTGTTCAAAATGGTATCATTTTTGCACAGCAAGTAAGGGTATATCATACTAAGGTCATGAGATTTGGTTTCATTGAGTTTGAGGTTCTGCTTGTGAAAGTTATGCTATTTGAAGATTTTGCCGATTGCATGTTCGGACAAGTAGCAAATAGACTAAACTAAAACAAAGTCTAAATATTTTTGACTATTCATAATCTATGCAATCCCACAAACACATCTAAACTGGTTTCATAAGTTTTTGAGCTCATATGAACATTATTCTAACCACTTGAAGTTTGAATGTTATTAAGGTCCTAAACCAACAATATTTGAACCAAATACATTCAAATTTAAATGTTTTTACAGAAATGGAGTGCATAGGGTTGCAGTGGCTTATGGTATTTATTTCATGATTTATGGATCAAGATAAAATATACTTTCTTCATAACACCTATTTAGGGCCTAGCACTCAAACTCTAATAAAAATATTTTCCTGCAAGCAACACATAACATTTTATTCCATATTCCAATTCCTCATTTCGAAACTTAAATTTAGAAACTAATTTGACTTCATTTGGACGCTCCTAGCAAAAGATATGAAAGTTTGAATGAAAAAGGCAAAAATAAAAAAAATATTTGCGGGAGGAGGACTCGAACTCGGGTCACTGGACTGAAAATCAGCGTGCTGAACCACTGGGCTATGTTGCTACTTGTGAATATGGAGCATGGACATTTATTTGAGCTTACCCCTTACAACCCTAGAAGCTCAAGCTTTTCTCCGCAACAATGGCGATGCTAGGCTCAAAGTAGAAACTTCAAGAGGAGGAGCGGCAGGGAGGTGGGCTCGGCCGGGAGGGTCCCTGGCAGCGGTGGAGATCATAGGAGCTGGCCGTGGTGCTGCCCACGGCCGAGCTTGGCGCGTAGGGAACACAGTGGGAGCCTGCAGTGAAGGAGCAATGGGCTCAGCTTGGCTTGCAGACCGGTTGGAGGATGAGGTTAGTGAGCTAAGGGGAGCATCACAGCAAGAGGAAATCGGTCACGAGCTCACCTTGCAGCCGGTTGCACAAATGGGGCTTGCCTGGCCTTGCTTGAGCTCGGCAGTGCTCACAGCGAAAGAAGCAAGGACGGGGCAAGCAAAGGAGCGAGGAGAGGGCCTTGGGCGGCTTAAAAGCTCAATGCAGCGGAGCCGAAGCTTGGCATGGGCGACAGCATGGGCAAAGCTGGCTAGTGGGAGAGCTCGAAGCACCGCCCAGCGTCCTAATCAGCGGCAGCCAGGTGGACTCACCGTCCATGGCGCCCAATTGGAGAAGAAGCAGACAGGAGGTGGGGGATGACAGGTGGGACCAAGAAGAGAAACTTGAAAATGGATGTATCCTTTGGTTTGGGCTGTGACAAAAATGAGCATCCTACAGAAGGCCTAAGTACAAGATATGGAGCAAGTCTGACGTGGCTACCAATAGGAGGCCCAAACGCGCAGGGTGTTTGTCATGAGAAAGGAACAACAACGAATCATTTCTCATTGTAACTAGTAAAATGCGTTATAACAGAAACTCATAATCTGCACAAAAAATTATATCATGTTTCATTTGCTTGTCCTGTCAAGAAATTTTATATCATCAAATGTTATATATTCTTTAAGATATTAGCATACATAAACAATATATATCAAGAGAGATATAATAAGCTCCGATTAAGCATGAAGATGGGTAAGAAACAGCAAAGTTTATTTCACGATACTGTTATGAATCTTCCCAATTGTCAATTCAGAATAATGCTTAAATACAAAAAGAGAAATGTCACAAATTCAGTTTCAAAGGGAAACGTAATTCAGTCCAAACAATTATGGAAAAATTTATGATTTTCCATTGCATTCGTTGACATTACATAGTTTGCCGCCCATTAATATCATATAGCCCCTAGACCCACACGTCGAAATATCAAGTGGTAAATCCAGAAGTGACAACAAATAGACCGAAATATCCTAAATTCCACTAAAATTGTTTGTCATTTTATCAACTTTGGTTCAAATTATTAGAAATTGGCCCATTGGGTGGCCCATTTCCTTTAATTCCAAACCTTGCATGGTTTAGTACCATATTGCCTAGCCAAGTAGAGGAAAGACATCTTAAAATGTGGAGTCCTTGCCACCTTTTGAATAATGACACATGACATGAGAATTGCATAGGGTGTACAGTGGCTAAACACACACACGCACGCGTGTATTTTCGCGTGAAAAATCGCGTGACTTGGGACTTGCGACAAGCGACCGCGCCGCGTCATAGTGTGTCTCCTGGCACTTTGAATTCATCTTTTGTTTTGCTGAACCTTGCAATTATGTCTCAATCCAATCTGTTTAAATGCGATTTAAACATCTCTTTAAATTCAGTGTAATTGACATAAACGCCGTTAGTTATTAGTGAGTTAATTGACATTATGTTGTCAGTTACTAGTAACCGCCATATTTAACTGACATAATGTGGTTAGTTACTAGTGCGTGTGTATATAAGCTCTTGGAGACGTCCAGGACAGGGACACTGAATTTCTCCTCCATTCTTCCTCCTCATCTCTGGATTGTTGTACTGTTGTGTTGACCTATTGAACCTCGCCGACCTTCCTCCTCGGCGTGCGCGGTGAAGGAGGGTGAGCTGTATCTCCAAACCGTTGCCGCAGAGTTCACCTGCACGGGGCAGCAACAAGGTTTCTGGGTAGCGCGACCGCTCTGCTTCTTCCTCGACGTCGACTACTTCCACGACTACGTCTGCGCTGCGCTGCTTCCGATTCTTCAGCAAGCCCAATCTTAAGTCGTTCGTGTGATAAATCAACTCCGTAAATATACAATTCTTGAGCATTTTCTAAAGTACAATGTGTTACCTGTTGTTTTATGCATCTCTAATCTTGTGTTACTTTTGGCTCATATAAAATCTGGAATAAAAATATTGCACCAATTTTCAACATTCTAGAAACCTTATTGCGAATATTTTTATGATTCAGCAATGGCTAGTGCTTCGGATGCAATGAAACCTAAGAGGTTTTCTGGTGTAAACTTCCATAGATGGCAGACAAGGGCCAAGTTTTGGCTCATGTCATTGGGGCTATGGTGGGTAATCCACCCACAATATTCATTTTACAGTTGACCAGAACTTGCAGTTTGATAGTGCGAACAACACTGCACTAGACTGCCTTCTGACTATTTTTGAAGATCAGCTCTATGATGTGTGTATGAACTACACATCTGCCACTGAGTTGTGGGATGCACTTGACCAAGAAGTATGCCTAAGCTGAAGCTGGTCGCTGGTTGTACGTGTGTGAGCAATTTTTTTATTTTACCATGGATGACGCTAAGTCGATTGTTGCACAAGCACACGACCTCGAGCTACTAGTTGGCGAGATTGCGCATTTGGGTTGTGCATTGCCTCCTAAGTTTGTGGCTGCGAGCATTGTTGCCAAACTTCCCTCATCTTGGCAGGATTTTGCCACTAGCTTAAAGCAGAAGAGGGAAGAGATTTCTGTTGAGGATCTCATTACAGCTCTTGATGTGGAAGAAAAGGCAAGAGCAAAAGATGCACCAAGCACCTCTAATCAGAACAATACCAATGTTGTCGAGAAGAAATCATATGGCAAGAACATCAAAGGTCATAAGACAACTAGCTTTAAAAAGAAGAAAATTGAGAAAAGGGACACAAAGAACATCACCTGTTTCGTGTGCAGAAAGGATGGTCATATAGCAAAAGACTGTCGCTATCGCAAAAACAGGACAAATGAACTGGGTAAGAAAAATGCCAACATGACCATAGGCGAGGCCTCGACTTCAGGAGGGTATGGTAATTCTCCTGTTGTCTTTTCAGCATGTCAATCCAATAATTGGTGGGTTGATACTGGTGCTATTGTTCACGTGTGTTTTGATGTTTCCTTGTTTTCTTCTTACCAGGCAGCCGGGGCTTCCTCTGTCCTAATGGGGAATGGGTCACATGCTTCTGTTCTTGGTGTTGGCACGGTGGATCTAAGGCTTATTCCAGGGAAGATTGTCCACTTGAAGAACGTGCAGCATGCACCAACAATAAAAAAGAACCTCTTTAGTGGTTCTCTCCTATGCAGGGATGGTTATAAGCTAGTATTTGAGTCAAATAAAGTTGTAATATCAAAGTGTGGGAACTTTATTGGTAAAGTCTATGAGAGTGGAGGCTTGTTCCGCCTCAGTACCCTAGAGTTTTGTTATAATATGAATATTGCAACTGTTTTGAATAAATGTGAGGCCAATATTTGGCATTCTCGTTTCTGTCATATTGGTTTTGATAGCATTGCTCAAATGTCCAGATTACAATTAATTCCAAAATGTCATATTGTCAAAGGATCAAAGTGTCATTCTTGTGTGCAAGCAAAGCAACCTAGAAAACCCTTTAAGGGATTAGAGGAAGAAAAGAACTTGGCACCACTAGATTTTATCCATTCTGACCTGTGTGAGATGAATAGATTGTTGACAAAAGGAGGCAAAAGACATTTTCTAACTTTTATAGAAGATGCAACACGTTATTGTTATGTGTATTTGCTAAAAACAAAGGATGAAGCTTTAAACTACTTCAAAATTTATAAGGTCGAGGTTGAGAACCAGCTAGAAAAGAAAATTAAAAGACTAAGGTCTGATCGTGGAGAAGAGTATATCTCTCTCATGAATTCTCGCAGTTTTGTTCTGAGCATGGTATAATACATGAAGTTACACCACCATGTTCTCCCCAATCAAATGGGGAAGCTGAGAGGAAAACTAAACACTAACAGACTTGGTGAATGCCATGTTAGAGAGTGCCGGTATGCCTAAAATGTGGTGGGGGAAGCTATATTAATAGCAACTTTTATCCTAAACAGAGTAATCACTAAAAAGCGCGAGATTACTCCGTATGAGGGATGTAAGGGGAGAAAGCCCAATGTCAATTTTCTGCGAACTTGGGGATGTTTGGCAAAAGTCAATATACCATTGCGGAAAAAGAGAAAACTTGAACCTAAAACAGTCGATTGTATTTTTCTAGGATATGCACATAACAGCACAGCCTATAGATTTTTAGTAGTAAAATCAGAAACTCTTGAGATTATTGCTAACACAATAATGGAGTCCAGAGACGCTTCATTTTTTGAGGATATTTATCCTATGAGACCAGCAAGTAGTACTTCCCAAACTGAGAATAATCAAACTGATAATAATAATAATAATATTGAATCTACCACTATTTCTGAACCAATAAGTGATACACTACCAGTAGAAGATATTTCTGAGGAGGATAACAATTTAGTCGCAGAGGCTCCTCGTAGGAGCAAGAGACAAAGGGCTGAGAAAACCTTTGGCGACGACTTTATTGTATACCTCGTGGATGATGTGCCAAAATCTCTTTCAGAGGCTTATGCACTACCTGATGTTGAGTATTGGAAAGAGGCGATCCATAGTGAGATGGATTCCATCATGGCTAACGGGACTTGGAAGGTCACTGATCTTCTTAGTGGGTGCAAACCTGTTGGATATAAGTGAATCTTCAAAAAGAAGATGAGGCCTGATGGTACTGTTGATAAGTACAAGGCAAGACTTGTGGCCAAGGGTTATACTCAGAAAAAAGAAGAGGATTATTTTGATACTTATTCTCCTGTTGCAAGATTAACCACCATTAGAGTGCTCATTGCATTAGCTGCTTCCAATGGTCTACACGTCCATCAAATGGATGTAAAGATAGCTTTCCTTAATGGAGAGTTGGAGGAAGAAATCTATATAGAGCAACTAGATGGTTATGTGTTTACTCGACAGGAAAATAAAGTATGCAAATTATTAAAATCCTTGTATCGCCTAAAGCAAGCACCTAAGCAATGGCACGAAAAGTTTGATAAAACTTTGACATCTGTTGGTTTTGCTGTTAATGAGGCAGATCAGTGTGTATACTATCGTTATGGTGGGGGTCAAGGTGTTATTTTGTGTTTGTATGTTGATGACATACTTATATTTGGGACAAACACTGCTGTAATTGACAAAGTCAAAACTTTCTTATCTCGATACTTTGATATGGAAGACTTGGGAGAGGTAGATGTTATTCTGAATATTAAATTGATCAAGAATAAGGATGGGATCATTTTACACCAATCCCATTATGGTGAGAAAATATTGAGTCAATCCGGCTTTGAGAATTGCAAAATTTCCCCAACACCTTATGTTCCGAGTGTTGAGCTTCGGAAAAATCAAGGGTTAGGGAAAGATCAATTGAGATGTTCACAAACTATTGGGCCCCTTATGTATCTAGTTGGTGCCACAATACCTGGTATCTCATTTGCTGTGAGCAAATTAAGCTGGTTTACATCTAACCCAGGAGATGATCATTGAGAGGCACTTGAAAGAGTGTTGCGTTACTTGAGAGGCACACATCTTACGAAATTCACTACACTGGATATCCTTCTGTTTTAGAAGGATATAGTGATTCCAATTGGATCTCTAATGCAGATGAGATCAAAGCTACAAGTGGTTATGTTTTTACTTTAGCTCGTGCTGCAGTTTCATGGAGGTCTTGCAAACAGACCATATTAACGAGGTCAACCATGGAAGTTGAACTCATAGCTCTAGACACAGACACTGTTGAGGCTAAATGGCTTAGAGAGCTACTGTTGGACTTGTCATTGGTTGAGAAACCAATACTGGCTATCCTAATGTACTATGATAACCAAACAGTGTTGACTAAGGTTATGAGTAATAAGGATAACATAAAGTCCTCCAAACATGTGAAGCGTAGGCTCAAATCTGTCATAAAATTGAGAAACTCCAAGTTATTGCTGTGAATTATATTCGTACTGAGAAAAATCAGACAGATCCCTTTACAAAAGGATTTGCAAGGAAGGCGATTTCCATTGTGTCTATGAACATGGGCCTGAGGCTTGTAAAAACCTGCTCGAAATCCAATTTCTAAAGACCTAGCTCATCTGTTCTAAATCCATCCTCAGTGGTAGTGTGGAATATATGGAACCAGGTACCTTCATGACAGGCTCAGCATCACTTAAGGAGACGACAGACCCAAGTAGAAGGCCCAAAGGATGAACCCCGCACCAAGCCTTGTTGCCGTATGGAAGGGGGCACATCCTATAGACAGTTGAATACGTATTTAGATATAAAAGATACGATTGTAATCCGAGTCGTTAATAGGGTAGATAAAGATGTAAACTCTATCCTGTAACCGACTAGAATCTAGTACCGATCGGGACTCTGTAAGCCGCCCCACCCCGCTATATAAGGGAGAGGGCGGGCAACAAAATGGGCATCGAGCAATCGCCTCAACACACACACATTACCTTTGGCCCAGAGCTATAATCTTTTCCTACAGACTCGATGGCAGCGATCGGCGGAATCACCGCCACCTTCATCTCCGGCCAGGCTTTTCGCTTCAGAAGCCTGAACTTCGTCGCAGATGCACGCGGCGAACTCGTTTGCCTAGACCTAAACCGATCCAACTGCAGTGGTCGCCGATCCGCCTCGTATGTCGCCCGACTCGCTAGTAAACCGATCCTGTCACGTAAATTTGCTGCGATCTACGTGGCATCTTCGCGATAGAAGAACAGAAGACCGATCTCCTACGCCAGCAAGAGGTTCAAGAGGCTACGGAGGAAGATCGTCTACTCCGTAGGGAAAGGAGGTACAGACGCGATCGCTTCGATCGCGCGGTCGCCATGTCCACGAGGACATCCTGCAATCCAGGTTGGGAGACCAAGCTGTCTTCCATACACCGCTGCAGAACATCGTCGCCTCCAAGACGCTTCTTGATACACTGGATCCAATGATTGCGTCTGACAGCTCGGTAGCCCTGATCGTGGCCCAGATCAAGGCCATGGTGACGGCGATAGCGATTCAGCAGAATCAGGAGAAGCCGGTAGGGGAAGCGCACTCACGCTCCCATGCGACCACTCGTGTCGCTAGCAGTCGAACTGCAACCAGTTAGAATTCAGGCAGTCGGCACCTCACTCAACCAGTCAGAGACGCTCGCCGAATTCTCAACCGCGACCTCCACCAAGACATCACCGCCAGACGGCAAGAGCGGGACGAGGAAGAACGACGCGGGCGCCACGACGACTACGAGCGCTTCGGCACCAGCCACAATCGACGAAGTGATCGAAGGTACGACGACTACGATGACCATAGAGATCATCATCACCGTGGTCAGAATGAGGACGATCGCCGAGTCATGAACTCGCCGCGCCGAAATCCGCTCTGACGCGTTGAAGACGATCGCCGAGCCAGAGGCTCGCCACGCCGTCCCCCCCCCCTCATCATGACGAGAGATCCATTGACGGGATCCAAGCATTCACTCCTCGGTTACGCCGAGTGGTATGGCCCGAATGTTTCAACCCAAAGGGCATCGTCAAGTTTGACGGGGAGCGAGATCCGTAAGCTTGGCTGCAGGTCTATGCCCTGGCGGTCAAAGCGGTCGAGGGCAATCAGAACGTCATGGCGAATTACCTGCCAGTCAATCTCACCCCCTCGATTCAAGCATGGCTCACAGGACATCCTGCGAACTCAGTGGACTCCTGGAGCGATCTTTGGATCAATTTATCGCAAACTTCCAGGGAACCTACGAAAGACCTGGCACACCGTGAGATCTATACCAGCTTCACCAGAGGAAGGACGAGACGCTGAGAGATTTCATCCGGCGTTTCATGAAGAAGAAGAACACCATCAGGGATGTATCTGATGCAGTGGTGGTGGTGGCCTTTCAGAAAGGGGTAAGTGATCCTGACTTAATTAAGAAGATGTCCAGGAAACCCCCGGCCTCCGTGAAGGAGATGTTTGCATTGGCCGACCGATACGCCACGGCCTCAGACGCCCTGGCCGAGCGCCAAGAAGATCGCCCACAACAGAAGAGTAAAGGCGACAAGGCTGAGTCCTCCAAACACAAAGACAAGAAGCGGAAAGGCGAGGAACTAGTTGTGGTAACAGAACGCAACTAGCCCTGAGCCATGCGGAGGGAGGTGCCCGATTATAATTCTATTATGGATGCGATCTGTCCTTTCCACCCCAAGGGAAAGCACGCCGTCAAGGACTGCTTCACCCTGAAGCGTTTTGCACGGAAAGCAACAAGCAGCTGGCCCCAGCGAAGGATGAGGCGGCCAAAAAGAAAGACCTTCCAGATGAGGACGACTACCAAGAGCCCGAGTAAGAGCTGAACTACATCTATGGAGGCTCCACCAGATACGAGTCCAAGCGGAAGCAAAAGCTCACCGCTCGGGAGATCAATGCGGTGGAACCGACGACCCCCCAGTATCTTAAGTGGTCTGAGGTCCCGATCACCTTCGATCGCTCAGATCACCCCAACCGGGTTCTACATCCGGGTAAGTACCCTCTAGTGCTCGACCCTGTTGTTCGCAATGTAAAGCTCAAGAAGGTATTGATCGATGGAGGGAGCGAACTCAACATCTTATTCGCCAAGACCTTCGACGATATGAACATCCCCCGCTCCGAGCTAAGGCCGAGCACTCACTGCTCCATGGGTGATCCTCGGGCGCCTTCGCTTCCACTGGCAGATTTCATTGCCCGTCACTTTCGGTACCAAAGACAACTACCGGACTGAGTATGTAAGTTTTGAGGTGGCCGATTTCGAGACAGCGTAACACGCTATCTTGGGAAGGCCCGGTCTGGCTAGATTCATGGCCGTCCCGCACTACACCTACTTGATGATGAAGATGCCGGGACCCAGAAGCGTCATCATGGTTCGCAGCGACATCGAGCAATCTCTGGAATGTGACTGAGAGAATTGTGAACTTGCCGAGCTGCAGGAGGCAGCCATCAAGCTGAAGAATGTCCAGGCGGAGGCTGCTACATTGCAGGAAGAAGGTGACATCCCGTCCAAGAAGTAGGCCACGTCAAGAATAAAGCCTGGCGAAGGAACCAAGAGAATCATCCTCGACCCATCCGACTCGTACAAAACGCCCCTGATCGGGTTAGGGCTCGAGGATAAATAGGAAGGCGCACTCGTCACCTTTCTCCAGGCTAACAGGGACATCTTTGCCTGGAAACCATCCCACATGCCGGGTGTTCCTAGGGAGGTGATCGAGCATTCTCTGCACGCTATCTTGGCAAAGCCAATCAAGCAAAGGCTTCGGTGGTTCGCTCCAGATCGCCGGAATGCCATCAAGCAGGAGATCACCAAGCTTTTAGCTGCATGTTTTATCAAAGAAGTGTATCATCCCGATTGGTTGGCAAACCCTGTACTAGTTCAAAAGAAGAATAAAACTTGGCGACGGCGCTGACTATACTGATCTCAACAAGGCATGTTCGAAGGATCCTTTCGGGTTACCTCGGATTGATCAAGTGGTTGATTCAACCGCTGGGTGTGAGATCCTGAGTTTCCTTGATGCCTACTCAGGGTACCACCAGATTCGCCTAAGGGCGAAAGATCATATCAAGACTTCGTTCATCATGCCCTTTGGGGCATTTTGCTATACACAATGGCATTCGGGTTGAAAAATGCTGGTGAGACGTATCAACGTATGATACAGTGGTGTTTTCATGCCTAGCTCGGACGCAATGTGGAGGCATACGTGGACAATGTCGTGGTAAAGACTTGGGAGAGGAAAGACCTTATCGCTGACCTGACCGAGACGTTCGAGAGTCTAAGGGCTTTCAGCATGAAGCTTAATCCCAAGAAGTGTGTTTTCGAGGTATCCTCGGGAAAACTGCTAGGGTTTATCATATCCTAACGAGGCATTGAGGCCAACCCAGAGAAGATCAGGGCCATATCAAATATGGAACCGCCGACTTACCAGAAGGACGTCCAGAAGCTTACAGGATGCATGGCTGCACTCAGCAGGTTTATTTCCCAACTGGGTATGCGAGGTATGTCATTCTTTAAACTCCTCAAAAAGCAGGACAAGTTCCAGTGGACGCCAGAGGCACAACTAGCGTTTGAAGATTTGAAGACCTTCTTAACGACACCCCTGATCTTGGTGTCACCGATGCAAGAGGAACATCTGCTACTCTACATCACGGCAATGACTCATGTAGTCAGCGCTGCGGTCGTCGTAGAAAGGGAGGAGCCGGGCCACGTGCACAAGATCCAACACCCGGTCTACTTCGTCAGCGAGGTCCTGAATGATTCTAAGGTGCGATACCTGCTAGTGCAGAAATTATTATATGCCGTACTTCTTACATCTCGCAAACTCAAGCACTACTTCCAAGAACACACTGTTTCGGTGGTCAACTCCTTCCCAATAGGAGATATTCTTCACAACCAGGAGGCCATTGGGAGAATTGTGAAATGGGCAGTCGAGCTTGGAGCTTTTGATATCCTATTCAAGCCTCGCACCGCCATCAAGTCTCAAGCGCTCGCCGACTTCACGGCCGAATGGACGGAACTTCAAAACCCGACAGTCGTCAAGGAACTCGAGTATTGGACGATGTATTTTGATGGTTCCCTCATGCTCAGCGACGCAGGGGCTGGTATAGTGCTCATATCGCCAAGTGGAGAACGGCTGAGGTACGTCCTACAAATAATTTTTCCCGCATCAAACAACGCCGCCGAGTACGAGGCACTCATCCATGGGCTCTGTATCGCCATATCGTTCGGTATCCGACGTTTGGTGGTCCTCGGAGATTCAATGCTCGTGTTCAATCAAGTGCAAAAAGAATGGTCCTGCATCGAACACAACATGGCTGCCTACTACCAGGAGGTACGCAAGCTAGAAGGCAACTTTGACGGCCTGGAAATCATTCATGTGCTCCGCCGGGACAATGAAGTGGTCGACGAGCTAGCAAAAATGGGATCCTGCCGATCTACGGTGCCCGTGGGAGTATTCGTCGAAGAAATTCATAAGCCCACGATTAGCGCTCGGTCAAAGCCAGACGCCCCGGCGGAGAAGAACATTGAAGCTGAAGTCCTAGTCATTACTCCCGATTGGATAGCTCCATATCTAGACTATTTGACGAAGGAGGAACTACCCAAAGACTACGTGCAAGCCGAACGAATAATGCGCCGAAGCAAGAGCTATGTGGTGATCAGGGAAGAACTCTATCGCAAGAGCTCCTCTGGTGTACTACGACGGTGCATATCAGAACAAGAAGGAAGAGATCTCCTCAAGGAGATCCACTCGGGAGTCTGTGGGAATCACTCGGCGTCATCGACCCTAGTTGGCAAAGCTTATCGTCAGGATTTTTCTCGCCGACTGTCGTCACTGATGCGGAGGACATCGTCTGGACATGCGACAGATTTTAGTTCTTCGTGTGACAGATGAACAACCCGGCACAGGAGCTACAAACCATCCCAATCACCTGGCCATTTGCGGTCTGGGGGCTCGATATGGTGGGACCATTGAAGAAGGCACAAGGAGGCTATACTCATCTCTTCATGGCCGTCGGTAAATTTACCAAATGGATTGAGGCCAAGCCAGTCGCCACAATCATCGCTGCAAAGGCCAAAGAATTCTTCCATGAAATCGTGGTTAGATTTGGCGTACCAAACCGGATCATCACGGATAATGGCACCCAATTCAGAGGCGGCATATTTCAAGACTGGTGCGGCGAACTCGCATAAAAATCGCCAGATCGAGCGCACTTCAAGCATCGGGCAGGTTGAGCGAGCCAATGGCATGGTTTTACAAGGCCTAAAGGCAAGGATTTTCGATCGTCTCAAACCATACGCCACTCGGTGGGTCAAAGAATTGCCTTCAGTAATCTGCGGACTACGAACTACCCCCAGCAGAGCAACCGGGCAGCCACCTTTCTTCCTGGTGTATGGCTCAGAGGCGGTCCTCCCCACCGAGTTAGAATTCGGATCCCCGCGGGTTCGGAGCTATGAAGAAGCCGCTTCGGAAGAAAGCTGGCTAGAAGACCTCGACCGACTGGAAGAAGCCAGGGACATCGCAACAATTCAGTCAGTGAAGTATCTTTAGGGCATACATCGCTATCACGATCGCAATGTAAGGAGCCGCGCATTCTCTAAAGGAGATCTAGTTCTTAGAAAGAATCAGAAATACGTGCGTAAGCTCTCCCCAAGCTGGGAAGGCCCTTCGTCATCGATGAGGTGATACGCCCTGGAGCTTATAAGCTCAAGCGCGAAGACAGCACGACATTCAGCAACACTTGGAACATAGAACAACTACGTTGTTTTTTCGCTTGAACTTTGTAGTTCAATTGTTTCTTTATGAATAAAAATGTTTGCTCTTAAAATTGTTCTCGTATGATCTTATCGAAAAATTATGCTACTGAGTGCTTTGCTCCCGTCAAAATTTAAGACTCTGAGACATGCACCATAAACCATGCCTCAGAGCCTGGGGGCTGGACTAGTCGGACACGACATGTCAAAACCACTCGGGCAAAGCAGCTTATTTAAGAAAAAATGCAAGGACAAAGAAACATCTTCATATATTTCGTTTACAGCCCCAAAGTTTCCACAACAGCCGAAGAGGTATCCTTGACTTCCTCCCAGAGCTCGGCGGCCCGATCTTCATCTACATTACAGGCGTAGCCTTCCTTAACGGCTTCAAGATCCACTCGGGGATAGAGCAACTTGGTGATCGCCAAAGCCTGGCAAGCACCATTGGTTGCCGTCTCCTTCAAGAGTCTCTTGAGCACCTCGGGGGCTTCCTCCAATCGAGAGATGACCTAGTCCCTGCCGAGTGGCTTCTCACCTCCAGGATGAAGCAAGCTCAACAACGGCTCGGAGGCTTCACGAAGATTATCGCAAGAAGTCTCAAGGGTTTCAATCTTCTCGTTAAAGACGGCGTATTGCGCCCGCATTTTGAATTTATAATCTGCGAGACAAAGTATTAAGAAGTACCAAGAAGGTAATGAAGACATGGGAGGGCCAAGCTGCCGACCGTACCTTCCAGCTCCTTCTCCGAAGCTTTAAGTTGCCCATGGAGCTTTACATTAGCAGAGTCCCGAGCTGACACGAAGATAAGAAGATCAACAAACCAGACGATTAAATGAAAGCATGAGATGTTCTGGGAAATATTCACCTCGAAGGGAGCCGATGACATCCATCTTCTCTTGCCGAAGAGTCTCCTTCTCAGCCCGCAGTGCCTGGACCTCTAACCGAAGAGCTCGCAGCTCGGCTGCATGCCCACCCTTGATATGCTCCAGTTCGGCCAGATATTCCTGATGCGTTCGGACCTCCGGAAGCATCTTCTGGAGGTACTCGGCCGTGCCTCCAGAAATATCTTCTGGAGCGCTCCCCTAATTTCTGTAATCATCACAGGAAAAGGTGACTACATGCTGACTGATGTCAGCAAGAAGACAGCGAGAGTAGAGAAAATTTTACCCGGGCTAGGCGTGCACAAGTAGTGACATGACTGTAAAAGTCATTTCTCTCCCTCTCCTCCTCCGAGTCGTTCAGGAGCTTCAAGCCATCCTCATCAACCCACGTAGCTTGCATTATGAGCTGGGGGCGAGCAGGAGTCGGCGGAACCCGGGAGATCTCTTCAACCTCGGGGGACGAACGGGGGATGGGCTCCTGAGTAGCAGAGCCTAATACTGGGGTATGAGGCGTCGGTGAAGGCGGGTCAGGCTCGGGGGGCGCTCCTGTGTCCCTGGGCGTGGCCCCCTCAACCAAGACATGAACCTCCGTGGGCCCAGCCTCTTCAGGAGCCCTAGTCGGTGTCTCGACGGGAGCATCGAGCGAAGGATTCCCACGAGAAGATCTGTCAGTAAACTAGCCGACGAAACGCGTCAAATAAGAGTCGATAGAGTAACAAACCTGTTGGACTTCTTCATCCTCATCGGGGGCTTCTTTCGAGTGGCCGAGCCGCTCCCGGAGGGACCACATGGGGCACCGCCAACTGGCACACTGGGCTCCTCTCGATCGCCTGAGTCCCTCGGAGTTGGACTCAGTGCTACTGCTCGCTGAAAGGTGAGCCAAGGCACTGTGGCTCGTGGCCGACGGTTCCTGGATCTTGGGATCGCCAGTCGGGCATCGGAGCTTCACAGGGTCCTTGGCCACCGTCTTCTTCCCCTTCTTGGCGACAGGATCTCCCGCAGGAGAGCTCGCTGGCCGCTTTGGGTAATCGCCTATACGAGTGGGCATTTTCGGGAGAGGCGCGTCGCTGAAGAAGGCCACTCGATCCTGGAAAGGAAGATTATAAGTTAGAAGTCATTCAAGAGACGGATGTGAAAATCTATCGGCAAAACTTCCTCACCTCAGGAGGAGTATTCGATGCAGTGAAGGCCTTGGGGCATCTGATGGGCATCTCGACGCTCGGGATAAAAAAATCGCCTACTCGAGCAAAAATCTGCTCTTTCGTTATTAAGTCGGGCAATTCCCGGGTCGGATCATCCTTTCCCTCAAATTGATACCCCAGATGGTCGCGCTCCTTCAGGGGCAGAATCTGGTGAGCAACGAAGTGAAGGGCCAGACAAACCCCTATGAGGCCCCCTTCCATTAATTTGCCAATGAGCACCAAGAGGTCTTGCACTTGATCCATGTTGCAGGCATCACCGATAGAAGACCAAGAGAGGGACACCTTCGGCCGGCGTCCGATGAAAGAAGAGAGAGCTGGATCAGGATTGGCACAATAAAACCACTCCTGGTGCCAACCCTTATTTGAAGACTTGAAAGGAATAGCAAAGTACGATTTCTTTAGCCCCTCCCGAAGTTGGAATCCGGCTTCCCCAATTACCTTGGGGTCGCTTTTTGAGGGATAGGGCTTCAGAAGGTAAAAATGGGGAAAAAGATCAAAATGAGGACGGATGCCCAAGAAATCTTCGCAAAGGTGAATAAAGATAGAGATTAGCAAAATAGAGTTGGGATTCAAGTTCACCAACTCGATGCCATAGAAGAAGAGAAGGCTGCGGAGAAAAGCGCAGGCCGAAAGACCCAGCCTGCGTTGGAAGAAAGACTCAAATACCACGACTTCTTCAGGACGAGGAGTGGGGATGGATTCACCTGCAGCCGGCCGAGCGGAGATCAAAGCCAAGTCTGGGAGAACCCCGTCATTCACCATGGACTGCGTTTCTCCTCTGTCGTGATCGAGGTCGTCCAATCCTGGGGCAAAGGCTGCGAGGAGGAGACCTTGGAAGGATGAGAAGACATCTTCAGAGGAGAGATCAATGGCGGCGCAAAAATGCAGGCGCAGAAGCAGTTAACCCTAGCGGCGGAGAAGGCGTAGAGACAAAGGAAGCAAAAGAGGCAGGAGTAAGCGATGAGAAAAATGAACCATCGGCTCAGTCTAAAGGGGGGAAAATTAGGTTTTCGCCAAGATGGCGGGAAAAAGATTGCGGAACCCCTAGCCCTACTCTATACTTCATAATGATTTGCTAGCCGGGCGTCCTGACATATCGGGACGGTCGCGGTATGACCAAGTCATACTTGGGACACGTTGCTCCCCGCAATGAGATGTTTAACCACTTACCGTGCTAAGCGGGACGTGGATATCCTCCAATTTGGATAAAACATATCTTCTTGTGATATGCCCCACGCTGGGTTGCTAGGTTGTTACCGCATGACAGAATCATATATCACAAGTTGAGCCTAAATGGGAACGAATCCAATGGTATGCCCCATGAGGGTCGAAAAGCTATGCATCGTAATAAATGAGTACGGATATCGTTCGGATGAACCTCGATATGTCCCAAGTTGGACCAGAGCTGTATCCTACACCAGTCAGATACAGGTATCACTCGGCCATGAGCTGAGAAAATCTCGATACGCTCCAAGTTGAGCCTAAGCTATATCCTACACCAGTCGGATGTGGGTGTCAATCGGCCAAGAGCCACGTATGTATGGTACGCTCCAAGTTGAGTCGAAGCTATATCCTACACCAGTCGGATATAGGTATCACTCGTCCACGAGCCAAGAAAATCCTGATACACTCCAAGTTGAGCCCAAGCTATATCCTACACCAGTCGGATATAGGTATCACTCGGCCACGAGCCAAGAAAATCCTGATACGCTCCAAGCCGAGCCTAAGCTATATCCTACACCAGTCGAATATGGGTATCACTCGGCCAAGAGCCGCGCAAATCCTGATATGTCCCAAGTCAGACCTAAGGTGTATCCTACGACGGTTGGGTGTGAACATCGCTCGACCAAGGAACCATGCAAGCTACGATGTGCCCCAAGCTGGGTTCAAGCTACGTCTAAATGACAATCATGGAAAAATGCTTGGAAAAGGTACTACTTTATTATATATACAAAGTTCACCAAGCATTATGTCTGGGAAAATATTATATTTACAGGGCCCTAAACTTCTCCCTGACGCATGCGGCCGAGCGCCTCTACAAGAGCCTCCCTAGCCCTGTAAAGGACAGGGAAGATCTCCAGGAAGGTGTCGATAGCGACGCGGTCGAGGGCGACGGCCTTATCCTCCGCCCACTCCGCCATGGCGAGGTCGAAAAGCGCCCATTCCTTAGCAAGATCGTAGTCTTGGCCGGCCATGGAGGTCCCTCGGAAAAAAGGGTGGAGCTCAGAGCAAGGAGATGGAGAACTAGGCGCGAAGGAATGCATTCTACAAGCGCTAGTTCGCCTTTTATAGCCAATGCGATGAGGTTGAAGTAAATGCGAAGATATGAAGACATCAGAAGCCGAGGAGACTTGAAGTTAATATAGTTTCAGAAGCCAAAGGGGTTTTTGGAGAAGGGGTTAACACAGAAAACCAAAACAGTCTTGACGACTGTCCAGTATTGATCCACGAAGAGAATTAAGGTTTCGCTTCGAGCGGGAAAAGATATCTAATCCACATCTGAAATATGGGTTAAATTCGTGAAGTCACCCGCAATAAACCTACGAGACAGAAGATTATAATAAAAAATGGGAGTTATATTCGAGTCCTTCATAATCCCCTTGCTGCAAAGAAAAGCGCTCAAATCAAAACAGAAATCAGTCGGATGTTTATGCTGGAAGCTAGAGATGTTGACCCAGAATCAAGAACCTGGATAAAATGTAGCAATCGGATCATTAATCAATTGGGGGCTACTGTGGAATATATGGAACCAGGTACCTTCATGACAGGCTCAGCGTCACTTAAGGAGAAGACAGGCCCAAGTAGAAGGCCCAAAGGATGAACCCCGCACCAAGCCTTGCTGCCGTATGGAAGGGGGCACATCCTATAGACAGTTGAATACGTATTTAGATATAAAAGATACAGTTGGAATCCGAGTAGTTAATAGGGTAAATAAAGATGTAAACACTATCCTGTAACCGACTAGAATCTAGTAACTGATCGGGACTCTGTAAGCCGCCCCACCCCCGCTATATAAGGGAGAGGGCGGGCAACAACATGGGAATCGAGCAATCTCCTCAAGACACACACATTACCTTTCGCCCAGAGCATGTTGCGCTTTGAGCAATCTTAGATCCAAGAGATCCATATAATCCCAGCACACATGATTAGGGTATTATCTCCTCCGTGAGAGCATGAACCTGTCTAAACCCTTGTCTTGTGTGACCTTCGAGTTTGAGATCTAGCGCCTGCCCCATAAATTTATTGCCGACTACAAAAGTCGACAGGTAGCCCCAGGATAAAGTCAAATAGCTATACTCTTTTGGATGGCATGGAGAAGATTCTATACCATTTCAAATCTTTACACACTTAACTCCCATGAGCACTCTTTGATCATAGCAGTCACGTTCATATATGCATATACATATTAACTCATGCTCATCAACTTAATTATCATCCCTTAAATAATAGATCAAGTCAACACTCAAAAATAGCCTTAGTCATATTAATGTTCATTCAGTCACTCCGTTTAAACTTTGAGTATCTCTCAAGCAGAAAAAATTTCTCATAAAAGCACCAGATCAATCAATCTTCAGAACCATAATCATTCAGACCCAAGCAAGTTAGCAAAGAGAGTACACAAAAAGTACATAACTCAAATTTTGTCATCACATCAAGTTTACATATTAAAGTAGTAGATTTCATTCTTTTAACACAGATTAATACTTCTGGTCACAAGAAAAACTCAGAAAGCTAGGCTCTGAACCGACCTATACTCTACCAGCAAGCTCGTAGCCATCTCTCTTCTCTACCCATGCTTGCAGCTAGCAGCCAGCCTCCTTTTCCCCATTCTGCCAGCAGGAAGCCAGTAGCTTTTTCCCATTTTGGTTGGACAAGTGGCAGGCCAAACTTTGCATGCTGCACACCTAGAAACCAGCCTCTAATTTACATGCAGTAGAAGGTCGGTTTTTAGCTTACCCACAATGGAGAAACCAGAAGTATAAATAGGGGTCAGGGTAGTACAATTCAAAGACTTTACTACTACAGCATACACTCACCTAGAACCAGGACAACAGTAGCTAGCCATTTATCTCTGCCGAAAGGAGGAGGGTAAGCCTAAGGAGTAAAAGAGGCAGTCGGTATGTACCTTCCATCTTATTCTCACCATCCCTTTCTTGTTGTCCCTGCATTCACCAGGTACCCAACTTTAGTAACTTCTCCATCTGTAGCATTATCTTTCAATAGCCTTAATGGCTAGTGTTTGTTAAAAAGGCATGCATGCATAAAGGTAGTTGCAGGAAATGAATAAGGATCAGGTCATAGTTACTTTGTCCTGTAGAATAGTCACTTTTTAGTTGAACCATATTCAGTTCTTGGAAACCTATGCATCTCAATCTGGCAATCCAAGTAGATCCAAATTTATGCCTTCTTTTATCAACTAACAAGAGTAATCACACTCAAATCAAACCAATCTTAGGCATAAGCAGAAGTACACTACCACTTCAAAAATTTAGATCATTAGTATAAATGTTTTCACCAAGATAACAACTGTGGAATATAAGAACCCGGGTACCCTCATGACAGGGCCAAGAGGGAGGCCCAGAAGATACTCCCCGCGTCAGGCCCCGCTGTCGTGCGTAAGAGGACATATCCTAAAGGAAGTTGAACTTATATTTAGATATGATAGATACGGTTGTAATCCGAGTCGTTAATAGGGTAGATAAAGATGTAAACTCTATCCTGTAACCGATCGGATTCTCTTAACTGATTAGGACTCTGTAAGCCGCCCCACCCCCGCTATATAAGGGAGAGGGCGGGCAACAACATGGGGGGGGATCACCAAGCATAGAGCAATCAAGCCATAGAGCATAGCACACCTCATATCGCCTAGAGCATATTGCGCTTTGAGCAACCCCAGATCCAAGAGATCCGCATAATCCCAGCACACAGGATTAGGGTATTACCTCCATCGCTGAGGGCCTGAACCTGTCTAAAATCCCTGTCTTGTGTGACCCTCGAGTTTGAGATCGAGCGCCTGCCCCCATAATTTTATTGCCGACTACAAAAGTCGACAGTTGGTGCGCCTGGTAGGGGCAGCGCTATAATCTTTTCCTACAGACTCGATGGCAGGGATCGGCAGAATCACCACCATCTTCATCTCCGGCTGGGCTTTCCGCTTCGTGAGCCTGAACTTCGTCGCAGATGCGCGCGGAGAACTTGTCCGCCTAGATTTAAACCAGATCCAATCTGGTAAAGATCAGGCCGACTCATTTCAGGTATGTCACTTTGACTTGGCCAGCAAACCATTCGGCGTCGCGAGGAATTGCTGCGATCGTCGTGGCATCTTCGCAATAGAAGAGCAGAAGACCGATCTCCAACGCCAACAAGAAGAACAAGTAGCTGTGGGGGAAGATCGTCTTCATAAGGGTAAGGAGGTGCAGGTGCGATCGCTTCAATCTCGCAGCCGCAATGTCTGTGAGGACATCTTGCAATCCAGGTTGGGAGATCAAGCCGTCTTCCACACGCCATGCGTAACGCCGCCGCTTCCAAGATGCTTCTCGACAACCGACCCGGCGATTGCATCGACAGCCCGCCGCCCCGATCGTGGTTTCAAATCAAGGCCATGGTGATGGCGGCTACAATTAACAAAATCGAAAAGCCGGTAGGTGAAGCGCGACTCGCGCCCCACACGGCCGCAGACGCCACGAGCCTACGCCGCGCTTCGAGCGCCACCTTCGCAGACGGCCACGAGCCCACGCCGCGCTTCGAAGCGCCACCTTCGCGACGGCCACGAGCCCACGCCGCGCTTCGAAGGCACTTTCGGCGACGGCCACGAGCCCACGCCGCGCTTCGAAGCGCCACCTTTCAGACGCCACGAGCCACGCCGCGCTTCGAAGCGCCACCTTCAGACGGCCACGAGCCCACGCCGCGCTTTAGCGCCACCGCCAAGACGCCACGAGCCACGCCTGCGCCCCGAGCGCCACCTTCGGTACGGCCACGAGCCACGCCTGCGCCCCGAGCGCCACCTTTGGCACGGCCACGAGCCTACACCTGCACCCTAAGCGCCACCTTCGGCATGGCCACGAGCCAGGCTGTGCCCCGAGCGCCGCCTACAGCTCATCTACAAGCCTACGCCTGCGCCATGAGGAAAGACGGCATGATCGTCAGCAACACATGGAGCATAAAACAGCTAAGTCACTTTTTACTCAATTATGTCATTATAAATAAAATTGTTGAGTTTTCGACTTGTTACTTAGTTGACCCACAACTAAGCAAAGAAGTTGGGGCTACACTTAATAGTGTGCGACATGCACATCTTTTCTCGAGTTGTATTTTTCTTCTTTGCTTAACGATTGCAAGTGAATTCGAAAAGCGATAACTCCGAGTTGTGAAGCTCTGACCCCATGAACGGCGAACTTTAGTCACCCAAAACACGTGCCTGGGAAAAAGAGCCATGAGCCGACTCCCAACGTTCGGGGGCTAGACTAGTCGGGCAGAGTGCTTAAACAAAAGGAGTCAAACCACTCGGATGAATTCAAAATCAATAAGGAAAAAGAGTAAAAAACTCTAAAATTATATATACACCAGTCGGACATCACATCCGAGTGAGTTGTTTTTACATTGCCAAAGTTCTGCATATACATGATTCCAGGGCTACTAAATTTGAATGCGACGTGTGTGAGCGAACGCTTCAACGACGACATCAGCAACTTCGGCGACGAATGGATTTAAAGGGAGCACCGCTGAATTTTGCCTAGAGCGGGAAAAGCGTTTTGACTTCTGCATATCGTTTAGGATACGGTATGTCCCAAGATGAGCCAACTGCCAGAATTCCAATAATGGGGCTAGGAACCACTCGAAAAGTTTAAACGCGTGGAGCTCTATTGAGTCCTTCACGATCTCTTTGCCTACAACAGGGCACTCGATTATAAAGGAAAACTAGTCGGGAAGCTGCATCAAGAACTGGAAGCACTCGGCGTAAAGCATGACTCAGTTGGGCTGCAACCAGGAAGGCGGCAACTCGATCGCAAAGGACTCGGGAGCTACTGTGGAATATAAGAACCCGGGTACACACATGATAGGCCCAAGAGGGAGGCCCAGAAGATACTCCTCGCGTCAGGCCCCACTACCGTGCGTAAGAGGACATATCCTAAAGGAAGTTGAACTTATATTTAGATATGATAGATACGGTTGTAATCCGAGTCGTTAATAGGGTAGATAAAGATGTAAACTCTATCCTGTAACCGATCAGAATCTCTTAACTGATTAGGACTCTGTAAGCCGCCTCACCTCCGCTATATAAGGGAGAGGGCGGGCAACAACATGGGGGGGATCATCCAAGCATAGAGCAATCAAGCCATAGAGCATAGCACACCACATATCGCCCAGAGCATATTGCGCTTTGAGCAACCCTCGCCTAAGAGATCAAGATAATCTCAAAGACACAGATTAGGTATTACCTCCATCGCTGAGGGTCTGAACCTATCTAAAATCCCTGTCTTGTGTGACCTTCGAGTTTGAGATCGAGCGCCTGCCTCCATAATTTTATTGCCGACTACAAAAGTCGACAACAACACATGCATGTATAAAAATGAACACAAAACACAGAAATACATTAAAGCTTACACTCAAAACCCTAAAACATCTGTGTATTCCTGCATGAGTGTTCTGAGCCAAACCAAATCATCAAAACCTTAGATTTCCAGAACATATCCATAGCTTATCTTGTTATGCGAACAATCCTAGTTATATTAACCAGAAATAAAAATATTTTACTCTTATTAAAATTAAGGACCTAAGCAAGCACCAAACTTCCTTAAATCTTTGTCATCAGCACCATGAACACAAGAGCCTGAATCAATCGACAGTAAATGAAATTCTAGCAGCAATGTGGTTTCTTTGCTAATCACACCAAACACAATTGCAAAGGACAGAAGATGATCATACATATTCTAAGGCCAAATTTCTAGTTCATACTCTTTCAATCATCTTAACACTTGGTAAACAATCATATGAAGAGATAGAATCATAGATAACCATTTCATATAAATGATTCAGCATGCTCATGAGAAACCCAGAATGGTACTCCACACCACTAGCACAAGTATTATCACAAGTGTTAAGCTAATTTGAAATCTCATCAACTAATCAAAATGCTATTTATGCAATCAAACAACTTCGGGCCTTATGCCATGTAAGCACAAAAGAATGTAAAACACAAGCATCTCTTGCATATCTCAACCAATGTCAACTCAGGCATTCTTCAAGATATCATGCAGACAGTAAGAGGTTGATAAATGAATTGATTTTAATCCATGTCTAGGATTGACCTCAATGTCATATAAGGCCTTAACAACATTTCAGATCTGTATTCATACTTGTGATAGATGAGCTAATACCATTAGCAGGGGAAGCATCTTTTGCTCTGAAAATCAACCATGCCAATATGTATATGTTAATGAAACACTATATTATACGGACTTTAGTATACTTCAAAGAGCACATCAGGGAAAAGTCATGCTAAAAATAAAGCAACTCTAAAGACCACATTTTCACCAGCATAGGCATGTATAACCATGTATATATGCATAGATATATATAACCAAATATTCATGCACAGACATAATTATCCTATGCCTTAAGTTCGAAACCCCAATCAAGATATTCAGTCTTAAATCTATAGAAGTCTATACATCTTAGGTCAACAAATGCAAGTACTAATCTATCACATTCATGCAAAATCGACACGATTCAGCACACAAGAAATTTTCTTTTGCTCTGTATCTATCTTATTTCAAATGTCTAACACACTATACAATTGAACAACTCAATACTTAAGCATCTGGGAGTATGAATAACAGAAAAAGGGAGGGAGTAACTTAGCTTAGGCTCTGGTAGCCGTGGGCAATGTTGCGGTCTTGGCTCGCCATGGCCAATGGGGGGATGGGGTAACCAGAGTGGGCAGTCACCGTGCTTCGCGCATGTGGCCTTGAGGGCTCAAACCGTCCACCTCCTGCCAGATCAGGCAGCGGCAGAACTGAGTAGAAGATGAAGCAAGGTGGCAGCCGAGTCAAAAAAAACCTAGAAAAAAACTAGAGAAGGGGGAATATCAGAGAGAGGAAGGGAAGTGGGGAAGGGAGCTTACCGTAAAGATGTCGCCGGCGTGGGGCGAAGGCGGCGGTGTGCGGGGTGGGCCGATGGAAGGCGCGGTGCTGGGAAGCCATCGGCGGTGGCGCGTGGTGAGGCGGCACTCGGAGCTGAGCCGAGGCCATTGGTTGTCGTCGAGGACGGCCGCTATGCCGCCGGAGCCAAGAACTGATGGTGGCATGGGGGAGAACCGTAGGACGGTGGCGGTGTGGAGCAGAGGGCTGAGAGGGAGAAGGTGGCACCGGCGGCGTGAGAAGGAGAGGGAATCGGGGAGGAGACCAGGCGTCGGTGGCTTGGCGCAAGAGGCAGCGAAGACTAATGGAGAGGGGAAGAGAGCAAGGAGAAGAGTCGGGTGAGACGGTTGGGTTGGGGAAAATGAGAAGCCATCGGCGGTGGCGCGTGGTGAGGCGGCACTCAGAGCTGAGCCGGGGCCGTCGGTTGTCGTCGAGGACTGCCGCTGCGCCGTCGGAGCCAAAAACTGATGGTGGCATGGGGGAGAACCGTATGACGGTGGCGATGTGGAGCAGAGGGCTGAGAGGGAGAAGGTGGCGCCGGGGGCGTGAGAAGGAGAGGGAATCGGGGAGGAGACCTGGCGTTAGTGGCTTGGCGCAAGATGCGGCGGCGACTGATGGAGTGGGCGAAGAGAGCAAGGAGAAGAGTCGGGTGAGACGGCCGGGTTGGGGAAAATTAGAATAGAGAGAGAGGGAGGGTTAGGATTAGGGCTAAAGGGGCGACCCGATCGGGCTTTTGGGCTGGGAAAAATTGGGCCGGCCTAGCCATATAAACAAAAAGAAGGAAAAAATTCATTAACTAGTTAGATAAATAAATAAATAAATAAATAGACAAAAAATATAATGGTAATACTAAATAAATAAATGATTGAGTAAATAAATTACATAAAAAAAGATGTTTTACCTAAACCAATATAGCAGAATAAGGAAATAGATGAAGAAAAACAGTTGAAAGCAAATCAATTTTTTTTTCTTATTTCTTGTTTTTCTCTTTTCTTTTCTCTAAATAAATCTATAATACAACTTTCACACAAACATATATAGATAAACAAATGAAACATCACAGACTCCAAATGCATGTATATAAATATTTATTTCACAACCACTCAATAGAAAAACTATAAAATAAACCCAAATTGAGAATTCTGAATATTAAAATCCTTGGTTGTCTCATTAGGAAATCTTCCCGATTACAACAAAAGGTCGCTAAAGCCACTTCCTGCTGTGGACAACTCTGTGATCTCACGTCCAGCCAAGTCGCCCTTCGACCATGTCTTGTGAACTGATTTTGTTGCTTGGGTTGTTTGAAGCTCTTGCATTCATCTTAAAAGCTAATTTCTAAAAGAAAATAAATCACACTAATTGGATCATCTAGATCCAGTGTTAGAACCATAACCTTGGGGAGGTTATGGAGTAAATGGCGGGTGGAGGAGTTCAGGGTATGAGCAACCCCGGTTGGGTTTCTATGAAAGTCAGGGCTACTCCACATAGGATATCATTTAAGGACAAACCAAACTGGTGCTTACCTCAAAATCGGCGCAATCCGTGCTGACCATAGACCCGGTATGGGACAGGCTAAACTAAGTAACCAACAAGTAGCTGGTTCTGCCTAGGTGAGAAAGTTGACTGTGCCAAGTAAGGGCAGTCACCCTAGGGCGAAACGTCGGGGGAGGAGTCTCGACCCGCGTGCCTTCGATGAGGCGAGGCGGTATGGCAGAAGTCAGAGTACGGTTGGCCAAACGTTCTGTTTCCTTGGTTTATTAGTATGCCTAAGGAAGCGCACTGTGATAATAAGACAAAGTGATGCTATGGGCAAAGCAGTACACCTCTAATCAGAGTCAAATGTGATATCACTCCTAGCTTCCGAGTTTGGAAGTGCGTCGTGTGGGTTTTCCCCTAACACGGGATGTAAGACCTCATGTTGTTTTGCTGTTAGTAGATTTAAAAGATAAAACTTGACACTTTCTAACAAATAGGTAAAGGGGTACTTTGGATGAAGTACTACTTGCGGCTCAGTGGCCGAAAAGTATAATTATATACCCATGCATAAAGTTTCCGCGGTTTGTCGAGCATCGCAAAGACTCACCTTGCTTTTCTCGTTATTTTTGAGAACATGTCGAGTCCACCCACCCATATGAGGTAGAAGGCGATTTTCTTGATGATATGAATTTTATGATAATGTCGATGTTCTTTGTGGAGGGATATGAATACGAGGGGTTGATTTACCAAGACCGCGGAATAAATCTACTCTCAAAAGGGAGGCATCTAGAATAATATTGCAATATTAGGCGGGCGGTGTAGAAATCACCATAGCCGGACCTAAGACGGTACTATATGTACTTTAAGAATAATTCCCCGAGTACTAATTGGTGGAAGTTTCTATTCTAGATATGTTGTTTTCCTTAGTCTGATCCTGGCGCACTCTGCTCCGTGATGCTCCCACTGGTTCTGGCAAAGCAGTACACCTCTAATCAGAGTCAAATGTGATATCACTCCTAGCTTCCGAGTTTGGAAGTGCGTCGTGTGGGTTTTCCCCTAACACGGGATGTAAGACCTCATGTTGTTTTGCTGTTAGTAGATTTAAAAGATAAAACTTGACACTTTCTAACAAATGGGTAAAGGGGTACTTTGGATGAAGTACTACTTGCGGCTCAGTGGCCGAAAAGTATAATTATATACCCATGCATAAAGTTTCCGCGGTTTGCTGAGTACTGCAGTACTCAGCCTTGCTTTCTCTGTTATTTTTGAGAACATGTCGAGTCCACCCACCCATATGAGGTAGAAGGCGATTTTCTTGATGATATGAATTTTTATGATAATGCTGATGTTGCTGTGGAGGGATATGAATACGAGGGGGCTGACGACCAAGACCTGGTGGAATAAATCTACTCTCAAAAGGGAGGCATCTAGAATAATATTGCAATATTAGGCGGGCGGTGTAGAAATCACCATAGCCGGACCTAAGACGGTACTATATGTACTTTAAGAATAATTCCCCGAGTACTAATTGGTGGAAGTTTCTGTTCTAGATATGTTGTTTTCCTTAGTCTGATCCTGGCGCACTCTGCTCCGTGATGCTCCCACTGGTTCTGGCCTGATCAGGCGAAGTGGGGGCGTCACAAGGCCCACATAAGTTACACCACAATGGTAACCCATATCTTGCTGATCGGAGATCCCGTGAATTAGATAATGGGAAAAACAAGTTGATGTATTAACAAGAGAGTACATATTATTAAATTGTACCCGTGTCCTAATAGACAAAGTACTCTCGACTGTATGGTAGGTTGGCTTAAAGCCTTAATGTATTCTAGTGTTTAAAAATAAAGGTATTGGCCTACAGGATACCTACAATGAATACACCTACTTGAGCTCAACTGTGAGGTCGCAGTTCACGAGGATTGGGCATTCTCTACAAAGCTCATGAGCAGATAAGCGCGTATGACCATATAATGCTCCATTTAGTCGTGGTTTATTGGCAGCCTAGTATCAGTTGTGATTTTCAAGTGAAGTCTGATCACAAAAAGCTGTGAATTCAAGACATTGTCCATTCATCAGCTGTGAGTGGATGAACCTTGCTAGTCTAGGTGAAAGTTCAACCCGTACGGGACTTAAACCAAAAGACAGGTATATTAACAACACATCAGTATAGCGATCTTTGTTATCTTTTCTGTTGTTTGCTTTGAAATTGGTGGGGGATTGTTAGAAATTGGCCCATTGGGTTGCCCATTTCCTTTAATTCCAAAGCATGCATGGTTTAGTACCATATTGCCTAGCCAAGTGGAGGAAAGGCAACTTAAAATGTGGAGTCCTTGCCACCTCTTGAATAATGACACTTGGCATGAGAATGGCATAGGGTGTACAGTGGCTAAACACACACACGCACGCACGCGCGTTCACGTATTTTTGCATGACTTGTGACTTGCGACGAGCGACCGCGCCGCGTCGTAGTGTGTCTCCTGGCACTTCGAATTCATCTTTTGTTTTGCTGAACCTTGCAATTATCTCTCCATTCTATCTGTTTAAATGCGATTTAAACATCTCTTGCGACCACGCTGCGTCGTAGTGTGTCTCCTGTCACTTTGAATTCATCTTTTGTTTTTGCTGAACCTTGCAATTATCTCTCCATTCAATCTGTTTAAATGCGATTTAAACATCACTTTCAATTTAGTGTAATTGACATAAACGCCGTCAGTTATTAGTGAGTTAATTGACATTATTTTGTTAGTTACTAGTAACTGTCGTATTTAACTGACATAATGTGGTCTCTGGATTGTGGTAATATTGTATTGAGCTGTTGAACCTCGCCGGCCTTCCTCCTCAGCGTGCACTATGAAGGAGGGTGAGCGGTATCTCTGAACCATTACCGCAGAGTTCACCTGCACGGGGCTACAATAAGGTTTCTGGGCAGCGTATCAGCGCGACCGCTCTGCTTCTTCCTCGACGTCGACTACTTCCACGACTGCGTCTGCACTGCGCTGCTTCCGATTCTTCACCAAGCCCAATCGTAAATCGTTCGTGTGATAAATTAACTCCGTAAATATACAATTCTTGAGCATTTTCTGAAGTACAATGTGTTATCTATTATTTTATGCATCTCTAGCCTTGTGTTACTTTTGCCTCGATATAAAATCTGGAATAAAAATATTGCACCAATTTCCAACACAAATACAGTTGAGCAATCATTCAATTCAGCTTCACATCGAAATACGAAATATTTGATAAAGATATATCAGAAACCATCATTTTTCATTAGATGAGTGCATCAACTAAGGATTTACAATGGGTGTATATCCAAGACTTCTTCTACATCTCCACATGGGGAACTTGGGAAATATTTACCTCTTCACCCTATATCTTAGCACAAGAAGGATAAATGATATAAATGATCAGTTTGCTCAATCAGATCTATATAAGTTAAAAATGGCAAATAGTTTTTTAAGAAAATGTAATGAAATACAAATTAAGAATCATGGACAAATCATCAAATTCTGTTAACATCATGGCCATGCATACACAATGTTCAGACGATACTCGTTTCTCAAGTCTTTGTTGCAGCATAATTGATCGGTAGAGTAAAGCTCGAGGTCAAGAGGCAAACTGTTAGTTTTTAGAATGCAGATACCAATTTAAAGGAGCACCCAATACACAATCCTCTTATGCAAAACAAGACTTTTCTAATATTGTATTACTAATTTTAACAGCGGTATATCGACACTTATATGTATTTCAGAGATATAGGTGAGACCCAGAGTCCAAGATATCAAATTCTACTCAAATAAATCAAATAAAATGACTTGCAGATAAGATAATCCCACAAGTTTACTTTTCCTCTGGTCATAGAACCAAAATCTTACACAATAAGAAGGACGCCGAGTCCAAGGATTAACTCACCAAACAAGCTGAGTTTCACGATTGTGTAGTTTGGCGTACTTGCTCAAGAACCCACGAGCTAGTTTTCCAGCAGCACATCTTGTGCTCACCATGCTGAAAACTACAGATTTAACACAGAAAGCAGTCTGGGCGTCATTGGTAGTTCTGCACAACCAGATATTAGCAGTTTGTTGCATCATAATTTCACATTCTTTATGTTTCCCATGTTACGGAATGCACATAAACACAATTTCCGAAATTATGAGAGCTCTGTTGACACGGCCCTACTTGCTAGCACCACTTTGGATTGTTTTCCTTATATGAAAATCAAAATCAATGAACACGGTGGTACTGTTTTGAGCAAGAAAGAACAAATCAAGCATGTGGCCGAGAGGGAGGTGAGGGAGGAAGGCTAAGAAAAGATGGTTGGAACCCTAAAGCATGAGAAGTATATTGTACCGGTAATGCGTAAATCATATCAAAGCAACACATGTGCTAGCTATGGCTGCATGGACCAGCCAAGGGCATATTAGATGGGCCAAGGCCCTATGGTTGCTGGGCCAACCAAGGGCATGGCCACAAGTGCCAAGGCCGTATGGGGCACAAGGATGGAGGGTATATGGGTTTGCACGTTATTTAGGAAGAGAAAGGAGAGCCTAAGTCGTGGGAGAGAAAAAAGGAAAGAGTCCAACTCAGTTTGGAAAAAAAAAGAAAGAAATCAACTTCGATTGACGGCATATGCCAAATTAAAAAAATCTATAACTTTCACATCCGAGCTCGGATTTTGACGTTATTGTACTTTCATGAAAGCTTAGGAGATTATCTTAATATCTCTCCATAGCGAGATCTTCCAATTTTGCTTCGTTCTAGTTTTAATCTGCTCAACAAGTTTCAATCAACCGGTTGGCCGAATTTAAGTTTGCAGTTGTAATATTTTTATATCTCTTAGAGTCCAAGTTGTATCTATTTACGAGGTGAATTTAGTCGATTTAAATGTGTCTTGGCCATGCATTGTGCACCAATATAATACCTAGGGGTTTACCCCATTGCAGAGATCAGATTGTGCATGATAAATAAAGAAAAGCTATGGTTGGTTTGTGGTGCCATTGAGCGTATGTGTCGAGACCCGAATATGCAAAGCTGTACCCTCTGTATATATCACACTAATGCAAGATCACACTAGTGCACAAAGGCTCAACATAAATGAATATTACAACCATACACAGCGGAAACATAATAAAAGACTTCATATATTAAATATACACCTGTTGACCAACCTTATGGTCGAATTTTACATGACTTGGCAATGCAGGGATAAACTATAAATATTAAACTAAAACTACAGTGGAAAGAAACTAGATACCACAGGCAACTAACAAGGCTCTCACCCTAGACATTCGCCTTCTCTTGGTACTCCTCTAAAGCGGGTGTAGACTCCTCAACTGATGATTTTGTTGTTGCAAGGTTGAGTGCATAAAACACTCAATAAGTTTTGCACAGAATGAAATTCTAACATAACTATATGCAAGGCTTATTCTAATGGATGGCTGATATGGTTATTTTGCAGTAAAGCATTTACAAATGAGTATAATAATTAGATTGAAATGACAGTAAAACAAATAACAATAATAAGTATTTTCATGTATTTCTTCAAGTAAACTCACACAAAGCTCTAACCAACTTCCAAACATTCCAATGGCACAAAGCCTCCCTTCCCAAGTTTATTTTATGAAATATAACCCTTGACTGTAATTCCTGAGCATTATCCATAACTGGGGATATAACTATCCGAATAGATTTAAACTCTACATAGGTTATGCACTTAACCTACATGACATAATCAATCTCTTTTTGCCTCTAATTTCACGCTTCCTTTGGCGTTAGGCTAAGAGGTCATGACAAATCCTTTCGGAAACTCTACCAAAACACTGACCCTCCTGATGAGTCTAAACTCGCTATTCCTTCCCTCACTCAAAGCAGAAGAACAGAAGGGACTTACCATTAGACAGATGTAAGTCCATTGCATAGCACATACAAATTCCCCTATAGCTACACACTCAGTTTGGCCACATGACCCAGTGCTAGCGATCTTGCAGTAACACTGCTCCCACATGATCGGTAGTACCGGTCTTGACAACATTTTCTCAAATTTTTCAAATGACTCAAAGAGAAATATCTATGACTTAGTATGTGCATGATTTGAGCCATGATACTTGATCCACATTAAGCTACTAACAAGGTACCCCTTAATAGTACGGCACCTAATCTAGCAATCCGATCTTTTCTCCAAAACACCAAGATCAACAAAAACTATGAAAAGGTACTTAAATATTATACCTTAGCAATTGAGCTTGATGCTTTGATTTTCTTTGAACCTCATGTCCTTACTTCATTACGTGCCATGTGCAGGTTCAATCTATTTTCATAATCTCAAGAGAAAAATGTTAGTCCTTTAATCACGATTGTCATTAATTACCAAAACCAAAACGAATTAGGGACCTAGATGCTTCTAATGGTCACGACTCTCCGATGATCTTCCAGTGAATCCAATGCGCGCACGAGCTGTCCCATGTCATGGTGAAGCAAACGGTACTAGCGGCTAGCTCCGGGACTCACGGACGACAGCGATCGACAACTTCCCCATGTTGCAGACGCATGGAAAAAAACTCTGATTGTGGCCAAACCACGGTTAAGATCAGCTGGTGGACCTAGGGTTCAGGTTGTTTGGGTCTTGGCGACCACGGTGTGCCCCTTTATAGTACCTAGGAGTCCGTGCTCCATCTGGCGAGGCCTCCGAGTCCATGGTGGCTTGGCAGTGCTCCGAGCAGAGACCAACTCAGAGATGACAAATCACAGAGCGCCACGTATCACGATGAATTGCTAGATGCGGTGAATGCTCAGATCGATCTCATCCACACACAGAGATCCAATGGCTTCTAGATGCTAGGGTTCCGAAATCATCGCAATCACCCGATCAGAATCCACTACTACAGAACAGGCAATCCTTGCTGGCATATCACTGCCGATTAGGACCGAGCCGGCAGTGATAACATATCTCTGCCGGTTCGAAACTTAAGTTGGGGGGAGACCTTATCACTGCCGGTTCATGCAACCAACCGACAGTAAAAAGCAAGATATCACTGCTAGTTTGAGACAACAACCGGCAGAGATATATCACTGCCGGGTCGTTCTTTAACCGGTAGTGGTACTTGACTTTTCACTGCCGTTTTGAGACAAGAACCGACAGTGATATTATTTTCCCGCGCAATATGATTTTCCCGCACAGTTCGAGCTTATCACTGCCGGTTCTGCGCAGAACCGGCAGTGATAAGTCATTTATATAACTGAGACCCCTGCCTCGAAGAGGTTTCAAGGCTGGCTATACTTGTTGGACCAAGCATGGCGAAGATGAGATTGTACATGAAGGGCAACACATTACTAAAGATGACGGAGACAACGATACGGCAGTTGAAGATACGTTTGTGGACAGCCACGACGATGATCTGGTCAAATATTGCGTGATGGGGAGGGAGACTTCATGAGTGAAAGAGAGTTTCAAAAGTTCCAACATATGGTACAGGACTCCACAACACCATTGAACCCAGGCTGCAAGGAGGGCACAAAAATTGCGCATCGTGCTTACACTCATCGCAGCTTGAAGGCAAGCAATGGTTGGTCCGATAAGAGCTTCACTGAGCTGTTATGTCTCTTGGGGGATTTGCTTTCAAAGGGTAACGTGTTGCCTACAAGTACGTACCAGGCCAAGCAGGTTGTCTGCCCTTTGCGACTGGAAGTACAAAGGATACACGCATGTCCAAACGATTGCATGTTGTATCGCAATGAGTTTGCGGACTTGGATGGCTGTGCTGTTTGCAAAGCAAAGCGGTACAAGGGCAACGATGATGACATCGATAATGACGATGTCGGGGTGAAGAGTAAGAAGATGAGATCCCCCCGTAAGGTGGTGTGGTATTTTCCTATAATTCCCCATTTGAATCGATTGTTTGTGAACAAAAGGCATGCCCAATTGCTACGATGGCACACCGAAGAGCGTAAGAAGGATGGAATACTCAGACACCCTGCTGACTCTGTGCAATGGAGGAACATCGATAGAAGGCATTGTTGTTCGTAACCATCAATGATTACCCTGCCCTTGGTAACCTGTCGGGCCAGACGACAAAAGGCTTCAATGGATGCGTCCAGTGCTTAGATGGTACAGCTAGTCGGTGGCTGAAGAATTATCGAAAAATGTCTTAAATGCGGCATTGTAGGTTCCTCCGTAAGGATCACCCATACCGCAATAATAAGAGAGCTTTTGACGGGACAAATGAGACTGCTTTAGCTCCAAAGAATCACACTGGGAGAGAGATATTTTCGGCTGTAAAGGATCTTAAAATTATTCACAGAAAGGAAGCAGGCAGTACATCTATCCCGAGTTCTCGTGATAAGGCTCCTTTGTGGAAAAAGAGATCAGTATTTTGGGTCCTACCTTACTAGCAGCACTTGGAAGTTCGACACGGAATCGACGTCATGCACATAGAGAAGAACGTGTGTGACAGCTTGCTTGGTATCTTCATCGATATACCCGCAAAACAAAAGATACTCTCCAAGCACGGATGGACCTTGAAGATATGAAACTCGTGAAGGAGCTGCATCACTAAGACATGGATACAGGAAAAAGTACCTTCCCGACACCGCTACACTCGAGCAAGAAAGAAAAATTACCTTGTGCGAATGCTTGCACGGAGTGAAAGTTCCGTCCGGATACTCTGCCAACATAAAGAGACTAGTCTCTATGAAAGACTTAAAATTAATTGGCATGAAGTCTCACGATTGCCACGTGATGATGACGCAGATGCTTCCAATTGCAATTAGGGGTGTTCTTCCAGAGAAAGTCCGAGACCCAATTATAAAGTCGTGTTCATTCTTCAACGTGATTTCACAGAAGGCCATCGATCCATTGAAACTAGATAAGCTGCAAGAAGATGTGGTCCACACTCTCTGCAGGCTCGAGATGTGTTTCCCTCCATCTTTTTTTGATATTATGGTCCATCTCATTGTTCACATTGTGAAAGAGATACAAATTCTCTGTCCCGTGTTTCTACATCAGATGTATCCTTTTGAGAGGTTCATGGGGGTTATAAAGAAATATGTTCGTAACCGACATCGGCCGGAAGGTTGCATTGCAGATGGTTCGGGAACCGAGGAGGTCAATGAGTTCTGCGTCGATTACATGGATCTCAAACCGATTGGTGTGCCTACATCACGGCATGAGGGCAGGCTACACGGAAAAGGGACACTGGGCGAGAAGTCACTCTGTACAAACAATCTAGCTTCATTCACATAAGCATATTTCGCAGTTTTGGTACAATCAGTTGTGGTGGCCCCGTATGTCAACATGCACAAGAGCATGCTATCCAGAACAAACCCAGCGAAGTCAGAGGGTTGGATCGCGAGAGAGCATAGACATAACTTCGGCGATTGGTTGCGTAGGCACATGATGCATACGGAGACAGAGAGCTTCGCTTGAAAGTGTTGGCTCAGTGGACCGTCAACTACAATTCGGACATTCGAAGGATACGATATAAATGGTTTTACATTTTATACAAGAGCACAAGATAAAAAGAGCACCAACCAAAACAGTGGTATCCGTATAGATGCCTACGATAGCAACGAAAATAGGAAAACCTACTACGGATTCATAGAAGAGATTTGGGAGCTTGATTACTGACCTTGAAGGTCCTCTCTTCGTGTCAATGGGTAAGATTTCCAAGGGGCATGAACATCGACAAGTACGGTATCACTACCGTGGACCTCAAACTGGTCGGATACAGAGAAGAACCATTCGTACTTGCTAATTCTGTTACACAAATCTTTTTTGTAACCGATCTAGCTAACAAGGAGCGCCATGTGGTTATTCAAGGAAAAAGAAGGATTGTTGGAGTTGAGAATGTTGTCGATGAGGAAGAGTACAACCAATTCGATGAGCTTCCTCCTTTCGGAGAGGACGTTGACCTAGGTCTCATGGAATAGAGTGAGGACGAAGCTACATACATACGCCGCGATCATAACGAAGGTCGAATCGTAGCTTAGTTGTCCTAATTAAATACATGTTTATTTTCTCATATGTAACAATTAATGTATTATTCTTTTCTCATATGTAACAATTTGTGTGAATTAAACTTCATCTGTGTGATTTTTTGTATTTGTGTGAATTTTTGAAGCAATGGTTGGTCTACTGCATTTGTTTGAATTTGTGTGAATTTTTTTATTTTGAAATATTAAAACTATTAAAACAGTGAGCAATCTGGATTTTTATAATTTTAAAACTTTGTCAAAACTAAGGGGAAATATTTAAATCAAATATTATATGTCCTGAAGTATTCCTCCAAAAATTTTCAAAAAATTTGGATAAAATTTGATAGGATTTCAAAAATCCGAAAGCAATCACCCTTTGAAAAGAAATTAATTGAAAGTTTGACATAAGTGACCGGAGCTTATCACTGCTGGTTGTCTCATTAAGTCGGCAAAGTGATGTGGTTTATTATCGCGGTTTTAGTATTAACCCGCAAAGGATAATCTAGTATTATCGCCGATTTTTGTTTTGAACCGGCAGTGATAAATATTTCACCGCCGTGTAGATACACCCAGAGTGATAATGTAGTATTACCGCAGGTTTTAGATTGGACCGTAGTGAAAATAGGTATTATCGCCGGTTGCGCATGAGCCCTAAGTGATATTCGCTATCACCGCCGGTTCGCTTGTGATCCAAGAAGGATAGTGTATCACCGCCGGTTTTGTGGAGACCCGCAGTGATACTCCAACCCTATAAATTCAACGTCGCGCCACTCGGCCCTCATTTCCACTTCAACCTCACGCCGCCACTTCGCCGCTTAGACCTCCCATTGCCGCTTTGACCCCACCGCCGCCATCACTCGCACCCGTCGCAGACCGCCCTGGCCGTTGCCTCGCTCAGGCCTCACCGCCTCGCCATCGCTGCCGCCACAAGACCGCCCCAAATTGGCCCCGCCGAATTCTAGAGGTAAGTTAATGTTTTCAAAAATCCAAATGGGGAAGAACTGCTACTGTTTATGTACTTGCTGCTTTTTTTGTATGTATGTTGGGCTTATTCTTGAATATCACTAGAATCTTGTCTAGACTATTAGCTTGTACTGCATTATTTTGAATGCAATTTTGCTCTACAATGTTGTTGTACCATCACATTTTGTGCTACCAAACACAACCCGATGCTTGTTTCCTTAATTTTGACCTAGGTACTTAGATTTTTAGTGTTTACACACTCTAATGTTGCATGTTACTTGTTAAGCATGATCATTGTGCTTATTTGCTGTAGGTTGAGCTACATTTTACTAGGTGTCCTCCAACTAGTGACACATTGCTTGTCAAATAAAAGGATAGACGACAGCCTGATGGATCCTAGAAAAAAAATGATGCTCGCTCTGCAGCTCAAAGTACTGTACATGTATCCTCAAGCTTAGTATCCACCAGTTCTCCGGTTCCAAAGTACCCTATATCAGGCGTTGTTAAGACTGTCCTTAATTATTCAATCCAGACCGGGGAGGAGTTTGCTTTTGAATTCATGAGAGATCGAGCTATATCCAAGAAGCATCTGGTTCCTGGTAAGAATAATGCTTATAAGGCTAGGCATAGACGCAAAAATAAAATAAGTTTCTCCGAACATACTATCCCCTAAAATCCAAACAGCAGTTACACATATAATGTTCCAGAAGAGGCATATGATCAACCCTGCATCAGAAATGTAAAAATCTTAGCAAATGTGAAACTTCTGGAAAATGCTACTCCACAAAAATAGATAAAATTTAAGTAATTTATACATTTTCTGTACCGTTACCTCCCCTCTGTATTTGTCATTCAAAGCACTTGGTTGATTGAAGCTGGGCTCCCAAGAAATATCATTTTGACTGTCATGCCATTTCTCCATGATTTGCCTTTGTCCATCCTGTTGCACTTGCTGTCATACTAGTCACACAGTTTAGCATGTTCTTTGTTTTTGGTGATATGTATTGCAAGCATTCGTAGTTGTGCACATGCCTTTTAGGAAAAAACTTAGTAAACAAGCATGTTACAAAGGTTTAATATGTAAACATCTTATCACGGATTAACTTTAATGTCAATCTTCATTTGTATGTGTCTTTAAAAATGACCTTGTTAATTTGAAATTTCGTAAACTTGTTAGGAATGGCCTCCGACGAAGGACAAAGTGCCGAGGGAGTTGGGCCTCAAATATGGACGAAGGAGGAAGGGGTTGCCCAACAATAGCCCAATGTCCTATCTGAACTTGCAGGATCCTGCCATGGACCAACCTGAAATTACTAACATAGGCGAGGTAAAGTTTTAGTACATCGTGGTTCCCAAAACATTGTAGGCCCGCATTTACTAATAATTTAGAAGATCAAATTGTAGGCTCGACGCCCGATCAACGAAGGCAAGGCAAGTCGTGGTCCGAACAAGATGCCTAAGGGAATTTTCAACATAGTGGAGATCTCGCAATGAGGAACCCGCTATACCAGAGTCATCATTGGGACCGTGACAGACAGCTGCGGGGTTCTTGCTAGGGATGATGTGCCCATCACCTATAGATCATGGATTGGTCATGAGGTGACCTATGGGTGGTACCCAATGACCAAGAACTCATTATGGGACAAGTGAAACAAGTTTTCCAGCTTCCCCAAGGGACCGAAATGGTTGCAAAGAAATGAGCACTCAGATCATGTGCAATTGCGTGGAAGAATTGGAAGACAAAGACAAAACAAGAATTTTGTGAAAAAGAATGAAACGCCGAATTTTGACATGTACCCAAAGTTAAGGGAGTTTTGGGATGAATTTGTGGCGTACAAGAGGTCTCAAGAAGCTCACATAGTAAGTCAAAGGAACAAAGCAAACACGGATAAGAATATTCACCCTCACAAACTAGGAAAAGGATGGTACGTGAAGAAAATACCAAAGATGGGATCGGTCCAAGAAAACTAACCCGCAAGGGTATAATTCCTGCGATGGCCGCTTTAAGCAAACGATCAAGCTAATCGTTGCTTGGAAAGGGTGCTTCTATCTCCGATGATGGCAGCTTAAGCTTCGAAGGTTATAGAGAGCGTGAAGTGTCTGCGCGAGAATCACGATGCTCACATGCGCCTTCCCAAGGATCTTTCGTGCCACGAAGGGAGAATGACGAGCTAACCATAGCCTTGGGTAACAAGGAGCATCCAGTCGCACTGCAGGAGTTGGTTTGGTCACGTGGAAAGAAGCCTTCCCGCAGACGCATGGTTGTACAAGCGCTCAAAGAGACTAAGAGAAGATCAACCGAACGCCGATAAAAGATCGCGCGCGAGCGCTAGAGGAACAGAGAGCGAACTAGATAAGGTCGTGGAGCAAGCCGCACGGAAAGCTCTCACCACAACCGCCACCCGGTGATGCCCCGAGCTCATCGGGCCCCGGTGCTCGTAAGAGCAATCGCGGCCCACAGGATTCCCAAGAGCTTGGACCGCATTTTCCGTGGATGACATCAAAGAACCGACAACGCAAGCTACATTTGGCCGCACATGGCATTACCATAAAGGTGGCCGAGGGCGTGGCTTGGCCATGCCAGAGTCACGGGTTTTGCATTGTCGCCGACACCGCAGAGATTCGCCAGGTCGGCGGACAGGTCATCCACCAATACCAAAAATGGAGGTAGAGATCATCGCGAGGATGGAAACAAAAACTAGGAGAAAACGCATGGCTTCTCGCGTGGCACAAGAGCTTGATTAAGTTTGGCTCGACGATGAGGGCGACGACGATGATGATCACCGCACTCTCCACACATAGACCTCCCGCCTTCTCGCCGCCAACCGTAAAAGTCCAACTCTTCGCCAAAGACCAACCGAAAAAGCCCGACTCTCCGCCAAAATCAAAAGAATCGAACACCAAGAACATCTCGGCAACAAGACCGCCCTCGAAGAAATCTCAACCATCTCGTGAACCTGTGACAATCACGTAAGAAATTATCAGTGACATGATCAAGAAGAACGGAAAAAGCATGTAAGCGCCGCGTAACATCTCACTTTAAAAAGGTGCCATCATGTAAGAAGACTAAAGTTGATGCCGACGCAAAAGTTTTTCTCGAGTTTGGCAAAAGTGCAAAAGACGGGCAAAGCTTCAACCTTGCAAAATGTCTGACTACAAGCGATATCCGTAAAGCAATACTTGCAGCGCTAGTGCCGACACGCTAAAGCGGGATGCTCAAGCGATGTCGCTCAACCAGATGCTCGCGCAAGGTCTAAGGTGGAAGTTAGTTATGGGAAAATCGCTGGTTGAACCACTCATTTCGACAACCTCACATCACAACTGCGGCGCGTCCATCAGTGGTACATGCAGCAGTCCAACGATGGTATGGAGGCGTTCGCAGTCAGATACACAGAGCAAGATTTCCACATTGGGGATAACATCTGCTGGGTTCTTTTCATGGAGTCAGATATGTTGTACCAAAGAAGATGCCTCGGACGTGAATATACTTAGACTATGGACTTTGTAAGTCCGTCAGATATCGTTGAGCATTTTTACTGTTTAATTGCATGTCTAACTTCTTCCTTATGTAGAATGGAGATACAGACATGTCGAAGAAATAACAATGACAATCTAGCATTCCTAGATTCGGGGCTCATCAACGAGAAGCTTGTGAAGGACAATCTACAGTTCGTTGAAGACTATTTATTTAATACTTTTTGAAGTCGCAATACAAAACCTCGTACTTTTACCCTATAACTTCAAGCACGATCTCCTTACATCTAATATCGCTTTACTATTTTTGCGTAACACGCACGATGTGGGAGTAATTGACTACGCTGACATATATGTGCAAGTTTCACTAGGTCCTCCTCGTCATCCAGTTAGATGCTAGCGTGATTTTTGTCTTGGACTCCGTGAGAAAACAAACTAACTGCACCAAGACCTTTGGGACATGCCAATGTGTAAACTCGATCGCTATGCTATTAATCTAGCAAAATTCTATTCTATTGCATTAAGTTTTATTACTATTCAAAATCATTCACGTGGCTTTCGCATCTGCATCGCAAGTGTTCGTATCGCCCATACAGAAAAATTTTGAAATAATAAATGACTTTCCATGAATGAGGCAGACCCTAAACAATTTATGTGCATACTATGTATGTACAAATATGCATTCAATTGTCACGGAGAGTGTCGGCTATAACGAAGCCATGGTACGTAATTACACATTGATGCCTTTTTTTATTTAACAAAAATCATCATTAATTAACTTCCTTTTTTGTTCAAAAACAGCGCTCCAAACTGAGAACCAATAAGTTATTGCTGACAGAAATTAGAGCAATTCAAGAACAGATCACCGGATTCATTCATGGTGAGATCATCAATCCAAACGGCGAGTTCCACGAGTAGCCTCATCGCCCTCATTCCTACGACCTAGACGCATGACATGTCTACTTCGACTCTTTGTAAAATCAAAGCATTGGATGAGATGTAGTCGAGCTACATTTGTAAACAAATCATTGTAAAAACAATTTATGTGATGCTTAATTTAATATATTTGAATTATGATTTTAACGATGCTTCATATATACATGGATATATTTGAATTATGATTTGAATGATGCTTTATATACTACATATGGACACTGTATAAACAATAGTATAAAAATATATATATTGCACAAAAAATATGCAAGCTTGTCATCGCGGTTTTGAGAAAACCGGCAGTGATATGTACATGTCATCGCCGGTTTTATATAACCGGCAGTGATAATTATCATCACTGCCGGATTTCGGTTTGATCCGCCAGTGATAGTTCAATATCACTGCCAGTTGTAGATAGAACCGGCAGTGATAGTTCAATATCACTGCCGGTTGTAGGTAGAACCGGTGGATTATCACTGCCGGTTCCTGAGCCGGCAGTGATAATCCCCGAGTATCATCGCTGACCAATCATCGCCGCGCCAATGACCTAAGAATGATGGGGTTTTCGAACCGGCAGTGATGTGCTGTTCTGTAGTAGTGATCCCATAGTCCTGGCTCTAGCCCTTCCATGGTTAACGGCTAAGATGGCAGTTTGGGCTGGGCCCAACACTATTCACACAATATTTTAAAGCTTTACTCATTTAAAATAATTCAAATAAAATAGTAAAAATATCAGAAATTTTTTAGAAAAATCCTGAAAAATACCTTGAGACATTTAGAACTCAAATAAATATTTTTGATAAAATTTTATTTAAGCTTTCAAGTATTTAAATAATTTTCATATTAACTTTAATTCAAAAATATTAAATGAAATCCAAATAAATTCTAGAAAATTCCAAAAATTCCCAAAATTCATAAATTGAATAAGATAACAATATTAAATTAGGAAAATTGAAAAATTAGGATATCACAAACCTTTACCGTTGACAAAATCTTGACCTTGAGATATAGGGCTGACTAAGGAATAGGTTAGGAAATTCTAACTTCAGATCTTCTTCACACTCCCACATTGCTTCACTTTTTGAATTGTTACTCCACTTCACTCTGCAAAAGCGAACTGACTTACTCCTGGTCTTACGCTCCACAACATCCAAAATCTTAATCGGTTGCTCATTATAGGTTAAATCCTCTTGCAACTCGATTGACTCCAAAGGTGTTTGCTCTGTTGGCACTCGAAAAGACACTTAAGCTGAGAGACATTAAACAAATCATACACACCTGCCAATCACTGAGGCAACTCCAACTGATAAGCTACCTCTCCTCTACGTCTCAAGATTTTGAATGGACCAACATATCTTGGCGCAAGCTTTTCTTTAGCGTGAAACCTTTTGACACCTTTAAGAGGGGTAACTCTGAGATACACAAAAGCTTCTAGCTCAAATCTCAACTCTCCTTGGTGATTATCGGCATAACTCTTCTGCCTCGACTGAGCTACTTTCAACCTTTCCTAATCATAGCAATTTGCTCTTCGGCTTCTTTAAGAATGTCATGTCCAAAGAAAAGTCGCTCTCCTATTTCATTCCAATTTAACAGAGTAAGCTAGGAACAACAATATAAAGCTTCAAATGGTGACATTTGGAAACTTGCTTGAGAACTGTTGTTATAATTGAGCTATGCATACGTCAAACATTTACCCAATGAAGTAGCGTAAGCTAAAACACAAGCTCGCAGCATATCTTTTAAAATCTGATTAACTCTTTTAGTCTGACCATCTGTCTGCGGATGATACGTTGCACTAAAATTCAATGGGTTCTCATTGCTTCATGCAACTTATTACAAAATCTTGAGGTAAATTAGGTACCCCCACTACTACAGAATTGTACATCAGAATCGGTTCTTTTTTGTCATTACAGTCGGTTTAAGTGGCAATACGAAGTCTTTAGATAGTGATGAGGTGGAGTTATCACAGTCGGTTTTGACCCGATTGTGATAAAGCCTCATTAGAATCGGTTCTTAGGTGAAACCGATTTTGATGAACACATTATCACAATCGGTCTTTTCGAATAACTGATTCTGATAAAGGGTCATCAGAATCGGTTCTTTCAAGGAAGAGATTGTGATGACCCCCTCATTAGAATCGGTTCTTGTGTGGAACCGATTCTGATAACCAAGAACCGATTCTAATGAGGGGGTCATCACAATCGCTTCCTTGAAAGAACCGATTCTGATGATGGATCATCACAATCGCTTTCTTCCAAGAACCGATTGTAATGGTATAGTTATCACAATCGCTTCCATCAAAGAACCGATTGTAGTGATGTGGTCATCACAATCGCTTGCTTAAAAGAACCGATTCTGATGAGGTCATCAGAATCAGTTCCTCATAAGAACCGATTCTAATGATAGTGTCATCACAATCGCTTTCTTCAAAAAACCGATTCTGATGAGACGTCATCAGAATCATATATATAAGAATCAATTCCAATTATGTGGTTAACAGAATCGGTTCCACATAAGAACCGATTCTGATGACCCTCATGAGGGTGTTTCAATTTTGCATATTACCCAAAATAGCACATATTAACAATGGGCATATATCACATTCACAATAAAGAACACAGAATGCACATATCACATTCACAGAACACGAACACTTAAATTACAATACATATAGCCCATTCGTTCACAACATACAAACACAAACATGCTTAACAATCAGTACACGTGCATATATATCACATTGACATATACAATTAATATTGTTTCCATATGGACTAGTAGGACGCTTCAGGATCTCTAAACCTACCATCCTCCGATATAACTTCTAACCAGTACCACTGGCAAAAGTGGTCTCGTAAATTGTTGAGTGCTTTGCTGTCTAAGCTCTTCTGGGGGATATTGATCTTCTGCAAAACATAAATGAGTGCACGAGCTTAAGTTTCAAAATTTGTATGTGAAAGGCTAAGTATGCATGTACATATACCTTAGGAAAAAGGTGTGAGCCGCCGACCACAACCAGCATGTGTTGCATGACATAGAAGCCGCATAGGTCATCGCTGCCCTGTTGATGACACTATGAAGAGAGAAAAAGAAATTAACACATGAAGATTAAATGTCAGAAAAAATTAATCGTATATATGCTAGGCACTTGTACCTTGAATCGCTTATACTCCAGCGTCTTGCCCTTTTTGTCATCGTGTGACCCTCCTTCATGGACATAGTCTGAGAAACCCCTACATATATTAGAGAGATGCCATTGAGTACAAAAAAATATAGTTAAATTCAGAAAGTATTAGATTACAGTAATGTACTTACTTCTGCAAAGGACATTTGATCGCGTAGGCCATCGGTCTCTTCTCGATCGAGTTAAAAATATAGACTGTGTTTTCACTCGGAACGAGGACGAGTAGAACCCAATGGTTGCTTATTAAATGGAATGTAGTGCAAGGAAATAAGTTCGCATACGGTTTAAGTGCGTACAAGTAATTGAAGGTTTTGTACTACTTATTCCTCGTGGTACAGTATTACAACGAAGTCCTTCTTCGACTCAGTATGAAATACCCCCTTGACGTAGCAAACAACGAACACCGCATGAAGCCTAGCCGTGGTCGCAGACACAAGCTCGGGGTCAACGAACCCAACTTGGTTTTGATTCGTCACGGCTCGCTATCTCATTGCCCTACAACTCGTGTTGAATATTAGAAAACATAATGCAAAATCCTATAAAAGTCGTCAGCTCATGCTGTATGGTGCGATACTCACAGCGTCAAGGATCGTAAAGTAGAAATAACGACAGCTATTAATTGGTACACACAGAACAGATCCTCAAAACTAACGGGGAATATCCCATTCTCGTCATGGTGGAAATGTACCCTTTTATACATCACATTGAAGTCGACTCGACGCTCTTCCTCATTCACCTTATCAATGTACCATCCATGGAGCATGCGAGTTCACCTGCCTAGATCATTTAGTTCGTTGGATACAATCAGGGGCTTTCCATGTACGTATGCCTTAAAATCGTAAAGGATGTCTGCGGCCTGTGTTGACTTTCCTTTCTGGGCCGAAGGAGTCTTCGAGGTCAGGGTAGTGGTCTTTCAGGTACCTCAAGAGGCGTTGTGGCCTTTATCAGCTTTGCATTCTTGGCGGAAGGAGTCTCAGAGGCCTCTTGTGGTTCTGTTGGTGTTGTGCTTGTCCTTTTACACGTGAGCTCTGCACTCTGTGTAGGACTCATCACGGTGGTGGGAACAGAAGTAGAAGCAGGAGCAAGCATAGGTACGGTAGGAACCTACAAAACACGTGCATATTTAACTTATTACAATACTACTCGAATGGTAGAGAAGACGCGGGGGATTTTTACCTTGACCAGTATGACACCCGTCATGGGACACTTGATGAACGACATGCGTGGTTGCCCGAGAGTGCTAATATCTTCGTTGGGGGGGAACTCGAGCACATGTGATAAGAAGTGTTCGTGCACGTAGTCCACCTGCACCCTCATGTAGCCCTTCCCCAAAGGCTGACCATGCACAGTGTCAGTCTCCTTGCATGGAAATGCAACCCCGCGTGCAGCCTCGACAGGAAATCCGTCCTCCGTCAGGGTGGTGAGCTGGCACTTAGCAGGGTCCTGCAAGATATGCGCAACTTGAGGAGAAACATTGTGGGAGTTACACTTATACCTTTAAGTTAGGGAAAATTAATTATTATCTTCAGCTGGGGATCGGTCTTATCATTTTTGGAACCACAGCTGCTAGATCGGGGCACAGGCTTCTCTACAAGAGACGAGGGCATCTGGCTCTGACTCTGAGATATCATCACCATCATCTCGGCCCTCAGGCGCTCCTCACGTGCCATCATCTCCCACCTTATCTCATCCTCACGTGCCATCATCTCCCCCCTTACCTCATTTCACGTGCCATCATCTCCCCCCTCATCTCCTCCTTGATCTCCTCCCTCAGTTGCTCCCAGAGCGTGTCCTTGAGGCGCTCCGCACGTGCCTCCCATGATCTTGATCTAGCACTCGAAGCGTCATCTTGGAAGTACGACTCCTTCGTATGCCCCGACCCTGCGGCAAGCACTCGGCCCTGATGGTCGAGCTTCCCGATCGCAGACGACAGGATATCCTTCGACCCTTGGCTCGAAGGTCCCTCGCTTCTTCCACCGGCTTACCTCCTCCAGCAATAAGCGAGTACGAATTAGATCTGAAATACAACAAGTTGGGTCAACTGCATGTACTAAGTTAGATGTCTTACGATGGCAGAGACGACGTGCGCAGTAGCGGGGTTTGCTACTACAAGCCGCCCATCGAGGGTTTTCTTTGTCCTCGCTAATACCCAGTTGCATGCCCGTTCCTCACATATATGGGAGTAAGGCATCGTTCTCCCGGAGTTCGTGCACTCCTCGGCTAGTCGCGCCCACTCTGCCTTCTTCCCCTCATAGCCGCCTGTACCAAGGTGTTGTGGGTGCGTGTTGTGCCTTTGGATAGCGGTATTCCTCTCTCTTAGCTGCTCTGCCTCGGGCGTACCCTTCGTCGTCGTGAACTCCTCCCAAACATCTGGAGTCACGAACGGATACCTCTCGAATGATGTACGACCTTTCAGTACGTACTCACTGTGCATGAGGACCCTGAAGTGTCTCAAGGCCACAACAATCCTCTTCAAGGCGTACCGCCTCGCGTTGCATTCATCTTCCTCCTCTATAATCTATTTGCCCTTAACCTCGTCCCTAGCCGATTCTTCTGCTTGGTGCTGACTTCTTCCTCCAATCCTTAATCTTTATGGGCACTCTCTCCCTCACCAATTGACCAAGGAATGACCGGTATTGCCCCTTGTACTTGGGTGGACCCGTGCAGACCCCCGTGGCATTGAAGTGGAGGACCTGCGGTGTTCTCTCTGTGGCTCCTTTGTTCGGTCCTCGGGCCTTCCTCACGTTATTCGGCCCCTCAGGAGCACCTTCTACTCTGTCTGGCGAGGAGCCGATGCTCTCTAATTGTGATATTTTGAGTTTTCTTATCTGATAAGGTCATACATTGACACGAGAGAAAGTAATTCGTACCTATTTTGTGAACTTGAAAATAAATCATGTAAAATAGTAGCTGAATAGATTAGTAATAAGATGTAATTGTTCTAACATATTTCAATACAGTAACAGATGAACGAATGATCTTCAAGAAAATTCTATCTGTTGACCAACTAAATACGTACCAACGATAACCCCTAATCTCTAAATAAGTTTGGTCCTAATCCCATTAGAGGATATGTGGTTCGAGCAAGTTCCTAAGCCGTTGTATAACTCCAGAGAAAATTTCGGCAGCATCTCCCCGCTGTTCTCCAGATACACGTCTCGACAACAGGTCAAGAGGGGTATGTACCCGGAGAACACCATAGGGAGATGCTTTCAAAATCTACTCTGGAGGTATACAACATCTCATGAACTTGCCTGAACCATATATCCTCGAACTATCCAAAAAACGTGGACAATTCGAGACTACTTGCTTATGAATGTGCCGAAATGGCATATTCATAAACAAGTACTCTCGAAAGGGAGATGTAGGTTACGCATTGTGTACTCTAACGTAGATCATATTACAGTAACAATAATAACATGTAGGTAAAAATTAATTACTTTATTTGCAGTAGATGATGAAAGCATGCATTGTGTAATTTGAACTCAAAAATGTTTGCAAAAGAATCACAAGCATGTAGATGTAAAGTGAACATGATAATTGAAGCATTCTGGAACATATATCCATGTCAAGATCAAAGGAGCATGCTGATGAACTTACACTAGAAAGTCTGAACAAGCGGATCGTGGGTTTTTCTTTCCGGCTATACTAGATGAGCTTGGTACCTTTCTTTAAAGTAATAATGACCTTCAGAAGATAAAACACAAAACATAAGTATCGTGATTATTGTTTTACACATACATGCACAATTATGAAAAGAGATCGAAATGAAGCATGTAGCTGTGTCTAGAATTGTACATGTTCATCTGGTGTTATCTAAATAGCTACTAGTCAACATCCAGGTGATATGAAAATAACAAACACCGGCTACTCCCAACAAAGCTGTTATACAAAAAAGGGAACTTACATGCGATCAAAAATAATTTTCACTTAAACACTGGATTCCAATAAAAGGGTTGGCGAGATATACAGGTCCTTGGTGGATTTATTAAATAGGTCTGATTGATTAATTACTGGTTCATGTGGTTCGTGCCTCTGCAAGATGCCTACTAGTTCTTTTTTTTGTTTTCAAGGTTGACATTCGATGAGCTTACCACGTGAACCAGTAGTTCTTTTTTCTTCCACATAACATTGCCAGTCACAAATGTAGAAGCTGATTCATTAGATAAGAAAACATATCCAGATACAGTATTTTTATAATACCATTAAGCAAAGTAGTAGTACACACAAGACACAGCACTTATGTCTGTTAAGAAGTTCACACAACACTCGAGACACTCGAGTCTGCCATGCACTAGAATGTTTAAGTACATATAGCTCTTAACTATTAAAATAAAGGTTATTTCCTGAATTGGCGATATCAAAGATGCATGCAGATGGTAGGATACAAGAGGAAAACATTGAAGCTCATAAAAATTATTGCATTGAAATTCTCAGCCCCACACAAATTATACAATATGTAGAAGAATCAAATACGAAATTTGTTGTTTGGTTGGGGGGGAAGGTCAGTTCAAGTCTGACTTCAGGACATTGCAGTTAGTGATAGAAAATCTTGAATGTTTCATAGACCTTGAAAAGCTGTAGTAAAACTTTGATTGGCTTTCATATAGATGAATCGCTAAGTTGATTAGGACAATTAGATTTACAGTGTTTAACCAAGATCAGATCAGACAGAATTGACAAAACCTACTTAAATCGTATATGAAGCTAAACATGTACATTGTATCATGGTAGTTACATATATCACAAACCTCAGCAATTTTAAGAGCCTGTTCAGTCTTCTGGATCCTACGCTTTTGCTCATCACTTGTCTTTTGGAGCTATTGAAAATTTGAAAACAACAATAAAATAAGGACAGTGCTGGCCAAGTTTCAAAAAAAATGGAACAATATTGGCCAAATGATAAAAGTGGTACATTTCCCTTTTTCGATTCAAGGGATCTACTACTGTTTCCAGTTTTCCACAGAAAGTCAGAAACCTTTTACAGGAGATGAGCATCATCCCATTTTTGGTTTCACAACTATATTGTAGTTCGACAGGACATCAGGCTCAACCCTCCCCAAGGTTAAAAAAAGTGATGATATATCATGAAGCCAATTATATCATGCTCAAGATTCTTGTTAAATTTCTTCATAAAGAATACCCTTACTTTTGACAAAACTTTTACTGGATCAGTTCCATCTCATATTTTTGAAAATTTTATATATCATAGATACACGCTTATACTGAAATTACCATGGACAAAGATGTTAGTTCAACAATCTACCAGTCTGAATCACATACAATTAGAAAAGAGCAGCATGAACAATTAAACCTACTATGACAAAGCATTTATCAGTTTTTAACCATAAAAAATTCATCATGTGACAACTGTAGAGATAGCAAAGGATATGACCACTAATTATCAGAATGCAAATGAAATATAAAATTCAATTTATGAATTTAAAAGAAAAGGTAGAGCAGTGTATTGGCAAATCTCTACATAGTCAGGTACGGCAAGTATCCATACATGAGTTCTCTTGAACACCAGGATCTTCATAAGCAACATATCGAAGGAATTGTAATAGAGCCAAAATGTTACCATGTTCAGAAGCCACGCAACTTCATCAAGCATTGAAATAACCACAACATCACACCCATTTTCAGAAAGTTGTGATCTAACAAAGGACAATTTTGATGGCACATCAACACCAACAAAGTTGGATTGGGAATAAGGTTTGAGGCTTTACCCATAGAAAAAAGAACTAATGGGGCGGGGCGACGGGCCGTCGGGACGGAGTGGCGGTGCGTCGGGGCGTCAGGGCGAGGAGGTGTCGGGCGGTGGGGCGGGCGACGGCCGTCGGACGGAGTGGCGATCTTGTCGGGCGTGAGGGCGAGGAGGTGTCGGGCGGTGGGGCGGGCGACGGGCGTCGTGGTGGTGGCGGCGGGCGTCGGGCGAGGAGGGGCGTCGGGCGGTTGGGCGGGCGGGCGGGCGGGGCGTCGAGGCGGGCGGTGGGCGGCGAGGTCGAGCGGGGTGTGGCGGAGCGGCGGGCGTGCAGAGGGCGGGCGAGGAGCATCGCGCAGGGTGGGGCGGAGGGTGTCGCGACAGGCGGTCTGGCGTTGGTGTGGGGCGGCGGGAGGTCAAGCGGCGGGGCGGGGCGGGAGCTAGGGTTTACGAAAGATGGCTGCGCGCGCGAATCGGGTGCTTGCGGGAATAAAATGGGGATGAAGTATTAGTATCGCTTTTTTTAGAAAACCGACACTGATATTAGTCATCAGTGTCACTTCTCATAAAAAACCGACACTGATGTTAGTTATTAGTATCGGTTCACATAAAAAACCGACACTGATGGTAGTCATCAGTATCACTTCACATAAAAAACCGACACTGATGGTAGTCATTAGTATCTTTTCACATAAAAAAACCGACACTGATGTTAGTTATTAGTATCGGTTCACATAAAAAAACCCGTCACGGTTGTTTCCATATCCGTATCGCATTTCTAAATAAAACCGACACTGATTCTCAATATCTGTATCGCTTTTTTGTAAAAAAACTGACACTGATGTTTGTCATCAGTATCGCTTCACATAAAAAACCGACACTGATGTTAGTCATTAATATCGCTTCACATAAAAAACCGACACTGTGTTAGTCATTAGTATCACTTCACATAAAAAAACCGACATTGATGCTTCAATATCCGTATCGCTTTTTTAAAGAAAACTGATTCTGATAGATCATTATCTCAATTGGTTCTTAGGAAAAACCGACACTGATGTAGTTCATTGCACTATTGCCTTTCCAGACAAACCATGATGTCTAAATTTTCAGAATTAGATCAAAGAGTGAAAAACTTTTGCAAATATCGTTGGAATTATTTGAAATTTTCTAGAAATATACTTTGAGATACTACAAATCTTTTCCAAAAAGAATTTTGCAAAAAACAGTTAGCATTGAAAAAAGATGCCAAAATTCACTTTGTAGGCATGAATTTTCCCTTAAATAGTTGAAAAGTCAAAACTTTCTCAAATGAAGTCCAAGTGTTTGAAAATTTCCAAAAATGATTTCATATAGCTTAGCCTCATTTCTGTGTCTCAGAATTATATAGATTGTACATCACATCGAGACTACACATCGTCAAATGGAATTTTCTTTCACAACATATGGCACAAAGTGCAAGCATAAAGAGAAATTGCATTTCCATCAAAGCCTCCAACAGCAATTCACCATGGATTTTTACTTTGAAAGCATTGCAAACTATTTTACATACATAATACAACATTGAGATTAACAACAAACATTATAATAGTCCATTTATTTACAATACTGTCGTTCATGATGATCTACTCGCATGTAATTGGCTCCATGTGTGTCGTCATTCCCGCTAAGATAGGCCCCATCTGCAAATGAAGGTATCTCATCGAATTGGTTATACTCTTCTTCATCTACAACATCTTCAACTCCTACGATCCGTCTCATTCCATGAAGAACGACGTGCCACCTCGGATTGGACGGATCACACACGTAGAAGACTTGAGTTGTTTGCTTCACAAGGACGAACGGGTCATCTTTGTAGGCGAGTCTACTGAGATCCACAATAGTAAAGCCTCTCTTGTCGGCCTTCACTCCATGTGGAAGTCCTACCCACTTACATCGGAACAAGGGAACTTGGTATATTCCGTAATCGAGCTCCCAAATTTCTTCGATTAACCCATAGTAGGAGTTCATTGTGGTTGGGGAGACTCTTTTCGAGTGATGATAATCGGAGAAAGCATTTATGCTCACACCACTATTTTGGACAGTACTCTTGGCATCTTGACTCTCAGTGTAAAAGGTGTAACCATTAATATCGTATCCCTGCCATGTCTGTACATTAAATCTTGGTCCATCAGCCAACCATTTTACATTCTCACTAAAGGAGACCTCCGCTTTTTCTTTGAACCATGTGAGGAATCGATCATTGTGTTCTTGTGTGATGGAAAGCTCATCCATTTGTGGATTCTCTTCCCGTAATATCAACTTATGCTGCTTGATGTATGGACGAACTTTTGCGCTGTTCTGCAAGACTGTCAAATGTGCCTTGCAATACATATCAAACCTCGGACTCATTAGTTTGGACCCAACGGATCCTTTACCAGCAAGTCTGCCCTCATGACGAGATACAGGAACACCAATTGCTTGTCTTTTACCTAGGTAGTTCACGCAGAACTCAATAACCTCTTCAGTCCCATAACCTTCAATAATACTACCCTCAGGCTTCGACCGATTCCTCACGTAGGACTTTAAAATACCCATGTACCTCTCGAACGGATACATGTAACGTAGGAAAGTGGGTCCACATATCTTAATCTCTCTGACAAGGTGAACAACAAGGTGGACCATTACGTCGAAGAACAACGGTGGGAAATGCATCTCAAGCTGACACAGAGTCTGCACCACCTCACTCTGTAAGTTGTCTAGCACATCGGGGTCAATAACTTTGCAGGAGATCGCATTGAAGAAAAAACACAGCTTCGTGATTGCCAACCTGACATCCTCTGGCAGAATATTTCGGATTGCAACTGGGAGCATTTGGGTCATCAAGACATGGCAGTCGTAGGACTTCATGCCCAACAACTTCAAAGCATCCATGGACACAAGCTTCTTAATGTTTGCGGAGTAGCCAGATGGAACTTTAATACCTTGGAGACATTTGCAGAGATCTTCTTTCTCCTTCTTGGACAGGGTGTAGCATGTAGCGGGGATGTACGGACCTTTTCCATCCTTCTGTATCACTACAAGCCTTGGCTTGATTCCCATGTAGGCCATGTCACGTTGAGCATTCACACCATCCTTGGTCTTTCCAGGTATGTTCAGCAGGATGCCAACCAAATTATCGTAGACATTCTTCTCAACATGCATGACATCAATACAATATCGGACATCTAACTCCTTCCAGTACGGTAAGTCCCAAAATATTGACCTCTTCTTCCAAATTGTCCTTGGACGAACAGATTTACGGCTCTTTCCGTACTGAACATCGATATCCTCTACACGTGAATATACTTGCCTTCCACTCATAGGCTACGGTGCCGAACGGACTTCCCTCTTCCCATCAAATTTTTCATCCATCTTACGATATCGATGACTTCGAGGTAGAAACCTACGGTGACCCATATACACAGTTTTTTTGGAATTCGGCAGCCATAGACTCTCAGTCTCCTCTTCACAAATAGGACATGCTTTGGCTCCTTTCGTACTGTAACCCGCAAAATTACCAAGGCCGGGAAATCATTTATGGTGCAAAATACCATAGCTCGTAGGGTGAAATGCTCTCTTTTGTACGCATCCCACACCCTGACCCCCTCATTCCACAATTTTACCAAGTCCTCAATCAGTGGTGCAAGGTACACATCAATATCATTTCCCAGTTGTTTGGGTCCCGAGATTAGTAATGACATCATGATATACTTCCGCTTCATACACAACCAAGGAGGGAGGATGTAGATACACAACAGAACTGGCCAGGTGCTATGACGACTGCTCATGTGACCAAATGGATTCATTCCGTCGGTACTCAACCCAAATCTTATGTTCCTCATTTCGGCACCAAACTCCTCATGTTTCCAATCGATGTTTCTCCATTGAGCCGAATCAGCAAGGTGTCTCAGCTTGCCATCTTCCTTTCGAGACTCATAATGCCAACGCAACAATTTTGCCTCTCTGGAATTTGCAAACAACCGCTCCAGACGGGGAATGATGGGTAAATACCACAATACCTTGGCCGGTGCACCTTTAGTGACCTCTTCACCATCGTTGCCCCGACTCTTACGCTTCTTGTCGTTACGCTTCTCCTTTTGTTTGTACCGGGGCACACCGCAAACTTGACACACGCAGCAGCTCGATGTGCGCACGGTACAAGATGCAATCATTCGGACATGCATGTATCCTTTCTATTTCCATTCCCATGGGACATAGTAGCTTCTTCGCTTCATAAATGCTTGTTGGCAACTCGTTTCCCTCCGGAAGCAGATCCGATAGAAGAACTAGAAGTGCATTGAAACTTGTATCTGTCCAACGGTGTTTTGCCTTCAGTTCGAACAATGCAAGGACCGAACCCAACTTGGTGTGTTCCGCTTTGCAACCTGTGAATAGCGGTTTGGTATCGTCTTCCATCAAGCTTTTAAACTTTTCAAACTCTCTTTCCGTGTAATTACCCGCCACACCCCGAAACATTTGCTCCAAATTATCCTCCTCAAACATATCAAGCTGCAACTCGTCATCCGGTTCCACTGTGTCATCGTGGCATACCGGAAGGGTACTACCTGCCTCCTTGTGATGGATCCAACATGTGTAATTCCTCACGAAGCCACGTCGATTCAGGTGGTCCTCAATTTGAGCTGAGTTGTTAAATCTCCTCAGATTGGTGCAATCAATGCAAGGACAATATATGAAGTTTACACCCCTCCTCACCAAGTCCTGTTCTGCAATTTTTTTGATCTCCTTAACACCCCTCTGAAATTCAGCACTCACACGTCTTTTCTGATACATCCATTCCTCATGGTCCATCCGCAATTAAATTTCGCACAATAAATTAAGGAAAAACTAGAGCGACAACTAGCTAGCTATTTTAAATATTGATACATCATTTCAATTAATATTACCTTTGCAAAACAGAGGACATGTTCCAAGATATATAAATGTACTCCCGATCGATACCTAGCTTCTTCCATGGTTTAGAGCTTCCAATTCCCTACATAGGAGACATAAATTTTTAAAATCAACAATGATATCAAATAATCTAATTACATAGCTAGTGCAGTAGCTTGCAAATCTTTTTACTACAATGAAACAAAACAAGGGTACCAACGATGAATCCTAATCTCTAAATAGGTTAGGTCCTAATCCCATTCGAGAATATCTGGTTCGGGCAAGTTCCTAAGCCGTTCTACAACTCCAAAGAAAATTTCGGCAGCATCTCCCCGCTGTTCTCCATATACACGTCTCGACAATAGGTCAAGAGGGGTGTGCATATGGAGAACACCAGGGAAACGCTACCGAAATCTACTATGAAGTTGTACAACACAGCTCAGGAACTTGCCCGAACCACATATCCTCGAACTGTCCAAAAAACGTGGACAATTCGAGACTGCTCGCTTATAACTATGCCATTTCATTCGGCATATTTATAAATAAGCATCCTCGAGCAGCGCACGAGGTTCCGCACCTAAACTCTAACATTTATCACATGATAGCAACAATAATTCCATATTAACACGGGAGCACTACAATAATTAAATAGATTTGTGCTTGTCAAATAAAGAGTGTGAAACTTGAACGCACGTACACAATTCCAGTGCAACCTAAACTTTATTCACGACATATCGAAATTACCTAGTGCAAAATTGAAGAGGTTTAAGGGCCTGTTAGTTTCGGCTTTGGATTCTCTAAAAGCTGATTCTGGATTGTGGTTTTTTGAGAAGCTGATTCTCCAAAAGCTAGAATCCAAAAGCACATATGAAGTGGATTGTGGATTCTAGTGTATATGAGTGGGGTGGATTGTCAGAATCGGATTCTAGAATCAGGCTATTTGTTTCTGATTCTGCTTTTGGGACCAGAATCCAGAATCAAAAGCTAAAACAAACAGGCCCTAAAGAATTGCTCACATTTTGGAGAAAACCGCAAATGAGGGCAAAAAGAAGGGAATCTCCTCAAGATAGGGTTTCAAATTTGCCCTCTTAATACCCACCCATAAGGACTTCAAATTTTCTCACCCAAAGTATTGCTTCCAACCACACAATATGAGATGTTTTCTCAGGTGGCGGTGGAGAAATCTCCTCTGGAGCAACAACAGAGAAGAGTTCAACGCGAGTGCTATATATGACCTAGCGAGGCAAATCAGAATCGCTTCTTTTCAAGAAGCGATAGTGATGTAAACGGTCATCACTATCGGTTCTTTTTAGAGAAGCGATAGTGATGAACACGTCGACATCAGAATCGGTTCTTTTCGAGAAGCGATATTGATGTGCATGGTCATCACTATCAGTTCTTTTTATAGAAGCGATAGTGATGATCACTTGCACATCACTATCGCTTCTTTTCTTAGAACCGATAGTGATGTGCATAGTCATCACTATCGGTTCTTTTTATAGAAGCGATAGTGATGATCACACATCACTATCGCTTCTATCAAAAGAACCGATAGTGATGTGGACGTGATCATCACTATCACTTCTTTTGTTGGAACCGATAGTGATGACCGTTCATATCCCTATCGCTTTTTAGTTTACAACCGATAGTGATATGCCTAATGTTACATCACAATCACTTATAATCTCAGAACTGATAGTGATTATTACTAACACCTCTTCGAAGTTATTTATCACAATCGTTTTTTCCTAAAAACTTAAGAACTGTCACGGATAAAGCGATAGTGATGTGCCGTTCTGTAGTAGTGCCCTATCTGACACTATCTTCTTGGTACTCCATGCAAACACAGAATCCTTGACATATATAGCTCTGCCAAGCAATCTCTGGAATAAGTGATCTTAACTGGTGTAAAATGTGCAACCTTGGTCAAACCATCCACTATGACTTATATGGAATCATATCCACTCTAGGTTCTAGGGAAACCGTTAATGAAATCCATACAGATTTTATTCCACTTTCACTCAAGAATCTTTAATGGTTGTAACAAACCAGTAGGCCTTTGGTCCATTGCCTTTACTTTTTGACATACATCACACAAAGGGACATGTTCGGTAACTTCATGCTTCATATTGTAGACCACCAAAACTTTTTTTGAGATCCTGATACATCTTATCAATTACTGAATGAATTGAATACTTTGAATCATGAGCTTCCTCAAGAATCAACTATTTAAGCTCATTTTGATTAGGTACACAAATTCGACCTTTGAACTACATAGTACCTTGATCATACGAAGTAAAATCTTTAGCTTTGCCTTCATCCATGTTAGACTTAATCCTCTTGATTTTAGTTTCATCTTTCTGACCTTCTCTAATCTTGAAAGACCATGTGGAGGTCTACTGATGTTTGTGATGAGTATTTGACTAAACTTGAGCTCAGTATGCTCTAGTTTGAGTTTGATTTGAATTGGATTTTTAATTTGAAGCAATTTGACCTCTGTCTAAAATTTACGGTCCTACCGGCCTTGGTATTCCGGTGCTACCGGGAAGCGATAGCACCAGTCCCTAGAGCGGTGTGTAAAAACACGAGAGGGTGTTTTTGGGGGATCTGGCAAGCTGGTGCTATCGGCCATAGTAGTCCAGTGCTACCGACCGAGTGGTAGCACCGGCCTCACAGAGTAGTATGAAAATTCCAGAAGGGTGCTTACTTGGGCATTCTGACGGTCCGATGCTACCACCCATGGTAGTCCAGTGCTACTGGGCTAGCGGAAGCACTGGCCCAAATGCCCGGTGTGAAATTTTCAGAGAGGGATGTTTTGCAGATTTGGGAGAAGGGCGGTGCTACCATCCTAGGGGCGGTAGCACCGGCCCTGATGAGTGTAAATGATCCAAAATTTGTGATTTTGGGAGTTTTATTGCATATCTTTTTGAACATTGTTTTGTGATGGGTGGTACTTCTTGTCTTTCATGGTCACAGGACATCGATGCCTGATCATGGTGAGTTAGAGGATGATCGGAACTAGGTGAGGTGCGCCGGAGGTCCAAACAGTCGAGGATCGTCGGAAGATGATCGAAGATGAAGTCGCTAGGAGCCAAGAAGGCAAGGAATGGATGAGATACTAATTAGGAGCTACTCGGATCAAGGAGGACTGTCAGATCACAGTTTAAGTGATAGAGTAGCGGGTCTAGTTAGTATGCTTTGAAAAACATGAAAAAACCCCAGTATGCTTGTTGGGTTTTGTGTTAGCCCATGTATGGCTGTGTGTGGGAGTCATTCCTAGCCCTTGATGGTGGTCCTTACTGTAGAAGGAACTTATCAAAGGGTGGAGGATAACTCAAGAGTAGTATAAATAGAGCGGGAGGGGTAACCTTCCTCCTCTTGTTGGTTTTAGAGGTTTTGTGCTCTTTTGAGCTTTGCCCACTTTGTTGTGAGGCATTGTAAACCTTTCTTCCAGAAATGCAAATCATTTTCTCCTATGTTTGAATTTACTTTACGCATTTACTTTACGTCTTAAATTCAGCATTTGAATTCCACACTTACTTTCTTGCAATTTACATTTACGCAATTTGGATTTGCCTCCCCTCCTTCTACATGCTTTTACTTCTTGTGCCGAGGACGTTGACTAATGGATTAATCTTCCAAAGATCATGTCCCAATCATCTAGGCATTCCATGCATTTTTTTGCAAGAAACCGATCTTGTGTTTTTGAGTGAATCATTCTTCTAGATCGCATTTAGGGGTTTTTTGTCTTGTGTTCTCACTTGCTGTCACATGCGGGAGGTCCTCCAAGATCATCTTGTTCATCAAAACCCCATGAGCAAGTCTTAGATCGAGTTTTTGAGTTTTCTCAAACTTGGTGTGTTTTTCCTTCAAAGTGAAAAAGGTCAAAACTTTGACGTCAATCCTTGCGATTGAAAGTTGGAATAAGTTCCTGACATCCTTAGTGATGGGGGCAGCGATCCCGATCTTTTGGTGGGATGATGATACGTCGATTTGGAGGTGTTGATGGCACCGAATTTAGGGCTTCCTACCAAACAGGTTGGGAGCTTCACAATCACAATGCCAAATCCACACAGATACAAGATCCAATGATCAGTAGTTCCTGCAAGAAATCGAGAACCCGCAAGAACAAAGTATGAAGCAAAACGAAAAGGTAGTATTGAAATCAAACAAAGAAAACAAGTTGAGGTTCTGTTTCTCGGCTCGAGCGGTCTAGTCGACACGCGCAAACACAAGGAGGGACGCACACGGGGTCTACCAAAACACAACAAAACCTAAAAATTGAAAAACAGGGGTGAGAACCCAATATAAAGGGGTACCCACACTAGGGGGTGCCAAGAGGGGTGCGGCAGCCAGGAGAGGGGCGCCGGCCAAAGAAGGGGTGGAACCCTAAGAGTACATGGGCCTTGGGCCCAAAAGAAAGGTGGAGTAGCACCTGGAATTTCTGTCCCGTGAGATTGTTCTTTGATTTCCCTTCGGTCCAGGAGGAATTTGTCCTCGGGATCAGATCCATTGGAAAGTTTATCTCGATAACTTTCGAACGAGTTGTCGAACATCAGAAACGGAGTTCGGATGTGGCCGTGGCGTCCATTTGAAGTACTGCTGCTCCTGGATGGCCGAACCGGACTCGGCGACGAATTGGGCTTTATCTTGGGCCTTCCTTGGTGCGTGGGCTGTCCTCGGTGGATGTTCTTGACGTGCTGGTCCAGCAAAGGTGGATGGAAAGGATTTGCTTCCGTATTAAGTCCTCCAAACGTCGTAGACGAAGTAGCGGATGTAGAGGAAGAAGGGGCAGCGGTTGTATCCTTGGTTGGGATGTCCTCATCATCCTCCCCTTCTTGAATTGGAGTCGTCCTCGACTCCATCTCATTATCCCTCAAAGTATTAGTAATAACAGAGGACAAAGCAACAGAGAATGGCAATGGTTCTATACTATCCATGTTATCTTGTGAGAGAACTTTTGCAGCCTACAATACTTTACCCTTCAACTTAAGATCAGGTTTTTGAGCAACTGGGGTAGTTGAATGGGTTGATTTACTAGCTACACTTTTAATTCCACTCTCTTCTTTTTCTCTTTGAGCTCTTTTAACATCAATGTTTCTTAGTTCTGTAGGGCTCATGGGTTTCAAAATAATTTTCTTTTCCTTATACAAGAAAGTATACTCATTGGTCCTACCATGATGTGTAGCATCCATATCATAGATCCACGGTCTACCCAATAAAAGAGAGCAAGCATCCATTGGTACAACATCGCAAACAACATTATCATGATAAGAACCAATCGAGATAGGTACTCGAACGGTTTTGGTTACCTGAACCTTACAAGTGGAATTGAGCCATTCAATTTCATACTGTTGAGGAAGTGGATTTGTGGTCAAGCCAAGCTTCTCGACCATGTCTACACTCGCAAAATTGTTGCAGCTACCTCCATCAACAACGACATGCACAGCGCGCTCATTCACTACACAACTTGTCTGAAAGATATTATGGCGTTGATTTTGTTCATCGCGTGCAGGCTGTGCGCTAAGTACACGTGCGACAACAAGAGCCGGATATTCCTCAGATGCTGCAGAAGTGATAATCTCTTCTGCTGGCTCTGCAGTGTTAGTGGCAACAAAAGTATATTCAGTTTCATCAATGTCACTATCACTAGTGTACTCACCATTTTCTTTGATTATTAGAGCACGTTGATTAGGACAGTCTCGCATCACGTGCCCCATTCCTTTGCATCGAAAGCATTGTGTTTCCCGTGTTCGACCAGTGGAGGCAACAGAGGAAGCACTCTTGGCGGGTGCTTGAAGTGTGACTGACTTGTTTGCCTCCGGAATGCGTGATGACATCGAAGTAGTTGGAACAGCGGGTGTAGGTACACGTCCAGGTATGGAAGATGTTGCCTTGGTATGGATCTGGACCAACTTGGACGTGGAAGAGCCTCAATATTACCTCACGTTGTCGATCGTCGACCCTGCACTTCCCTTTCTGCTTTCAAAGCAAGATGGTACAAACGAGTGATAGAATTGTATTCTTTATAGTCAAGTATATCCTGTATCTCTCGGTTAAGCCCACCCAAAAACCTAGCCATTTTTGCATCTTCACTCTCTTCTAACCCACAGCGCAACATGCCAATTTGCAATTCCTGATAATATTCCTCAATTGTTTTATCACCTTGATTAAAGCTCTGCATTTTATTCAATAAATCATGAGCATAGTATGTAGCAACAAATCTAGCCCTCATGACACGCTTCAACCCATCCCAAGATGTAGGTACTTCACGGTTGGCTCTACAAAGTTCTTTCTACCAAATAGATGCAAAACCAGTAAATTCACTAGTGGCAGCGTGAACCCTTCTACGCTCAGACAAGTCATAGCAAGAAAATTTTTGATCTACCGCCAACTCCCAATCTAGATAAACATCAGGATTATAAGTACTGTCAAAAGGAAGCATAATAAATTTCATTTTTGCCATAGAGTCGTCACGTTCTTCCCTTTGATCATGTTGATTTCTAGCCATACCTTGCCTATTATTGCGAAGTCGACGATGAGGTCAGTCGTTGTTCAAATTTACCCTGTAGTCGTCCTCGGTATCGACGGCGTAGTTGATCTCCTCTTGATCCACCCCGTTTAAAGTAACAGGGACAACCGGTGGAGCGCCGCGTTGGCCCAAAGCATGACCAGCGGCACCATTGTTGGGGGCAGCACCTTGAAGAAGTTGTGCTAGCTGTGCTTGAAGCTCAGTGAGGGGTGCCAATTGCGCCTGAATCGCATCAAGTGTGTCACGAGTTTGCATCTCATGCTGATTGTGCATCCTCTCGAAATGAATGACCCAACGCCGTTCCTTTGGCATGAGGCGGTCCTCATATTCACTCCCACTGCCGACGTTACTCCCACGATTACTTGGACTACCTGCCATAGTTAGTAGAAACAAAGAAACTTCACACAGATATGAAAGCACCTATAAACTACTAGGTCGTATGAAATGGTAAGCCTCACACATGCTCACGCTTCTACCAAGTTCTTACAAGTCCTCGATGTGGCAAGCGATTGCAAATTCCGGAACTTGTGTGGTTAGAAGATGGTGGAGGTTGGACAGGCAATAATATGTAGCAAAGGAGAACTAGTACCACTGAACCAAAGCAAGCTGAAAAGTGATTCAAAATCTGTACAGTGCTGGTCCTAGGCTAGACCATACTAGAGACGCGAGCCTAATCACCAACAGCAAAAATTCCAGCTGAAACAGAGACAGTCGAATTTTTTTGAACTTTCGGGGGCGTTTTAAGGCCCTAAACGATGTTTTTCGGGGTCAAAAAAATTTTTGGGGCCTCGGAAATGGATATAGTCAAAATTTCAGATGTAGCTTTTCATTTCGGTCATTTTGAGTACTCGAATAGCCCAATCAGAGGCCGTATGCAAAAGTTATGGCAGTTTTCGTGCAGGGTGTCCGAAGGGGATCCGAATGCACTTCAAAAGGAAAGTTGAATGGAAAACCAGAGAGGGGCGGCCTATACCTTCCTTTCAAAGCCAGACCTAAGCAAAAAAGAGCTACACTTTCCTTCCCTCCGATCATTTCTTAAACCGAAACAGATACCTTCCTTATCTTCTGCCAACCGAACCCAACTAGGGAAAGAGATCTCTTCTCGGATTTTTTTTTTCTGAACTTTGGTTTTGCAATTGAATTTGTGTGGCTTTTGTAGAATGCACTTGCCTTTTCCCTCTCTAATTTGGTGCAGCTTTCTAACTTGATGGGCACGGATTAAGATAACTAAAGACCCAACCTAATCTGATCTCCAGCAACCACCAAGAGTCCTAATCTGATCAACTAGCAGAAACTGACTCCAATTCGAATGCAATTGTGACCAAAATGTGACTCGAACTCGAAACTCTAAAGGGACTAGACTCTAAAACCAGCAAAGACACGATTATGCAATCGACGATTCAACAAACCAAGAACAAGTAGTAAAAGTTAGGGCACAAATTAGCTTGGACAAAGGGACAAATCTTTTTTTTGTGGGGCAAATTTTCTGGACTCTAGGTAGAAAACGAAATATGATGGAAAATCTCACCGAGGAACCTTGAGCTCTGATACCAACTTGATGGTGGCAGCGATCCCGATCTTTCGGTGGGATGATGATACGTCGATTTAGAGGTGTTGATGGCACCGAATTTAGGGCTTCCTACCAAACAGGTTGGGAGCTTTACAATCACAATGCCAAATCCACACAGATACAAGATCCAATGATCAGTAGTTCCTACAAGAAATCGAGAACCCGCAAGAACAAAGTATGTAGCAAACTGAAAAGGTAGTATTGAAATCAAACAAAGAAAATAAGTTGAGGTTCTGTTTCTCGGCTCGGGCGGTCTAGTCGACACGCGCAAACACGGGGAGGGACGCACACGGGGTCTACCAAAACACAACAAAACCTAAAAAATGAAGAACAGGGGTGAGAACCAAATATAAAGGGGTACCCACACCAGGGGGGCACCCAAGAGGGGTGCGGCAGCCAGGAGAGGGGCGCCGACCAAAGGAGGGCTGGAACCCTAAGAGTACATGGGCCTTGGGCCCAAAAGAAAGGTGGCACAGCACCTTGAATTTCTGTTCCGTGAGATTATTATGTGATTTCCCTTCGTTCCATGAGGAATTTTGCCTCGGGATTAGATCCATTGGAAAGGTTATCTCGATACCTTTCAAACGAGTTGTCGAACGTCGAAAACGGAGTTCGGATGTGGCCGTGGCGTCCGTTTGAATTACTGCTGCTCCTGGATGGCCGAACCGGACTCGGTGACGAATTGGGCTTTATCTTGGGCCTTCCATGGTGCGTGGGCTGTCCTCGGTGGATGTTCTTGACGTGCTAGTCCAGCAAAGGTGGATGGAAAGGACTTGCTTCCGGATTAAGCCCTCCAGACATCGTAGACGAAGTAGCGGACGTAGAGGAAGAAGGGGCAGCGGTTGTATCCTTGGTTACGATGTCCTCATCACTTAGGAAGACATCTACAAAGTTTCGTGAGTTTTTGTCCAGCCAATCAAAAGATTCATCAAATTGGCTTTTGAGTTCGTGCTATTTTCGACTTTGCTCTTCCTGCTGTTCTTCAACCTATTGCAATCGGCCTAACCCTGGTCACCGGTCATACCGGAGCTCGGTGCTACCGGCTTTGCTCTGGTCATACCAGCTTTGCAGGTAATTTCCTCAAATTCATTTGTTTCATTTGAGTGAGGGCTTGTTTGGATTATTTTGAATGGGAGAAAATTTTATTTGGGATCATTCACCCCCCTCTGATCGTCTTCTCGATCCTTCAGATTTGATCCTCTAAAGTCGGCTTTACTTCCAAGGTAGCTAAGAATCCTTTTGGAACCACTTCTAGTGTCAGCTTATGAAATTCCTTGCATAGTTTAGATTGACTCTCCTGAGCTAGCATATTAGCACTGTGGCTCTTACGACATTAGCTTTTCTAGGATAATAGTGGATTTCCACATTATAATCATTTATTAACTCTAACCATCTCCTCTATCTTATAGGGAGATCTAACTGAGTAAAGATATATTTTAAACTCTTGTAGTCTATACATATCTCACATCTATTTCTAATGAGGTAATGATGCCACAACTTCAAAGCATGCACTACGGCATCCAATCACAAATCATGTGTTGGATAATTCTCCTCATGCGGTCTTAATTGCCTTGACGGATATGCAACAACCTTTCCTTTCTGCATTAGTACACGACCAAATCCATGTCTTGAAGCATCACAGTAGAAATCGAAACTGTTATGAACATCTAGAAAAACTAACACTAGTGCCGTCATTAGATGCTTCTTCAATTCTTGGAAACTCTTCTTGCACTCTAGTGTCCATGCAAACTTCTTTTCCATTTTCAACAACTGCGTAAGTGGTCTAGCGATTGTCAAAAATCCTTTGATAAATCAACGGCAATATCCTGCCATCCCTAGGAAACTACAAAACTAGGTAACTAACTTCGGTTGTTCCCAATGCAACACTGCTTGCACTTTGCTTGTGTCCACGGCAACTCTTTTAGCAATCATAACATGCCCAAGAAACTCAACTTCTTTTTTCCAAAAATCACACTTACCGAACTTAGCATATAACTATTGCTCCCATAGCTTCTCAAACACTAATCTCAAATTCTCTACATGCTCTTCCTCCGACTTGGAGTAAACAAGGATATCTTCTATTAATACAATAATAAACATGTCCAAATATTCTACGAAAACATTATTCATCTTGTTTATGAAATATGCAAGAGCATTAGTCAATCCAAAACATATGACCATATAATCATAGTGTACATATCGCGTAGAGAACACAACCTTTGGAACATCCTCAACACGAATCTTTAGTTGATGATATCTAGGTCAAAGATCTATCTTGAAGAAAACTCTAGCTCCTCTTAACTGATCAAACAAGTAATCGATCATAGGTAGCGCGTACTTATTTTTTATCATCACTTCATTAAGTGCATGATAATCAATCCACATTCTTAAACTTCTGTCTTTCTTTCTGGCAAACAGAACGGGTGCTCCCCACATAGACAAACTAGATCTCACAAAACTTTTCTCTATTAGCCCTTCAATCTACTTCTTCATTTCCACCAACTCATCGGTAGGCATCCGATAAGGTCTTTTAGCTATTGGTGCTATCCAGCACTAATTCAACAAACTCAATATCTCGATCCGGCGGCATACTAGGAAAATCCTTAGAAAAAATATACAGGTACTCACTGATAACTAGCACATCTTCCAAACTGATAGGTTTAACACTGTTAACTATCAACTGACCATCATGAACTGTGGTCGCTTGAAATTCCACCTTCCCACCTTCCGGGCTTTCAATTGACACAATTCTCTACCCGCAATTCAAAACAGTCTTATGTTTGGACAACCAAATCCATTCTAAGGATAACATCTAGGGTCTGGATTTCTAATATAATAAGGTTTGCTAGAAACTCTATTCCATAAATGAGCAGCTTAAGCTCCCAAACAACCTAGATTAGATGGGAGTTCTGATCTAGGGGATTGCACTAATAGCATGCACTTAAGATTCATAACATCCAACCTATTCCCAATACCAAAAGCTCGAGAAACAAAACAATGCAAAGCTCTAGAATCAAATAAAACTATTGCATGCACTAAGTTAACCGGGAACTTACCCAGTATGACACCAGATGCATCCTGAGCTCCATCAGCTGTGTTGTGGTTGACTTGACCTCTCACTGTTGCTTGGAGCGTAGCTGCAGCTTGATTTGATCCACAGTTCGCTCCTAGTGCAGGTGCCAATATTGCAGGTGTAGATCGAAGCGAACATGTGTAATACATCCTCTCTTGTGATAGTTATTGGCAAAGTGTCCCAACTCATGGAACTGTAGTAGTGCTTGACTGAAATCTGTTGATTTCCCCCTAGTGCATTAATTTCTTGAGCATGTGTCTAAAAACTTGGACCAGATGGATGCGGTGTTGGAGATGATGTCTTGAACATAGCTTGAGGTTAAAACCCGACAAATTGATGATGACCAACTCTCACTCTTTGCTGATCCTGACGACCTCCTTGTTGTGCCATCCTATATATGCTTGCGATCATCACCCAACTCTTTGTGCTTATCTTCCAAAACAAGGGCCTTATTGACCAATTATTAGAAATGTGATATCTCTGTGAGTTAGACGAGATTCGTTGAGGGTTTCTCCTGTTGGTACTAGGACTGGCTAGTAGTCTATGGGCTTTGTAGGGCTATTTGGGCTTTTGGTGGCTAGTGTTGGCCCATGTGGGAAGGGTGTTTACCCAAACCCTAGTCCACCCCAACCCCTTGGCCATACCCTCCCCACCCCTTTACACTTTTTCCTAGAGTTTCCTCCCCCAACTGCCCCCTCTAGTGCCCCAGCCGCATGCCCCTAGGTGTCCTCTTGCCGTGTGCCCCTAGGGCTCCCTCCAGTAGATCACCCATGGCCTTCCCCCTGTGAGCACCCCCACCCTTCCCAGCCGAACACCCCTGCATGCCCTAGTGGTGTTGGTTTGCAAGGAGGTGCATAGATCTTGTGATCCAAGTGGAACTCTGCCTACGTTGCTGATCTGGTGATTCATCGAGTTAAGGTATAACTCTAGGTTGTCTTGGGTGTTTAGGTTCATGTGTTAGGGCTGTGATAGATTCGTTTCTTGTGTTAGGGCTGTGATCGAGTCGTTTCCTGAGTTAGTGCTATGATTCAGGTTGGTTAGAGTAAATTATGTTTGCTATAGCCTGTGATCTTAAGGTTAAATTTCGAGGTGTTTCTAGTCAGTTCTAGAGGGATTAAATATTGTAAAAATTGTAGATTTTGTGTTAAGTTAGATTAGAGATCAAGAACCTGAAATTTGGTTAAGCGGTCTGAAAGTTATAGCCAATTGAAGCCCTACTGTCCAGAATCTGTTTATAGTGGAAGCAGCTGCGGAAAATTTCATATTAGGGCTATTTAGAGGCCAAATTAAATTATTTCAATAATGGGATAAACCAAGAAAATTTCTTGTAGACTTCAAAAATGACATCATTTGTTTAATTTGGAGTTGTATAAAAATAGTTACGAAATTGTGAAGTCTGCTGTCCTGGGTGATGAAAGATCGGTTTTCTGGGCTGAAATCGAGGGATTAGATGAATTAATTAAAAAAGATAAATTTCTAAAAAATTGTAGATATTCTTGTGTAGTTTTATAAAGTATATGAGTTCCTATGATTGGGCATTTGAGCTAAAAGATATGGTATTCCGACTGATAGGATATCAAAGGGGTTAGTTGGTTATTGAGAAGGATCGTTTAGGTCGGGGTTTGGTGTGTAGTTGTGATATGGTTTTATTTGTCGTATGTCCTGCTATGGCATGTTTTTGAGGAGGTATGTATATTATAGGTGGTGTGATTCCAGGTGTGGCCTCAAGCATAGACCCCTCCGCTTCACGTGGTAAAGAGGCAAGCATATTGTATGAACGAAGATGGTTAAAATGAACTTCGTGTTAAATGAATAAGAAGCTATCTTGCAGAATTTATTTATGAAATATGTTGTCACAGCTATATTATGATCGAGATGTTTATATGATGGTTGAATGCAGGTTGTGAATGTTCATTTGTTAATATGGTTACATGACAAATGAAAATTGTAATAATATGTTGCATCACTTGTATTCATGACATAAAAAGAATTTTGAGCCAGGTCGGTGAGAAAGTCATATGACTAATTCCATGGGGATGGATGGGAGTGAGACCTACTGGTAGGCGCCTCCACAGGGATGGTATGGAATGAAAGGGTGCGACACCGATGGGTGTGCACTCAAGCTATACCACTATAGGCTATGAATAGTGCATTTTGAGCATGAACACATGGTATATTGCATGTTTGATTAAGAAGATAGTCTTAATATTGAGGTTCACTACTTGTACGGATATTGAAGTATGCTGTATTTTATTGTTGAGTAACTACATGTCTTGTTAAGTTTGTATGATATACTTTGCTGAGTTTTTGGACTCACACTTGTTTATTTAATATTTTAGGTACTTTGTGGCCATCATTAAGGGAAGGGAACTAGCGTCACCACATCACTCCATCTCATAGCCCCCATCCATGATATTTTAGCTTTGGAGCATGTTCACCTTAATGAATAAATTAGATAGTTCAGTTTTGAAATATCATTTAGAGGAACTATTCTGGTGTGAATTATTCAGTCATGTTGATTAAACATTATTGTGTTCATTGGTTAAACTATGTTACTTGATGTGTGTATCATTTGGATTAGTTATTGATGTTGGTGTTTAAATTGATACTCATATATGTTGCTAAAATTATTTATTAGAATGCTTATTTAGATGTTGAGGTGCATGAGAAAAGCTGGTCAATTGTTGCTTATATATTAATGCCCCTGATTGTAGTTCATGGCCTGTTAGTGGTGAAAGCTATTTAGGTTGCTTGCTGAAATTTATTTGTATTTGGAGTATTTGTAATGTATGGATTTGTAGTAGTGACATTCAGGGCACGTGTTGTGCCTGGGTGTTACAGTTGTTATCAGAGCGGGTTTTAGGTCTGCGGTGCATAAATTTAGTAAATTATTTTAGAGTGAACTAAAGTTTTGTTTTGTGGAATTAGAAACATGGCTTAGGTATACATTCTTTAAAATCTTGCCATAGGACAGTAATTTTAAAATCTGACATAGGTTGGTTGAATAACTTAAAAATTGACATACTTTGATGTACAGTAGGAATGGTATGGTAAATCATTGCATTGCGCTTTAATGCTTTATTTTAGTTATGATGTTGTCGTGACCCGAATATGCAAATCCAGACCCCTGTGTATATCGCACTAGTCCAGGATCACTCCTAGTGCACACAGGCTCAACATAGATGCTACCACAGTCATACACAGCGGAATATAGTATAACTTAAATAATTAATAATAACTGTTGTCTTACATGATTATTACCTCACAGGACTTAACTAAGAAATAGCAATTAAGCAGCAGTAGAAATGAAGTAAACGTAGCAGCTCCCTAGTTCACCATAGGCAACTGACGAGATTCAGACCCTAAGCATCAGCGTCATGGTACTCCTCCAAGAATTTTGTAGAGTCCTCCTCTTCTGAAGTTTGTTGTTGCGGGGTGAGTACATAAAGCACTCAGCAAGTCATGCACAGTATTACAAGTCTAATATTCTACATGCTTGTCTTATTCCAAGGAAGGCTAACATGGCTAATTTGTAGTAAAGCAGCATTTATAAAAGAATACAGCAAGTAGATTGAAAGACAGTAAAACAAATACTAGTAAATAATAGATTCAAATTTTCAAGTAAACAGGATTTTCCATCCTAAGTCAAATTCCAAGTTTTTATGGCAGTCCACCATCCCAACAAGTTTTTATTTAACAAAAGTCTAACCCTTAACTGTAATTCCCGAGCATTTCTCAATTCCGTGAGCACGGCTATTCGAACAGTTTTTACACTCTGCAAAGGTTATGCACTTTACCCACACGATATAATCAGACACCACACAGGTGGGTGACCATAACAAAGCCTTTACAATGCCCTGTTTAGACCTTGTACTGCTTGCTGAGGTTTCAACACGGATGGAACTGGTTACCGCACTCCGGGCCACCCTCTTGCACCATGTGAGTCTACCCGTACACCTGGGACTCACTATACACTATAGCAGTACCGAAATCTAGACATCACAAATTAGTCGACTAGGCTGTCCCATTCCAGACGTGTGGGTGCAAGTAAGACTCAGGTCAAAGGCTTGCAAGGTTAAGTCCTTAAAGGGACCGAGGCAAGGCTTCCACATACCCCTGCCCAGCAGCACACCTTGGCATACTGCCCCTTGCCATCTGCCCCGATCTAAACTGATTACCACCCCAGTTGATTACCATGCACCACGTGCCATCAGCAATTCAATCTAGTTGTGTGACCTCCTCGCCACGACAACTCAATATCAGTGTGTGACAACACCTGACACACCAATTTATAAACATTGTTCCATATTCCATTAGTCAAGATTAAATATCAATGTTCTAGATACATGTGATGACGTGGCATGGCTAAGCAAACTAATACGGTCGAACTAGTCCCATGTTGATTATTAATAGTAACCAACTATAGTTTCATATCCTAGGGTGACAACTAGATCATGGCGTACAATTGGCAAGGTATGATTTAATTCAATTACGTATTTTATCTATTTCCCAGATTAATTGAAATCATTTATACATATAAAATATCATGCATTAATTTTAAAGACAAAATAGCAATTTTGTGAAATTAGGTGCAACATGATCAAAGCACAAATGCCTTGGAACAGGTGCTGGTCTTGCTCTGAACTTGGGTCTTGAAGCGACGAATCTTCCTCCGGAGCACCGAGCAATTCAACGTCTACGCGAATCGAGATAAAATAGCAATAAACACCCAAAACAGAGAGAAAATAAGCTCCAAAATTTCAAATAAAAAGCACCATTAAATAGATCATGATTTTACAAATTTTTAGAAATTTGAATCACTCAAATCCGAGTTAAAATGAAGAGTTATAGCCTTTTGAAGTTTGAATAAATACTGAAAATACAGAAATTAGAAAATTCGATTTTCCAGAATTATTTTTCTACTGGAAATTACCGAATAATGTGCAAGTGACACGTGGACCAATCAGAGACGGACACGTGGCTTCGACGCATGGACTCAGTCCACGAAATCACGCTGGTCCACCATGGACTCGAGGTACTGTGCTGTGGACCAGATGATGTCAGCATGACGTCATCGCGACACGTGGGCCAACCATATTGCGCCACGTCGCTCGGTCTACGGACCACGTCCACGACACGCGCCTGTCCACTGTGCACCTAGTGCACGACGCTTCGACTTTCGAGCCGACACGCGTCGCACATCCGCGCACGGATCCAATGTTTCACGATCTACTCCTACGTGCTCAATCTTGAACGCTCATCTAAAATCTAACGGTCAACGCTTACCCGAGCAGAACACTGTTGACAATGGAGACGTGGCACGATCTGGACGGTTCGGTGAAGATCCGACGGCTGAGTGAAGCTTCGAGTCACGGCGATGTCACGGCAGGGCTGAGTTCCCGGAGACGAAGACGACGACGAGCCCGACGGCGAACTTGCTCCTTCCAACGACGAAGAGGTGGCAGCTCCGGTGCTGCTTAACGTGGTGAACCCAAAACCGGAACCCACACGGCGGATGGAGGCTCGACGACGGCGAAACGGCGAGAAAACGAACGACGGCGCTTGAAAAACTACGGCGAGCTCTTACGGCTAAACGGCGACGAAACTAGCGAAGCGACTAGAGCTGCTGGCTGCGCACTGGGATTGCGATCCTCGGGGTGCAGCCTGCGGCTTTTATAGCCACGACATGCATTGTAGGATGGAAACCCTAAATCACACGCCAGCGGCGGCAAGTCGACGGCGGGTTCGGAAACCGTATCGGAGATGACGGCCGTGAACCGTCCGATCTGCGATGAACGGTCACGATGACTCTCGAAGCGATACGATCCGATCCGCACTTTCCAAATCCAACGGACGCGATCAAATCTTTCCTTAATTAACGCGGCTCAACCTCCTCCACTCGATCTGGATCCAACGGCTGATCTCACGCACGCGACGTGGCTTGATGAAGACCACACGATGAAAATCCAACGGCCGACGCTAACCCTAACTGGAACAGGCCAAACGGGCAGCGCAAGAACGGGCCGCACACGCGCACAGTACTGGGCTCCGGCCCAGTATTGTTCATTTTGATTTTAAATGGGTTTTTGATTTAAAATAATTACAGAAATTAGTTTAATCAGTTTTAAGCAATTAAAATATCAGGAAAAATCCCAAAAAATTCTCATAAATACTTTGAGACATTTTGAACTCAAATAAAATATTTTTAGCAAAACTTTATATTATTTTTATCTATATATAATTAGTTTTCACCAAAGGTTCAATATACTTAATTAAAGTAAAATTCAAATAAATTCCAGAAAAATCTAATAAATTCAGTTAAACATAAAATGCACAAATAATGAGAAAATAACATTATGAGCAAATTGTTTTTGGGGTGTTACAGATGTTGAGATTTGTTTATGTTGGTGTATAATGTTCTGTTGATGCATGATCTAACTGTAAGATTGTGCATATGTTTGTTGTAGCTATGCCAAGGGGTAGAGGTCGTGGTCGCTATGGCTGAGGAGGTCATGGCTAGGGTGGCAGTCAACTATCTCAGGAGGTAGTTGAGTCAGTCGCTGAGGGAAGCAACTTGCAGGCATCATCCCAGCATGGTGCTCCAGTAGGGCAATCAAAGGCGAGGGCAATGGCCGCGTTTGTGTCCTTGTTGTAGGCACTCTAGAGGGAGGTTCAGGAACTGCATCAACAGGTCCAGGCAGCTCCTGTGGCTATGCCTCCACCAGCGGCTATCCTTGTGGCTGCTCCAGCTGTGCCGAAGCCTATGATGAGTCTTTGAGATAGGATATCTCTTCGTCTCAACAGTTTTGACGATGCAGGCACACTAGTCCAGGCAGTGGACTAGCTGCATTATATGGAGACGCAATTTACATCTTTAGAGATGACTTCACAGCAGTGAGCTCGCTTTATGGCCTTCCAACTGAAGGGAAAGGTGGACAACTGGTGGGAGGGGGTGCTCGCTACTAGGACCACTGCTCACGGTGCAGTCACTTAGGAGGACTTCACCGAGCAGTACCAAATGAAGTTCTATCTGGAGTCCTTCCTTGAGAGGATGGAGCACACTTTGTCCGCTCTATACCAAAGGGGGAAGTCTGTGGGTGAGTATGAGGCGCAGTTCAACAACATTTTCCACTTTGTACCAGCCGAGGCGGGCGAAGACCGTGAGAAAGCTCATAGGTTCAAGAGAGGCCTCAACCAGGAGTTCAGAGTTGTCATGGGAGCAACTGTCCCTCGTGGCTTCAACTCGGTGGTTGAGCAGGCTAGAGGCATAGAGGTTGAGTTGGAGCTCTCTAGGGAGAAGCAAAACCCTAGTGGTTCTGGAGTTCCTGCATCTTCTGACGGTGGCCAGAAGAGGAGATTTTGTTGCAGAGGTGGGTCTTTTCAATGACCTACTTCCAAGAAGTTCAAGGAGGGACAACGTTCCTCATCAGTGTCCAAGCCCATGCAATCCCAACCATTCTCCTTGTTAGCACCTCTACTTTGACACCTCAAGTTGTTCGTCCTGTCTCGGGGCAAGCCATGATGTGCTTCAAGTGCGGTGGTGGATACCGTGCAGTTGAGTGTGCTTGGACCAGGGAGTGTCATCACTGTGGCCGCCCTGGTCACATGGGGTGAGTATGCAAGGACAATCCCAACAGCTTGGCTCGTCCCTTCCAGGATGAATTGTAAAAGAAATTGGATGACTTGCTATCCAAGGGGTTAATCCGGTGCAGTGTGTCACCATGGGGAGCGCATGTGCTATTTATAGCTAAGAATGGGAGTTGGTGCGTGTGCATTGACTATCGCCCTCATAATGAGGTGACTATTAAAAACAAATATCCTTTACCTCGCATTGAGGACTTGTTTAATCAATTAAAGGGAGCAAAGGTGTTCTTAAAAATTGACATTCAACTGGGTTTAATCAGATTTTGTTGAGGGAGTAAGATATTGAAAAGACGGCTTTCTCCACTAGGTATGGACATTATGAGTTTAAAGTTATGTCTTTTGGACTAACCAATGCCCCTGTTGTTTTATAGAGACGATGAACAATATGCTGCACAGATATCTTCATGATTTTGTGGTAGTGTTAATCGACGATATTTTGATTTATTCCAAGTCAGAGGAAGAGCATGAGCATCATTTGATACTTGTGCTTGAAATGTTGAGGGAAACCCAGTTCTATGCCAAGCTAATGAAGTGTGAGTTCTGGATTTCAAAAGTGGGTTTTCTTGGCTATGTGATTAACCGAGATGAAATTTCTGTTGATCCAAGCAAAATCTCGACGATGGTTGACTGGGAGAGACCTTCTAATGTCAAAGAGGTGCGGAGTTTCCTAGGACTAGCCCACTAATACCTGTGCTTTGTGCAGGATGTCTCCATTATTGCCAAGCCAATGTCTTAGTTGATGCAGAAGGGTGTGAAATTCTAGTGTACTATGGATTGTGAGCGTAGTTTTTTGCATTTTGAAAGAAAATCTAGTGAGTGCTCCTATCCTCACCCTCCTTGACCCTGCGAAGCGCTTCACAGTTTATTCTAACGCTTCTCAAGTAGGTCTTGGTTGTGTGCTTATGCAAGAGGGTAAAGTGACTGCTTATGCATCGAGGCAGTTGAAGAAGCATGAATAGAACTACCCTACTCATGACCTTGAGCTAGTTGCAATGGTTTTTGCTTTGAAAATTTGGAGGTGTTACTTGTATGGTGAATCATGTGATATCTTCACCAATCACAAGAGCCTCAAATACATCTTCACTCAAAAGACTTGAATTTGTGGCAAAGAAGGTGGCTAGAATTGATAAAAGATTATGACCTCACAATTCAGTATCATCTAGGCAACGCAAATGTAGTGGCTGATGCTCTTAGTCGCAAGGCGACACCCCCTGTCCTGGATTGTCTTATTGCTGATTTGAGTGTATGGGAGTCTCATATTGTTTTGTGGGCACCATGCATGCTGAAACATAGTTGATTCTGGAGTCTGCAATTCCAAAATGTGTGTGTGAGGCACAACAGCATTACCAGCTACTTCAGTAAGTGAGGAAATGTTTTGATGAGGTCCAGACTGGAGATTTCAGCATTGATGAGTGTGGTTTGTTGCGGTTTAAGGGCCGCCTTTGTGTACCCTAGAAGTTCCAAGTCAAGGACGACATCTTAAAAGAGGCTCATTGTACCACTTAAACAATCCATCCATGTGTGACTAAAATGTATCGGGATTTGAAAAAGAGCTTTTGGTGGAAAAGGATGAGGGTGGATATTGCTCATTATGTAACATCTTATGGGATTTTTCCAAAGGTGAAGGCTGAGCATAAGCAACCGGCAGGGTTGTTGAAACCTTTAGAGGTTCCTATTTGGCCTTGGGATGACATATCCATGGATTTTATGGTTGGCCTACCTCTTACTTAGTGAGGGAAGGACGGTATATGGGTAGCAGTGGACCGTCTCAAAAGTCTGCTCACTTTTTCCCCATTTGCACAACAAATTAATCTAGCGAGTTAGCTCCTATTTATGTGCGAGAGATTGTGAGACTGCATGGAGTATCCAAAACCATTGTTTCTTATTCAGATTGCAAGTTTGTCTCCAAGTTTTAGAAGAGTTTGTAGATTGCTTTGCGCACACAACTTCACCTTAGCACTGCCTTCCATCCTCAAACTGATGGTCAGTCTGAGCGTACCATTCAAACCTTGAGGACAAGCTTAAAGCTTGTGTGTTGGCATGGAAAGGTAGCTGGGAGGATCACTTAGCTCTTGCTGAATTTGCGTATAATAACAGCTATCATGCCAGCATTTGGGCCGCTCCATATGAAGTGCTTTATGGACGGAAGTGCAGGTCACCCCTATGCTGGTATGCAGCAGGGGAAAGAGCAGTTTTGTCCTGATTGGGTTTAGCAGACTATTGAGCGAGTGTCAGAGGTTAGGCAGAACCTCCTTATAGCCCAGAGTAGGCAAAAAAATTATTCAAATGTGAGGAGAGAGTGTTGGAGTGTGCGGTGGGTGATAGAGTGCTTTTGAGGGTGCTCCTACCAAGGGACTTGATCGATTTGGCACTAAGGGAAAGTATAGCCCGAGGTACGTTGGGCTATTTTGTATTGTTGCTCGAGTTGGAAAGTTAGCTTACTGGTTGGAGCTTCCCGGGTAAATGCAAGGAGTGCATAATGTGTTTCATGCATCTATGTCGAGGAAGTACTTACATGACCCAGAACTTGTTGTTCCACTTGAGCCGCTGATGATTGAGTAGAACCTCACTTTTGAGTCCCAGCCAATGCAAATTTTAGTGGAATCTGAGAGGGTATTGAAAAACAGAACCCTAAAGTTTGTCAAAGTCTTGTGGTCGCATCACTCTGAGCAAGAAGCGACTTGGGAGCTAGAGTCTCACATGCGCGAGAAGTACCTAGAGTTTTTCGTAGCGGGTATGTGATTTATTTTCTTTCCTTGTTTACTTTGTTTATGCGTAGTGGCATGCTAAGAATTAGGGATCGAATTTTGTTAAGGTGGGTAGAATGTGATATCTCAGTGAGTTCGGTGAGATTTGTTTAGGGTTTCTCCTATTGGGATTAGGGCTGGCTAGCTGTCTATGGGCATTGTGTTGCTGTTTGGGCTTTTAGTGGCTAGTGTCACCACATGTGCAGTGTTTACCCAAACCCTAGCCCACCCCACCCCTTGGCCAAATCCTCCCCACCCCCTTAGCCTTTCCCTGGAGTTTCCCCCTGAGTCACCCCCTCTAGTGCCCTAGCCGCATCCCCTGGGTGTCCAATCATGTGACCCTAGGGCTCCTTCCTTCAGATCGCCCATTGCCTTCCCCGTACGAGCACCCCCCTTGCCCTTCCCAACCGAACACCGGTGCCTACCCTGGTGGTGTTGGTTTACATGGAGGTGCATAGATCTTGTGATCCAAGTGGATCTCTGCCTACGTTGTTGATCCGGTCATTCGTCGAGTTAAGGTATAACTCTGGATTTTCTTGGGTGTTTCGGTTCCTGTGTTAGGGCTGTGATCGATTTGTTTCTTGTGTTTGGGCTGTGATCGTGTCATTTCCTTAGTTAGTGATGTGATTTAGGTTGGTTAGAGTAAATTCTGTTTACGGTAGCCTGTGATCCCGAGCAGATCTGTATGTGATCTTAGTGTTGAATTTTGAGCTATTTTTTGTGTTTCATTGGAGAACAAGAACACAAGATTTTGTTAAGCGGTCTAAAAGTTATGGCCGATTGAATCCCTACTATCAAGAATTTTTTTCTGTTGGAAGCAGCTGCGGTAAATTGCATATTAGCGCTATTTAGAGGTTGAATTAAATTATTTCAATAACTAGAGTCAGCTTGAAAATTTCCTATAGAGCTCAAAAATATTATCGTTTGCCTAATTCGGAGTTGTATAAAAATAGTTACGAAATTGTGAATTATGCTGTTCTGAGAAATGACATATCGGTTTTCTAGGCTGAAATCGAGGAATTACAAGAATTAATTAAAAAATATGGATAACTAGAAAATTTTAGGTATTCTTGTGTAGTTTTTATAAATTATATGAGTTCCTATGTTTGGGCATTTGAGCTAAAAGATATTGTATTATGACTGATATGACATCAAGGGGTTAGCTGGTTGTCGAGAATGATAGTTTAGCTCAGGGTTTGGTGCGTAGTTGCGATATGGATTTATTTATCGTATGTACTGCTATGGTATTTTTGAGGAGGTTTGTATGTTGTAGGTGGTGCGATTCTCGGTGTTACCTCAAGCTCACACCCCTCATCTTTGCGCGGTAAAGAGGCAAGTATATCGTATGAACGAAGATGGTTGATGATGCGGATATATCCTCTATTGTTGCATCGTCTCATGACTCTAAGTCTACAAATAATCACATTACTTGTTTTGCTGCTGCTAAAGTGCAAGTGAGTCACAAGACCGATGCAGGTTGTGTTGATAATGTGCTACAGGATGAGAATTGGAATGCAAACCTTGGAGAGAAGAAAGGTGACTTGGTCATGCATCCACAAGGAGTAATATCCCTTTCTTTTGGAAATATGTCACCTGAGAAAGGAATTTTATTTGGATCCATATTTGTTAGAATTATTGACAGCGATCCATTGGAATGGAAGGCAAAGAAGAGTTACATGAGCAAGGCTGGTTCACTCAAATCTGTCCATCCATTTGATCATGATGCTGCTGCTAATCACGACAAGTAACATATCCTTGGGCTATATGGATGGAAAGATATTGAAGTCTAGTTTCTAACATTTCAAACCGTGCATCATTTGGACTTCCAAGGTGGGAGTTATGACTGTTTTGGTGGGAGTTGCACAGGCTGTCAAAAGCTGCGCGAGACCATATCTTGCTGTCCAACTTCCAAGGCATTGAACCTTTTATCTACCCAAGAAAACTCCTTTAGTTTCTTGTATAGTTTCACACCTAAGCTAGGAGGGATGTTCCTAGTATAAATACTTATGTATTTCTATCTGGAATGGACTTTTTTGGATGTTCAGAAATAGACAACATAAGCCATGGTTGTTTGTGGCGCAAATACCATGTGTTCTTGATAAGTTCTTCCCGTTCTTGGGTTTGTTAGTGTTGGTGCAAGTCAAGAAAGGCATGTTCTTGTGATTGTCCACTGAATCTATATGATTCCTCCACTCAATTCGCGTTCTTGTGTTGATCGCGGTTTGTGTGACCAGTTTCTCGCTTTTGAATTGGCTCTTTTGCCGTTTGAGTGCGAGCGTCACGAAGCTATCGTCGTTGTACCGTGAAAGATTGGGCCACCTTTACTCAACGGCAGGTTGGGTCTTCATTATCTGGTATCAGAGCTTTCGTTGCTCACGGTACGTAGGAATTCTTGTGGCTGATTTCAGATTGCTTGCAACAATGTCGGGGGCAAACCATCACGTTGGAGAAAATGAAGAAATTGTTGAGGAGCAGCTGCCAATTAACCCCAATCTTCCCACTGCTACGCGTGCTCAGTTTGAGGCCGCGTCGGTCTTCTACCATGAGCGGGAGAATCAGCTTCGTGGTGAGCTGAACTTGTTGCACACCCGCATCACAGATGGGTTCAATGATGTCAATGCCAATCTTCGCCGTTTGGAAGAGATGCTACTGCCACAACAAGGAGATGACGCACCGAGGCAGCAAGCACATGTTCGCGGTCGACGTGCTAGCTCACATTGCAGCGATGAACGGGACTTTGGAACTGATTTGGAGGACAACATATCTGAAGCTCGATCTGATTTTCGTCGTAATCGACATAATCACAATGACCGTCAAGGTGCTAGACATGGAGGAATTCATAGGAGAGGTGTTGATCGTGAGGTGGATGGTATTGGTCATGTAAGAATCACCATACCGGAGTTCAAGGGGCGTGCTGATCCAGAGGAATATTTGGAGTGGGAGATGCGAGTCAATCAAATTTTTGACAACTATCGCTACTCCGAAGAAAAGAAGGTTTGTGTTGCTTCCATTGAGTTCACCAAATATGCTATTATTTGGTGGGATCAATTGAATCATGCAGGGGAGCGTCCATATACTTGGGAGGAGATGAAGGAATCATGAGTTCTCGCTTTGTACCAGCGTACTACACTCGAACGTTGCACACAAAGTTGAGGCGGCTATATCAAGGTGATAAATCTGTTGATGAGTACTATCAAGAAATGCAAATACTCATGATCCGTACAGCTATTCGTGAGTCCGCGGATGCCACCATGACAAGGTTCTTTGAAGGGCTGAATGAGGATGTGCGAAACCGTGTTGATTTGATGCAATTCAATACCGTACAAGAGCTACTTCATCAAGCACAGCGTGCGGAACTATGGTTGAAAGACGCACACAAATCTGTTGTGCATCATGGACGTGTCACTTCTAGTGGTTGGCGGCGCTGATCACAGCATGTTAGCGATGGTGGTTCTTCGTCTATGACGGTTGCATCAACTAAACCAAGTGGATCATCTCCGAAAGAAGCATCAAGAGCAGTAGGGACAGCAAGCAAGGATTATTCCAAAGCTGATTCTGGTGCCTTCTCTACCGCTAGAACTCGGAATATTGTGTGCTTCAAGTGCAAGGGCAGGGGACACATGATGAAAGATTGCCCAAATTTAAAGGCAGTAATGCTTACCACCGATGGAAAGTATGTTTCAGAGAGTGATGCAAGTGAGAAATCAGATATGGGAGGTGAAGAACATGATGATGTGGTTCATTGTGACCCTGAAGATGGACAATGTTTCATGGCTCAGAAGGTGGATCGTGATAGTGCTCCAATTGTGGAGAAGGGACAGCGACGTGCTATTTTCCAAACCGAATGCAAGATCAAGGGAAAACGGTGTAAGCTTGTGATAGATGGAGGAAGCTACAATAATGTGATTAGCAAGGATGTGGTTGATGCTTTGAAATTGACCACACAGCGCCACCCAAAGCCATATTACATGAAGTGGCTTCATAATGTTGGTAAGCTCAAGGTGACCCATAAGGTGCATGTACCATTTTCCATCTATGGATATGAAGACAAGGTGGAGTGCGATGTCGTTGCAATGCATGCTAGTCAAATTCTTTCGGGGTGTCCATGGCAATTTGACCGGAATGCTACGCACCAAGGGAGGACTAACCGCTATACATTTATGCATCGAGGGGTGTTTGTTTCTTTGCTGCCCAAACGTGGGAATGATATTCATTGTGACATCCTCACTAAGGTAAAGAGTGTTTTGAAGAACAACTCGAAACCGAGGACGGTTTCGCTTGAAGAGGGAGGGGATGATGCGGATATATCCTCTATTGTTGTATCGTCTCATGACTCTAAGTATACAAATAATCACATTACTTGTTTTGCTGCTGCAAAAGTGCAAGTGAGTCACAAGACCGATGCAGGTTGTGTTGATAATGTGCTACACGCTGAGAATTGGAATGAAAACCTTGGAGAGAAGAAAGGTGACTTGGTCATGCATCCACAAGGAGTAATATCCCTTTCTTTTGGAAATATGTCACCTGAGAAAGGAATTTTATTTGGATCCATATTTGTTAGAATTATTGACAGCGATCCATTGGAATGGAAGGCAAAGAAGAGTTACATGAGCAAGGCTGGTTCACTCAAATCTGTCCATCCATTTGATCATGATGCTGCTGCTAATCACGATAAGTAACATATCCTTGGGCTATATAGATGGAAAGATATTGAAGTCTAGTTTCTATCATTTCAAACCGTGCATCATTTGGACTTCCAAGGTGGGAGTTATGACTGTTTTGGTGGGAGTTGCACAGGCAGTCAAAAGCTGCGCGAGACCATATCTTGCTGTCCAACTTCCAAGGCATTGAACCTTTTATCTACCCAAGAAAACTCCTTTAGTTTCTTGTATAGTTTCACACCTAAGCTAGGAGGGATGTTCCTAGTTTAAATACTTATGTATTTCCATCTGTAATGGACTTTTTTGGATGTTCAGAAATAGACTGTTTGTGGCGCAAATACCATGTGTTCTTGATAAGTTCTTCCCGTTCTTGGGTTTGTTAGTGTTGGTGCAAGTCAAGAACGGCATGTTCTTGTGATTGTCCACTGAATCTATACGATTCCTCCACTCAATTTGCGTTCTTGTGTTGATCGCGGTTTGTATGACCAGTTTCTCGCTTTTGAATTGGCTCTTTTGCTGTTTGAGTGCGAGTGTCACGAAGCTATCGTCGTTGTACCGTGAAAGATTGGGCCACCTTTGCTCAACAGCAGGTTGGGTCTTCATTAGTTGAGATGAACTTCGGATGAAATAAATAAGTTGCTACCATGTTGAATTTATTTATAAAATATGTTGTCGCAGCCGTATTATGATCGAGATGTTTTTATGATTGTTGAATGCAAATTATGGATGGTCATTTGGTAATATGGTTAGATGGCAAATGAAACTTGTAATAATATGTTGCATCACTTGCATTCATGACATGAAAAGAATTTCTAGCCAGGTTGGTGAGAAAGTCATATGAGGTCATATGACTAATCTAGAGTGCTCTTTGGTAAGACCTATCAAGTTGTCCCATCCACTAGGATGGATGGTAGTGAGACCTACTGGTAGACCCCTCCACAGGGATTGTAGGGAATGAAATGGTGCGACACCGACGGGTGTGCACTCAAGCTATAGTGATATAGGCTATGAATGGTGCATTTTGAGCATGAACGCATGGTGCATTGCATGTTTGATTAAAAAGAGTCTTAATGTTGAGGTTCACTACTTGTGTGGATATTGAAGTATGATGTATTTTACTGTTCAGTAACTACATGTTTTATTATCTTTGTATGATATACTTTGTTAAGTTTTTAGACTCACACTTGTTTGTTTAATGTTTTAAGTACTTTGAGACCGTGATTCATGGAGGGGAACTAGAGTCACCACATCACTCCATCTCATGCCACTCGACCATGATATTTAGCTTTGGAGCATGTTCACCTAATGAATAAATTAGATAGTAGCCCAAGGATATGTTACTTATCGTGATTAGCATCAGCATCATGATCAAATGGATGGACAGATTTGAGTGAACCAGCCTTGATCATGTAACTCTTCTTTGCCTTCCATTCCAATGGATCGCTGTCAATAATTCTAACAAATATGGATCCAAATACAATTCCTTTCTCAGGTGACTTATTTCCAAAATAAAGGGATATTACTCCTTGTGGATGCATGACCAAGTCACCTTTCTTCTCTCCAAGGTTTTCATTGCAATTCTCAGCATGTAGCACATTATCAACACAACTTGCATCGGTCTTGTGACTCACTTGCACTTTAGCACAGCAAAAAAAGTAATGTGATTATTTGTAGACTTAGAGTCATGAGACGATACAACAATAGAGGATATATCCGCATCAGACAGGATGTCCTCGGTCTTCTTGACACCAAAGTGCCCCATAAGTCCACCTCCGTGTGCTTTCTGTAATAGCAAAAGACGAATAGAACTAGCTAGAATGCACAGCTTGTTAGCACGGAACAAGAAACCATCATTCATGAAGAACTTGCCATATGTTCGCCCATCCTTACAATTCAGCAGCACGTCCTTGAAATCAGGATCAAGAGCGTACTACTCCTTTAGTGTTTGTAGCCCGAAAATTTTAAAATCAAGTTGTGAGAGCATGGTGTATCGGCGAGACAAAGCATCAGCAATGACATTTTCTTTCCCTTTCTTGTGTTTGATGACACAGGGAAATGACTCAATGAATTCTACCCATTTTGCATTCTAATATGATCATAATGAATAATGAACTCTCTAGGCCACAAGTAATGCTGCCATGTTTCCAAAGTTCGAACTAATGCAAATAATTCTTTGTCATAAGTTGAATAGTTCAAACTAGGACCACTCAACTTCTCACTAAAATACGCAACCGGTTTGCCTTCTTACAGCAGCACGCCACCCAACCCAATTCCACTAGCATCACATTCTAGTTCAAACATCTTTGTGAAATCAGGAAGCTGAAGCAAAGGAGCATGTGTCAGCTTATCTTTCAAAATCGTGAAGGCCGTTTCTTGTTGCGCCCCCCAAGAGAAGGGAACACCTTTCTTTGTGAGTTCGTTGAGCGGAGCAACGATGGTTCCAAAATCACACACAAATCTGTGATAGAAGCCAGCAAGCCCAAGAAAACTCCTAATATACGTGATCGTTGATGGAGTTGGCCAGTTATGTATTGCTTCAATCTTGGCTTGGTCCACTTCGATACCCTGAGCTGTAACAACATAGCCAAGGAAAGACACACGATCTGTGCAGAAACTACACTTATCCAGGTTGCTAAACAAACGTGCAGTACGTAAAGCATTGAAAACAGCACGCAAATGATCAAGATGTTCCTCTAAAGACTTGCTGTAAATGAGTATGTCATCAAAATAGACAACCACAAATTTGTTTATGAAGACACGCAAAACTTCGTTCATAAGTCTCATGAAAGTGCTAGGTGCATTAGCTAACCCAAAAGGCATAACTAACCACTCATACAACCCGAATTTAGTTTTGAAAGCTGTTTTCCATTCGTCCTCCAACTTCATACGAATCTGATGGTATCCACTACGCAAATCAATTTTGGAGAACAAACGAGCACCACTTAATTCATCAAGCATATCATCTAACCTGGGAATAGGATGATGATAGCGGATTGTAATGTTGTTAATGGCACGACAATCAACACACATACGCCAGGAACCATCTTTCTTAGGCACGAGGAGCACAGGAACAACACATAGGCTAAGAGATTCACAAACGTACCCCTTATCTATTAATGCCTGGACTTGACGTTGAATTTCTTTTGTTTCCTCAGGATTGGTGCGGTACGGTGCGCGATTGGGCAATGATGCTCCTAGAATAAGGTCAATCTGATGTTCAATGCCCCGGATAGGTGGAAGTCCAGCCGGTACGTCTTGTGGGAAAACATCGGAATATTCCTGCAAAAGGTTAGTGACGGAAGGGTGCAAAGAAGGCGGCATATCATCCAACGAAAACAGAACCTGTGTGCACATGAGAGAAAAGCAACCAGAAGCACGAGCAAGACAATCATCCAATTCAGCTTGAGTAGCTAGCAACATAGGAGACTTCAATTTCAAATCAGATTGAGCAATTTGATATTGGGCGTTTTGTTGCAAGAATTATGTAGCTACAACCTGATTTTCACTTAGAGTATGTTTCTGGTTTTTCTCTCTAGTTGTCCTAGCAAGTTCATCTTTAACAATTTGTTCAGGAGTCATTGGGTGCAATACAATTTTCTTTCCTTTAAAGATGAGGGAGTATTGATTAGTTTGACCATTATGCAAAGAATCAGTATCATATTGCCAAGGTCTACCTAGTAACATGGAACATGCTTGCATAGGCACAACATCACAATCAGCATAATCATGGTACGAACCCATAGCAAAGTGAATCCGCACAGAACGTGTTACCTTCAATTTACCACTCGAATTGAGCCACTGGATGTGGTAGGGGTGGGGATGTGGTCGTGTAGGTAAAGCAAGCTTCTCCACCAAATCTGTACTAGCCAAGTTGTTGCAGCTTCCACCATCGATAATTATGCGAACGGATCGTTCCTTTACAACACCTTTGGTTTGGAAAAGATTGTGACGCTGATTGTGCTCTGCTGTAGCAATCTGAGTACTGAGTACACGTTGGACCACAATACTCAAATACCTATCGGCATCAGTAGCAGCAACATGTACTTCATGATCAAACGCAGTGTCTTGTTTTGCAACGTCAGTAGCAAGCATGGCATACGTGTCATCATCCAAATCACTAGCTGAAGAATACTCACCATTATCATGTATAACCAGCACTCGCTTGTTTGGACAATCACGCATGATATGTCCATGGCCCTTACAGCGGTGGCACTGGACGTCCTTGGTCCGTCCCGTAGAAGCAACCGAAGCACCTTGTGTTGATCCCTGGGGTGCAGCCCTGCCTGCTGCAGAAGGCTGTGATGTGGGAGTCGACGTCACAGTGTGTTGTCTGTTGGTGGATGGAGACGGTGCAGCCGAATGGGAGGCCGATGAAGGCGAAGCACTTGGAGTCCAAGAGTGAGTGCGACCTGCAGAAAAGTTAGCTGGTGTCCTCGTTTGACGACCCTACACTTCTCGTTCAGCTTTGCATGCAAGATGGAACAATCGAGTAATAGAATTGTAATCCTTGTAATCAAGAATGTCCTATATCACATGGTTCAGCCCACCCGAAAACCGTGTCATAGCTGCATCCTCATTCTCAACTAAACCACAACGCAACATACCAATTTGCAACTCCTGAAAGTATTGCTCGACAGAATTGGTACCTTGACATAAGCGTTGTAGTTTATTTAGCATGTCATGAACATAGTATGAGGGAACAAATCGGTGTCGCATGAGTAGTTTCAAAGCTTCCCAGGTTGTGGGAATGTTGTTCTGATGTGTGTGGCAATGTTCTCTCCACCAAACAGATGCAAAGTCTGTGAATTCACTAGTGGTAGCCCTAACTTGGTTATGTGCAGGAAAAGCATGGCACGCAAACTTTTGATCAACAGCTAATTCCCAGGTAAGATAAGCATCCGGATCATATTTTCCATTAAATGTAAGAATGGTTTACTTGACCTTAGCAAAGGAATCATCCTGAGCACATACCTCACGGCGATGCTGCTGTCGGCACATACCATGTGGATGGGCACGTGGTTGTCGATGAGCTCTAGCTGCGTTGTAGTCGTCATGCTCATCATACTCGGTATCACTTGCATAAACATCCTCAACTTGATCTGCAATGTCGCTGTGGGCAGCTTGTCCTTGAACAACAATAGGAAGTGTGCGTGACAGCTCTTCAAGACGTGTCACTATTGTGGCCAGATTAGTGTTGGTGGCGCCTTGGGCGGTCCGCATTGCGTCCAGATTTGTAGTTGTTTTGATCTGGACGTCCTCAAGTTGAGCAAGATGTGCATTTGTTTGTCGGATGTCCTCCTCAATGCCTTCCGTATGTAGGCGCATTTGACGTTCAAAGTGTTGAATAATGCCCCTAGTACAAGGAGAATGTGCTGTGGTGGATTCTGAATGCTTCGAAGTTCCTGCCATTGTTAGCGAAAGAAAACAGGAAACAAGGGAAACACAAGTATATGTCATGCAACTAATAGGTTGTGGTTATGTCAAGTCACACCCTCACAAGCCGGTATCGAACTCTTATTAATTCTTACCAAGTCACAGGGCTGATGTAGATTGGATGGAGCGATTGCCAGGTGACATGAGTCTGTTCGTTATATAGAAGTGGAGCTTGGAAGGCTCAAATATGTAGCAAGGATTAGCAACAATTCAAATCAGCAATGCATGTTGAAAATTCGTTCAAAGTACTAGTCAAAGTTGCTGATCCTAGCCCAAATCGATGAAAAGCTAATCAATATCAGAAGCAGAAAGGCTTAGAAAGGGGGTGGGGCTGCGAGGTAGTGATGTACACAAAACCAGGACACAGGAGCAAAAAATTCTAGGCAAAATAGAAAAGGTTAAATTTTGCCAAACTTCCGGGGGCGTTTTGAGGCCCTAAACGATGTTTTTTGGGGTCGAACGAATTTTTCGGAGCCTCGGGAACCCAATCAAACTTGGACAACCCTGTGACAACTGAAGAGCAAAGTTTGAGTACTCGAACAGCCCAATCGGAGGTCGTATGCAAAAGTTCTGGCAGTTTTTGTGCAGGGTGTCTGGAGGGGTTCCGAATCCACTTCAAAAGGAAAGGTTGATTCAAAACCAGAGAGGCTGCAGTTTTTCCTTCTTAACCAATCCAAGCCAAACCAAAAATAGCTATACTTTCCCTATTCTTCCCTCTGATCCTTTCCAAACCAAAATGAAGTCAATCTGGACTTTCCTTATCCCCCAAACCGAAACCAAAATATGGAAGGTCTCTGCTCGCAATTTTCTCCTCTTTTTTTTCTTCTTCTCTATATATTTTTTTTCTTCTTCTCTTTTTTTTCTGTTCTTCTTTTTCTCTTTTTTTTTCATTTTTTTCTCTCCACGATTGGCTTGTTGTGCGAGGCAGGAGGCGCTAGCAGCGTGGCATGGGGCGGTAGGGTCGGCAAAGGCGATGATGATGAACCTGCAGCAGGTCAAGGTAGCAACAAAAATGCAAAGGCGATAACAAGATGCAATGACAAGACGAACCAAACACCAATCTAAACAAGTCCAACAACTCAACACGACGATGCAACCGAAAATTCAACAATGCAAAATACTGATAAGAAAGATGCAAGGCACAGATGGTTTTGGACAACAAATGATCTACTACTATTTTTTTGGCCTTTTCTAGACTTTAGGTTTGAAAAAGAAATGATCTACTAACTCTCACCGGTGAACCTCAAGTCTGATACCACTTGATAGAGTCGGAGTGCCCGATCTTTCGGTGAGAAGATAACTTTCGATTCTGGTGGAGGTGACTCTCGCGATCCGACTACAAACGAACAGGTCGTGTGCGCCTTAGCAATTGTTGAACCAACTCCAAAGGTTATGACCTAGCTGGGTAGCACGATCAACCTGAACACGAAGTTCAATTCCTGCGAGCAATCGAAGAACTAGCAAGAATAAGATAGAGGCAACAATGAATCTACAAAAGTAATTTGATTCAACTCAAAAGTGGGGTTCTCAAAGGCTGTCTCGTAGGTGGTCGACTGACACAACTGAATAGCTGTCTGAAATTAGATTTTATTACATGGGTCCAGCCCAAATGATGGGTGGCGCAGCACCCCTTTTATTTGTTGCCATCTTCTTGACCTTCATTCCTTAGGAGAATCACACAGTTTAGTCTACGTGCACGAGATCGAGTCATCGGTCCTTGTATCATGTTTGGAGGGGTGGTAGCAGCAGGTGATGTGGTTGGAACTGAAGAAGTGGTGTCCTCATCATACACAGCGGAAACATTATGAAAGACATCATATATTAAATAATACTAGTTGAATGACCTTATGGTCAACTTGCATGACTGTGCCTCGCAAGGCTGAGTAGCAAATTAAACTGCAGCGGAATGAAAACGTAGACAACCCTTCAGTATACCATAGGCAACTGACAAGGCTTGCAACCTAAACATTCGTCTCTTCATGGTTCTCCTCCTCCAGCATGGATGCAGACTCCTCAACAGGTGATGTCGTTGTAGGCAAGGGTGAGTACTTAAAGCACTCAACAAGTTGTGAACAGAATGCAATTCTTTATAACTATATGCAAAGCTTATTCCAAAGGAATGGCTAACATGGCTATTTTGCAGTAGAGCAGCATTTGTGAACAAGTACAATAAATAGATTGTAAAGACAGTAAAACAAATAACAGTAATAGGTAGGTTCAGCATTGCTCAAGTAAACCATGTTTTTCAATCCTTACTCAAGTTCCACCTCCCATGGCATCCTGCCATTCATCCTAGGTTTTATTTTACAAAAGTCTAACCCTTAACTGTAATTCCCGAGCATTGCTCAATACCTCGAGCACGGCTATTCGAATAGTTTTACACTCTGGAGAGGTTATGCACTTTACCCACATGACTTGATCGTCTCTTGGTGCCATGCAATTAACACACTTCTTTTGGTGTGTCGGCAGAGAGATCATCACAAAGCCTTTACAAAGCTCTGCCTTAACCCAGTACTACCCGCTGAGGTTTCAACACTGAAGGGTTAAACCACCACGACAGGGCCCCTCTCTTGCACCATGTGAGTTAATCCGTACACCAGGGACTCACACCGCCAATGGTAGTACCAAGCTAAAACATTACTAATTAATCAGCTAGGCTGTCCCATTCCAGACATGTCGTTGCAAGAGAGACTCAGGTCAAAGGCTTGAAAGGTTAATTCCTTAAAATGACCAAGGCAAGACTTCCACATACCCCTGCCAATCTTGGCCCACCTTGGCACACTGCCCCTTGCCACTTGCCCCAATCTAAATCATTACCACCCCAGTTGATTACCAAGCACCACGTGCCACCAACATTTCAATCTAGTTGTGTGACCTCCTCGCCACGACAACTTAATATCACTGTGTGACAACACATGACACACCAATTCATAAACATTATTCCATATTCCATTAGTCAAGATTAAGTATCAACATTCGGACACATGCGATGACGTGGCATGGCTAAGCAATCTACGACGGTCTAACTAGCACATGTTGATTATCAATATTAACCAACTATTAATTAACCATCCTAGGATGACAATAAGATCATGGCATACAATTGGCAAGGCGGTTTCAATTCAAATAGGCATGTTATCTAATTCCCAGATTAATTGAAATCATTTATACACATAAATTATCATGCATAAATTTAAGAGACAAAAAAGCAATTTGGTGAAATTAGGTGCAACATGATCAAAGCACAACTTGCCTTGGAATAGGTGCTGGTCATGCTCTGAGCTTGGGTCTTGGAGCGACGAATCTTCCCCCGAATCACCGAGCAGTTCAACGTCTACGCGAATCGAGACCAAATAGAAAATAAACACCAAAATAGAGATAAAAAATACTCCAAAAATTATTAAAATTCACCAATAAATCGATCTTGATTTTACAAATTTTTAGAAATTTGAATCACTCAAATCCGAGTTAAAATGAAAAGATATAGCCTTTTGAAGTTTGAATAAATTGAAAATACAGAAAATAGAATTTCTAATTTTTCGGAATTATTTTTCTACTGGAAAAGATCTTTATTGCGTCATGCTGACGTCAGCCCTGACCCGAGCCAATCGCGTAGTGACACGTTAGCCTGGTCCATGGACTTTGTTCATGGTACCGCCTCTTGTCCACCGTGGACGCGGTTCACAGTGCCTCGCGCCACGCGACGCGCCCGTGCCAACGCTCGACACTCGGCGCGCATCCGCGAGGGGATCCGACACCTACCGATCTACACCTACGCGGCTCAATCCTAACCGATCAGACCGATCCAATGGCCGATGCTTACCCGAGCAGTTACCTCATCACTCTGCGATGTGACATGATCTCCGCGGTTCGACGAAAATCCAATGGGCGATGAAACTTCCCGACGAAGATGTCAGCACAGCGGCGGACTTGCACCGGAGCGGAGGAAGACGACCACCCGAACGGCGTTTTGGCACGACTCCGGTGAGATGAAGTGGCAGCTTCGGAGCAGCACGACGCGGCGACCACGGAATTGGAACTGATTCAGCGAAAGGCAGCTTGACGGCGACGAAACACGGGAAAAATGATCGGCGGCACGATCTGGATCTCCGGCGAGCACTAACGCACGAGCGATGGCAGCGCAGGCGAAAACTTATCGACGAAACGATGTGGAGCGAGCTGGCAAACCTCGGAGTGCGGGCTACAGCTTTTATAGCCTTGGCAGGCACGCTAAAAAGGCAACCCTAGCTCTCTGCGGCGGAGACGTCGTGCGGCGGCGAGTTTGGAAACCCGAATCGGAGACGAAGACGCCCAGCCGTCTGATTCGCGATCAACAGCCACGATTAGATCTCGGGCGATTCGATCCAATCCGCACTTTTCAAAATCAACGGATGCGATCAGCTCTTTCCAAAACAACGCAGCACAATCTCAACCGCACGATCTTGATCCAACGATCGACCGCGCTAGGGTTTCGCGAAGGGAACGGCCGTCCGATCTAGATCCAACGGTTGCCACGCGGGACGACGGCGGAGCGGTGGCGGGCGCCGACAAAGACTAGGTTGACGACGCGATCAAGATCGGCTGCGGCCAGATTATTCCTTCGATTTTCCAGAGATTTGCGAAATAAAATAAATCCCGAAATTGCTTTAATTTGTTTTGGGCCAATAAAATATCAATAAAATTCCCAGAAAATTCTCATAAATACTTTGAGGCATTTTGATCTTAAATAAAATATTTTTGGAAAAACTTTTATTTTGACTTTGGCTTTAAATAAATACTTTTCACAAATAAGCCAACATAAATTGCTTTTGAAAATTTTAAATAAATTCATAAAAATCCAAATAAATCCAGAAAATTAGAAAAAGCACAAATAGCCATAAAATAATTTTATTTGCAAATTTTGGTGTGTTACAACAATGATTTAAAGGCATATAAATAGTAATTTTAAGGTGGCGATAACAATATGGGTTGATTAGCTACATACCCCAAATCAATTTAAATACATTTTTAATTAACTTAGCATGAGTAATTTCAAAGCAACATACATTTAAAAACTAGGATCAAAATGGTCAAAGCATTACTTGCCTTCAAAGAGTTGCTGGTCGTGTTCTGAAGCTTGATCTTGGGCGATGAAATCTTCATCGAAACCTCCCAACAAATTTGCGTCTACGCGTAAAAATCATATATGCAATAAATAACCAAAACAGTAGACTATATAACCTCAAAAATTCAAATAAAATTCATCATTAAGAAGAACAAAATTTTACAAATTTTTAGAAATGGGAATCACCTCTATCGGAGTTCAAATGCAAAAGTTATAGCCTTTCAAAGATTGCAAATATTTTAAAACAATAAACCGAATTAACATAATTATTTTTCAATAGAAAAACCGATTTATTACATCAGCATGACGTGAGCCGACTGCCTCGAGATTCGTGCACGAAAACGTGTCACTATCTCGGCCATTGCTCGTCCAACGGTTAGATCTACCGACACACGCCGCTATGCACCGAGATGCGCGCGACACGCGTCGCGCATCCATCCGCGCCCACGCATCCAACGGCTAGCCACGCATTGACTCAGTGATGCCTCGAGTTCCACACCTCCACGGGTCAGCACAAGATTCGGCGAGGGTACGGCGCCATCACCGCCGCACGTTCAAATCTGAACGGCGCGGATCCTTAGGTCAACCCGGATCTAATCTCTACCGGAGCGGTTTACTGTGCACATGGGAACGTGGCACAATCTCAAGCGTCCACCGTAGATCTAATGACTAAGATCCACTAAAATACCTAATATCCAGATCTAATCTACGCCGCACAACACAGATCTAACGGCTACGAGCTAATCCAAACGTAAACACAGAAGGGCAACGTGGACTCACCTACGCGGTGCGATGAAGATCGAACGATCGGCGGGGTTCGACGAGGTTGACGGCGGCGAAGAAGGAGAGGTTGTCGGAGTTGAGGAAGACGAGGACGTCAACGGCGTTGCAGAGCGTTTCCGGCGTGAAGAAGTGGTGCGTTTGACGTGTCTCGGCGAGATCGGTACTCCGGTGACCTCAGCAGCGGCGGAGGTGAACTGGCGACGACGGAACGAAGCAAGGACGACGGCGGAGTGAGAGAACAACTACGACGAGCTTGCACGGGCACCAGAGAAGGTCTCGACGTGCGTGCAAGGAGTCAAAAAGAAGCGGCAAGAAGAGCTCTACACGGCACAGCAACCGACACTTTAAAAGGAGCCTCGACGTGCGCGCAATCACTGACGAAATGAGCGGAAACACTCAGCAGCGATTACTCCGGCGATGACGCCTGGTCGAACTGACGTGGCACGATCCTGACCGTCCGCGCGGCGACGATCCGAAGGCGCACGCACGCGGACAACGCGGCGCAACAGCAACCGTTTGATCCCGATCCGACGATGCGGACGCACGGTGGCTAGGGTTTCCGATGCACTGGGCCGGGCTGAGCACAGTGCTGGGCCGGCCCAATACTATTCACCCAATTTTCAAAGCTTTTCTTATTTAAAATAAAACAGTTAAATAAAAAAGCCAAATTAAATAGCAAAAATACCGAGAAAAATCTAGAAAAATTCTGGAAAATACTTTGAGACATTTGGAACTTAAATAAAAAAAATTCAATAAAACTTTACATAAACTTTTCCATTATTTAATTGATTTGAAGAAAGGCCATATTTGAATAAATCCAAATAAATTTCAATAAATTCTCAAAAATAAAAAAAATACTCCAAAATTTAATTTATTGAAAATTTTTGGGTGTTACAGTGGCTCTACCCAGCCACACCCATAACCACGACCTTTTCAACGGCCAAAAGAACCTAACCATAACCCTTCGGCTCAACTAATTCATATAAACACAACTATTCAATCAACTCTTTCATAATCATAGCATTATGCATTATCATATTCGACACACATCATCAAAGGTCAAATAAAACATTAAAGCGTAATGCAATGATTACGCATCCCCCTTTCTACTGTGCACTAGAGTGTGTCAAAATTTTAAGTTAATTAACCAACCTACATGAGGTTTTAAGGTTATTGACCTAAGGCAAGATTTTAATGAATGACACTAACCAGGATTCTAAGTTTTCCCAAATCAAATTTTAGTTCACTCTAAGATCATTTACTAATTTATACTCCACGGACCTAATGCCCGCTCTGATACCACACTACTACAGAACAGGCAACCTTGTCGGCATATCACTGCCGATTGGGATAGAGCCGGCAGTGCGAACATATCACTGCCGGTTCGAAAGTTAAGCCGGGGGGAGAACTTATCACTGCCGGTTCATGGAACCAATCGACAGTGATAACCAGATATCACTGCTGGTTTATATATAAAACCGGTATTGATATATCACTGTCGGATCTTCTATCAACCAGCAATGATATTTGCGGCTGACGCGGGATCGGGCGGTTGGAAATAGGGTGCAGGTGGCGAAGGACGCGACACGATCCAAGACATCCGCAGTAGATCAAGCAGCCATGATTCGGCGAAGGAGGACGGCGGCGAGCGGCGGCGCGAGGCTTACTGGCAACGGAGAAGAAGACGCGGCACACGGCGGAAGAGCGACGGTTTGGGCACGGCTCAGCACAGATCTGAGAGGGCTCAACACAGGCGACTCAAAGATGCCAACGGAGACGGCGGAGGGGCAACGGCGGCAAAGATCTGGGTGACAGAAGGTCTTGGGCACGGCGGCGAAGTTCAGCGAGCGAAAACTCGACGATGGCGGCGGCTCGGGCAGCAAGAGAGGGGGCAAAAGAAGCGGCGGCGAGAGGGGAACCTCGGGAGGCGGGTTGGTGGCGCTTAAATAGCCTAGGGAGGCGTGTTGGACACGGACTCCGAGACGACGGTGTGCGGCGCGCGGCCTCCAGCGGCGGCTAGGGTTAGGGTTCGGGACGGCGGCGGCGGGGCGACGTGGAAGCACCTCAGCCACACACGTGGCGCAGATCTGACGGCGGTAGCGCGCACGGGCTGGCTGGGCGGAGATGGACCGGAGCAGGCCGACGCGGAGCGGGCCGGGGCCAAGGCGACGCGAAAGGAGAAATGGGCGAGAGAGATTCGGCCCGGGAGGGTTTTCAGAAAAACAAAATCATTTCCGAATTAAGAAATTGCCAGGAATTCAAATAAAATCAAATAAATAGCAAATAAATTCAGAAAAAAAACCCAAAAATACAGAAAAATTCCTTGAAGCATAATGAACCCAACCAAAAGTACAGAAAATCTTTAGTTTGATGAATAGTTTAGTCAAATTAAATCCTTCCATTAATGGAAAATTCAAATTAAGCTAGAATTAATTCAAGGGAAATGCAAATGGTTTATTTTTTAATTCAACATTCCAAAACTCAATTTTTGGGATGTTACAAACCTCCCCCCTTAAATGGAATCTCGACCCCGAGATTCAGGCTGGCTAGAGAATAGGTGGGGAAACTCGGACTTCAGATCCTCTTCTCGCTCCCAAGTTGCTTCCTCTTCTGAATGATTGCTCCACTGGACCTTACAAAAACGAATGATCTTGCTTCTCGTGATACGCTCTGCTATATCCAAAATTCTCACTGGCTCCTCCTTGTAGGTAAGATCCTCATGCAAATCAATGGCTTCCAATGGCATCTGTTCCTCTGGCACACGCAGGCATTTCTTCAACTGCGATACATGGAATACATCTTGGATTTCGGCAAAAGACTGAGGTAATTCTAACTTGTAGGCAACCTCGCCTCTTTGTTCCAAGATTTTGAACGGTCCCACATATCTAGGTGCAAGCTTTCCTTTTACTTGAAATCTCTTAACTCCTTTGATAGGGGTGACTCTGAGAAAAACATAATCATTGGACTCAAAACATAAATCTCTGCGACGATTATTTGCATAACTCTTCTGTCGGCTTTGAGCGATGTTCAAACGGTCTCGAATTAATTGGACTTGCTCTTCGGCTTCTTGCAGTATGGCAGGGCCAAAAAATTGTCTTTCTCCCGACTCCTTTCAGTTGAGAGGGGTTCTGCACTTTCTTCCATATAAGGCTTCAAATGGCGCCATTTGCAGATTGGCTTGATAACTATTGTTGTACGAAAACTCGGCATAGGGCAAACACTTGTCCCACTTGGCACCATAAGTTAAGGCACAAGCTCTTAACATATCCTCAAGAATCTGATTCACATGCTCAGTCTGTCCATCGGTTTGAGGGTGATAGGCAGTACTGAACCTGAGATGAGTTCCCATGGCTTCATGCAGACTCTGCCAAAAACGAGAGGTAAACTGGCTTCCTCTATCAGACACTATCTTCTTAGGCACTCCGTGAAGACTGACGATCCTTGACATATATAGCTCTGCTAATTTATCTCCTGCAAAGGTAGTCTTATCTGGAATGAAGTGAGCTACCTTAGTCAATCGATCCACTATTACCCAGATCGAGTCATAACCTGCTTGGGTCATAGGAAATCCGGTGATGAAATCCATACCAATTTCTTCCCACTTCCACTGAATCTTCAATGGTCGCAGCAATCTCGCCTGGCCTCTGATGCTCTGCCTTGACCTTCTAGCAGACATCACAAAGTGCAACATACTCTGCAATCTCATGCTTCATACTAGGCCACCAATACCTTTCTTTGAGGTCTTGATACATCTTGGTACTTCGAGGATGAATGGAGTATAAAGTCTCATGCGCTTCTTTGAGAATCAACTCCTTAAGCTCTTTCTGATCTGGTACGCAAATACGCTTCTCATACCAAATAGTACCTTGTTCATCTTCAGTGAAACCTAGGGCTTTTCCTTTCTTCATATTGCTCTTAATCTCCTTGATATCGGTATCATCTACTTGTGCTTCTCGAATCTGATCTTCCAACGCAGGGCGTACTTCCAAAGTGGCTAAATACCCTTCTTGAACCAATTCCAAACTAAGCTTCTGAAATTCCTTATAAAGGGCTGGCTGACTTTCCTTAATCATCAGAGTATTGCAGTAGCTCTTTCTACTCAAAGCATCGGCTACGACATTGGCTTTGCCTCGATGATAATGAATCCCAATGTCATAGTCCTTGATTAATTCCAACCATCTTCTTTGTCTCATATTGAGGTCAGCTTGGGTAAAGATATACTTCAAACTTTTGTGATCAGTGTAAACCTCACAACGATTACTAATGAGATAGTGATGCCAAATCTTCAAACCATGCACTACAGCTGCCAATTCCAAATCATGGGTAGGAAAGTTAACTTCATGTGGCCTTAGTTGTCGCGAAGCATATGCTACAACCTTCTTATCTTGCATTAGCACACAACCGAGTCCTTGTCGGGATGCATCACAAAATATCTCAAAATCCTTCCTATTATCTCGCAGGATAAGCATTGGGGCAGTTGTCAAACACTTCTTTAATTCCTAAAAACTTTGCTCACACTCTGGTGTCCAAACAAATTTCTTATCCTTCTTTAAGAGTTGAGTGAGCGGTCTAGCTTTTCTAGAAAACCCTTCTATGAAACGGCGATAATATCCCGCCATTCCAAGAAAACTTCGGATTTGGGGTACCGTCTTGGGTGACTCCAAACTTAGCACATCTCGTACCTTACCAAGGTCAACAGCGACTCCTTCTGCCGATACGACATGTCCTAGGAAAGCAACTTCTTTCATCCAGAACTCACATTTACTGAACATTGCATAAAGCAGATTCTCTCTTAGCTTCGTTAAAACTTGGCGCAAGTGATCCTCATGTTCTTCCTCAGTTTTGGAGTAGATCAGAATGTCATCAATGAAAACAACAACAAACTTATCCAGATATTCCATAAATACTTTATTCATCATGGTCATGAAGTAGGCAGGGGCATTGGTCAATCCAAAAGATATCACGGTATACTCATACTGTCCATACCGAGTAACAAAAGCGGTTTTGGGTATATCCTCTCGACGAATCTTCAACTGGTGGTAACCTGATCTCAGATCAATCTTCGAGAACACTCCAGCTCCTTGAATTTGGTCAAACAAATCATCGATTCTTGGCAGAGGGTACTTATTCTTGATGGTGACCTCATTGAGTGAGCGATAATCTACACACATTCTCTAAGTTCCATCTTTCTTTTCAACTAAAAGAACTGGCGCTCCCCATGGCGAAGAACTTGGTCGAACAAAACCTTGATCTTGTAGCTCTTTAATCTGTCTCTTTACCTCGGCTAACTCATTAGCTGGCATCCTATAAGGTCTCTTTGAAATGGGTGGTGTTCCAGGAACTAGTTCTATCAAGAACTCTATATCTCGATCCGATGGCATCCTAGGCAACTCATCCGGAAACACATCAGGAAATTCGCTGGCGACTAGCACATCATCCAAACTTATTCCTTTGGCACTACAAACTTTAATCCCTTTGGACTGATCTGAAGTGGCTTGAACTTTTAACTTGGTTCCATCTGGACTGGTTAAGGTGATCTCTCTATTCCCATAATCCAAAACTGCTTGGTTCTTGGAGAGCCAATCCATTCCTAGGATCACATCTAGGGCCTTGGTGTCTAGGACAATAAGGTTGGCTAGAAATTCCGCCCCTCCAATTAATATCTTAACTTCGGGGCAGCCTTGGTTCGTACTCAAATCAGAACCAGGTGATTGCACTAATAACATAGTCTTAAGAGGCATTGTCTTTAATTGATGATTTGCAGCAAAACTCCAAGAAACAAACGAATGCGTAGCTCAAGAATCAAACAAAACCATGGCAGATGCTGAGTTGACTAGGAGCTTACCTAGTATGACGTCTGGTGTAGACTAGGCGTCCTCGGTGGTGACGTGATTCACACGGCCTCTTCCAGCAGGCGGCAGAGTCCTAGTGGCTTGGTTAGGAGTCTGGGGCGCTCCACGTCCTGATCCTTGTGCGGGGGTCTTGGCTGGCGTAGATCCCAACTTGAAATGGACTGGCGTCACAGCTTGCTTTCTGGGGCAATTATTGTCATAGTGACCGAGTTCATGACAGTTGAAATAGGTGACTCCTGCAGCTGGATTACTGGTCCTCTGAGGTGGATTACTATTGGTGTTGAGGTTGCGATTGCCTGAAGGAGCTAGACGAGGTGCTGGTGCAGGGGTCTTGAATGCATTCGGAGGAGTGAAACGAGCAGGCTGTTGAGCATTGGTTCTGACTCTCTGCTGATGACTCTGATGGGCTGCTTGCTGCATCATCTTTCTCTTACGGGATTCTTCTAATTCACGGTGAGATTCTTCAATAAGCATAGCTTTATCTACAAGATGTTGGAAATCTGCATAGTCATTGCCAATAACTTGCACCTTTAGTCCTGGATTGACTCCACGCTTGAACTTCTTTTGGCGAGCATCATCTGTAGCTACATCCTCTGGAGCGTAGCGATCAAGTTGAGTGAACTTATTAAGGTATTCACTCACTGACATTCCTTCTTGCTTAAGCTCTCGGAAATCATTCTTCTTCATCTCCACTTTACCATCTGGGATATGGGAGTGGCGGAAAGCAGTGGAAAACTCTGCCCAATTGATAGTCTGAGAGTCATCATGGGTGGCACTGTAGTTCTCCCACCATTCAGCGACGGTGCCCTCCAGCTGATGAGCGGCATAGGGAACCTTCTCATGATCCGTGCATTGAGCAATTGCAAGCTTCTTCTCAATAGAGCGGATCCAGTCATCGGCGTCCAATGGTTCTGAAGAGTTGGAGAAAGTTGGCGGACGAGTCCTCATAAATTCTGCTAGTTTGGACTGGAGACGAGCTTGAGGAGGTGCAGTAGCAACTTGGTTCTGCTGGTTCAACAGATTTGCTAGGGCAACTGCAGTCTAGTTCTGCTGATTCATCATGTTGTTCATATTCTGCATCATTGTATTCATTAGCTGAGTCTGAGCTGCCAGAAAATGTCCCATGTTCTGATCTGTCACTGCTGGGGGTGGCGGTGATGCATTGGGATTGGGGTTGGCGCTAGCACTGCATCGCATCCACGGCGAATCGCGACTGCTCGTAACGAGTGTCAACCATCTGAGATGCAGCACCAGGGTTTGATAGGTAAGAGGGAAAAGCAGTAGACGAGTGGTAAGATCATCTAGGGGAGAAGGTAATATCCCCAGGGACAAAAGGACACAGCCAAAAAGGCTTCAAATTTAAAGAGGCAAATAAAGCTTTTTCAACTAAAGGCATGGTTGCAACACCGTGCTTGGGGCAAGTGTACAACATACCAGCACACAAGCAAAGAAAATCTTATAATACGCAGACTAAACGTAACTAAACTTAAAGGGAAAACATGCTCAAACATCGTTGAGCACCAAAAACCTATCTTATATGGTAGTCTTCTCGGATATGTCTTTGATGGCTTGATTCATCATCTTCCTTGATTTGATTCCTTGCAGAAAACTCTAGGCTTTGAGAAGTTTCATGAGATAAGATCAATTTAAATTTCCAATCAATGTTTTAGCAAAGGAGAGAAATAAGAACCTAATAATAAGATGAGAGGAGACGAAACTATTAAGTACTAATTTGTTGGTTTGATTTAGAAAATAATTTTGAAGACCATGCTAACTAGGATAGCGACCTACAGTCGATATGGATCGATACCATCTCTGTCGGGACCGGATTTGCAAATCCAAACCTTCGTGTGTATCTTGCACTAGTCCAGATCACGCTTAGTGCACACAAGTGGAAACATAGATGAAATACCATTCCATACAACGAATTAACTAAGAAGAAGCAAATTATTATTAAATAAAGCAAACGACCTTATGGTCAATGTTTACACCATTATGCTTTAAGGGCTTAAGAAACAAATAACTATTGCAGCGGAAAAGATAACTTGAGCCATTCGACATGCCATAGGCAATCGTCTAGGGAACGCCTTCCTAATCCACGTAGTCTTCATAGAATTCCTCCTGATGATATTCATTATCTCCTTCAGCAACTTATCAACAAGGGCATAAAGCCGTGAGTACAAAAAGTACTCAGCAAGCCGTAGGGGATTGATGCAATATATTCATGCACGGCTTGACAAGGATGGCTATATATTTCATTTGCAGAAAGCAATAACTTGAATTGCAATACAATAAATAGATTGAAAGCATATTTACGAAAAGATAAATAAATAATTGATAGATCAATGATAGACAAAAAAATAACTGTGAACTCCCTGTTCACATCCCAACAATCCCACATTCCACATTTTATGAAACACTCTATAACCCGTGTGAAATTCCCGGGCTTTGTCCATGACCGCAGACGCAGATATTCGAATAGTTTTGCACTCTGCAGAGGTTGTACAACTTTACCCACAAGACATGATCATCTCTTTGTGCAATCGATCTTAACACACTTCCATTGGTGTGTCACAGAGATATCATGACAAAGCCTTTACAATGCACTGTCTAAACTCGGTACTGCCCGCTAAGGTTTCGCCAATTAGGCCCCCTCTTGCGCCTTGCGAATTTACCCGTGCATCCCGGAACCCACACCACCAATTGGCAGTACTCAAGACTAGACATTGCAAGTTAATCAACTAGGTCTGTCCCATAACAGACTTGTGGTAGTAAGGTTAGGCCCGCACAAAATTAAGTCCTTAAGTTGTCTCAGGCAAGACATCCACATCCCAATGTGCTAGAAAGCACCCCCTTTACTGCACGATCACTTGCCCGAGGGAAAACAATTCGTTCAACCAAGATCAATGGCAAACCCCGCCATGGTACAACAAATTTTACAACAGTGGCTAACGACCACAATTCAATATCTCATTAAGTCAAGATTAACATTATTCAATACGTGACATGAATCCCTTTGCACAACTAAGCATGTCTAAGCATAGCTACGATAACCCAATGTTGGTATAATAATTATGTCCAACTAGTAATGTCCCAACCTAGGTTTAACAATGGATACATGGCATCCCAATAGTCAATGTGAAATAATGACAACTAGGTATATAGCTATTCCCATGAAATAATCATTGATACACAAATAGCATGCAATTGTATAAAACAATTTACTTTGCAAACATAGGATCAATATGGTCAAAGGATTACCACTTGCCTTGCTGATCTAGTGCTGAGTCTTGGTCTTCGAAGTCTTCGTTCGCTCCCTCGGAATTAGCGTCTACCGGAAAAGAAAACAACAAAACCAAATAAATACAAAACAGAGACTTAAACAAGCTCAAAACTGAAAATAAATGGCTCTGGAAGATGTATCTTGATTTTATAAAAATTTAGAAACTTGAATCGCCTCAATCGGAGTTCGTATGAGCGAGAACGGGCCTCCGAAAGATTAAATTCAGAGAAAAGGCTGAAAATCAGAAAATCCGAATTTCCCGATTTATTTTTCTATTGGAAAATCGATTTATTGTGCAACGCAGACGTCAGCTGGCCTTTGGTGGACTCGGTCCACGACACTGCGCCGGTTCACCGTGCACCCGGCTCACCCATGACGTCATCGCTGACGCGGGCGGCTGACGCGGCGGCCGACGCGGTATCGACACGGCGCACTCGCGGCGCTGACGGGGCGCTGATGTGGGTGGCCACGCGTCGCGCATCGGTGGCACGGTGCGGGATCGGGCAGCTGGAAACAGGTTGCGGGCGGCAAAGAATGCGGCACGATCCAAGACATCCGCAGCAGATCGGGCGACCACGATTCGGCGAAGGAGGACGGCGGCGAGCGGTGGCGCGAGGCTTACCGGCAACGGAGAAGAAGACGTGGCTCACGGCGGAAGAGTTACGGTTTGGGCACGGCTCAGCACAGATCTGAGAGGGCTCAACGCGGGCGACTCAAAGATGCCAATGTAGACGGCGGAGGGGCAACAGCGGCAAAGATCTGGGCGACGGAAGGTCTCGGGCACGGCGTCGAACTTCAGCGAGCGAAAACTCGACGATGGCCACGGCTCGGGCCGCAAGAGAGGGGCAAAAGAAGCGGCGGCATGAGGGGAACCTCGGGAGGCCGGTTGGCGGCGCTTAAATAGCCTAGGGAGGCGTGTCGGACACGGACTCCGAGACGGCGGCGTGCGGCGCGCGGACTCCAGCGGCGGCTAGGGTTAGGGTTCGGGACGGCGGCGGCGGGGCGACATGGAAGCACCGCGCCGCACACGTGGCGCAATCGACGGCGTGGCATGCTGCGGCCTGGCCGGCCGACAGGCGGAGATGGGCCGGAGCAGGCCGACGCGGAACGGGCCGGGGCCAAGGCGGCGCGGAAGGAGGAATGGGCTGGAGAGATTCGGCCCGGGAGGGTTTTTAGAAAAACAAAAACATTTCCGAATTAAGAAATTGCCATAAATTCAAATAAAATCAAATAAATTGCAAATAAATTCAGAAAAATCCCAAAAAATACAGAAAAATTCCTTGAAGCATAATGAACCCAACCAAAAATACAGAAAATCTTTAGTTTCATGAATAGTTTAGTCAAATTAAATCCTTCCATTAATGGAAAATTCAAATTAAGCTGGAATTAATTCAAGGGAATTGCACAGGCTCTCAGCATATCTTCCAATATCTGGTTAACTCTCTCAGTTTGACCATCTGTTTGCGGATGGTATGCTGTAATGAAGTTCAAACGATTCCCCATTGCTTCATGTAGCTTACCCTGAATCTAGAGGTAAATTGGGTACCTCATTCGACACTATTTTCTTGATTACTCTGCTCAAGCAGCATAATTCTTGCCATATAAAGTTACGCTAACCGATCTCCGAGTAAGTGGTCTTTACTAGGTATAAAATGTGCAACTTTAGTTAAGTTTATCCACTATAACCCATATGGAATCATATCCACCTTGAGTTCTAGGTAAACCGGTGATGAAATCCATATCAATTTCTTCCCATTTCCATTCAGGTATCTTTAGGGGTTGCAATAGTCCTGCTGGTCTCTGATGCATTGCTTTGACTCTTTGACATATGTCACATAATGCGACATACTCTGCAACTTACCTCTTCATGCTTGGCCACCAAAATTTTTCCTTCAGTTCTTGGTACATTTTGGCACTTCCTGGATGAATTGAGTACTTGGAGTCATGGGCTTCCTCCAAAATTAACTGCTTCAAATCCTTTTTGTTCGGCACACAAATGCGCCCTTTAAACCACGTAGTACCTTGCTCATCCAGCTTGAAATCCTTTGCCTTACCTGCATCCATTTTGGACATAATTCTCTTGATTTTGTCGTCATCTTTTTGTCCTTCCCTGATCTGATCTTCCAGGGTAGGTTTTACCTCCAAGGTTGCTAAGAATCCTTCTGGTACCATTTCCAATTCCAATTTCTGGAAATCCTGACACAATTCTGCCTGAGTTGATTCCAACAGCATATTTACACTGTGGTTCTTTCTGCTTAAGGAATCCGCTACTACATTGGCTTTGCCAGGATGGTAATGAATTCCAACATTATAATCTTTGATTAACTCTAGCCATCTTCTTTACCTCATATTTAGATCAGCTTGTGTGAAGATGTACTTGAGACTTTTAGTATACACTTCACACCTGTTTCCGATGAGATAGTGATGTCATATTTTCAGGGCATGCACTACAGCGGCTAATTCTAGATCATGAGTCGGATAATTCTCCTCATGCGGCCTCAATTGCCTTGATGCATATGCAATTACTTTTCGGTTTTGCATCAGTACACATACCAATCCTTGACGCGATGCGTCACAATAGACATCGAAGCTTTGATGTATGTCAGGTAAAACCAAAACCGGTGCTGACGTTAATCGCTTCTTCAACTCTTGGAAACTCTTTTCACACTCAGGTGTCCACAAGAATTTCTTTTCTTTCTTCAACAATTGTGTAAGGGGTCTCGCAATTGTAGAGAATCCTTCAATAAAATGATGGTAATATCCCGCCATTCCAAGGAAACTACGGATTTGAGTTACCGTCTTCGATTCCTTACTTAGATCTACTGCGACTCCTTCTGCAGTCATTATGTGTCCAAGAAATTCCATCTTATCCTTCCAGAAATCACATTTGCTAAATTTAGCAAACAACTGTTGTTCTCTCAACTTTTCAAGAACTAACCTTAAATGTTCGGCATGCTCTTCCTTCATCTTGGAGTAGACAAGGATATCATTTATAAACACGACCACAAACTTATCCAGATATGCCATAAAAACCTTATTCATTAAGCTCATGAAATAAGCTGGTGCATTTGTCAAACCGAAGGACATAACTGTGAACTCATAGTGTCCATATCTTGATGAAAATGCAGTCTTTGGTATATCCTCTGATCGGATCTTCAACTGATGATACCCCAATCGGAGATCAATCTTGAAGAAGATTCCTGCTCCTCTCAACTGATCAAAAAGATCATCAATCCTGGGTAGCGGATACTTATTCTTTATCATCACATCATTGAGTGCACGATAGTCTATAACATCCTAAAACTCCCGTCCTTCTTTTTGACGAACAGGACTGGTGCTCCCATGGCGATGAACTAGGTCTTTGAAGGACCGAGATGGCGAACAGAGGGGGGGGGGTGAATGGTCGCAAATAAAAATTCCCCCAAAATACTCCAACAAAAACCTCGACAAGATCGCTCAAAGGAAATTGTGAAAAACCCGAAGAACTAGACAACTATGTGTACCCCAAGCTTGCATGGATAAGTACCATAAAATATGTGGGGATTTTTGAGTCACAATCCTGGTTGTCTAGTGTCCAAGATAAAGAGGAATCAATTCAAACTCTCGCTTTTAGAAAGGACATCAATTCAAATCACAAAAGTCACTTTCAGAAAAGCAAAAGCAGAATTTCCAGAACTTGTCCTCAATTTGCACAGGAGGTTGGTGGGCTTCTGCAGCTCACAAAATTCTGAGAATTTTTCTCCCTATGTGCATCAGAGTCCTGAAAAACTCCACCAAAGTTATCCTCAAAAAGCCTTACAGAAAAAATAGGAAAAATCTAAGAACACAGTATGCTCAAGAACTTCGAGCAGAAAGTTTGGGGCTCGGTTTTCACCTCATGGCGCCCAAAATTTGAAACAAGTGAAATCCAAAATTTTTCTGCAGGTGTATATCAGAGTCCCGAACCTCCTCCAACAAGAATCACTAAAAAAGATTTTTCTATATTTTTACACAAATAAAACACTGACTGCTGCGCGAAGAACAAGTTCTGAACAAAGTTGGAACTTGAAAGAAAAGATGTTCTCTACTCAATCCAAGAGTGCAAAAGAGATGTAAAACCATATGAACACACTCAAAACATCCAAGATCAGCAGCATTTAGAAGGAGGGGAGGCAAATCCAAATTACTTGAAAGTAAATTGCGGGAAAGTAAATGCTGAATTTAAATTGCGTAAAGTAAACACATAATGTAAATGCGCAAAATAAATTCAGAGGTGGATGGATAAAACTTTCATTTCTGGAAGGGAAGGTTACAAAGCCTCACATTCATGTGGGCAAAGCTCAAATGAGCATCAAAAACCTCAACACCTTCAAGGGAAGGAGGCTACCCCTCCACCCCTATTTATACTACTCTTGGGCCACCTACCACCCTTGGATGAGTCCCTCAACCCTAGAGCACTCATCTAAGGGCTAGGATTAACCCACACACACAGCCATGCAAGGGCTAACCCAAAACCCACAGACATACCGGGTTTTCTTGCACGGTTTTCAAAGCATACTACCTAGACCCGCTAACCTATCAACTAGACCTCAATCCGACGGCCTCATTGATCCACGCGGCATCTAGCTAGCATCAACTCCTTTCCTTGTCTTCTTGACTTGCCCGGACTCCGTATCCGATCATCTTCTGGCGATCTCCCAACCGTCTAGACCTCCGACGCTCCTCGCCTAGTCCCGGTCATCCTTCGCCTCACCATGACCTAGCACCGTCGCCCTGCAACCATCAAAGACAAGGAAACTCCTCACATAGCAATGCCCACAATGATGTGCAATAAACCATCCAACTCATCACTACCGCGTCCATACGATCGCAGTCGCCACTCTGGCAGAGACAACTCAAATTGCTTCATTTTGAAAATCAATCCAAATCAAACTCAAACTTGAGCACACCTTGCTCAAATAAAGTCAAATACTCATCACAAACATGGATGGACCTCCACATGGTCCATCAGTCTTATAAACCCTTTTTCCAACAGCTCTTCAATTTGTTTCTTCATTTCCACCAACTCCTCTGTGGATATCCGGTAGGGTCTCTTAGCTAAAGGAGCTGTCCCTGGTACAAGTTCTATAATGACCTCAATATCCCTATCCAGCGGCATTCCGGGTAAATCATCCATGAAAACATCCGGATATTCATTGATTACCGGAACATCTTCTAGGCTGACGACCTTCACGCTGTTGACCATCAACTGTCCATCCCGTACTGCCGTTGCCTCAAATTCAACCCTCTTTCCATTCGGGCTCTCGACTGATATGACTCTTCGTCCGCAGTCCAACACTGCCTAACATCCAGGGTTTGGGTATTCAGGATAAATAAGTTCGCTAGGAACTCTATTCCATTAATTATTAGTCTTACCCAGAACATCCTACTTTTGATCGGAGTTCTGATCCAGGGGATTGGACTACAACCACACATTTAAGATTGACCATATCCAGATTGTTTTGAACAGCAAAATCTCGGGAAACAAATGAATGTGAAGCTCCAGCATCAAATAAAACAGTAGCTGGTACTGAGTTTACTAGGAACTTACCAAGTACAACGTCCATAGCATTCTGGACTTCATCTGCGGTGATGTGGTTGACTCGGCCTCGCGCGGTTGCTTGAGACAGAGTTGCTGATGATGATGCTCCACGGTTTACATTTGGCGCTGGAGTCCTTGTAGGTGTGTTCCCCAAGTTAAACCGAACAGGGGTGACACCTCCCTTCTTAGGGCAGTTGTTGACAAAATGCCCCAGTTCATTGCAATGATAGCATCGTCTTCCTGCTGCCTGGGAATTCCCTCCAGCTTGTACCACTGACTTGGCCGGAGTTTGAACATTCTGGCCCACTGGACGATTTGCCGGCAGTGGTGCCCTATCACCGCCTCTAGGCTGGAATCGGACAAATTGTTGGGGTGCTGTTCTCTGCCTCTGCTGGCCCGGACGACCTCCTTGTTGCCATTCTGCGCTTTCTGTTGTCATCCAACTCCCGGCGCTTATCCTCAAAGATGAGAGCCTTGTTGACTAACTCTTGGAAGTCACAGAATGTGTGGGCGATCAGTCCCACTTGCAGCCCTGCATTCAATCCCTTCATAAAGTGGGATTGTCTCGCTTTGTCCGTAGCTACGTCCTCTGGTGCGTAGCTTGCCAACTGAGTCAACTTGTTCAGGTAGTCGGCCACTAATTGGCCACCCTGCTTGAGATTCCAAAATTCTTCCTTCTTCCGATCCATGATACCCTCTGGCACATGGTATTGGCAGAAGGCTGCTGTGAACTCCTCCCATGTGATACCCAGAGGATCCTCATGCGATGCACAAAAGTTTTCCCACCATTCTGCGGCGGTTCCCTCTAGTTGATGGGAGGAATAGAGTACCCTCTCATTTCCTACACATTGGGTTATGTGCAGCTTCCTTTCTATTGTCCTCAGCCAATCATCCGCCTCCAACGGATTAGCATTGCCCGAGAATGTAGGTGGACGAGTCCTCATGAACTCTGACAATCTTGAATAGGGGTGTGGTCCATGGTTACCCCCTTGCTGAACATTTGCAGCAGCTTGGTTGGAAATCTGCTGCATTATCTACATCATGGTGTTCATCAACTGGGTTTGTGCAGCTAAGAAAGCTCCCAGATTCTGCAGATCAACTTGCGGTGGTTGAGAAATTGGCTCCTCATTCTGGTTCCCTGCCTGGTTGGCACCACTTTCACTGGCTCCAACATTTCCATGAGTCCTCACCATCTGCTGAACAACTTCCATGGTTAAGAGAAGAAGAAAGCATAGGCAAGTAAAGGAACTTATACAGGGGAAAAAGGTGTAACTTAAATTATTTAGCAACTTTATTAATTTAATAAAATAGTATGGTTGCTCACAAGTACCTAGGGCAATGCAACACATACCAGACACTCACAAACGAAAGTAAACAAACATTAAGACTCAACAACGACTCACACCTAATGGTGACTCTGAAAAAAACGCGACTCAAACACTCGAGTCTCGACACCATACCAACTAGATTCAAAAAGATTGACTCAACATTTGAGTCAATTCCGAAGAAATCTCAGTCACTGAGCCACCCGGGGTGCGGTCCTCCCGGTGGATACTGCGGCGGTTGCAGCGGCAAAGGGGCAAACTGGTTCTGATGCCCTACTGCAGCCAGTACGAACGACCCCATCGACTCGGTCGGTCCCAAGGCTGCCTGCTCGTGCTCCTCCGGATCTGGGTCATGCAGCTCCAAAACTAGCTCAGGCACAGGTCCGTACGGAGCCATCTCCTGCTCATGAACCCTCTGCACAGCGTGAGCTAGGTTCTCCCACAGTTGAGTTCTCACCTCCGTGACCTCGTCGTGGGCTCTCTACAGCTCCTGGACTGTCTGATCCATGGCCTCCTCCTGGGCAACGACATACCCCGCCAGGTGAGTGATTGTGGCGTCTTCCTCCAAGAACTCCATCCTGTCGTGGTGATTATCTCGGCGCGGGTGGTGACGAAAGACAGTGCCCTCCAACTCTGCGTAGTAGGTGCGAGCGATCTACCGCATCGCAAGACGCATCGTCTCCTGGATCCCGGCCTCAAATGAAGTCCTCCTGACGGTGATGTAGATAGGACGGCTCGCCCTCGTCCTCTCTCGAGCATAAATAGTGATCTTGACATCCCAAGCGATATCAAGTCCTGCCCGCACTATAGTGGTCCCCTGATAGATTGGCCTATCGAAGCCTCCGAGAAGTTGCATCATACGCCATAGCTCAGCGGCGTACCCTCCAGTGCGCTCTCCATAGGTGTGGATCATCCTCATCTGCCAAAATAGACCTCATTTTAAAACCCAAGATAACAACAGAAAATGCAGCATAGGTATGATCAAGAGAGAAAAGATAAGTCGAGATTTCATTGATATTCTTGCTCAAGTTGTTAAATTCTTAGAAAATAGTTTTATCCACCAGACACAACTAACCTAATTAGGGCCAAGTCCTACAGTCAACCTGGCTCTAATACTACCTCTATCGAGACCCGATTCTGAGAATCCGGACCCTCTGTGTATTCTGTGCCAGTCCAGGATCACGCTAGCACACACAGCCTTTACAGGGTTGCACATTGCAGACATTACAGCGATACAATAATAAATAGTGCAAACATTTATATAAACTGAATTGTACGACCATATGGTCTCCTTACATAAATCAGCCACGCAGGGCTTACATTGTCAGAGTAAGAAAGGAAATAGCGAAAAATAAAAAAAACTACGAAGAAACCCATCACTATGCCACAGGCAACCGACTGGGCTTGCTCCCTAATTGTCTGGCTCTTCGATGTACTCCTCCTCCCAGACTGGCGTAGACTCCTCCACTGTTGTTGGGGTTGATAGGCAAGGAGGGGTGAGTACTCAAGGCACTCAAAGACAAGTAATGCATGCGAATGCGTGTTATTACTACATGCAAGGCTTATTCCAAAGAATTGGCTTACTTGGTTCTTTTGCATCAAACAGCATTTTTAAACTAGCATCTTATTTAGATTAAAAGCAGTGAAACAATTATATATAATGCTAAGTTCTTCAAACAGTTTTTCTTCAAAGATTCTCGGCACACAGCCTTAATAATTCATTTTCACACTGGCACACAGCCACCCATTCCACATTTTTGTTGTTGAAGATCTAACCCTTGACTGTAATCCCCGAGCAATGTCCAATACCGCGGACACGGCTATTCGAATAGATTTGACACTCTGCAGAGGTTGTACACTTTACCCACAAGATACAGCCGCTCACCACACAGGTGATTGTCCATAACAAAGCCTTTCAGGAACCTCTACCTTAACCAATGAACCTCTCCGGTATTGCCTTCACTATCACTCCCCTCACACAGAGCCGAAGTATAGGACATGCCAACACCGTTGGATGGGCACCAAGTCAGAGCACGTACGCTCTCCCACACGATACACCCCGTGTCTTGTCTCCCGAGGTATCGGAGGAAAGATATCGAACTCTAATCAACTAGGTCTGTCCTGCACTGCACATGTGGTTGTACGGGTGACTCAGTTCAAAGACTTGCAAGGTGAAGTCCTTAGCTGACCAAGGCAAGACTTCCAACACTGAACAGTGGCACACAGACTCACATCACTCATCAACCCATTGCCACGCAGGCCCACCTGGCACAAAGCCTCTTGCCACTTGCCCCGGTCTAAATCATTTCTCACCAAGTTGATTATTGTGTAACACCTACCAACAATAACTCAACATCGGTACAGAACCACACAGGTCTCAGTACTTCAATTTCATCTTGTGAAATCATCACACCACTTTCAAAATAGATTCAATATTTTGTTAGTCAACATTGATACATTTTCCGAAAGATCAATCATGACTCGTTGCAAGGCTAAGCATCTAATCACGGTCTAGCCTCCCGTGTTGGCATCATATTAATATCCAAAAAATACGAATAACCTTAGGGTGGACAATGATTTGAAGGCATACAAATAGTAATTTCAAGGTGGCGATAACAATATGGGTTGATTTGCTACATACCCCAAATCAATTTAAATACATTTTTAATTAACTTAGCATGAGTAATTTCAAAGCAACATACATTTAAAAACTAGGATCAAAATGGTCAAAGCATCACTTGCCTTCAAAGAGTTGTTGGTCGTGTTCTGAAGCTTGATCTTGGGCGATAAACTCTTCCTCGAAACCTCCCAGCAAATTTGCGTCTACGCGTAAAAATCATATATGCAATAAATAACCAAAACAGTAGACTATATAACCTCAAAAATTCAAATAAAATTCATCATTAAGAAGAACTTAATTTTACAAATTTTTAGAAACGGGAATCACCTCTATCGGAGTTCAAATGCAAAAGTTATAGCCTTTCAAAGTTTGCAAATATTTTAAAAACAATAAACCGAATTAACATAATTATTTTTCAATAGAAAAACCGATTTATTGCGTCAGCATGACGTCAGCCGACATACGGTGCACTCTGGTGCAGCCACGTCGCCTCGGTCTATGGACTGGGTCCATGGACCGGCTCTGGTCCACGGTGGACCCGGTCCACGCAGCAGAGGCACTGCCCCACCGGATGACGCCAAGATTAACGCCACCGATCGCCTCGAGATTCGTGCACAAAAATGTGTCACTATCTCGGCCATCGCTCGTCCAACGGTTAGATCTACCGACACACGCCGCTATGCACCGAGATGCGCGCGACATGCGTCGCGCATCCAGCCGCGCCCACGCATCCAACGGCCAGCCACGCACCGACTCAGCGACGCCTCGAGTTCCACGCCTCCACGCGTCAGCACACGATTTGGCAAGGGTACGGCGCCATCACCGCCGCACGTTCAAATCTGAACGGCGCGGATCCTTATGGCAACCTGGATCTAATCTCTACCATAGCGGTTTACTGTGCACATGGGAACGTGGCACAATCTCAAGCGTCCACCGTAGATCTAACGGCTAAGATCTACTAAAGGATCAAATATCCAGATCTAATCTATGCCGCACAACACAGATCTAACGGCTACGATCTAATCCAAACGTAAACAGAGAAGGGCTACGTGGACTCACCTACGCGGTGCGATGAAGATCGAATGATCGGCGGGGTTCGACGAGGTTGACGGCGGCGAAGAAGGAGAGGCTGCCGGAGCTGAGGAAGACGAGGACGTCGATGGCGTTGCAGAGCGTTCTCGCGTGAAGAAGTGGTGCGTTCGACGTGTCTCGGCGAGATCGGTACTCCAGTGACCTCGGCAGCGGCGGAGGTGAACTGGCGATGACGGAACGAAGCAAGGACGACGGCGGAGCGAGAGAACAACTACGACGAGCTTGCATAGGCACTAGAGATGGTCTCGACGTGCGTGCAAGGAGACAAAAAGAAGCGGCGAGAAGAGCTCTACACGGCGCAGCAACCGACATTTTAAAAGGAGCCTCGACGTGCGCGCAATCACCGACGAAATGAGAGGAAACACTCGGCGGCGATTACTCCGGCGATGACGCCTAGTCGAACTGACGTGGCACGATCCTGACCGTCCGCGCGGCGACGATCCGAAGGCGCACGCACACGGGCGACACGGCGCAACAGCAACCGTTTGATCTCGGTCCGATGGTGCGGACGCACGGCGGCTAGGGTTTTCGATGCACTGGGCCGGGCTGAGCACAGTGCTGGGCCGGCCCAACACTATTCATCTAATTTTCAAAGCTTTTCTTATTTAAAATAAAATAGTTAAATAAAAAAACCAAATTAAATAGCAAAAATACCCAGAAAAATTCTGGAAAATACTTTGAGACATTTGGAACTTAAATAAAATATTTTCAATAAAACTTTACATAAACTTTTCCATTATTTAATTGATTTGAAGAAAGGCCATATTTGAATAAATCCAAATAAATTTCAATTAATTCCCAAAAATTCTCAAAAAAAATACTCCTAAATTTAATTTATTGAAATTTTTAGGGTGTTACAGTGGCTCTACCCAGCCACACCCATAACCACGACCTTTTCAACGGCCAAAAGAACCTAACCATAACCCTTCGGCTCAACTAATTCATATAAACACAATTATCCAATCAACTCTTTCATAATCATATCATCATGCATTATCATATTCGACACACATCATCAAAGGTCAAATAAAACATTAAAGCGTAATGCAATGATTACCCATTCCCCTTTCTACTGTGCAATAGAGTGTGTCAAAATTTTATATTAATTAACCAACCTACATCAGGTTTTAAGGTTATTGACCTAAGGCAAGATTTTAATGAATGACACTAACTAGGATTCTAAGTTTTCCCAAATAAAATTTTAGTTCACTCTAAGATCATTTACTAATTTATACTCCACGGACCTAATGCCCGCTGTGATACCACACTACTACGTAAGTGCAATCCTTGCCTGCATATCACCGCTGGTTAGATAGAGCGGCAAAGCGCGAACATATCACCGCCGGTCGAAAGTTAAGTCGGGGAGAACTTATCACTGCTGGTTCGTGGAACCAATCGGCAGTGATAACAAGATATCACTGCCGGTTTATATATAAAACCGGTAGTGATATATCACTGTCGGATCTTCTATCAACCAGCAATGATATTGGTATTTTCACTGTCGGTTTTACACCAGAACAGGCAGTGATATTTATTTTGCCGCCTGATTTTATTTACTCGTGCAATCCGAGCTTATCACTGCCGGTTCTGCGCAGAACCAGTAGTGATAAGTCCTTTATATATATAGCCATCCCTTCCCCCGACCGATCGAGCATAACAGAGAAACGTCTATGCTCCATTTGTTGTATGACACGGACCGTTGCAGCGCAGAGTTCTTTAATGGTGTGACTTGTTTTGTAAACGCGGCTGCGGCGCACAAGTTGAAGAATCTAGCGGACTATATGTGTTGTTCATGTGTTGATTGCAAAAATGAGAAGTTGTTTTCTACCATCGAGTCGATACGTGCACACTTACTTCGAAGGGGTTTCAAGGCTGGCTATACCTGTTGGACCGAGCACGGTGAAGATGAGATTGTACATGAAGGGCAACACATTGGTGAAGATGACGGAGACAACGATATGACGGCGATCGAAGATACGTTTGTCAATAGCCACGACGATGATCTGGATCAAATGTTGCGTGATGGGGAGGGGCACTTCATGAGTGAAATAGAGTTTCAAAAGTTCCAGCGTATGGTAGACAACTCCCCAACACCATTGTACCCGGGCTGCAAAGAGGAGCAAAAAAACTGCATACCGTACTTACACTACTGCAGTTGAAGGCAATCAACGGTTGGTCTGATAAGAGCTTCACTGAGCTGTTATGTCTCTTGGGGGACTTGTTTCCAATGGGTAACGTGTTACCTACAACTACGTACCAGGCCAAGTAGGTTGTCTACCCGTTAGGACTGGAAGTACAAAGAATACACACATGTCCAAACGATTGCATGTTGTATGGCAATGAGTTTGCAGACTTGGATGTCTGTGCTGTTTGCAAAGCAAAGCGGTATAAGGGCAACGATGATGTTTGGGTGGAGCATAAGAAGAAGAGATCCCCCCGTAAGGTGGTGTGGTATTTCCCTATAATCTCCCGTCTGAAGCGATTGTTTGCGAACAAAAGGCATGCCAAATTGCTACGATAGCACGCCGAAGAGCATAAGAAGGATGGAATGCTCAAACACCCTACTGATTCTGTGTAATGGAGGAACATCGATAGAAAATATAAGAAGTACTTTGCATATGATGTGAGGAATATAAGGTTCGGGTTGAGTACAGATGGGATGAATCCTTTCGGCAACATGAGTAGTCGTCACAGTACTTGGCCGATGACTCTATGTATATACAACCTTCCTCCTTGGCTTTGTATGAAGTGGAAGTACATTTTGATGCCACTACTGATTCAAGGGCCCAGGCAACCTGGCAACGATATCGATGTGTACCTCAAACTATTGGTTGAAGATCTAATATTGTGGAACAATAGAGTACAGGTATGGGATGAGTACAAAAGAGAGAACTTTGTCCTACAAGCATTGTTGTTCGTAACCATTAATGATTATCCTGCCCTTGGTAACCTGTCGGGACAGACGATAAAAGGGTTCAACGGATGTGTCCAGTGCTTGAATGATACAGCTAGCCGGTGGCTGAAGAACTATCGAAAAATGGCTTACATGCAGCATCGTAGGTTCCTTCGCAAGGATCACCTATACCGCAATAATAAGAGAGCTTTTGACAGGACAAAGGAGATTGCCTTAGCTCCAATGAATTGCACTAGGAAATAGATATATGCGACCGTAAAGGATCTTCATATTATTCACGGAAAGGGAGCCGACAGTACATCTATCCTGAGTTCCCGTGATAAGGCTCCTATGTAAAAAAGAGATCAGTATTTTGGGTCCTACCTTACTGGCAACACTTGGAAGTTCGACACGCAATCAACGTCATGCCCATAGAGAAGAACGTGTGTGACAGCTTGCTTGGTATCTTACTGGATATACCTAGCAAAACAAAAGACACTCTCCACGCACGGATGGACCTTGAGGATATGAAACTCAGGAAGGAGCTGCATCACAAAGACATGGATACAGGCAAAAAGTACCTTCTCGCAGCCTGCTACACTCTGAGCAAGAAAGAAAAAAATAGCGTGTGTGAATGCTTGCATGGAGTCAAAGTTCCGTTTGGTTACTCTGCCAACATAAAGAGACTAGTCTCAATGAAAGACTTAAAATTAATTGACATGAAATCTCATGATTGCCACATGATGATGACACAGATGCTTCCAATTGCAATTAGGGGTGTTCTGCCAGAGAAAGTCTGAGACCCAATTATAAAGTTGTGTTCATTCTTCAACGCGATTTCACAGAAGGCCATCGATCTGTTCAAACTAGATAAGCTGCAGGAAGACGTGGTCCAAACTCTATCCAGGCTCGAGATGTGTTTCCCTCCATCTTTTTTTGATATTATGGTCCATCTCATTGTTCACATTGTGAAAGAGATACGGATTCTTGGTCCCGTGTTTCTACAACAGATGTACCCTTTTGAGAGGTTCATGGGTGATGTGCACTAAGGTTGTCCCGATCTTCTGATGAGAACGATACGATGATTTGGTGTAGTACAGAGTAGATGGATCGACTAATAACCACAAGATCAGCAACCAAACAATCGCAACGTCACCACATGAGGCGATCAACCGAATCAAAGACCCGATCGATCCTTGTACTTGCTGTAACCAAGAACATGCAAGAATAAGGTGATAGCAATTTCAATCCAGTAATCTCAAAGAAACAAGGGTGAGGTTCTGTTTCTCAACTCGGGTGGTCTAGTCGACACACGCAAGATTGAGGAGGGACGCTTTACGTGGTCTACAAAACACAACAAAACCTACGCCACAATGTATGACGGCAGGGGCATTATATAGGGTGGAGACCAGACTTGGGGCATCCAAAATAGGGTTGGCCACCACGCAACCCTTACCATACATAAGCCATGGGCCCAAAAATACGGTGACGCGGCACCTGACAGATTTCCTCATCAATGGGGGTTATAAAGAAATATGTTCATAACCGACATCGGCCGGAAGGCTGCATTGCCAATGGTTGGGGAACCGAGGAGGTCATTGAGTTCTGCGTCGATTATATGGATCTCAAACCGATTGGTGTGCCTATATCTCGGCATGAGGGGAGGCTATAGGAAAAAGGGACACTAGGCGAGAAATCATTCCGTACAACCAATCTAGCTTCATTCACACAAGCACATTTCGCAGTTTTGGGACAATCAGTTGTGGTGGCCCCGTATGTCAACATGCACAAGAGCATGCTATCCAGAACAAACCTAGGGAAGTTAGAGGGTTGGATCACGAGAGAGCATAGAGATAACTTCGGTGATTGGTTGCGTAGGCACATGATGCATACGGAGACAGAGTGCGCTGAGTTGAAAGTGTTGGCTCAGGGACCGTCAACTACAATTCAGACATTTCAAGGATACGACATAAATGGTTTTACATTTTATACAAGAGCACAAGATTAAAAGAGCATGAACCAAAACAGCAGTATCCGTACAGATGCCTATGACAGCAATGAAAATAGGCAAATCTACTACGAATTCATAGAAGAGATTTGGCAGCTTGACTATGGACCTTTGAAGGTCCCTCTCTTTCAGTGCCAATGGGTCAGACTTCCAGGGGGTGTTAACATCGACAACTACGGTATCACTACCGTGGACCTCAAACTCGTCGAATACAGGGAAGAACCATTCGTACTTGCTAATTCTGTTACACAAATCTTCTTTGTAACTAACTCGGCTAACAAGGAACGCCACGTGGTTATTCAAGGAAAAAGAAGGATTGTCAGAGTTCACAATGTTATCGACGAGGAAGAATACAACCAATTCGATGAGCTTCCTCCTTTCGGAGAGGACGTTGACCAAAGTCTCATGGAAGAGAGTGAGGAAGTTACGTACATACGCCGCGATCATAACGAACGTCGAATTGTAGCTTAGTTGTACAAATTAAAGACATGCTTTCTTTTGTATGAACGACATGTTTATTTTCTCATGTGTAACAATTAATGTATTATATGAAGTAATGGATTTCACTGCATTTGTGTGAATTGTTACATTTGTGTGAAATTATTTATAGCATTTGTGTGAATTTTTGAAGCATTATTTGATTTATAAAATATTAAAATAGTGAGCAATCTGGTTTTTTAGAATTTTAGAACTTAGTCAAAATTAGGGGAAAATATTTATACAAAATAGTATATGTCCTGCAGTATGCCTCCAAAAATTTTCAGATAATTTGGATCAAATTGTTAGGATTTCAAAAATCCCAAAGCACTTAACATTGGAAATGAAATAAATTGAAAGTTTGACTTAATTGACCGGAGACCAGCTTGTCACTGCCGGTCCACTCCACAAACTGGCAGTAATACTAGATTATTATTGTCGGTCTCTAGTTCCAACCGGCAGTGATAAGTACTATCATTGCCGGTTGTGCCTACACCCGACAGTGATAATTTAGCATTACTACCGGGTTTGGTTTGGTCGGCAGTGATAAGTCAACTATCACTGCCGGTTCTACTTAACCCCTGCAGTGATACTTAGTATTACTGCTGGGTTTAAGTTGGGCCGGCAGTGATAAAGCCGTTATCACTGTCGGCTCTCTTTATGACCCAGCAGTGATATGCTATCACTGCCGGTTCTTGTGGGGACCCGACAGTGATAGTCGACCCCTATAATTATTGAAGGCCGCGCCCTCTCCTGTCACTTGCATCTCCGCCACCTTCACCTCACCTATCTCCGTGCCTTCGACCACCTCGGGCCTCCCCTCAGTCGCGTCAAGCTCCGCGCCGCTGCATCCGCTCCACGCCGTCGCACCGCATCCCCTCCATGCCGTCTACGCCATTAAGATGAAGCCCTAGGGCACTTTCTCTCCCTTCCCCGTGCCCTCCTCCTCTCTCCCGAGGTCGCCGAACACCTGCTGCCGTTCGCGCTCGCCGGTGGGCTGACCGAGCCGAAGATTCACAAGAGCTCTGATTACTTTGATTTCAATTGTTGAACAATTTGGAATTGATGTCGATGTGTATGCAAAATATTGAATGTGTGTGTGAGCATATATATTCTTATGTATGTGCTTGAATTTGTGTGTGTATGCAAAATGTTGATGTCTGCTGCAGAAGCTAACAAGCTTCTTAAACTTGTTATATTGTAAGGAAAAACTTGTAGCAATTCGATTAATATTTCAGTGTAGTGTCTCTTAAACCATTAACTTGTTATATCATATGCCAATGCTTCAAATTTAGTGTGTCCTGCAGTCAATTTTGCCTATAGCTTAGCATGTGCACTGAACAATAGGAGTTCATTAGTCCCATGGCATAATCTACTCATCAAGCATATTTAGCATCACTTGGCATATCCTGAAATTGGTTGCTTCCTCTTATTTAATTATGCATGATCAGTGATGTGATGGTCATATCAATAAGTGTTGTGCCCTCTTCTAGTACTTTGTTGCTTAACTGTGGAGTTTAACTAATTCTTGTGGGTTTTGACTAGAGGAAAAGATCAAGACGCAGCGGGTTGTGGGTTTTGTTGCTCAATGTTGCTGCGACTCATGGCAGAATTTAAGCTTCCATTTCTTGTATTGGTCTGTCTTTTCTTAATCATAACAAACAAGACATTTGATTTAGCACAAAATATGTCTGTACCACCTTCAGGCTGCAGCTTCGAGTACATACATATCTGATCATGTTACTGTTGGTTGTGACTTATGACATGTAATTATTTTATTTTCCTAGCTTGATGATAATATTTAGCAAGTGTGACTGAGGCTGTACTCGTAACTTTTTTATTCGTTGAGAAACAGATGCAGATTCAAGAAAAATATGTATGTATGCATATGTAGATCTCCTATGTATGTGTATATATCCTGTGTATGTGTATGTGTATATTTGTGTTCATGTGTCCTTCAATGATGTATGTGTATAAAGAAAAAAAATATGTGTACATGTTCTTTAAAGATGTGTATGTGTCTTTCAAATTTGTGCCTTGATGATAATCTATATGAAAACAATCTCGAATAAGTGCAAAATATCACGGGACTAACTTTAAAACACTCGTAGGGATATCCCCTACTTATGCCTAAAAAATGGTTAGAATATCTTATACGGTGTAGCCGCAATCATAAAAAGAAAAGTGGACCGCAAACGTGGAAACAGCATGGTCATCTAAGCCTTTTTGGCAACCCATAAAATATCATGTATTAATAAAAAATAATGAGGGAATAGCCCAAAAACATTAATTGATATATATACTAACATAATCTAGGAAGAGATCCTAATTAGAACATGCTTTGCATCTGAATCCAATCACAGCAAAAACCCTAAATGTTCACTGTCGACGATCGGGACCATCAACTGCAGAAGAAAAAAAGGGGGATGCAAGAAGATCGTTCGGCAGTGTGGCCCGAAGTCGTGCTCATTCAGAGGCACCTAGCGTTGCAGGGAAGTCGTCGAGGAAGAGACGCGGGACACGAGTTTTATACTGGTTCGAGCACCCAAGGTCGGGTAATAGCTCTACTCCAGTCTTGCCCTGAGGCGAATGGTGTATTAGCGATTCTGTGGGAGAATACAAGAACAGGGCCCGAGCAAGGGGCGGTGCTGTGTCACCCTTCTCGGTGGGTGTTGCGTGTCTTCTAGTTGTCTTCTGTTGCGTTGCGCGTCTTGCCTCTTCTTTTTTCGTCTGTCCCGTGGTTGGGGCGACCCATTACTTTTGTAGCCCTCTAGGAACCTTGCTGCTTGGTCCCGAGGCCGACGTCAGGAGCTCGTGGCGATTTGACGGGGGTTAATGAAAGTCGTCGCTAGCCGTTGGGAGCTTGACAGGAGCTGTTGAGATCTTGACGGGAGCTGTTGAACCCTAGTTCCTACGCAGGGGTAGGTAGAGCGCTGATTCCCACGTAGGGGAGAGCTTTACACGAGATAAAATAAAAACGTTACAGATGTCCTTTTCACTGGCGGCCGCGGGGGCGTCGAGGTCGAGGTCAAGGCCGAGGGTGCTTCACGCTGCGGCGGTGCCCGAGCTCGCTGGTCCCGAGCCCTAGCATCGGGAGAGCACCTCCTAGGTCGGAGATGAGCCCTCGGGCCCGCGAAAAGCCGCCACGAGGCCACGGCAGGATGCTTACACGTGGCGAGGGTACCGATCCCCGACAGCTAGCCCCCGAGGCTCAAGGGATGGCCCTTTGGTCGAGCTCGACAGCCCCCGAGGCCGACCTTGCGTGTCGAAAACCCTCCAAGTGCTTTTGTCATGGTTGTTTTAAGTATACCCTTGCGCCTTTGCGACATTAAATTGGAAATCGTGTCCGGGGGGCGTCTGATTTTTGTCGCCTCGGTTCCCCGTGGGGGATTCGAGGAGACGGTCTGCAACGCCTTGTGTCCTGACATGAAGGGCGGCGAACACGGGATGCGATGCCTTGTGTCTCCGGGGGGAAGATTCGAGGAGACGCGACCGTGGCGCTTCACGTTCTCCACCCTAAAGTCTCGGCTCGTTTTTTGAGGAGTAACTGACGCAAGCTGTCAGAGATCGGACTCCTTTAAAAGCTCGAAGCCGCATACCTCTGAAGTTCTCCACTCTCGCGCTGCACCTTACCCTCTCTTCTTGTTGCCTTTTTCTCCACCCCGACCCGTCTTGATTTCTCCGAGCGCCATGGCCAAGTTCGGGAAAAGCACCTTGACCACCGAGAGGATGAAGGAGCTCGAGTCACTGGGACTCCTGGACCCAACGACCTGGCGACTTCCGGCGGCCGGGGACGTCGAGCCGCGTCCCCGGGACAACGAGATTGTGTGTACGGAGCAGTACACACTCTTCGGGCTACGGACCCCGGAGAGCGGTTTCTTGGCGGCCGTCCTCGCGCAATGCGAGATCGAGCTCGTCAACCTGCTTCTGAACTCCTTCCTCCTTCTTTCTATCTTCTCCCATCTCTGCGAGGGGTTCTTAGGGATCCTTTCGACCCCCTCTCATTCTTTCGCTTTTATTCTTTATTCCACACCTTGAAGGACCCCGTCGTCGGGTGCCTTTACTTCCGGCTGCGGACCGGGCTTCCTTGCACCTATCTTCAAGTCCCCACCTGGGACTCCCTCGGGCCGTGGACGGAGAGGTGGTTTTATCTGAAGAAGGGTGAGGGGGGCGAGCTCGTGTACAACGGCATCGCTGTGGACAGCAAGCGCGATACCCCAGAACCTAAGGACTCCGCGGCCGATTAAGAGGTTGTCGCCACCATCCACATCTGCGCGACGTGCGACCTGACTGGTCAGGCTGTGGCCACGAACTACCTGCGAGTTCGGGTGTCCCCTCTGCCGAAGAGGGTGCACCCTTTCTTCGAGATTCGAGGGAGGGATGACCCCACCTGGGAAAGTGCCAAAGGTAAGATTGCCTTTCCCCAAGCTCAGGTGAGTCCCTTCTTCTGATCGCCTTCTAACCTTGTTTCGCTTCTTCGCAGCCCCGACGGAGTCGTGGGTGGCGGCGCGCATGCAAGAAATGATCGGGAAGGTAGCTCACGCCTACAGCCTCGATGACCCCATCCCCAAGGACATCTTGAGGCAGAGTAGCGAGGTAACTTCTTTCTCTACCCTCCTTTGCTGAGTTCGACTCGGGCTCAGGCCTGTTTTGACCACGCCGGGCCGTGCAGGAGAGCCAAGAGCTGCGGGAGACGGCACAGGGCCTGTTACCACTGTCCGGGCTGGGTAAGGGCAAGAAGGCCGCCAAGAGGCCTGCCCCAGACGCCCTTGGCTAGGTCTCCAAAAGGCCCTACGTCGAGTGGGGCGACCGCGCGACTTAGAAGTTCGACACTGCATAGACGTCATGCACGTAGAGAAAAATGTATGTGACAGCTTGATTGGTCTTTTGTTGAACATTTCTAGCAAAACTAAGGACGGATTGAAGGCACCAAGGGACCTGGAAGATATGAAAATCAGAGCTGAGCTACATCCTCAAGACACCGGGAAAGGGCGACTTTACCTTCCCCCTGCTTGCTACACTCTATCCAAGAAAGAGATAACAGACCTCTGCAAATGCTTGCATGGTGTGAAAGTTCCATCCGGTTACTCCGCAAGCATCAAGAAACTGGTCTCGATGAAAGATTTGAAGTTAACTGGCATGAAGTCTCATGATTGTCATGTGATGATGACACAAATGCTTCCTATTGCAATTAGAGGTATTTTGCCATGAAGTTGTGTTTCTTCTTCAACACGATTTCACAGAAGGTCATCGATCCCATCGGACTTTCTGAACTGCAGAATGATGTGGTCAAGACACTATGCCAGCTAGAGATGTATTTCCCTCTATCATTTTTCGATAAAATGGTTCATCTCATTGTTCACCTTGTGAATGAGATAAATGTATGTGGCCCCGTATTCCTGCATCAGATGTACCCGTTCGAAAGGTACATGGGTATCCTGAAGAAGTATGTACGCAATCGATCCGGCCGGAGGGTGCATTGTGGAAGGTTATGCAACCGAGGAGGTTATCGAGTTTTGCGTGGATTACATGGAGGAGGTGGAACCGGTAGGAGTGCCTGTATCTCGCCATAAGGGTAGGCTAGCTGGGAAAGGGACGATTGGAAGGAAATCAACAAATTCTTGTGATCATGGATTGTTCGAAAAAGCTCATTTCACAGTCTTGCGAAAGTCAGTTGAGGTGTCCTCGTATATGGAAATGCACAAGGATAAGCTACGAGAGGAAAATCGTGGACGATCAGAGGTTTGGGTAACAAAAGAGCATAACCGTTTGTTCAATCATTGGTTCAAAGAGCATATGACTGGGAAAGAAACGAGTGTTATGTTGAGGTGGTTGGCAAAAGGGCCATCAGGTACAATCTTGACATGGCAAGGATACGACATAAATGGATATACCTTTTACACGAGATCTCGGGATAGCAAAAGCACTTACCAAAATAGTGGTGTCCGCATAGATGCCTACGACAACACAGGCAGTAAGAAGAGTAGCTTCTATGGGTTCATAGAAGAGATTTGGGAGCTCGACTATTGTATTTTTAAGATCCCGATGTTTCGGTGTCGTTGGGTACAACTCCCGAAGGGTGTCAAGGTGGACAAGTACGGCTTCACTACTATGGACATCAAACATGTCGGATACAGAGACGAACCATTCGTACTTGCGAAGCATGTAGCACAAGTCTTCTATGTAATCGACCCGGCAGATAAGAAGCGCCATGTAGTTCTTCAGGGAAAAAGAAGGATCGTCAGAGTTGAGAATGTCGTGGATGAGAAAGTGTACAACCAGTTTGATGAGTTGCCTCCTTTCGTAGATGGCAACATCAGGCTCGAGGAAGAAACCACTCAGGAAGCTACCTATCATCGCGACGATCATGAAGAAGGGCAAATTGTGAAAGAAAATAATTAGCTACATACGAGTAATGGCAATGTGGTGTAAACAATATGCATTTGTATGTAAATTAGTATTATATAGGGTATATTACTATATTAGGATTATATATGGTAATTAATATATTACGATAATTATATCAGTGGCGGTTCTTCACAAGAACCGCCACCGATAAACTTATCTGTGGCGGTTCGTATAAAGAACCGCCACAGATAACATATGTATTAGTGGTGGTTTTTTATGCGAACCACCACAGATAAGCGTATCAGTGGCGGTTCTTGTGAAGAACCGCCACAGATAACTATATCAGTGGCGGTTCTTTTGAACAACCACCACTGATAATGTGCTCCGTATATAAAATGGATACAGTCACTCTTCTAACCGAGTGCGCCCTAAACCCGAAACTCTCACCGCTTCTGATGCGCCCTAAACCCCTCAACTCCCGCCGTGCCCGACGCCACCATAGTCACCGCCCCTGATGCCGCTTGCGCCCGACGCCACCCTCCCCCGCCGACGCCGCCACGGTCGTCATCCCGACGCCCGCCATTCGCGCTGCTGCCATTGTCACGGTCTCACTTGACAGCTACGCCCGCTTTGACGCCGACCGGTACCACCGCCGCCACGCCGAGGCCCCGCCTCGAGGTCCTGGGCATCCAGTTCCACCCCAAGGTAGGCGCTGGGTGATCCTACTTGACTTGCTAGCGATTGTGAGGTAGTTTTAACAGATTCGAGGGGGAGATGAATTGAAAGCTGTGGGATTCTAGTGAGATGGTGCGGTCGTCTTAGCTAATTTGAGCATAGAATGCCATGAAAATGGGGCTATGATCCGGTTTTCGTGAGTTTTTTTAAGATCTATTGTGGTCTTGGTAGTGTACCAACGGTGAAAACTAATTAAATGTGTGTGTGTGTTTTTAAGATTTGTGGTCGTTCCAATAGATTTCATTTCAGTATAGAATGCCATGAAAATACGGCCTTGTTTGGCATTTTACGGTGGTTTTAGACTTTACCAGGTTTGGTGCATTTTGTGTAGTTAAAGAAAAACTACGGCACAGGATCGATTAGTTTCAAGCTGCTCCAATCCGCCATTGATAATTTTGCAGTCATCACACAAATGATTAAGTAGGAGAACTGAAGAGGTTTTGTGGTTGTTAAATTAGGAAGGCAAGTTTGACCCTTTACTTGTTTGCTGCTGCTCATTGACCTGCATTTGTTAATTGTCGGTACAATGTCCCTTCATTCCTTGTTCTCTGGGTTTTTGTGATACCTCGTTCACTGTTTCTTCCAAAATTGCAGTAACTTTAGTAACTAGTAGGATGTATTTGTTAGAGCGATCAATCATGTGAAATTGAGCTAATTAGTAATAATGACATGTATTGTTGGCAAAGCATGTGTAACTGTTTGTTTGTCGGTTTATTGGCTTGGACTTTGATGATAATGCTGTATTATGCATTCGTGATGATTCTATTTGAGGATCAAAGTAGATAATTCTTTACTTTCAAACTGTCACTAAATTAAGTTGATGCTGTATTAAATGAACTTAGTACATTATAGTCACATTTGGACAGTATGTGTGTTGATAAAAATAAGTAGTGAAGCTGTGATGAATTCATTTACATATTGCCATGTCGATGCGATTCACCTTGTTGAAACTTGGAATTATGCCCTTGAGCCCTTAATTTATTTATATTTCGTCTTTGTTTCCTATGAGTATGCTTGCCATTACTAGCCAAACTTCACGCTTTTTGACACAATCAACTCTAATTCAATAGAACCCGATTCTTGCTTGCATGGTCAACAACCAGTTTCACATGATTTTGATCCGTACAAAGTTGATATATGGTAGTGGACAATCATTTAGTCTTTTGTGCTGCGCTTTCTCTATATACCGTGATCGACTATGAAATATCAACATATGCTGCTTTGTCTAAAACCAAGACTACCAATATAATATTGTTAAACTGTAATAAATGATTTCAGCTAGCAGAAATGAAGGCAAACTGTCACTGAATTGTCCTGTTTTTCCAGTGAACACACTTTGTCAATTTGAATGCTCTTTCCTTGATCTATTTATTGAATTGTCCTGCTTTTCCAGTGGCCTCACTTTGTAAATTTGAATGCTCTTTCCTTGATCTATTTATTGACATCTGTACTTTGAAATTCCATGAGATGATTCTGTAGTAATTGACGAAAATTATGTTTCGGGTCGAACTGTAATTCTAATGGAGTCCGAAACCGAGCCTATAATGGAGGAGAGCCCGAGCAGGTACCTTACTCTCCACCCAACCACCGAAGGTGCTGAGGCCTCCACCGCTGTTACAGATGATGCTCCTATTACAAGACACGTAGGATGAGGGAAAAATAAGAAGCCTGAAGGCTGGTACACCATCTCAGAGGTCAGTGATACTGGGGCCCCCGTTGCACCAAGAAAATCAGCAACCAAATATAGGTCAACATGCGGGTACATCGTAAGGGATAAAGTGCCAATCACCTATTCGGATTGGCATAAAGTGCCCCGAGCCACCAAAGAGGATCTGTGGACAGAGATCAGAGAAACCTTTGAATTCCCCAAGGAGCCGAAGAATGCGTGCGTCGAGACGTATTGATGACCATGGATGCGGATTGGAGAAACTTCAAGGCGAGGCTGAACATAAATTATGTGAAGCAAAACCGGTCAGCCATCGGAGAGTACCCAAGATTAGAGCCATATTGGGATGAGTTTGTGGCGATGAAGCAATCCAAAGCAGCAAGGAAGTCCAGTGAGGACCACATTAGCATCGTAAGAAGGAATACTCACCCCCACAGACTTGGCACGAGTGGGTACGCGGGTAAAATTGCTCAATGGGAGAGGCAGGAATTAGAAGCGGTCCAATTGGCTGGCACAAGTCCCTTGATCGGACTACCAGACCGAGTGAAGCACTACGTGCTAGCGAGGGTAGATATCTTGTCTACTGGGGGTTTATCATTCAAGAGCAGCGAAGACAAAGCAATGACGCAAAGAGTTCATGAGTTTTATGCCCAGTCCACCAAAGGATCTTTTCACCCAGACAGGGAGAAAGACGAGCTAACAGTGGCCCTAGGAAACAAAGAGCACCCCGGTCGGGCACGAGGCATCGGGGTCAAGGTTCCATGGAGGAGTGGATTCCGTGAGCACGGAGACTCTTATAGGAGTCGGAAGAGAGCTAAAGAAGAGCGGGCTGAGAAGGAAATGGAAATGATGAAGGAAAGGGTTCTACGAGAAATACAAGGCACCATTGAAGAACAAGTTGAATGACAAGTACAACAAGCCTTGAGCCAGTCGCAAGCCCACAACGTTCTCTCCAGCCCTACATGTCATCGCAGCAGTTTCGCGTCCACACCATTGGCAGAAGCGGACAACAACCATTATCCTGTGGACGACATATAGGACCCCACACCCTGTCAGCTCAACGTGCCCGTGATGAACATTTTATACAAGCTGCTACAGGGGTAGTTTATCCGTGCCAAGAAGGGGGTGTCCTGCACAATACCCCGATAGCGCTGTGTTATGCAAAGGTCCAAGTGGACACGGGACTTGTACGCTTTTTGAGATCGGGCTAGAAAACAAGCCAATGATGAGATAACAACTCTAGGAAGTGCCGCCCACTCATTCATCCAGCGGGCGTGACATCGCCTTGGACCATGCAAGGCCGCCTCTCTGCAGATATAATCCTCCCATCCGTCACCAAGAATGAGAGTGAAACGTGAAGAAGCAAGATGAGGTAGAAACGAAATCCATTGAGGACCCCATAAAGATGGCCACTGTTAGTACTCCAAAGCAGAAACCTATAACACTGGTACTTCAATGGACAAACCTAGAACCCCTGATCCCAAAAATTGGCACATTAGACAAGCCGTATCAGCTAGATCAGGCAAAGCCAGGACCGAGTATGATGTCGTGCGACAAAAAAGTAAGGGCAAGGCGAAGTCTGATGACCAAGATAATCAACAAAGATTGAAATTCGAGGTAGGGAAGCCCTTAGTCACCGCTTCAAAGTTAAAAAGTCTAACACCCATGATGCAGCGATTACATGCATGGTACATGGATCGATCCAACCAAGACGTACTCCCGAAGGTGATCACTGCAACTTTCCGTGAGGAACATTTTCACCATGCGGGCTATGGCTACTTCTTAATAGAATTCGATAACTTGCACAACTTGTTCTATCACGACGCCCTCGACATATCTTTTTTGAGATGCTGGTCACTGTAAGTGTCTAATATATCAATCTTGGCCTACATTCACGTATACGAGATGATTGAATTACGAAGAACCAAGGGGCCAGTGGGATTCCTCGACCCAGGAACGGTTTGCCAATCTGAAATCAAAAGAGCACCAAAGGAGGTTGAGGAGTACGTATATAAAGTTTTGATTAAACTACAAGACAAGGAGTTTATACTTTTACCATACCATTTTAAGTAAGTTCCTCACTGGCTAGTTAAATTACTCGTTTATTTCGTTATTTACTCTAATGTAAGGACTAATGACTATGGCATCATGCATGTGTATGTAGCTTCCACTGGATTCTCGTAATAATTCATCCAGAAAAAGAGCAAGATTCTGATCATGGATCCATTGGATAAACCTAAAAAAGACATTGAAGTGATGACATATTTAATAAAAGAGGCGTTCAAAAGATATTGTCAGAAGAGCTCGAGATACCGCCCATACCACAAATCCCTTACAATCCGTACTAAGTTTCCGGTACGCACGCAAGTAATATTCTTATATCGTATTTCATAGTAAATAGCTCCTTTGACGACATCTTAGTTCATTCGATTTTTGTAGTGTCACAAGCAGCCATGAGGAACAAATTTAAGTGGGTAAGCGCCATCAATTCCTGCCAGCAATCCATGTTCTTTTTACGTAGATATTTTATTACTACTACTTTTTCCATCCTTCATAATATTCCTCAGTCATTGATTCTGACTTTGCAATGGTCTGCATGCAGAAACTCTTTCTTTTATAGTTCTGAGAATTTTTTGTATTCAGAATAGACACAAAAATTTTCCCTTTTTTTCAGTGACAGTGTATTCAAGTCCCATAGAGGCACTCCGATGTCTTGAGAATCATGCACAAGATGTTGATTTCATTTTGGCAGCGGTGCACAGGGAAAGATTTGAGTGGTTTTCAGTTCCTTGAAGTTGTCAGAGAGTTGCATAAAAACCTTCAAGTGATTAGTAAGTAGATAGAATCTTAGCTATTGTTTGTTATCTCCAATTCTTCTATGCCCAGCATCCCGTTTTAATCTCTCTTGTATCTGACAGTTTTTTTAAAATGATTATGCTAATAAATCTTACATTTGAACTAGTGATGTCAACTGTTGTTTGTTGATATGTTGCTACTTTTTATTATTGGAATCAAATCACATTTTCTTTAGGAAACAATAGGGTGAAACTAGCATATGCTAGAATGCTTTCCAACATTTTTTAATAGAGAAACAGTATCATACTGTACTAGGTGTGAGTTGTCACCAAGAAAACCCAAATGGATGCTTCCTGTTCTTCCTATGTTTCTTCTTCTTCATGCTCCTATGCATTTGTCTTCATTTTCTTGGTTGTTATTCTTTGATGTTTAGATAAAAGTGTAAACATATTAATTCGGACATAACTGAAACTAATATTTTATTCTTTTGGTGCACGCGCTCATCGTGATATATGTACCCCACTGATAGGTGTGTATTGAATCAGTTGCAATTGACAAAGAATTGTGCATAATGATACTGGCATGGCTAGCGCTGCCTGAGGCTAGCCACAAATGCCAGATTTTATTTTCATGTGTGGGATTATCAGCGGCGGTTTTGGGCCCAAAACCGCTATTGACGTAATATCAGTGACGGTTCTATCAAAAAATCGCCACTGATACTAGGACTATCAGTGGCAGTTTTATATAAAACTGCCACTGATAGTTGTATCAGTGGCAGTTCTAGCCAAAATTCGCCACTAATCATCGAAGTATCAATGGCGATTTTTGGGATAGAACTGCTACTGATATTGAGTATCAGTGGCGGTTCTATCAAAAAACCGCCACTGATACTTGGATGATTAGTGGAGGTTTTTGGCTCGAACCGCCACTGATACCCGAATATCAGTGGCTATTCTAGCCAAAAACCGCCACAGATACTGTTATTTGTGGCGGTTCTAGAACCGCCACTGATAATCGTCGATTATTAGTGGCACTAAATATGTGGCGGTTCAAAAACCGCCACTGATGGCCTTTTTCAAGGTAGTGACTCTAGAGAAATCCAAAATTTCACAATTCATGGTAAAAATCCCTAGAGAAGAAACTTATTAAGTAAAAGCAACATGTTTCATCAAGTTTTCATTTAAATCTTTCAATTTTTTTTCCAGATTTTAATAAGCTTAGCATGATAAATGGACTTGGACATATCTAAACTAGTGATTTTCTTCAGAAGATATAGCATGATGTATTTCATGAAGATCGAGTCAATTGCATAATAGACAAAGCTCATAAAACAGAAAATGCAGTCTAAATGCAATGCATTAACAGATTCACAAACTCCCCCTCAACAAATAAATCAATTTTAAGCTCAAATCTGGTTAAAGTTGAGTTATTATCAAGATTAGGCATAAGGAAAACCCAAATAAACTCAATAACAACCAGAAAAACAGAATGAGGAGAAGACGTCGAGAAACTGCAAAACTGGATGGTTATAGAGCATAGAAAAATAGAAGAGACTCACTACGGCTCAGACTCGCTCTTATCTTCCCCAGTGACTGACATAGGGAAGCTGACTCTAGATCCCAGCTAAGGAGTGCACACAGATTCTATCTACCCAGGAGGCCTAACACCTGCTAGACTTATAAGACTATGAGGGAACTCAACCTAGAGAGAAGAGAGATCAACTAATCACACATGATAGCAACCTAAAGCACAAGATAAGAGGTCCATGCAAAGCATGCCAGAAGTCTAAGTGAGTGAGCTCAACTCAAGAAAATAAGCCAATAATCACCCAGAAGAAACACAAAGAAAAAGGAAACCAAAGCTGGAAGATAACATACTCAAGATAGGCCGTAAGGACTCACGACTCCAAGCTTATTCCTCAAGGCAACAAATCTGGAGCTATCCAAAGGCTTAGTGAAGATATCGCCTAACTGAATGTCACTCTCTGCGAACTGAAGCACGATATCCCCCTTCTCCACATGGTCTCTAAGGAAGTGATATCTAATATCAATATGCTTGGTCTAGAAATGTTGCACTGGGTTTTTAGCAATGCAAATAGCAGAAGTGTTGTCATAGAAAAGTGGCACACCCTCTATCTCTAACCCAATGTCCCGCAAGGTCGATCTCATCCAGAGCACCTGGCTACAGCAACTGGCTGTAGAAACATACTCGGCCTCAGCGGTGGACTGTGCAACTCTGGACTGCTTTCTAGACGACCAAGAAACAAGAGAAGTGCCAATAAATTGGCAAGTACCAGAAGTGCTCTTCCTATCTATCCTACAGCGAACAAAATCAGCATCGGAAAAGGCTCGAAGGGACAAACAAGAAGTAGAAGAGTACCAAATAACTTAATCAGTGGTAGCACGAAGGTACCTGAAGATGCGCTTGACCGCCTGGCTGTGAGAGGCGCGAGGAGAAGCCCGAAATCGAGCGACAGACACACAACGAAATGTATGTCTGGCCTCAAAGCAGTGAGGTACAAGATGGAGCCGATCATGCTCCGACACTCCTTTTGATCAGCAGGCTCACCATCCTATCCAGGATCGAGGACAACAGTGGTGGCCATAGGAGTTATCACCGGCTTACCATCAGATATATCAAACCGCCTCAGAAGGTCCCCAGTGAACTTACCTTGGTGCAGGAAAGTACCCTCCCGAGTCTGCTCGATTTGGAAGCCAAGAAAGTAGCTCAACTCGCCCATCATACTCATCTCAAACTCTGTGCTCATCACCTCAGAAAACTGAGACACAAACGAATGAGATGAGCCACCAAAAATGATATCGTCCACATAAATCTGGACGAGAAGAAAATGCGACTCATGGTGTTTGATGAACAGAGTCTTGTCTACTATGCCAATCTTGAAGTCATGGCTGAGAAGATAAGACTTGAGCCTCTCATACCATGCTCTGGGGGCCTGCTTGAGTCTATACAGAGCTTTGGAAAGCTTGTATACATGACTCAGAAACTTAGGGTTCTCAAATCCTGGAGGTTGTTTGATATAAACCTCTTCCTCAATATAGCCATTCAGGAATGCACTCTTGACATCCATTTGATAGAGCTTGAAGCCTCAAGATGCAGAGAATGCAAGCACGATCCTGATAGCCTCTAGTCTAGCTACAGGGGTAAAAGTCTCCTCAAAGTCAAGACTCTCAACCTGAGAAAAGCCCTGTGCAACTATCCTAGCCTTGTTGCGAATGACAACCCCATCCTCACTCTGCTTGTTTTTGAACACCCACTTTGTCCCAATGACATTATGACCAGATGGACGCTATACAAGCTACCACACTTTGTTCCTCTCGAAGTTTTCAAGGTCCTCATGCATAGTATTAGTCCAAGACTCGTCAGATAATGCATGAGTCACATCCTTCGGCTGAAACGAGGCAACAAAGGCAGAGTGAAGGCATAAACTGGACAAACCTGATTTTGAGCGAGTGACTCGCTCAATAGATCGCCGATGATCTGATCAGGTGGATGAGAACATTGAATATGACAAGGAGGTCCAAAAGCAGAAGTGGCCTCTACCTCATGCATAGAAGAGGTAGGAGCATAGCCACTAGCTCCATGAGAGTCAGAAGGCAAGGGCTGGTCTTCCTGAGGTGCAAAAATGGAAACAGGAGGCACCTCAGGTGTACAGAGGATTGGATCAGGTGGAACACCATCATCTCCATCATCCTCATCCTCTACAAAGATGGTCTCGGGGGAAGAAGAAGAGCCTGAAATGTTAGGTCTAGCTCCTAGGCTAGCCTCATCAAAGGTCACTTCACAGGTCTCTGTGATTCTATGCGCATCGCAACTCCAGACCCTATAGCTACGAGAAAAAGTCGAATAACCAAGAAATATACCATCAGAAGAACGAGACTCAAACTTATTCAGGTTACCAGACTTCAAAATAAAACACTTGCAACAAAACACACGAAAATGAGAAACACTGGGCTTTCACCCATACCTCAACTCGTAAGAAGTGCGGTGCAAATGTGCTCTCAAGAATACATGATTAGAAACATGTCAAGCAGTAGCTGTAGCCTCAGCCCAAAACTTCCTTGGAGTACTGTACTTGTCTAGCATCGTCCTGGCCATCTCTACCAGGGTCCTGTTTTTCCTTTCCACTACGGCATTTTGCTGAGGGACGTAGGGAGAGGAGAACTGATGCTCTAAACAAGACTCCACACAGAAACTCTCAAAATAGGAGGTCTTGAACTCCGTGCCATTGTCACTGTGTATAGCTCGTAGGGCACCAGGGAGCTCAAAAGACAACTTATGAAACAAACCCCTAAAATGGGTAAAAGTCTCATCCTACGAGAACATGAAAAACACCCAAGAGTACCTCGAAAAATCATCAACAATGACAAGAACGTACCACTTCCCACCCACTGACTACACTCTAGCTGGACCAACAGTGTCCATATGTAAAAGCTATCCTGGTGCATCAGTCATCACAACAGTGACTGGGGGATAAGAAGTAGCAACCATCTTGCCATGTCAGCGGAGAGAGAAAACTAAGTTTTTGACTATTTTGAGTTTAGGCAAACCACGAATGAGGTCGTGGCTGCTAACTCGGGTCAAATGATCAAATCCAACGTGATCAAGTCTCCTATGACAGAAGGAGAGATCACGGGACTCTGAATCAATCAAACAACGGAGAGAGTCTCTAGAAGAAGCAGAAAAATCAGCACGAAAGACTCTCCCATATCTAGAAATCCCGCAAACTAACCCTCCTGAGGAATCAAGGATTCTACAGGCGCTACTCTTAAAATTCACGTCAAAAGAGTCATCAATAAGCTGAGAAACAGAAAGCAAATTGTATTGCAGCTTACTCACTATGGCAACATCTTTAAGAATGAAATTGTAATTAATGCAGATGATACCTTTAGCAATGAATCTACCTGAAGAAGCATCCCCGAAAGTGATCAACTCATCATTGGGGGCTCGGACTAGGGAAGAGAATCATCGAGAATCTCCAGTCATATGATGAGAACAACCGGAGTCGACAATCCAAACATCTCCCTTCCCCATCCGACGAACCTCATCAAGACACAAGAGAGAAAGATGACTCAGTACTGGGATAGAGTGAAGACTTGGGGACCCAATACTGAACCACACGATGCCTTATAGTACCAGCCACAGAAGAAGACTGGACTCGAGTGTCTCTCTGACGTTTAACACTAACAAGATCAGTAGCAACTCTAGTAGATGATCTAGGAGCTAGAACTGGGTTGGCCCGCCGTGATGAAAAGGCTGGACCATCCCAGTGAGGCTGCCTAAATCTCCTACCAGAAAACACCTGACGCCGCTGATATATACCTCGATGGGAAGACAGAGGAATATCAATAGAACGACGGAAAAACTGACTACGAACAGCTCCAGGACTAAAACTCGAAAAACAGCATGAAAACTGAGTCTTGGACGCTGTCCAAAAATAGGCGACTCTCTAACCTGTCTAGAAGCAGTGTGTGCCTTAGGAGCACTCAAAGTCTGGGGATGACCCTGAATACCCCCAAGAGCAGCAACATGCTCACGCCGAGTGTTCTTGGCACACCTGAAGCAAAAATCTACTAGGTGACCATCCTTCTTACAGAAGGTGCATGCGTACTTTGCCTTGCTAGAGGTAGAAGCAAAAGGAGTAACACCCTTCTAGTCAGAATCCCTATGGACAACCCCAGTAGGCCTAAACACGGTGGTACTAACTCTAGGAGCAACCACAATCTCACCACTCTTGGAGCCGCGTACAATGGTGGGAGGATGCGCCCGAGCGTGCTCCAAGGGATCAAATCCTAGACCTTGATTAAATCTACTAATCTTAGATTGGCCTAGAATAAGATTGAGCTTCTTCTTTCCTCAAACAAACTTCTCGAGTGTGCTCATGAGATACTGGCAATCTCGGAAGAAAGAGGCACAAGAAGAACAGGGGGAAGAGGAGGAATAAGAACTAGAAAGATAAGCTCTCTCAGCACGTGCATTTTTCTCCCTCAACACGGCTGCCTCAATCTTGAGGGCCTCACAAGAAATGCAAGACGCATCTCTAATCCTATAGGCTTGGTCTTCTAACTTCTTCCTAAGTTCAACTTGGATTTTATCCAAGTCCCCCTTAATCACATTACATCGCAAGCAACTTTCTTGTGACTTAGCTAGTAAGTCCTTAGCAAGATTAGCATACTTGACATTTAAAGATTCATTGTCAAGTTTTAGTTTTCTACAGCCCTCACATGAGTTGACTTGGTCCTTAGAAGCATGTATTTCAAGTTCGTCATTTCTAGAAGAAAGCTTCCTAAGGTGATCGCTCATGGCATTAATTTCTGCAAGCAATTTAGGGCAATTAGAGCATGACGGAGTAGAGTGAGCATGAAGAAAACTAGTATCTAGTGGAATAGCATCAATAGAATCATTGCTAGCATTCTTCAATCTAAGACTATCTAGTTCAGATAACACACTATCATGCATAGTCCTTAGGTTCTCCAACTCCACAAGAAGTGCATCACACAAAGAACAATCATCAGTGACTCGAAAGGGAGAAGATCTAAGAGAAGCTAACTCTCGAGTCAAGGTACCTACTTCCTTCTCTAGCTCACACACCTAGCTCTAGCTCTAGTATGAAAATTTCCTAATTTGCAGAAAGCTTCATTGAGCTGGTCATAAGAGGGTACCTCGTCCGAGTCACTGTAGAGCTCGGAGTCGTTGATGCCGTTGGCGTCGGCCATGAAGCACATACCGGAGAAGTCATCACCGCTCTTCTTCTCTTGCGGTTCATCCTCGCCCTCGTCGCTCCATGTCTCCGTGTCGGAGAGGTTGATGTCGTCAAGCGCGGCGAGGACGCGATGGAAGAGCTTCTTGTTCTTGGAGAAGTTGCGGTACTTCTTCTCACGCGTCGACTCGCGAACTGGAGGCTTCTTGTTGCGGTTCTTGTCGATGTAGTCATTCTTTGCCGAACCATCGATGTCGTTCTTTGCCTTCTCCAGTTTGGGGCAATTAGCCCGAATGTGGTTGGGGCCACCACACTCGAAGCATGTGATCATGCCACCTCTCTTTCTCTCTCTCACCCTCTTTTATGCTTGTGAAAATTTGCGAGCAAGAAGAGCAAACTCATTTTCTGGAAATTTTTCTAGTTAGTCATCGCTTAGCTCGCAAAGGGCGGAAAGAGATAAACCAGCATAAAGATCAAGGGAAGATCCCCAGTGGGATCAGTGACCAAGGCCATCGACTGAGATTTCGTCTTGCGAGAGATGAGGTTGATCTCATGAGTCTTGAGACGGGAGTAAAGCCCATCAAGAGTCAAGGTCGACAAGTTGGTAGTGTCCTTGATGGTGGTCACTTTCATTTCCCAAACTCGAAGATTGAGTGCGGTCAAGAAATGTCGAGCATTATTCGAGTCAGGGTATATACAACCAACTGCTCGAAGATTGCTCAAAATCTTTGTAAAATGACCGAAACACTCATCAAGATTCTCACCAGTGTGCTGTTCAAACTTGTTGTACTCACGCTTGTACTGATCCTGCCTCACGGTCTTGATTTGAGTAGTGCCCTCATGGTAAGCATTGAGGGTCTCCCAAATCTCGTGAACAGAATGGAAGTGAGAAATCATATCATACTCACTGCGGCTAAGACCCTCTATGAGAATGTTTCTTTCCTTAACGTTCGCCTCAACGTCAAACATATTGCCGCCCATGATGTTTTCATCGGCAGGAACCTCATACGGGAGTTTCACCTTCTGCCATATCAGGAAGCCCTGGGCAGTGATGTATGACTCCATCCGTGATTTCCAGAAAGGAAAATCAACTCCAGCAAAAATAGGAGGCTTGGTGGAATATTTGTCCATAGCCATGGCTCTTGAGACCGGTCAAGATCTATGAAAGAGCAAAACCGACTCTGATACCAGTTGAAGGATCGAAATGGCGATTAGAGGATGGGGTGAATGATCCCAAGTAAAATTTCCGCCACTCAAAGTACTCCAAACAATCTCGCAATAAAAATCTGAAACACCCAAAGATTTTCTTTCAAACTAGTGTCTCTCAGATTCGCACACCCTCCAAAACCCGAACAATTAGAAAACTATGTGTACCCCTAGCTTGCATGGATGAGAACCATGAATCATGTGAGGGCTTTTTTAATCACAATCCTGGTTGTCATGTGTCCAAACAAAGAGGAATCAATTCAAAGACTACTTTTCTAAAAGAGATAAAGCCAAAACACCAAAGTCTCTTTCCAGAAAAGTAAAAGCAGATTTTCCAGGAATTGTCCTCAATTGGAGCAGGTGGTTGGTATGTTTCTGTTCATCCAAAAATCACCTCAAAAAGATTTGTAGAATAAACATGAAAAATCAAGCATTATAAACAGTCAGGAACTTCGATCAGAATGTTTGAGGCTCGGTTTTCACTTCATAGCGCTCAAACGGTACAACCAGTGGACTCACAAATTTTGAAAGAGATGGATATATGAGTTTTGCATCTTCTCAAACAAGAATAACTTAAAAAGGATTTTTATATATTTTTATAAAAAATCAAAGACTGACTGTTGTGCAAAGAACACGTTCTGGACAGATTTGCAATTCGATAAAAACTTGATCTCTAGTCTATCCTACAGTGCAAGAAAGATGTAAAACCATATGAACACCCTCAAGACATCCTAGAAGAACAACATTTAGAAGGATGGGAGGCAAACCCAAATTGCGAGAAAGTAAATTGCGAGAATGTAAATGCGGGAAAGTAAATGCTGAACTTAAATTGCGTAAAGTAAAGACATAATGTAAATACGCAATTTAAATTCACAATAAGGTAAAGAAAATTTTTGTATTTCCTGGAAGGAGAGGTTACAGAGCCTCACATTCATGTGGGCAAAGCTCAAAGGAGTATCAAAAACCTCAAAACCTTCAAGGGGGGAAGGCTACCCCTCCAGCCCTATTTATACAACTCTTGGCCACCTACCACCCTTCGATGAGCCTCTAAACCCTAGAGCATCCATCAAAGGCTAGGATTAACCCAGTCAACCAGCCGTGTAAGGGTTCACCCGAAACCCACAACACATAATAGGTTTTCTTGCATGGTTCTCAAAGCACACTAACTAGACCCGCTAACCTATAAACTAGACCAAGATCCAATGGTCCTCATTGATCCACGCAGCGTCTAGCTAGCATCTCATCCCTTCCTTATCTTCACGGCTTGTACGGACTCCGTCTCCGATCATCTTACGGCGATCCCCGACCGTTTGGACCTCCGACACTCCTCGCTTAGTCCCGGCCATCCTTCGCCTTACCATGACCCAGCACCGTCGTCCTGCAACTATTAAAACAAGGAAATACCTCACATAGAAATGTTCAATCATCACAAATGCTCACAATTAATTATGTCTCAATCATCAGTCGGTTCTACCGCCAGCCACAGGCCGATAGTACCGCAAGAAGCTAACACAACTCAAATTTCTTCCTTTTGAATTCCAATTCAAATCAAACTCAAACCTGAGCACACCTTGCTCAAATAAAGTCAAATACTCATCACAAACATGGATGGACCTCCACATGGTCCTTCACAAGGAGCATCCAGGTCGCACCTGAGGACTAGGTTTGGTGCCATGGAAAGAAGCATTCCCAGTGGACGCATGGTTGTACAAGCATCCAAAGAGATTAAGAGAAGATCAACTTGACCGTCAAATAAAAGATGCTGTGGCGAGAGCGTTAGAGGAACAGAGAGTAGAACTAGATAAGGTTGTGGAGCAAGCAGTACAGAAAGCTCTCAGCTCACTATCGCCACCCGGTGAAAGCCCTGAGCTCATCAGTCCTGGTGCTCGTAAGAGCACCAAGGCCCACTGTGGATTCACGAAGAGCATGGACTCTATTTTCCTGTGGATGACATCAAAGAACCAACACCGTGCAAGCTACATTTGTCCGCACATGGCATTACCATCAAGATGGCTGAGGGCAGGGCTTGGCCATGCCAGGAGTCGCAGGTTTTGCACTGTCGCCCGATACCGCAGGGGTTCGCCATGGTCGAAGTGGACAGTGTAGTCCACCAATACCGTAAATGGAGGTAGAGATCCCCGGCGAGGACAGAAACAAAAAACTAGGAGAAAACATGCATAGCTTCCTCGCGTGACACAAGAGCTTGATTAAGTTTGGCTCCGATGATGAGGACGACGAAGATGCAGATGTCGGGACCCGGATTTGCAAATCCGAAACCCTCTGTGTATACTGCACTAGTCCAAGATCACGCTAGTGCACACAGTGGAAACATAGATGAAATACCATTCCATACAACGAATTAACTAAGAAGAAGCAAATTATTATTAAATAAAGCAAACGACCTTAAGGTTAATGTTTACACCATTATGCCTTAAGGGCTTAAGAAACAAATACTATTGCAGCGGAAAAGATAACTTGAGCCATTCGACATGCCACAGGCAATCGTCTGGGGAATGCCTTCCTAATCCACGTAGTCTTCATAGAATTCCTCCTCATGATATTCATCATCTCCTTCAGCAACTGATCAACAAGGGCATAAAGCCGTGAGTACAAAGGTACTCAGCAAGCCGTAGGGAAATGATGCAATATATTTATGCACGGCTTGACAATGATGGCTATATAGTTCTTTTGCAGAAAGCAATAACTTGAATTGAAATACAATAAATAGATTGAAAGCATATTTATGAAAACATAAATAAATAAGCGATAGATCAATGATAGACAACAAAACAACGATGAACTCCCTGCTCACATCCCAACAATTCCACATTCCACATTTTATGAAACACTCTATACCCCGTGTGAAATTCCCTGCTTTGTCCATGATCATGACGCGCTATTCGAATAGTTTTACACTCTGCAGAGGTTGTACAACTTTACCCACAAGACATGAACATCTCTTTGTGCAATCGATCTTAACACACTACCTTCGTGTGTCGCAGAGATATCATGACAAAGCCTTTACAATGCAATCGTCTAAACTCAGATCGCCCGCTAAGGTTTCGCCTTTAGGGCCCCTCTTGATGCCTTGCGAATCTACCCGTCCATCCCGGAACCCACACCACCAACTGGCAGTACTCAAGGCTAGACATTACAAATTAATCAGCTAAGTCTGTCCCATTCCAGACATGTGGTAGTACGGTTAGGCCCAGTTCAATGGCGCACAAGATTAAGTCCTTAAGTTGTCTCATGCAAGACATCCACATCCCAATGTGCTAGAAAGCACCCCTTTATCGCACGATCACTTGCCCGAGGGAAAACAATTGCGTTCAACCAAGACCAATGGCAACCCCGCCATGGTACAACAAATTTACAACAAGTGGCTACCGGCCACGATTCAATATCTCATTAAGTCAATATTATCATTATTCACATGTGACATGAATCCCAACATATATGTAAGCATGTCTAAGCATAGCTACGATAACCCAATGTTGGTATAATGATTATGTCCAACTAGTAATGTCCCAACCTAGGTTTAACAATGGATACATGGCATACAACTAATCAAGGTGGCATAATGTCAACTAGGTATACATCTACTCCCATTAAATAAGCATTGATACACAAAATAGCATGCAATTGTAATAAAGTAATTACTTTTGCAAACATAGGATCAATATGATCAAAGGATTACGACTTGCCTTGCTGATCTAGTGCTGAATCTTGGTCTTCAAGTCTTCGCTTGCTCCTCGGAATTAGCGCTCACCGGAAAAGAAGCAACGAAACCAAATAAATACAAAACAGAGACTCAACCAAGCTCAAAACTGAAAATAAATGGCTCTGGAAGATAGATCTTGATTTTAGAAAATTTAGAAACTTGAATCGCCTCAATCGGAGTTCGTATGAGTGAGAACGGGCCTCCAAAGATTAAATTCAGAGAAAATACAGAAATTCGAGAATCGCACTGGATTTATTTTTATCGAAAAGCGATTTATTGCGCAACCGCCGACGTCATCCGCTCATGGTGGACTCGGTCCACGGCGCTGGCTCGGTCCACCGGCGCCCGCCGCGACGGCCGACGCCACGACGCTGGTTCTACCGACGCAGGTGGCCGACGCAGCGGCGACGCGGCGCGCATCTGGAGAGAGAGCCAGATCGGACGGCTGAGGAGTGGCGCAGCGGCCGGAGGTGACGCGGCACGATCCGGTGCGTCGACTGGCGATCGAACGGCGGGGTTGGGCGAAGAAGAACGGCGGCGAGGTTTTACCGGAGACGGGGAAGAAGACAAGGCCGGCGGCGGAGGAGAGCCGGATCGAGCGCGGGGCAAGGCGGAACGGGGAGAGGATGACACGGGCAATGCGGAGAGACCGACGGCGACGGCGGAGAGGCACCGGTGATGACGGAAAAGACGGCGGAAGGACTCGGGCACGGCGGAGATCAACGGCGAACTCGCGCGGCGCGACGGCGGCAGCTAGGGCAGCGAGAGGTGGGGCAAAAGGGGCGGCGCGAGGAGGCGATCCTCGGGGGGCGTGCGGTGGCTTAAATAGGGGCCTCGACGGCCGTGTCCGACACGGACTCCAAGGGCGGCGGCGACGCATTGACGCGGCGGCGGCTAGGTTAGCACGCGCGGCGGCTGGCCACCGAGCCGCGGAAGCGAGCGAGCGGGCGGGCGAGCGGTCGGGCCGAGGCGACGCGGGAGGGAAACGGGCCGCGCGGGGAAAATCGGAGCGGGCCGGTGGAATTTTGGCCCGAGAAAGTTTTAAAAACATTTTCCGATTTTAAATAATTCCAGAAATCCGAATAAAACCAAATAAATGTCAAATAAATTCAGAAAAATCCCCAAAAATACAGAGAAATTCCTTGGAGCACAAGGAACCCAACTAAAACTGAAATTCTTTAGTTTGATGAATAGTTTAGCCAAATTAAATCCTTTCACTATTTAGAAATTCAAATTAAGCTAGACTTAATTCCAGAAAATGCAAATGGTTTAATTTTGAAATCAACATTCCGAAACTCAAATTTTGGGATGTTACAAACCTCCCCCCCCTTAAATGGAATCTCGACCCCGAGATTCAGGCTTGCTAGAGAATAGGTGGGGAAACTCGGACTTCAGATCTTCTTCTCGCTCCCATGTTGCTTCTTCTTCTGAATGATTGCTCCACTTGACCTTGCAAAAACGGATGATCTTGCTTCTCGTGATACGCTCTGCTACATCCAAAATTTTCACTGGTTGCTCCTTGTAGGTAAGGTCTTCTTGCAAATCAATGGCTTCCAATGGCATCTGTTCCTCTGGCACACGCAGACATTTCTTCAACTGCGAAACGTGGAACACATCATGGATTCCGGCAAAAGACTGAGGCAATTCTAACTTGTAGGCAACCTCTCCTCTTCGTTCCAAGATTTTGAACGGTCTCACATATCTAGGGGCAAGCTTTCCTTTTACTTGAAATCTCTTAACTCCTTTGAGAGGGGTGACTCTGAGGTAAACATAATCATTGGGCTCGAAACTCAAATCTCTGCGACGGTTATCTGCATAACTCTTTTGTCTGCTTTGAGCGATCTTCAAGCGGTCTCGAATTAGCTGGACTTGCTCTTCTGCTTCTTGCAATATGGCAGGGCCAAACAATTGTCTTTCTCCTGACTCCTTCCAGTTGAGAGGAGTTCTGCACTTTCTCCCATATAAGGCTTCGAAAGGCGACATCTGCAAACTAGCTTGATAACTATTGTTGTAGGAAAACTCTGCATAGGGCAAACACTTGTCCCACTTGGCACCATAAGTTAAGGCACAAGCTCTTAACATATCCTCAAGAATCTGATTCACACGCTCAGTCTGTCCATCTGTTTGAGGGTGATAGGCAGTACTGAACCTGAGATGAGTTCCCATGGCTTCATGCAGACTCTGCCAAAAACGAGAGGTAAATTGGCTTCCTCTATCAAACACTATCTTCTTAGGCACTCCGTGAAGACTGACGATCCTTGACATATATAATTCTCCTAATTTATCTCCTGCATAGGTAGTCTTAACTGGGATGAAGTGAGCTACCTTAGTCAATCGATCCACTATTACCCAGATCGAGTCATAACCTGCTTGGGTCTTAGGAAATCCGTAATGAAATCCATACCGATTTCTTCCCACTTCCATTCTCGAATCTTCAATGGTCGCAGCAATCCTCGCGGCCTCGATGCTCGCCTTGACCTTCCGCGGACATCACAAAGTGCAACATATTCGCAATCTCACGCTTCATGCTAGGCCACCAATACCTTTCCTTGAGGTCTTGATACATCTTGGTACTTCCGGGATGAATGGAGTATAAAGTCTCATGCGCTTCCTTGAGAATCAACTCCTTAAGCTCTTTACGATCCGCACGCAAATACGCTTCTCATACCGGATAGTACCTTGTTCATCTTCGTGAATCCTTGGGCTTTTCCTTTCTTCATATTACTCTTAATCTCCTTGATGTCGGCATCATCTACGTGCTTCTCGAATCGATCTTCCAACGAGGGCGATTTCCAAAGTAGCTAAATACCCTTCCTGAATCAATTCCAAACTAAGCTTCTGAAATTCCTTATAGAGGGCCGGCTGACTTTCCTTAATCATCAGAGTATTGCAGAGCTCTTTCTACTCAAAGCATCACCACGACATTGGCCTTGCCTGGATGATAATGAATCCCAATGTCATAGTCCTTAATCAATTCCAACCATCTTCTTTGTCTCATATTGTGGTCACTTGGGTAAAGATATACTTCAAACTCTTGTGATCGAGATAAACTTCACAACGGTTACCAATGAGATAGTGACGCTAAATCTTTAAAGCATGCACTACGGCTGCTAATTCCAAATCATGGGTAGGATAGTTAACTTCATGTGGCCTTAGTTGTCGCGAGGCATACGCTACAACCTTCTTATCTTACATTAGCACACAACCGAGTCCTTGTCGGGATGCGTCACGTAATATCTCAAAATCCTTCCTATTATCCGCAAAATAAGCCTTTGGGCAGTTGTCAAACACTTCTTTAACTCTTGAAAACTTTGCTCACACTCGATGTCCAAACAAATTTCTTCTCTTTCTTTAAGAGTTGAGTGAGCGGTCTGGCTTTTCTAGAAAACCCTTCTATGAAACGGCGATAATATCCTGCCATTCCAAGAAAACTTCGTATTTGGGGTACCGTCTTAGGTGACTCCCAACTTAGCACATCTCGTACCTTTCCAGGGTCAACAGCGACTCCTCCTGATATGACATGTCCTAGGAAAGCAACTTCTTTCATCCAGAACTCACATTTACTAAACTTTGCATAAAGCTGATTCTCTCTTAGCTCCGTTAAAATTTGGCGCAAGTGATCCTCATGTTCTTCCTCACTTTTGGAGTAGATTAAAATGTCATCAATGAAAACAACAACAAACTTATCCAAATATTCCATGAATACCTTATTCATCAAGGTCATGAAGTAGGCAGGGCATTAGTCAATCCAAAAGACATCACAGATACTCATACCGTCCATACCGAGTAACAAAAGCTGTTTTGGGTATATCCTCTTGACGAATCTTCAACTGGTGGTATCCTGATCTTAAGTCAATCTTCGAGAACACTCCGGCTCCTTGAAGTTGGTCAAACAAATCATCGATTCTTGGCAGAGGGTACTTATTCTTGATGGTGACCTCATTGAGTGAGCGGTAATCTACACACATTCTCTGAGTTCCATCTTTCTTTTCAACTAGAAGAACCGGCGCTCCCCATGGTGAAGAACTTCGTCGAACAAAACCTTGATCTTGCAGCTCTTTAATTTGTCTCTTTACTTCGGCTAACTCATTAGCAGGCATCCTATAAGGTCTCTTGGAAATGGGTGGCGTTCCAGGAACTAGTTCTATCAAGAACTCTATATCTCGATCCGGTGGCATCCCTGCAACTCATCCGAAACACATCAGAAATTACCGGCGATCGCACATCTTCCGGACTTATTCCTTTGGCACTCGCAAACTCTAATCCCTTCTGACCGATCTGAATCGGCTTGAACTTTTAACTTGATTCCATCTGGACTGGTTAGGGTGATCTCTCTATTCCCACAATCCAAAACTGCTTGGTTCTTGGAGAGCCAATCCATTCCTAGGATCACATCTAGGGACTTGGTGTCTAGGACAATAAGGTTGGCTAGAAATTCTACCCCTCCAATTAATATCTTAACTTCGGGGCAGCCTTGGTTCGTACTCAAATCAGAACCAGGAGATTGCACTAATAAAACAGTCTTAAGAGGCATTGTCTTTAATTGATGATTTGCAGCAAAACTCCGAGGAACAAATGAATGCGTAGCTCCAGAATCAAACAAAACCATGGCAGATGCTGAGTTGACTAGGAGCTTACCTAGTATGACGTCTGGTGCAGACTGGGCGTCCTCTGTGGTGACGTGATTCACACGGCCTCTTCCAGCAGGCGGCGGAGTCCTGGTGGCTTGATTGGGAGTCTAGGGCACTCCACGTCCTGATCCTGGGGCAGGGGTCTTGGCTGGCGTAGATCCCAAGTTGAAACGGACTGGCGTCACGGCTTGCTTTCTTGGGCAATTATTTGCATAGTGACCGAGTTCATGACAGTTGAAACATGTGACTCCTGCACTGCCATCGTGTTCCTCGGGCGGCGGCGGCTTAAATAGGGGCCTCGACGGCCGTGTCCGACACGGACTCAAGGGCGGGCGCGACGCGTTTCACGCGCGGTGGCTAGGGTTAGCACGCGGCGCTACTGGGCCACCGGGCCGTGGGGCGAGCGAGCGGGCGGCATGAGCTTCTTTGGCCGAGGCGACGCGGGAGGGAACGCGTCGCTGGGAAAACGCGAGCGGGCGGAGGAATTTCGCCCGAGAGCGTTTTAAAACATTTTCCGATTTTAAATAATTCCAGAAATCCGAATAAAACCAAATAAATTCAAATAAATGTCAAATAAATTCAGAAAAATCCCCAAAAATACAGAAAAATTCTTTTGTTTGATGAATAGTTTAGCCAAATTAAATCCTTTCACTATTTAGAAATTCAAATTAAGCTAGACTTAATTCCAGAAAATGCAAATGGTTTAATTTTGAAATCAACATTCCGAAACTCAAATTTTGGGATGTTACAGCAGATCAGCCGCACTCTCCACACAGAGACCTACCGCCTTGGTCGTCACCACATAGACAAAGCCCAACTCCTCCGCCGGCACCAACCAGAAAAAGTCCGACTACTACGCCCAAATCTGAAAAGAATCGAACACTAGCACCATCTCGAAAGTCAGCACCGTCCTCGAAGAAATCTCAATCATCTGTGAAGCAAGGACATTCCCAAAAGAAATTACCAGCTGACATGACTGAAGAAGAACGGAAAAAGCATGTAAGCGCCAGCGTAACATCTCACTTTAAAAAGGTGCCATCACCTGAGAAGACTAAAGTTGATGCTAACGCGCAAAAGTTTTTCTTGAGTATGGCAAAAGTGCGAAATACGGGGTAGGCTTCTGAACCTTGCAAAATATCGGACTGCGAGCACATATCTAGAAAGTAATACTTGAAGGCGGCTAGTGCCGACGCGTTGAGGTTGGATGCTCAGGCAGATGTTGCTCAACGAGATGCTCAGGAGCAAAGTCTAAGGTGGAAGTTCTTTATGAGGAAACCCCTGGTTGAACCAACTCATTTCGACCACTTAACAATACAACTGCGACGCGTCCATCAATGGTACATGCAGCAGTCCAACGATGGTATGGCGGTGTTCGCAGTCCGATACACGGAGCAAGATTTTCACAATGGGGATAACATCTTCTGGATGAATTTCAAGAAGTTGTACATGTTGTACCAGCAAGATGCCCTGGACGTGAATATACTTAGATTATCGACTTTGTAAGTCTCTACGTATATTATTGTGCATTCTTATACTGTTTAATTGCATGTCTGACTTCTTTCTTGTGTAGAATGGAGATATAGACATGTAGAAGAAATGGCAATGACAATCTAGCATTCCTAGATCCGGGGCTTGTCAAAGAGAAGCTTGTGAAGACTATTTATTTAATACTTTTTTGAAGCTACAATACAAAACCTCCATACTTTTACCCTATAACTTTAAGTATGTATTCCCTACTTTTAATATCGTTTTACAGTTTTTGCGTAGCACATACGATGTTGGAGTAATTGACTACGTTGACATATATATGCAGGTTTCACTGGGTCCTCCTTGTCATCCAGTTAGATGCTAGCAGGATTTTTGTCTTGGACTCTAGGAGAAAACCAACTAATCTATATCAAGACTTTTGGGACATCTTTGAGCAATGTAAACTCGATCGTTGCGTTATTGCTCTGGCAATATTCCATTCTACTTCATTTAAGTTTACTTAATATTCAAAATCATTCACAAGGCATTTGCACGATACTGCAAGAAAAGTGTTCGGCATCATCCCTATAGTAAACATTTTGAAATAGTAACTGACTTTCCATGTATGAGGCAGGACCCGGGAAACAATTTATGTGCATACTATGTATGTACAAATTTACATTCGATTGTCACGGAGACTGTGGGCTATAACGAAGCCATGGTACATAATTACACATTGATGCCTACTTTTGTTTCATTTAACATATATCATCATTAATTAACTTTCTCTTTTCTTCAATAACAGCGCTCTAAACTGAGAACCAATAAGTTATTACTAACAAAAATTATTGCAATTCAAGGTCAAATCGCCGGATTCATTCATGATAATGTCATCAATCCAAACGGCGAGTTCCACGAGTAGCCTCATCGCCCTCATTCCTTTGATCTAGACCCGTGATATGCCTACTTCGACTCCTTCTACTATAGCTGGTGCAAAATCAAAGTGAATAAGATGAGATGTAGTCGAACTACATTTGTAAACAAATCATTGCAAAAATAACATATTGTGATGCTTAATTTAATATATTTGAATTATGTTTTTAACGATGCTTTGTATATACATGGATATATTTTAATTATAATTTGAACGATGTTTTATATACTATATATGGACATTGTATAGACAATTGTATAAAAATATATATATTGCACAAAAAATATGCAATAAAAATATTTGGTTCACGGCTTGTCACTGCCGGTTCTTGGAGAAAACCGGCAGTGATATGTACATATCACTGTCGGATTGAGGTACAACCCGGCAGTGATAGTTCTATATAACCGGCAGTGATAGTTCTATATCACTACCATTTTTATGTATAACCGGCAGTGATAATTATCATCACTGCCAGATTTTGGTTTGACTCGGCAGTGATAGTTCAATATCACTGCTGGTTGTAGGTAGAACCGGCAGTGATAATCCCCGAGTATCACTGCTGACCAATCACTGCCGGCAACAATGATCGGCAGTGATGGCGTTTTGAAACCGGCAGTGATGTGCTGTTTTGTAGTACTGCCAACTATAACACCCCGTGCCCCGAATGTTACACCACAAGAACCAACAAACAGCAAAACTACCAAATTACTAAAAATTTCAGCATGACCTCTATGTAATTAGAGCAAAATAGCAAAACAACAACATAATAGCAATTACGACATAACCATTCGAGCATAAATAACAAGGAAGAGCAAGTACAACAAATAACAACCAGAATATCATTCTTAATGAGTGGAACAAAACGAAGTGATAACCACATAGTGTAATCACAACACAATCAAAATCACATGAACAACTTAAGGTACATGAGCACAACCAAACATACCATCATGCATGTAGGACCCGGATTTGCAAATTCGAAACCCTCTGTATATACTGCACTAGTCCAGGATCACGCTAGTGCACAAAGTGGAAACATAGATGAAATATCATTCCATACAACGAATTAACTAAGAAGAAGCAAATTATTATTAAATAAAGCAAACGACCTTAGGGTCAATGTTTACACCATTATGCCTGAAGGGCTTACGAAACAAATAACTATTGCAGTGGAAAGGATAACTTGAACCATTCGACATGCCATAGGCAATCGTCTGGGGAACGCCTTCCTAATCCACGTAGTCTTCATAGAATTCCTCCTCATGATATTCAACATTTCCTGTCCTTCCTCAGCAACTGATCAACAAAGGCGTATAGCCGTGAGTACAAAAAGTACTCAGCAAGCCGTAGGGAATTGATGCAACTTATTCATGCACGGCTTGATAAAGGATAGCCATATGGTTCTTTTGCAGAAAGCAATAACTTGAATTGAAATACAACAAATAGATTGAAAGAACATTTATGAAAAGATAAATAAATAACTGATAGATCAATAGTAGACAACATGAACATAATGGTGAGGCATCACCCTACACCATCTAAAACAAGTATCAACCAATAAATTCAACAGCATTACTTTAGACAACAAAACAACAGTGAACTCCCCGTTCACATCCCAACAATTCCACATTTCATGAAACACTCTATACCCCGTGTGAAATTCCTGGGCTTGTCCATGACCGCGGACACGGCTATTCGAATAGTTTTACACTTTGCAGAGATTGTACAACTTTACCCACAAGACATGACCAGCTCTTTGAACAATCGATATTAACACACTTCCTTTGGTGTGTCGCAGAGATATCATGACAAGGCCTTTACAATGCCCTATCTAAACTCGGTACTGCCCGCTAAGGTTTCGCCCATTAGGGCCCCGTCTTGCACCTTGCGAACCTACCCATCCATCCCGGAACCCACACCACCAATTGGCAGTACTCAAGGCTAGACACTGCAAATTAATCAGCTAGGTCTGTCCCATACCAGACATGTGGTAGTACGGTTAGGCCCAGTTCAATGGCGCACAAGATTAAGTCCTCAAGTTGTCTCAGGCAAGACATCCACTTCCCAATGCGCTAGAAAGCACCCCCTTTAGTGCACGATCACTTGCCCGAGGGAAAACCATTCGTTCAACCAAGACCAATGGCAAACCCCGCCATGAAACAACAAATTTTACAACAGCGGCTATCAGCCACAATTCAATATCTCATTAAGTCAAGATTAACATTAATCACATGTGATATGGATCCCAACGTATATCTAATCATGTCTAAGCATAGCTACAATAGCCCAATGTTGGTATAATGATTATGTCCAACTAGTAATATCCCAACCTAGGTTTAAGAATGCATACATGGCATCCCAAAAATCAAGGTGGCATAATGTCAACTAGGTATATATCTACTCCCATGAAACAAGCATTGACACAAAATAGCATGCAATTGTATAAAACAAATTACTTTGCAAACATAGGATCAACATGATCAAAGGTTACAACTTGCCTTGTTGATCTAGTGCTGGGTCTTGGTCTTCAAAGTCTCCATTCGCTCCCTCGGAATTAGCGTCTACCGGAAAAGAATGCAACGAAACCAAATAAATACAAAACAGAGACACAAACAAGCACAAAACTAAAAATAAATATCTCTTGAAGATAGAGCTTGATTTTATAAAAATTTAGAAACTGGAATCGCCTCAATCGGAGTTCGTATGAGCGAGAACGGGCCTCCGAAAGGTTAAATTCAGAGAAAAAGGCTGAAAATTAGAAAATCCAAATTTCCCGATTTATTTTTCTATTGGAAAATCGATTTATTGTGCAACGCTGACGTCAGCAAACAATTTCCTGAATAAAAAAATCGAAAAATCCTATTTCGCTGACATGCGGGACCCACGGTCTATAGACCGAGTCCACAGAAAGGTCAAGGTCCACGATGGACCGGGTGCAGTATCAGATCGAAATGACGCGTCACGCCGATGTCATCATTGAAGGGCACCGATCGGGCGGACTCAAGCGGCTGACAGGGACACGCCACGCGTCATGCATCCGGAGGCACGGTGCGGGATCGAGCGGCGGAGGCGCAGGGCTGCGGTTGCGGTGACGTGGCAGAATCTGATGCGCACGCTACGGATCGGACGGACACCGCAAGGCGAAGCAGGTCGACGGTGAAAGTGGCGGTGTGTCTCACCGGTAGCGGGGAAGACGACACGGCACACGACGGAGACGAGACGGATAGAGCGCGAGACAAGATGGATCCGGACAGGAACGATGCGACGAGTCAGGCGTGCAAGCGGTAGCGGCGGATGTGCACCGGCGACGAAGATCCACGCGGTGAAAGCCTTCGGCTGCGGCGAAGAACTCTAGCGAGGGCGCAAGGTTAAACGACGGACTCTCGGGTGACACGAGAGAGGGCAACGGGTGCGGCGCGACCAGAGGAAGCTGAAGCTGGCGGCGGCTCAGCTTTTAAAGCCTCGAGAGACCCGCACAACCACGACACGGACGTCAAGCCCTGCGCAGAGAATCCGAACACTGTTAGGGTTTCATGAGAAGCTGGTGGCGACGGCGCGCGAAATCTGGACCGCGCAACGGGAAGTTGGGCCGGGGCGGACACGCGGGCAAAGCGGGCCAGGAGGAGCAGGCCGAGCGAAGCGGAGCGGGCCGGGAAAAACGGAAAAGGACTGGGCCGACGGAGAGGATTCGGCCCGAATGAAATTTGGGAAAACAGAAATATTTTTTATTTAAGAAAATTCCAGAAATTCAATTAAAAGAAAATAATTCCAAATAAATAGCAAATAAATATAGAAAAATTCCTTGAAGTATAATGAGCCCAACTAAAAATTTAGTTTGATGAATAGTTTAGTCAAATTAAATCCTTCAATTAATGGAAAATTCAAATTAAGCTGGAATTAATTCAAGAAAAATACAAATGGTTTATTTTTGAATTCAACATTCCAAAACTCAAATTTTGGGATGTTACAATGCAACCATAAACTCATTACAAAAGTTCATTAGACAAGTGCAAGCACTTCAAACCTAGCACCAACCATAAGAGAAATATATTACAATGACTCTAACTACATGGATGTTCCGTGTGAGTTAAGTAGTGCTAAGCCTTTTTCCCAAAATCCTGCTCTAGAGGTACCTAAAATAAAACATTACAAAACAAGCGTGAGTTCAAAACTCAGCAAAGTGTATCATACCATTACAATTAACTTAAAACAAGAGTTTGGAGCAATTCAAATATGGTAAGACCTTTGCACATAAGAACAACATCATAACTTAACATTCTTTACTCTTTAACCATGCAATGCATATGCATTCTCATAATGCACATTTTAATAGCAAATACCGGTATTGCTGGGTGCTCAGCCATCGGTGTGCACCCTCTCATTCCCATCCAGCCCGTGGAGGGGCCTACCGAGGTAGGACTTTCATGTCTCAGTACGTGTGAGATAAAGAGGCCCATTCGGGACACGTCTTCTATTATGAATGCACAGATGCAAATGAAATGAATTAAATTGCAAATTGCATTCTTATCCAACATTTTGATCACAATACATAAACATAAGCATTTGCATAATCATAAATGCATTAGATTAACATTTGTATCCTCTTAACCATAGTCACCATCCTAAGCATAATCATACTCATAATCATCAACATAATTAAAATCACAAAACAAAGCATGTCACAAATTCTTCTAGCATTCATTCTACATGATACACTTTCGTCTAACCGCGAGGAGCGGAATGGTGAGACGATGAGGCCACTCCTGATGCTAATCCACCTGAAATAATATTCGCATGCATTCAACACCAACACTCACTAGCCTCTATTAGCTCACTAGTCCCAAAATTCAACATGAGAGAAAAACATGACAGCTAGGTTCAAATAATGATAACTTCTTGGAAATAACATCAAATTTAGTAAAGAAATACATTTTTGGAATCTACAGGAGATTTTCTAACTTTCTCTAGTTATCAAAATAATTTAATTCGGCCTCTAAGTAGCCATGCACAGCACAAACTTGAAACAGCTGCTAGTAGGAGAACGTGTTGGACAGCAAACATTCAGATGTGCATAACTTCCAAATGGCTAATCCAAAAATTATGTTTTCAGACTCTAATTGATCTTAAGAATAATATCTACAACTTATTTTACAGCCAATCTTTCTGGAAATGACTCTATGAATCTCAAATCGACTTAAACCAGCACCTTGCACCAATAACAATTTGTTCTGAACAGCAGACCTAAAATTAGCATATCTTTTAATTGGCTAAATAAAAAATTGTGTTCTTTGACTATAATTAATCACAAGAGTACAATCTACAATTTATTCTACAACCAACCTTTCTGGAAATGATTCTAAATAACTCAAATCAACAGAAAACCGAAGCTATCACAAATTCAGATATAACTGTGAACAACAAGTAATCACATTCTAAGCAGCAAGTACAAAATCATTCATAACTCCTAAATGGCTGATCCAAAAATTGATTTATTGTACTCTAAATAAACATAAGAGAAAGATCTACAACTAATTCTAGAGCCAAGCCCTCAGGAAATGGCGCTAGATTGCTCAAAATAGCCCAAAACCGAGGCTACTGACAGCAGCAGTAAGTTCTGGACAGCAGTCACAAAAACAACCATACCTTCTAAACAACTGAACCAAAAATCGTGTTTTTGGACTCTAAAGAAACTAAGACTAGGATCTCCAATTTCTTCTACTTCCAGCCCTCCAGGAAATGCCTCGAAAGACCCCAAATCGCAGCTCCAACAACAGGGTTTCCTCAGCCCGCGAAATTTCAGAACTTCCCCAAAGCTAAATCCACCATCCCCCCAAAATCCCCAAATCCAAACCCTAGAACAAATGAATCTAGCAGTGCTCCTCCTCAAAACAGTAATCAAATCACCCCATCACCATAGAAACACTTACCTTCACTTACTCTCAAGGAGGAAGAAAGGGTAGGGAGGAGCTCGGTTTGGGGAGGAGCTGCAGCAGGGAGGATCTCAGTTTGGGGGAGGAGGCTGCAAGGAGGAGCTCAGCTTGGGGGAGGAGGTAGCAGCCAGGAAGAGGCTTCACTTGGGGAGGAGGCAAGGAGAAAGAATTAGGGGAAAAGGTAGGAGTGGGGTTAGGTGGGAGGGGATTAGGTGGGAGAACCCCTCTCACAACGGCCAAATTCCACCGATAGGCCCACAAGATTTCGAAACAGACGGCAAGACTAGCCCACACCCTAACTGAATTTTTTTCCTTAACCTGGAAATGATATGCGATATTACAACCGAGCAGTACACAACGCAAAGACAAGGGTGGCTCTGGATACAAGGAAGGGAGCACGGGAAGGCGGTGGTGATGGCAAGTTCAAAGATGACTGTGGCAGCGGTGAAGGGGCATGGCTGGCGGTGGTACAATGGCATGAACGACGATAAGCCGGTGATGAAAAATTGCAAAATTTGTTGCACACTATGCAGGAAACATCAAATTGATTGAGGGATTACCTACACAATGAGGTGGAACACGACGTGATGTGAATGGTTCAGGAAGAGGAGCTCTGAGGTGATGGGGAGCTCGCGAGGGAATGTCGGCTAATGTCGTGGACAACTTTAGGAATTTGCGATGTGCTAGGCAAACGAGAGCACGAAATCGAGAGATGAGCGGAACAACAGGTTGAGCAAGGAGAGATATGTTCCTGGTGCTCACTTTAAATAGCCCCAAGGATACTAGAAGAGATAGAAACCAACACGAACACGATTGCGTCTGAAATAGAAAGAACATGATTTGCACGCAAAAAATAGCGGATATAGTAGGGAAAATGAGGGTGGTTAGATGAGGATACAGTTGTGCACAACACAGAAAAGAAATCGGACAAGAAATCACCAGATTTTTGAGCTTCAAATTCCATCCATGGAGGAAAAGAGAGAACACATGTTCTAGAGGTGGAAGACTCTCCTAACATGTGGGGTCAAGTCTCACATACAAGGTTTGAAATTTTTTTTTCGAGCCACATCTCAGAGGCCACCGAAATCTGAAATTTTAGTGAAATCTCGGTATTTTGGATGAAATCTGAGTGAAATTCAAAAAGCAAAATTCAAATCTTGTTTTTTCACACTGGAAAAAATGAGAATTTGGATGAAATCACTGAAATTTGGGCAAAATTTACAAAAAAATTCAACCTATGAAAATAGTCATCAAAGACTAGAAAACATACCGTAACTCTCTCATAACACCAAACGAAGCATGGCCATGGCCGAGTGGTTAAAGCACCATTTCCCTTGCTAGTGGTTATGGGATCAAATCACCCGCTCGGCAACATTTTGTGCTTAACCATTCTTGTCAAAAATGTTGCATTCGGTTGGAATCGATCCCTGGATGATCGTATGTGAAGCAAGAACCCTACCATCTGAGCTATGGCCCGTGCTGTTATACAATTAAGCCATACCATTCCTGCTATATACACAAAATTCGGTTGCCGTGACTCGAACCCTGGTCTATGCAGTGAGAGCCAATTTTACTAGCCAGTTAGTTTAGATGTCCATCATTTTAAATCCGGTCCTAAAATTACTAAATCTGGCAGATTACGTGGAAACTATGGTTCGGATGGACGAAATCTAGGCGAAACTGTAGCAATTTGAATTGTTTTCAAATTTTTTTATTTCACTAGGATTATGAATCTGGGGTGAAATATGAGATTTCACTGAAATTTTGTCGAAATTCTAACCATGCTTGATGTTAGAGAGAGGATATTTTTGTTTTTTTGAAATAATTTAAGTGCTAAAAATAAAAATATTTTTAGAAAATAGAAAATAAGTTTAAATTTTTTTGGAAAATTCTAAAAAATACCATGAGACATTTTGGAGTTAATATAATTATTTTCAGCAATATTTTCTTTTTAATATTTCTAAAGTATATTATTTTATAAATCTAAAAATAGGGAAAACCCTTTTTAAACTACAAAAATGTAGGAAAATCTTAATAAATTTTAAATGAAATAATTAGACTATAATATGCATTGGGCAAAGCACCTCTGATAAGTGTACGACGTGATATCACTCTTAGTTTTCGGGTTTGCAAGTGCGTCATGTGGGTTTTCCTCTAACAAAGGATGTAAGATCCCACGTTACTCTGCCATCAGTAGATTTCTAAATTAAAACTTGACCTTTTTCAACAAATGGGTAATGGTATAGTTAGTTTTGGATAATGAGCTACTTTAGGAGAAATGGCTTGGTGGCCGGGAGTATATATATGTGTATATAAATTCATGCATCAACTTTCCGTGGCTTCCTGAGTACTTTCTACTCAGACTTGCTTCATTATTGTTGTTTAGTCTTTGTCAGGCATGTTAACTCTGATGAGAAGACTGATTCTCATTATAGCGTGAGTTTTGTTGATGCCATTGAAAAGGGACTACAACAATTATTTATTTCTAATTTGTTGAGATTTTTTCTGACATTTCTAGAATTTATAAATTATTTTTCCTATTTTTAGATTTAAAAAATGATTTATTGTAGAAAAAAGTAAAAGTAAATTTTTTTGAAATAATTACAGTAAGTTGAAAATGTCCCAAGGTATTTTTGAGAATTTTTCCACAATTTTTAAATCTTACATGCTACCATTTCAAAGCCATTCTATTTTCAGACATTAATTAAGTTTGAAAAATAATGAAATGGGGCCCACTTTTCAACATGTTGTCTTCAACCTCCAAAGAGCTGCAGCAACATGGTTTCTTCTCTCCTTCCTCCATGGCCAATTTTTGGAATTCCAATCCAACACTTTTTCTTCTCTGAATTCATGTCCAATGCATGTGCATCGTTATCCTCATCCAATCATTGCAATTCTCCCATCCTAACCCCCTTTTTAGCTATAAATTTGAGTTTCCCCTAGTTCGGATTCTTCTTGAACCGAGTCTGTTTCTATGTATAGGAGATGATGGGAACGGTGGCCGATCTTCCGACAGGCAGAACTAAACCGATTGGTGGAGAACTCGACGTTAACGATCCGGCTTCCATTCAGAACGGATACGAACCCTGCAATTGCTACACCACGGCTCCTTTGGTTATCAACCACGCACAAACACGGTTGACCTCACCAAGAAGACTTATCCCTGCATGCGAATCGAGAACACAAGCAAAAGGTAGAAGATGCAATATGAAATTGTGAATAATATTAAGCACACGAGTTGGGGTTCCACAAACCGGTGAACAGCGAAAAATTGACAAAGTGTCTAGTTGTAATTAAGCAAAACCCATCTATTCTAGCGATGGCTACTGAATATATATGAGGAAGAAGGCAAGGGAGGCGGCCAAGGGGATGGTCGTGCAACCCTAGGTCGTACAAGGCCTTTGGGCCCAAGTGGAGGTGGCGCAGCAACTGGTAGATTATGTTCATCATATTGATTTGACTATTCCCAACGATCCAGAAGGAATTTGTATGTGAAACAACTTCTATTGGAAAGCTCTCATCGTGGGCTTGTCCGTAGAGTCCAAGAACGCCTTAAACGAACTTTGTATGACCCAGGTATGGTTGTTTCTAGTTGGACTACTCCTGGGGGCCGAACTGGACTCGTGAACGAATTGGGCTAGGCTTGGAGCGTCAGAATTGTTGGGCCCTTGTCTTGGGTTGAGATAGAAGCATGGCTTGCTGCGCTGCAATAGTCACATCATCCTCCCCTTCTTGATTTCGAGTCGTCCTCGACTCAAGCTCATTAGCCCGCAAAAGGTTAGTAACAAGAGGTGACAAAGAAACCAACATATTCTTTGGTTGTTGATAGTGTGGCACATTAAAAGAAGATTTTAAAATGTTATAAATATAAACTCGATGCATCATGTACTTTCCTTTATCATTATGTTTGACAATAGCATGAAAACTAATACTGGATGACTATGACAAATTAGCAGGCATAGAAAATCTCTTCTCTAAACAATTGAGATCACATATGACATCAAATTCAATGTAACCCAAAGTATTCAAGGAAGACAACAGTTTAATCTCATCCTTTTCATTAGCAAGGTGAATAACATGTTTATTTTCAGCACACGTGTTTAGATCAGAAATAACTGACATGACACGTTCATTCACTAGTTGAGACATGGATATAAATGAAACATTATTACACAACTCTTCTCTATCACTAGGGACAGCAAGACAATCCTATTGTGACAAAGGTGATTCAGTTTGAGTGTCCACTAACTACTATTCTAGCATAGCACCAGTAGTGGTCAAATTTAGCACATCAACAGAATTCTCTCCTCGTGTGAAAATAGCACCTATGTTGTTACCTTTGTTTTCTATCTCAGTCGATTTAGGCATATCATGATCTGTACATTCTTGAGGCATGAATGGGATAGCAAGTATCTCATGTTCCTCCTTCTCTGGTGTGTTTTCCTTCTCGTTCTTGTTCTCAATGTCCCGTGAAAAGTTAGTAGTAAGTGGAAACTCGACAAGATGTCATTCTTCCAAAGAAAATTGCTCAGTTTTGCAATTATAGACATTAATTTCAGCAAGATATCTTTTATGTTCAATTTGAGTTTCAACCTCACAAGCAATATTAAATAAACTGGAGAGAGAATTGTATTCCCTATCAACAAGAATACTCTGAATTTTCTTGTCAAGTCCATTTAAGAATCTTATTTCCTTAGCTTCTTCAGATTCAACTAAACCACAACGCAACAACAATGTTTTTAATTCCTCGTAATATTCCTTGATAGTTTTATCACACTGTTGTAAACATTGCAATTCATAAAGTAACTTCTTAGAATGATAAGCAGGAACAAATTCATCTCTCAAAAGTCATTTCATATCTTTCCATGTTTGTGGTACTGTCTTATAAGCACAAAAATCATTCGACCAAATTGATGCACAACGAGTTAAAGCACTAGCAGCAATTCTAATTTTTCGTCTTGCACAGAGGTTACATTGCAAAATATTTTTATCTACCTCTGTTTCCCAAACAATATAAGCATCAACACCAAATCCGCTATAAGAAGGAAGAACTAGAAAATTCTTACCTTTACCAGCAGAAGGAGATGAATTAAAGTTGGGTTGGTGCTTATGCTCTTTTCTGTCAAGTGCATTCTCCATGTTTTGAATTTGCTTGTTCATAGTCTCATTCATCTCTCGAAGCATCTCTCGGAGCTCGTTATGAAGAAAAAACACACTGGTTACCATCTTGGTCCTCCGGTACCCCTACAATTGCTAGTAGAAAACAGAAGATAGCACAAAGTATTATCCCTATCAACTACTAGGTATTGGACAGTGGGATCACAAACTCTCACACGTCTTACCACACCATTACAAATGTTCTTACCAAAATAGCAGGTGGTACAACCGGTGGCTGGTTCGTGATACCGTGACTGGAGCATGAGTGAGGCGATGATTGCAAAGGAGAACCTGAACTGATAAGAAGTATGTGGAGTTCGAAAGGCAATATTTAGTAGCAAGGAATAAGCAATATCGAAATCAGATTAGCAAGCTAAATAAATATCCAACGTACTTGTCACAGTTGCTGGCCTAAACGTGTTCCTAAAACTAGTTCAACCTAGCAAGGGATATATCAAAGCACATAGGACTCAAAGGATGCAAGCAATTCTGATTATCTACTTCTCTTTCCCTCTTTTTGCTTCTTTTCGTCTCTATGATTTTTTTCAGTGTGGCTCTTTTTTTGCACTTGCCTTTTGCTTTCCTTTCTTTTAACTCAAAGGCAAAACAAAAATCTCACGTTTTGGAACGGGAGAAAACGTTAAACAGATGATCCAAAAATTGGCAAAAATAGCACAAGAAACTTTTGGGGTCTAGAACTCAGTCTTAGAAGCCGATTTTGAGGGTAAAAAATTATATAGGTCTTTTGACCTGTGGATGTTTTAGATGCGCATCATTGTCCTCTTCGAAACAAAAAAAATTGACCCCAATTGGAGTTCGTATGCAAAAGTTATGCCAGTTTTACTGAACACTACGCAATCTAGAATTGCCTACGACTTCACTTCTTCCTTCTGGTTAGGGCTAAAATAGAATTAGGACCGCGGGTGAAAAAAGGGTGGCCAACGGTGCAGAAAAATTGACACAAGGCAGCTCACGACCTATATAGGGCTTGAGAAGCGGGATATATAATGCAAAGCGGCGACAAGGACAAACCGAGTAGGACTCAGTTCGGTTCTGGGGTTGGCGGAGGTGGGATGACTAACGGTGCAAACAAGAACTAGGGCAACGGAAAGGGACAACTAGAAACTAGGATCACGACCTCAAATCAGCAACAAGACGACGACGATGGACACAAATTCAACAAAGCGAAACTAAAACGAAAATTGCAAAGGCACAAGGGGTTGTAGGACAGCGGAACCGATGATGAACTTTTTGTGGAGCAATTTTTCTGGACTCTAGGACGATGGCAAAAAAAAGTGGGGATATAAGAATTACCTATTGGGCAACTAAGGCTCTGATACCACTTGATGGGAATGGTGGCCCGATCTTCCGACAGGTAGAACTAAACTGATTGGTGGAGAACTTGACGTTAACGATCAGGCTTCTAATCAGAACGGATACGAACCCTGCAATCGCTACACCACGGCTCCTTTGGTTATCAACCACGCACAAACATGGTTCACCTCACTAAGAAGGCTTATCCCTACATGCGAATCGAGAACACAAGCAAGAACGTAGAAGATGCAATCTGAAATTGTGAATAATATTAAGCACACGAGTTGGGGTTCCACAAACAAATGAACGGCGAAAAAATGACAAAGTGTCTAGTTGTAATCTAAACAAAACCCATCTATTCTAGCGACGGCTAATAAATATATATGAGGAAGAATGCAAGGAAGGCGGCCAAGGGGATGGCCGTGCAACCCTAGGTCGTACAAGGCCTTTGGCCCCAAGTGTAGGTGGCGCAGCACCTCACAGATTCTGTTCATCATATTGATTTGACGATTCCTATCGATCCAGAAGGAATTTGGACGTGAAACCACTTCTATTGGAAAGCTCTCGTCGTGAGCTTGTCCGTAGAGTCCAAGAACTCCTCAAAAGACTTCTTATGACCCATATATGGTCGATTTTTGTTGGACAGCTCCTGGGGGCCGAACTAGACTCATGAACGAATTGGGCTTGATCTTGGGCTGGGCTTGCAGCGTCAGAAGTTATTGGGCCCTTGTCTTGGGTTGAGATAGAAACATGGCTTGCTGGGCCAGCATGGTCACATCAGGAGGCTTCCTGAGCCTATTTAAGGTGAGCACCGGGACTATCTCATCTTGCTCAACCGGTTCCTACACTTGTTCCTTTCTTTCGTGTCCTCGTTTGCCCAGAACACCACAGAGTCCTGAAGATTGTCGTTGACATTGGCTGACATGCCTTTGCAAGCTTCCTGGAGCTTCTCTTCCAAAATTATTCGAGTTACATCATGCCACCGATCGTTGCGAAGGTAACCCCTAAATCAATTTTGAGTTTGGTGCATCGTATGCGATGAATTTTGCGTTTTCCTAAAAGTGTTCATCGCCTAGCTAGAACTGCTACCACTGCCGCCTTGCCCCTATTGCCTTCCTTGCCTTCATGTGCTGTGCTTGCTGTGTTGTTTGGTGAAACTAAGGGAGGCTCGATCTTTCAGTGAGATGGATAATTCTCGATTTGTGCAAATGACCCACACGACCCAGGCTACCGACCGAAACATAACCAACGCCAAGCAATCACTAAACCAAACTTTGAGTTGTTATCAACCATGCCAAAGCCCGATTGACCTAATCACGGAAAACAAATTCCTGCAAACAACCAAAAAACAAGCAAGAACAAAGCAAAAGCAATCGGAAATTGTGAATATGGATTGAGGACAAATGTTGGGGTTCCAATAGCAGACTTTACAATTGGTCTAGCCAACTCAAGTTTCATGTGGAAAACTAATCTAACAAAACCCAGGTCTCATGAGGGAGACCGACTACATAAATAGGCATCTAAAGGGGGGTGTGGCCAAGATGTGGAGCTAGACACGGACTCCCCTGGCCTTCCTATTATATGGGTCAAAACCCAATTGGCAAAGGTGATGCAGCACCATGTTAGGAAGGCTTCCATATATAGTTGTTAGGTTTCGAATCCTCCCTATGGCCCTTCGTCTTGTAGCCTTTCTTCTCATATTCCTACACATTGTAGTCCTTTCTACGATTTCTGAGGATAAGTAAATCACAAGCATCAGGCAGCACTATATTCTCATTAGAAACTGAATTCACTCCCAAAAACGAAGTTACCTGGTAATTCAATCGATGTGCATGTGCCCATGTGATTTGACCTTACACTTGCACAGTGTGCGGAGAAGTATTGGTTACATCTATAGGAGTGATGTCCTCATCATCCTCCCTCTCTTGAATTAGAGTCGTTCTTGACTCAAGCTCATCTTCTTCTCCCAAGTATGGCTTCAAATCCGCAATTTTAAATGTGGAACTAGCCCTCAAATCTACAGACAACTCAAGCTTGTATTATCATTAATCTTAAAAGAACCATCAGCTCTAGGCATGAACTTAGACTTTCTAAAATCTGGAAATCTATCTTCTCTCAAATGCAACCAAATAAGATCACCAAGTTAAAAAGTTATTTCCTTTTTACTTTTACTACCAGCAACCCTATATTTCTCATTCATGCGCTCTATGTTTTATTTTGTAGTCTCATGCACCTTAAGAACAAATTCAACACATTTCTTAGCATCTAGATTTACCTTCTTTGAAGATGGTAGAGATAACAAATCAATTGGAGTACGAGGATTAAAGCCATATACTACCTGATAAAGGCTCATGATATGACCCCAATTACCAACACTACATTGGATCTTGTTTCGAAGGTGCAAAACAAGACAAATGGTCAAAGTGGTGCTCTTTTGGGCAAAGAAACAAACTTCAAGCATGTGGGCGAGGGGGAGGTGTGGGAGGAAGGAAAAAGGAGGATCGTTGGAACCCTAAAACATGACATCTATATTGTGCCAGCAATGCGTAAATCATATGGAGGTAACACATATGCTACCTATTGATGCATGGGCTCGGCAAGGACATGGTCGCATGGGCCAAGGCAATGTGAACATATTAAAGAACCAAGGGCATGGCCACAGAGGCCAAGGCCACATGGATGGAAGATATGTGGGCTTGCACATAATTTGAGAAGAGAAAATGACAGCCCAAGTTGTGGGATAGAAGAAAGGAAAGAGTCCAACTCGGTTTGGAAAGAAGGAAAGAGATCAATTCGGATTGACAGCACATGCTCAATTAAAAAGTCCATAACTTTCATGTCTGAGCTCGGATTTTGACGTTATTGTGCTTTGCTGAATGCTTATGAGATTACCTTAATACCTTTCTATATCTTAGAGTCCAAGTTGTTTACGTTTAGGAGGTAAATTTATCTTAGTTTAGAAGTGTTTTGCTCGTGCATTGTGCACCAATATAAGGCCAAGGGGTTTATCCCATTGTACAGATCAGTTTTTATGCATAAGAAATAAAGAAAAGCCAATGTTAGTTTTTAGCACCATTGAGCGTGTGTGCATGCTAGTTTCCCTATAGGGTTTGTTATTGTTGTGCAAGGCAAGGACTCACTGTCCTTGGGATTACACCATTGAATCTACACAGTTCTACTTCTTCAATTCGTGATAATCTTGTTCATGGCTTGAGAACACCTCAGCGATTGCTTCTTGTAGGCATTGCTAGCTTGGTGTTGATCGGCTGATTCTTCCTGTTCAGTTAGCATGAGGAGAATAAGTTGTGCTGAAATAGAGTACCGTGAAGATCAGGCCATTCCTACATGGCAACCCCTTAGTGTAACACCCCAGCACAGATCGTGCCCTGAATGTTACTACAACAAGCTCAACTGCAACAAAATACTGCAATTAAACATAAATTTCAGCAAGCATACTAAGTGACCGTTCACTACTAATAATAAACGATAATCCACAAACATGAGCATAGGTAAATAAATCACCACGAGTTCAATATCCTCGTGCGTAAAAACAACTAGGTGGCATTCTAGCTATTAATTTCAGCAACAACCACATATCAAGATAGGTCAAGATTAAACTCAACACATAACATAGTTTAACCATGGACCAACATAATGCTTAAACAATATAACCAAATAGTTCACTATCACAGTGTCTCTCTAAATAATGATCCAAAATGGAACTACTATTTATTCAATGAGAGGAATTTGCACCAAAGCTATTTAGCAAGTATGGCATGACAATTTGTGATGTGTGAAGCTAAGTCCCATCCCTGAATGTTGGTTGACCTAAAATAATAAATAAACAAACAATTGTGAGTTCAAAAACTCTGCAAAGTACATCGAATAACCATATTATCACATATATACACATCAGATAACATAAGGCATAACATACTTTCAAACATATGTAAGCACTCATACCTTTAACATTTGATACTAACCATTCCTTCATGCAATGCAGAATGCCATATGCTCATACCGGTATAGCTGAGTGCATACCCGTCGGTGTGCACCCTCTCATTCCCATCCATCCCGTGGAGGAGGCTAGCAATGTAGGTCTTTTATGCTCACCACAAGTGAGACATAGAGGCTCTCATAGGTTACCTCTTCCATCATCAATACACGTATGCAAATGACATCGATTGTTTGCATGTTGCATCTTTCCATCATTAACATAAACAAAACCAGCATCTAAATAGTGATAATAAGGCATACCAAACATTTAGGACAGCTAGGTATCAATTATCCATTCAAATCATAGAGCCATCTAAATTCATCCTCATATACAATGCACTTGCCTTAACCACGAGGAGCGGAGTGGCGTGAGGTTGAGGCTACTCCCGAAGGCACACCACCTACATCATACAAAACACCTCAAAAACAAACCAAAACATCACATACAACAAATACAATCATATCGCATTATGCACCAATCCCGAGTCAACCTATCGACCCCGAATTCTAAGCACGCCACTAAGCGACCACAATAACAACAAGAAAAAATATTAAATCACAATACATACCCGAAAGGAACAACTCTGGATACTTCTTGCGCATACGAGTCTCCAGTTCCCAAGACATTTTTTCTCAGATTAAACCAAACAAACGCCTTATTGCAATTCTTCTTCTCACGACTCACCACTCACTCTTATTTCTCTTTAATTTGCATGGGGCAAGACTCAAAGGCAAGGCCTTGCTCAAAGACCAACGTCTAACAATAATACCTCAAGTTCTAAATCCCCACAGGGACTTCCTGAACTAAGAATCCCAAAACACCCAAACGAGGACTCAGAATGAACCAAGCCATAGGCTCAATTCCCAAATCATGCCACTATCGAAAACAGTCTGACGTAAATCAGACTAAACAATCCTTTGGCACTAAAGTGTACTATACTTTTTAACAGACTAAGCTTCAAAGGTGAACATGGTACCAACCACTAACATCAACCCAAAATTTCCTCTTCAACTGAAACACATATCTCTACTCTCTACTCTCAACTTCGCTACCACGGTTCAACATTCTCAAGATGACACGAACAACGTGACACAATTTACTCTAATAAGCCTCTAATCAATTATCACCAAATCATCAATACCATCTGTTTGAACATCTGGGGTTCCAAACTTGTACCTCCAGAAACTAAGATATAGATTCCCATCTCTTACAACTGGTTGACCTTTTAACAAAAGGACCAATACCATCGAAAGGAATAGCCCACCATGGCACAATTTCTTTTTCCACCAAAATTCCACAATATAGATTTTTAATCTATCTTCTTCCAGGATTAGCTCGCACCAAGGGATAACTACCCAAGAAAAATGTCCGTAACAGAACATTTCACTATAGATGGTCATAACAGTATCTACATCCCATATAACCAAATAATCAGACTTACTCTGAAAAGGATAATATAAATACCAACAGCATCCAAATAGTTCACTAACAAAGCTTAATCAAGCACTACCAATGAACAAAACAACCAAACTATCCTCCCAAGAAGATTTGGACTGAGACACAAAAGCCTCCCGCACTCTCAACTTTTTAACCAATTACGATCAACAACTAGCAAAGGCTAGGACCTTAGATCGTTACCAACCCACACTCGGTTTCTCTTGCTAAGAAGGTCTCACCCCACATTTTTTCACTCAAAGAACAAGGTCAAATAGTACCATCCCTTAATGTACACAACAAAAACCAATGATCATCATTGTCTTTTCCAATCCTAAAACGCAAAGGAAACAACAACTTGCTTTAATAAAATAAACCACTTTCATGAGCTCAACACCCAGATGCTAAAATTCACATTGGGGAGAAACTTAATGTAAAAGAGAAATATCGCAAAAATCTTTTATAGATGCATTTCACTTTTACCAAAGCAAATCATCTCACTTTTACCCAAAGCCAAGCATTTAGAAAAGAGGAAACCGATCCTGGAATCAAACCACTCCCACACAACCACCACCTATTTTTCTTAAGAGAAAGGGGAAACTCATTTCCCGATAGAAAACAACTTTTCCAGCAAAAGTCACATATGAAACAATCATAAGAATCATCTTTAAGAAACATTTACAAATACCTCACACATATCAATGAAATCTAACTCTAGTCAAATTAGAGATACACATATCTCCAAATCAAGAACTTCCGAAACAATACATTAGATTCGGATGTTTCCTTTATCTGATAATACAACAGAAAACTCCTTTTGTATGATAAGGAGCACAATCCAATCATACACCTTTGAGCATAAATCCCACAATCATAAATTAAGCTAATTTTCCTAGCAAAGACAAAAGAATTGTGTTGTTCAATGAAATAAAGCACTCAAAACCCACCAACATATTACTTCATGATTTTTCATTCTTTCCTCCTCATTTTCAAGCCTCAATTTAATTCTAAATTTGGTTACATTCAAACTAATTTAGGGAAGCTCTAATACACATAATAGGGAATGCCTTAGCCAAAAGACATTCAGCAAAAAAACCATACGAACAAACCAATCCATATACATTTAAACATAAGTTCACCTTACATCCCACCATTTCTAGTATTCCAGTATGCTTACCATTAGAGGTTTCAATGTTCACTAAGGGTACGTTAAGAAAGCCCATCAGGTTCTAACATAATTTACATAACACATTATTCCTTTAATTACTTCTTCAATAGTTATAACCACAACTGGCCATAATATCACCAAACAGTAAACTAAGTCTATCTCATGATAATCAACAAGAATAAACAAGTCATAATGTTAAGCACATTCCATCTGATAGTTAATTCCACATAAGAAGTGTATCAAAATTTTCTTTTGGTTTCAAACCATAACGAGCCATGCGTCGTACAACTTCCTATTCCAAGATTAAGACATATCTTTTGAACTAAACTTTTAGTATAATCAACATCATGAGTTCGTACTACCCATACGTCAACATTTTGACAATCACAACCTGTGCACACTATAAATGACTCCAACAATTAAATAATGTTTCATCGAGACATATTTCGCCAAAATGGATTTAAGACAAACATTCGCTAAGAACAAAACCAAGCACCATGATAATCATTCTAATGATTCTTTATATTTTAATTACAACCTTGTTCTTAGTCATTCTATCCAAATACTATAATAATTTGTCATTAGGCAACATAATCCAACAACTTAAAACAAATTATAGTAATTTACACCATCACATTGATATAACAAGTTCATAAACAGAACATTCAAGACCTTCTCAATCATGATCAGTACTAGCATTTTAGGAACACTTCTAATTATTTCAATAGATCTTAATAACAAATATATTAACTCAAGTCAACTATCACGTTAGGGTCGACCACCCTCACAATTACATTTCTCTACCAACACCTTATATTAGATTGTCTTTAAATAGCCAACAGATTTATTTAACATGAACAATAGTTTACATCATCTTAATATTCTAACTACGCATCAAAGTTTAAAGTTTTAAACATTATCAATGGTCACCTACCCATTAAGTAAAAGGGGTGTGCTGCCTTACTTTCAATTAAAGCAATAGATTGTAAGCATGAACAATAACACATCTAAACATTACTTACTATAGAATAATCTACGACAACAGATATTATTTAGTTTCAAACTAATGATAACAATTACATTAATTGATTCAACTCACAAGTTAATTTAGAAGTACCTCGTTCTATATGACACATCATTACATACTAAGTAACATGCTAAACAACAATTCTCACTACTGACAAATTGTTTTAGGCAAACGATTACTTAATTTATTTATAGCATTTTTTCCTTTCTAGAAAAAAATCAACCATAATTCACAAGGAACTCAAATCTCAAATCATAAGATACGAAACCTTAACTCTACCATGCAAAAGTTCTCCAAAACAAATCTCAAAATTTAGAATTCCACGAAGGAAGATGGTTGCCAGGCTATTTTTCACCAAAAGGAAGAACCAAGTGATCAAGTAAAACTTAAATCCACCCAACATAAGTCTTGCACAAAAACATCAATAACTTCCTTTAAACACGGAGAATGGCGACCACAAGAAGAGGACAATAATTTTCTCCGCAAAGCAACCAATGATAACCAACAAAACCGAACATCAGAACTATAGTATTAGCAACCAATAAAGGCTCAACACTAAATTCTTTTTCCTTGTCTCCGACCATCGAAGACATAACCAAAAGCATCATTCTCAACAAACTCTCCGATCTATGACATATTTAAACAACAACTCTCCCTTACAAGAGGTTCCTAAACTTCCAGTGGTGGCTCTACCCGGCCACCCACCACAACCACAGCCTTTACCTTGGCCAACAGAACATGACCGAAACCCTTCGGCACAACTAATTCACATAAACACAATGATTCAATCAGCTCTTTCATAATTGTAGCAATATGCATCATCAGTTTTAGCATTCATCATCAAAGCTCAAATAAAGCATTAAAGCGTAACCAAATGATTACCCATACCTGTGGCCAATTTTTTTTTAAAAAAGGGTAAATACCTAATCCATGTTTCTAAATTTTCAAAGCAATATTTTAGGTCACTCTAGAGTAATTTACTAAATTCATACACCACGGACCTGAAGACTGCTCTGATACCAACTGTAACACCCCAACACAAATCGTGCCCTAAATGTTACTACAACAAGCTCAACCGCAACAAAGTACTCCAATTAAATATAAATTTCAGCAAGCATACTAAGTGACCGTTCACTACTAATAATAAACGAGAATCCACAAACATGAGCATAGGTAATTAAACCACCACGAGTTCAATATCTTCGTGCGTAAAAATACCTAGGTGGCATTCTAGCAATTAATTTCAGCAACAACCACATATCAAGATAGGTCAAGATTAAGCTCAACACATAACATAGTTTAACCATGAACAAACATAATGCTTAAACAATATAACCAAATAGTTCACTATCACAGTGTCTCTCTAAATAATGATCCAAAATTTGACTACTATTTATTCAATGAGAGGAATTTGCTCCAAAGCTATTTGGCATGTATGGCATGACAATTTGTGAAGTGTGAAGCTAAGTCCCATCCCTGAATGTCGTCAACCAAGTACCTAAAATAATAAATAAGCAAACAAGCGTGAGTTCAAAAACTCTGCAAAGTACATCGAATAACCATATTATCACATATATACACATCGGATAACATAAGACATAACATACTTTCAAACATATGTAAGCACTCATAGCTTTAACATTTGATACTAACCACTCCTTCATGCAATGCAGAATGCCAAATGCTCACTGCCATCTCATAGCTCATACCGGTATAGTTGAGTCCATACCCGACGGTGTGCACCATCTCATTCCCATCCATCCCATGGAGGAGCCTACCGAAGTAGGTCTTTTACGCTCACAACAAGTGAGATATAGAGGCCCTCACAGGTTACCTCTTCCATCATGTATACACATATGCAAATGACATGGATTGTTTGCATGTTGCATATTTCCATCATTAACATAAACATAACTAGCATCTAAATAGTGATAATAAGGCATATCAAAAATTTTGGACAGCAATGTATCAATTATCCATTCACATCATAGAGTCATCTTGATGAGGCTAAATGGTGTCTCGATCTTTCGGTGAGATGGATCTATCGATTAGAGGAGATGACCCTCACGATTCAAGATATGACCGAAACACGACCTACGCCAAGCAATCGCTGAACCAAACTCCGAATTGTTATCAACCGTGCCAAAACCCGGTTGACCTGATCACGAAGATCAATTCTTGCAAGCAATCGAAGAACAAGGAAGAACAAAGCAAAAGCAATCTGAAATTGCAAATATAATTGAAGTATTAATGTGGAGTTCCGAAGCACGGTATAGCTGTTGATCTCGTCGAACAAGAGAATAACAAATAGTTTCACCAAGGAAAACTACGACTAAACAAAACCCCCAAGTAATTTTGGGAGACTCGCTGCTATATATAGGTAAATGAGAAGGGGGATTCAATTAGCACAAAGGAGTGGTCGAATAGGACTCTTACAATGCCCAAGTCCCAAGTTTGACTCGGATAGGAAAATTGACCCAACATATCAGGAAAATTTGATGGTACTACACATGAAACAAGTTGTTGCATACAACTAGAATTGCCCAAAATAGCAAGCTTCAATTCAGCCAGTTTATCATAAGTTATGCATATTCTGTAGACAAGAAACTTGCCACCTATGCCATAGTCTCCAAATAAATTGAATTTAAAACAGTAGGCATATGTGCTAAATAAAAACTTAAGGGATGAAATTTCAAAAATCTTTTATATAGCACAATTCAAGCTAACAGGCTCATTTAACATGATATAGCACAAAACAATGGCAGGGGATATTCTAGCTATAACTTCCTTATGCGTAATCAGCACCACATGATCAAAATTATAAGCATGTAATTCATCATGTGGTTCAACAATTGTGGCACAAGGTGGTAACTCACTAGAATTAAGTACAACACAAATATACTAAAAAATTTGCTCTCTTTCTTGCTGTAAAATCAGATATGTAACATGGTCATTAGCGTCCTCCTCAGAAGTAGGTACCTCAAAACTTTCACTTGATAACGCTGGGTTTTCAGCTTTTAGTTCCCCTTCTTCAGAAATAACCTGCAAATCACATGGAACAGCAACAACAGAAATAACAGAAGTATATTGGATTACGTTAGTACAATCATCCTCACATGTACTGTCCTCTACTTCACTCAAATTTTCTGGTATTTCTGTCGCATGCTCAGGGTGTTTGCTCTCATTAAGGTTTGGTGCAGTGCATGCAATAGGATTAGCATTTATATCCCACTTGGCACCATAAGTTAAGGCATAAGCTCTTAACATATCCTCAAGAATCTGATTCACACGCTCAGTTTGTCCATCGGTTTGAGGGTGATAGGCAGTACTGAATCTGAGATGGGTTCCCATGGCTTCATGCAGACTCTGCCAAAAATGAGAGGTAAAGTGGGCTCCTCTATCAGACACTATCTTCTTAGGCACTCCGTGAAAACTAATAATCCTTGACATATACAATTCTGCCAATTTATCTCCGACATAGGTAGTCTTAACTGGAATGAAGTGAGCTACCTTAGTCAATCGATCCACTGTTACCCAGATCGAGTCGTAACCTGCTTGGGTCTTAGGAAGTTCGGTAATAAAATCCATACCAATTTCTTCCCACTTCCACTCTGGAATCTTCAATGGCTGTAGCAATCTTGTTGGCCTCTGATGCTTTACCTTGACCTTCCGGCAGACATCACAAAGTGCAACATATTCTGCAATCTCACGCTTCATGCTGGGCCACCAATACCTTTCCTTGAGATCTTGATACATCTCGGTACTTCCAGGATGAATGGAGTATAAAGTCTCATGTGCTTCTTTAAGTAACAACTCCTTAAGCTCTTTCTGATCTGGTACACAGATACGATTCTCATACCAAACGATACCTTGTTCATCTTCGATGAAACCTGAGGCTTTTCCTTTCTTCATATTACTCTTAATCTCCTTGATGTCGATATCATCAACCTGTCCTTCTCGGATCTAATCTTCCAATGTAGGGCGTACTTCCAAAGTAGCCAAGTACCCTTCTTGAACCACTTCCAGACTAAGCTTCTGAAATTCCTCATAGAGTGCTGGCTGGCTTTCCTTAATCAGCAAGGTATTACAATAGCTCTTTCTACTCAAAGCATCGGCTACGACATTGGCTTTACGGGGGTGATAATGAATTCCAATGTCATAATCCTTGATCAACTCTAACCATCTTCTTTGTCTCATATTGAGATTAGCTTGGGTAAAAATGTATTTCAAACTCTTATGATCAGTATAAACCTCACAACAATTGCCGATGAGGCAATGATGCCAAATCTTTAAAGTACGCACTACGGCTGCAAATTCCAAATCATGGGTAGGATAGTTAACTTCATGTGGCCTTAGTTGTTGCGAAGCATATGCCACAACCTTCTTATCTTGCATTAGCACACAACCAAGTCCTTGTCGGGATGCATCACAAAATATCTCAAAATTCTTTCTCATATCCGGCAGGATAAGCACTGGGGCAGTTGTCAAACACTTCTTTAGTTCTCGAAAACTTTGCTCACACTCTGGCATCCAAACGAATTTCTTCTCCTTCTTTAAGAGCTGAGTGAGCGGTCTAGCTTTTCTAGTAAATCCTTCTATGAAACGGCGATAATATCCCGCCATTCTGAGAAAACTTCGGATTTAGGGTACCGTCTTGAGTGACTCCCAACTTAGCACAACATGTACCTTACCAGGATCAACAGCGACTCCTTCTGCCGATATAACATGTCCTAGGAAAGCATCTTCTTTCATCTAGAACTTACATTTACTGAACTTTGCATAAAGCTGGTTTTCTCTTAGCTTCGTTAAAACATGGCACAAGTGATCCTCATGTTCTTCTTCACTTTTGTAATAGATTAGAATGTCATCAATAAAAACAACAACAAACTTATCCAAATATTCTAGTAATACTTTATTCATCAGGGTCATGAAGTAAGCAGGGGCATTGGTCAATCCAAAGGACATCACGATATACTCATACTATCCATACCGAGTCATAAAAGCTGTTTTGGGTATATCCTCTTTACGAATTTTCAACTGATGGTAACCTGATCTCAAGTCAATATTGGAAAATACTCTTACTCCTTGAAGTTGATCAAACAAATCATCGATCCTTGGCAAAGGGTAATTATTCTTGATGGTGACCTCATTGAGTGAGCGATAATCTACACACATCCTCTGAGTTCCATCTTTCTTTTTAACTAGAAGAACTGGGGCTCCCCATGGCGAAGAACTTGGTCGAACAAAACCTTGATCTTGTAGCTCTTTAATCTGTCTCTTTACCTCGGCTAACTCATTAGCAGGCATCCTATAAGGTCTCTTGGAAATGGGTGGTGTTCTAGGAACTAGCTCGATCAGAAATTCTATATCTAGGTTTGGTGGCATCCCAGGCAACTCATCTGGAAACACATCAGGGAATTCACTAGCGACTAGCACATCTTCCAAACTTATTCTTTTGGCGTTGCAAACTTTTGTTCCTTTAGACTTTTCTGCGGCAGCTTGAAACTTTATCTTAGCTCCATCTGGACCGGTTAAGGTGATCTCTCTATTCCCACAATCCCAAACTGCTTGGTCCTTGGAGAGCCAATCCATTCCTAGGATCATATCTAGGGACTTGGTGTCTAGGACAATGAGGATGGCTAGAAATTCTACCCCTCCAATTAATATCTTAATTTCAGGGCAGCCTTGGTTCTTACTCAAATTAGAACCAGGTGATCGCACTAATAAAATAGTTTTAAGAGTCCTTGTCTTTAATTGATGATTTGCAGCAAAACTCCGAGAAAGAAACGAATGCGTAGCTCCAGAATCAAACAAAACCATGGCAGATGCTGAGTTGACTATGAGCTTACCTAGTATGACGTCTGGTGCAGACTAGGCATCCTCAGTGGTGATGTGGTTCACACGGCCTTTTCCAACAGGCGGCGGAGTCCTGGTAGCCTGGTTAGGAGTCTGGGGCGTTCCACGTCCTGATCCTGGTGCGGGGGTCTTGGCTGGTGTAGATCCCGAGTTGAAACGAACTGACATCACAGCTTGCTTTCTTGGGCAATTGTTGGCATAATGACCACGTTCATGACAGTGGAAACATGTGACTCCTGCAGCTGGATTATTGTTCCTCTGAGGTGGATTGCTGTTAGTGCTGAAGTTACGATTGTTTGAAGGAGCTGGGCGGGGTGCTGGTGCAGGTGTTCTAAATGCAGTCGGAGGAGTGAAATGAGCAGGCTGTTGTGCATTGGGTCTGGCTCTCTGCGGATGATTCTGATGGGCTCCATGATGCATCATCTTTCTCTTGCGAGATTCCTCTAATTCACGGCGAGATTCCTCAATAAGCATAGCTTTATCTACAAGATGCTGAAAATCTGCATAGTCATTACCAATGACATGCACCTTTAAACCGGGATTGAGCCCACGCTTGAACTTCTTCTGGCGAGCGTCATCTGTGGCTACATCTCTGGAGCGTAGCGAGCTAGTTGTGTGAAATTGTTGAGGTATTCACTCATTGACATCCCTTCTTGCTTGAGCTCTCGGAACTCGTTCTTCTTCATTTCAACCTTGCCATTTGGGATATGAGAGTGGCAGAAAGTAGTCGAAAACTCTGCCCAATTGATAGTCTGGGGGTCATCATGGGCAGAACTATAGTTCTCCCACCATTCAGCGGCAGTGCCCTCCAGCTGATGAGTGGCGTAGAGAACCTTCTCACAATCTATGCACTCAGCAATTGCAAGCTTCTTTTCAATGGAGTGAATCCAATCATCTGCGTCCAATGGTTCTGAAGAATTAGAGAAAGTGGGCGGGCGAGTCCTAATGAATTCTGCCAGCTTGGACTATGGACGAGCTTGAGGAGGTGCAATGGCAGCTTGGTTCTGCTGGTTCAACAGGTTAGCCAGGGCAACTGCAGTCTGGTTCTGCTGATTAATCATATTGTTCATATTCTACATCATTGTGTTCATAAGCTGAGTCTGGGCTGCCAAAAAGTGTCCCATGTTCTGATCTGTCACTGCCGACGGTGGTGGTGGTGCATTGGGACTGGAGTTGGTGCTAGCACTGCACTGGCAACCACTGACGAAATGCGATCGCCTCCAGAACGAGTGTCAACCATCTGCGATGCAGCACAAGGGTTTGATAGGTAAGAGGGAAAAGCAGTAGACAAGTGGCAAGATCATCTAGGGAAAAAGTAATACCCAGGGACAAAAGGACACAGCCGAAAAGGCTATAAATTGAAGAGGCAAATAAAGCTTTCAACTAAATGTATGGTTACAACACCATGCTTGGGGCAAGTGTACAACATACCAGGCACACAAGCAATGAAAATCCTAGTATACGGAGACTAAACATAATTAAAGTGAAAGGGGAACATGCTCAAACACCGTTGAGCGCTAAAAACCTATCTTATATGGTAGTCTTCTCGGACATACTCTTCGACGGCTTGATCCTCGTCTCCCTTAATTTGATTCCTTGCAGAAGACTCAAGGCTTTGAGAAGTTTAATGAGATAAGATCAATTTAAATTTTGAATCAATGTTTCAGCAAAGGAGGGGAATAAGAACCTAATAATGAGACGAGAGGAGATGAAAACTATTAAGTACCAATTTGTTGGTTTTATTTAGAAAATAATTTTGAAGACCAATGCTAACTAGGATAGCGACCTACAGTCGATATGGCTCTGATACCATCTCTGTCGGGACCCGGATTTGCAAATCCAAAACCCTTGGTGTATACCGCACTAGACCAGGATCACGCTAGTGCACACAGTGGAAACATAGATGAAATATCATTCCATACAACGAATTAACTAAGAAGAAGCAAATTATTATTAAATAAGGCAAATGACCTTATGGTCAAAGTTTACACCACTATGCCTTAAGGGCTTAAGAAACAAATAAACTATTGCAGCGAAAAAGATAACATGGGCCATTCAAGATGCCACAGGCAATCGTCTCAGGAAAAGCCTTCCTGATCCACGTAGTCTTCATAATATTCATCCTCATGATATTCAGCATTTTCTGATCCTTCCTCAGCAACTAATCAACAATGGCGTAAAGCCGTGAGCACAAAAAGTACTTAGCAAGCCATAGGGAAAATGATGCAATAAATTCATGCAGGCTTGACAAAGGATTGCCATATGGTTCATTTGCAGAAAGCAATAACTTGAATTGAATTACAGTAAATAGATTGAAAGCACATTTATGAAAAGATAATAAATAACTGTTAATCAATGATAGACAACATGAACAGAATAATGAGGCATCACCCTACACCATCTAAAACAAGTATTAACCAACAAATTCAACAGTATTACTTTAGACAACAAAACCACTGTGAACTCCCCGTTCACATCCCAACAATTCCACATTTCCACATTTCATGAAACACTCTATGCCCCGTGTGACATTCCCAGGCTTGTCCATGACCGCGGACACGGCTATTCGAATAATTTTACCCTCTGCAAAGGTTGCACTTCTTTATCCACAAGACATGAATTCTAATATTGCCACGCGATAAACACACTTCCTTTGGTGTGTCGGCGGATAATCATGACAAAGCCTTCACAATGCATTGTCTAAACTCAGTACTGCCTGCTAAGATTTCACCCCTTAGGCCCCCTCTTGCGCCTTGTGAATCTACCCGTTCATCAAGGAACCCACACCACCAATTGGCAGTACTCAAGAATAGACAATGCAAATTAATCAGCTAGGTCTGTCCCATACCACACATGTGGTAGTACGGTTAGGCCCAGTTCAATGGCGCACAAGATTAAGTCCTTAAATTGTCTAAGGCAAGACATCTACATCCCAATGTGCTAGAAAGCACCCCCTTTACTACACGATCACTTGCTTGAGGGAAAATAGTTTTTATTCTACCACAGACCAATGGCAAACACCGCCATGGTACAACAAGTTTTACAACAGTGGCTAAGGGCCACGATTCCAAATCTCATTAAGTCAAGATTAACATTAATTCACATGTGATATGAATCCCATCGTACAACTAAGCAGGTCTAAGCATAATAATGATAACTCAGTGTTGGTAATATGATTATGTCCAACTAGTAATGTCCCAACCTAGAGTTATGAATGGGTACATGTCATTCCAACAATCATGGTGGCATAATAGCAACGAGGTGTATAGCTACTCCCATGAAATAAGCATTGATACACAAATAGCATGCAATTGTATAAAAGCAAAATACTGTTACAAACATAGGATCAATGTGGTCAAGGGCTACGACTTGCCTTGCTGATCTAGTGCTAAGTCTTGGTCTTCGAAGTCTCTGTTCGCTCCATCGGGATTGGCGTCTACCGGAAAAGAAAGCAACGAAACCAAATAAATACCAAATAGAGAATTAAACAAGCTCAAAACTGAAAAAAAAAATGGCTCTCGAAGGTAGAGCTCATATTTAGAAAAATTTAGAAACTTGAATCGCCTCAATCGGAGTTCGTATGAGCGAGAACAGGCTTCTGGAAAATTAAATAATAGAAAATAGAAAAAGAATATTTTCTAGAATTATTTTTCTAAAGAAAAATAGATTTATTGCGCAATCGCTGACGTCATCCGGAATTTGATGGACTGGGTCCATGGCATTGTCTGGTTCCTGTGCACCCGATACACGGCTGACATCGGCGCTTGCGTCGGTACTAGGGCTGGGGTGGCGCAGTTGACGACGCGTTGACGCGGACGACCGCATGTCGCACATCCAGCGACTTGATTGGATTGGGTGGCATGGAGAAAGCGCTACGGTCGGAGGCAGCGTGGCACGATCGGAGGCGCCCTTTGCCGATCGGACGGCCACAGATCAGCGAAGCAGCTCAACGGCGAGCGGCGGCGCGGGCTTACTGGACGTGAAGAAGAAGACGTGCTTTACGGCGGATTAGCACCGAATCGGGCACGAGATGGCGAAAATCTGGAGGAGAGCGACGTGAGGAACTCGAGCGTTCAACCGGTGGGGATGGAGAATAACCGGAGCAACTAGACGACGGGGAAGAATGCTCGGTTGCGGCGGAGGAACTCCGGTGAGGGCGCACAATACAACGGCGGCTGCTCGTGCGATGGGAGACGGGGCAAACGAAGCGACGCGGAGAGGGGAAGTGGCGGCTTAAATAGCGTGGGGAGGCATGCAAAAAGCAAAAATCGAGGGCAGCGTGGAACGAGGTGGCTACGCAGCTGCGCTAGGGTTTCCTGGCGGCGGGCGCAGGCGCTAGGCCGACTGGGCCGAGCGAAGGCAGAGCAGGCCGGGGCGGAGCAAGCAGGCCGAGCGGAGTGGGTGAGGCGAGGTAGGTTGCCAAGGAACCGAAATGGGCTGGAGAGGAAAAGAAATCCGGTCCGAAACAAATTTTGGAAAAATAAAACGTTTTTCCAATTAAGAAAATTGCAGAATTCAAAATAAAGCAATATAAATTCAAATAAATAGTAAATAAATTCAGAAAAATCTTCAAAAATACAGAAAAATTCCTTGAAGCACAATGAACCCAACTAAAATTGAAAATCTTTTGTTTGATGAATAGATTAATGAAATTAAATCTTTTTATTAATAGAAAATTCAAATTAAGTTATGATTAATTCAAGAAAAATGCAAATGGTTCATTTTTAAATTCAAATATTCCAAAACTCAAATTTTGTGATGTTACACAACCTTGGATTAAGAATATACCAACCCGTTACAACAGGCATTCCAAAACCTTTAGTAAAACAAAGCTATATTTGACATTACTTCCCTGAGTTGCTCATGACAGTGAACATGGCTAATTAATTAGATTTAAATATCTATAGAGAGGGTACACTTTACCCACATGATACATTCTAGCAATCATATCAACCATGCCTCATGATACCTACGGTACCCGATTTGCTAGATTATGACGAAATCGTTCAACTAGCTAGAGCCTATCCTTGTACCAGCCCGATGATGAAAAACCCTTGCTATGACGATAAAAATCTAGACCCATACACACAGTACTAACGATGGATTACGCCCCATTGCATCCTTTTCCCCATAGCAAGGCATACACCGTTATATTGGAATCCTTTAACCCAACACCTCAGTGAAGGGAGCACCTACCAATGGCACCGTACCCCGGTTATCCCTTACTACTTCGGCCTACCAAAATTCAAGGCTAAACCCCAGCTAATCGACTGAGCTAAGGCTATCCCATACTAGCACATGCGGTTGCACTTAAATACTTAGGTGGTTGCATCAAGTTCGGTTCTTAATCGTCTTGAGCGAATATCTCTCCCTGTCTACACGTGAAGTCCCTCCTCACACCTCATGTTTAAATAATAACTCGCCTGCATCTAAATCATAATTTTTTATGTTGGATTTTTATTGAAATACCCGGTGACCATAACTCGGTCCCGTACCTTTCTTCAAAATTTGCTCAAGTCTGAATAAGAGTGTCGTTCAACATCTAAATGGCATTCTAAGTAAGCATGGCTAAGCCAATACCTGATGTATTCCACTATCAACACTCATAGTGACATTATCTAATGTCTAAACCATAAAACTAAGGTTAAAATAGCAGGTGAACAAGTGTCAAGGTAACGATAATGTATACAAATAGGAAGTATCTACTGATACCCACAACATAGCAAATTTATCATTTGATAAAATAACGTAAAATCCATAAATTGGCCCTTACCATGTAATAGAGTCTTTATTTAGAGATAAGAATAATAGGAAGGAAGCCTAGCTAAAGATGGAAAGGAATAGGAGGGAAGGTCTGATTTTCGGCCACAAATCAAGGTATGGCCGAACAGCCCACTTCTTTTTATACCACGGTCGGCCTCCAAATGAACTCGGATTTCATTAGGTTTAGGTTTAGCCCTTGTGCAAACTTCTGTTCTTCAGTTGTGTCGGTTGACCACCTGTAAAGACAGCTTAATCGGAATCCCACCTTTGTTTTTCAGATTGCTTTTCATCTTATTCTTGCTAGTTCTTCGATTGCTCGTAGGAATTGAACTTCATGTTCAGGTTGACCGCGCCTTCGGCAAAGTCAATAACCTTTTGGAGTTGGTTTAGCGATTGCTAAGGCGCAAATGTCGTCATGCGGTTGTAGTTGGATCGTGAGGGTCAATTCCACCGAATCGATATTTATCTACCTCATCGAAAGATCGAGCACCCTTCTTACATCAGGTGGTATCAGAGCTTTGGGATGCTCGGTGAGAGATTTCCTGTTTTCATTAGTAGTAGATTGATTCAACCCTGTAGTCCAAAAAAGGCCACAAAAGAAAAAAATAGTAGTAGGTCTTCCGCTATCCAAAACCATCTGTGCCTCGCATTTTTCCTTTCAGTATTTGTTCTTTGAATTTTCGGTTGCATTGTCAAGTCTAGTTGCTGATTTCTAGTTCTATTTAATGTCTAGTTCATCCCTCTCTAGTGCTTCTGGATCCTTTCAACCTTTCACATCAATTTTGTTCTTGATATCTTGTGTATTCTGCAGCCTGCCTAGGGCATGCATGGCATGGTAGCCAACCGTCGTTGCTTTGTTTCCTAGCAGAGAAGATCACCCTCTTTATTTGTTTCGGCTAGGAAGGAAAGGGTAGGATTCGTTGGAAAAAAAGAAGAAGAAAAAAGAGAGAAAAATAGAAAAAAAAAGAGAAGAGAAAAAAAATCTGAGAAGAGATCTCTTTCCCTAGTTGGTTTCGGTTGGCAGGAGATAAGAAGGTATATGTTTCGTTTTAAGAAAAGATCAAAGGGAAGGAAAGTGTAGCTTTGTTTTGCTTCGGTCTGGCTTGGAAAGGAAGGTATAGTCCGCCCCTCTTTGGTTTTGGATCTAACTTTCCTTTTGAATTGGATTCGGATCCCCACCGGACACCCTGCACAAAAACTGCCATAACTTTTGCATATGACGTCCGATTGGGCTGTTCGAGTACTCAAAACGCCCGGAACGAAAAGTTACATCCGAAAAATTTGTTCCCGAGGCTCCAAAAAATTTTTTCAACCCGAAAAAACATCGTTTAGGGCCTCAAAACGCCCCCAGAAAATCAGAAAAAATTTTGACCTCTGTTGTAGTTGGAATTTTTGCTGCTGTGTCCTGGGTTTGTGTATATTACTGCCTCATAGACGGTTTGCCATTTCAAGTCTTTAAACTTATGGTACACTGCTGCCTTTCTATTTTGAGCCTTTCTGCGTGCTGAGTTTGATTAGCTTTTCATCGGTCTGGGTTAGGATCAGCAACATTGACTAGTACATGAACGGATTTTCAACTTGCATTGCTGATTTGAATTATTGCTAATCCTTGCTACATACTGAAGCTTCTCCTAGCTCCACCACTTCTACACTGTGCAAACTTTTCGTTCCACCTGGCAATCGCTTTACTCAATCTCCGGAAAGACTTTCGACACAGCCGTTGGCTGTTCACCCTTGCTTGCTAGGTGAGAATTAGTAAGAATTTGAGTAAAGCTTGAGAGTCGAGCGACTTGTCACCACAACCTAGTAGTTGATAGGGACTCTATACTTGTGATTTTGCTACTTGTTTTTCCAACTAACAATGTCAGGTAATAACGAGGTTTATAGAATATGCATTACTTGTGATAGACTTGCTGAATTGAAGCTTGCTATTTTGGGCAATCCTAGTTGTATGCAACAGCTTGTTTCATGTAAGGTACCATCAAAGTTTCGTGATATGTGTGATACCCATAGCTTAGTACCTCATTGTTCGAATTTTAGTACAATGACATGTATTACATATCAGCATGTCATAGTTGATGAGTGGAAGCCCAGTAAAATTGTGTCACCGTTGTTGGAATTGTTTGATATTGCTTGTTTACAATCTGGTCATATGAATGAGCTATTCTTGTTACCAAAACTTGTAGTTTTGCCCATCGATGTTATTGAATTACAAAACAAGAGTATTCTTTATCTAAGGTCAAGGATAGATATGTGCTTTTCTTATATTTGCAAATTAAGTTGCAAACTGAATCTTGTTAATATTTAAGTTATATGCTTCACTTATAACCAAAAATTGAGTTGCAAAATTATGAGGAAAGGTGCTTTGCTTAAATCTGATTTCCTCATTTGCTGTTATACAAATAGTCTTACACGAATCCAAAAGAACAATGAAATATGGGATATATACATATATGCAGCGTACACGTTGTTCTTTTTTATGCTTGATTCTTCTCCAGCTTGTCCAAAACCGAGGATGGTTTTCTTTCAAGGAGGGGAGGAAGTATCCAAGAATGCTAGCTTTCCTCATGCCATTATATGCTGGAAAGAAGTGTTGAGCTATGTGGATATGGATAATTATCAGGTGAATCCTCTAAATTTCATTCCTATCCCAAAAATATATAAAGAGGCGGAGCTACTATTTTATTTAATTAAATGCGGGACTCATACGAGGACTCTTTGTGTTGAGGACGAGATAAAAGGAGAGCTTGAGTCGAGGACGACTCAAATTCAAGAAGGGGAGGATGATGAGGACATCACTACTATGGATACGTCCACACCTCGTTGGACCAACTCCAACACATCATCCATGGGCCAACAAGATAGAGATATCAAATCCGTCAAGTTCTGGAATCCAATTCAGCCACCGGATACCAGTCTGAAGTAAAATAAGCATAACTTTTTCATACGGAGTCTAATTGGAGAGTTCTTGTACTTTCTTGAAATCTTACAACAAGACCTTTCAAATGGATCTGGTCCCAGCCCTAGATTCATCGTGGATTAGCTAGAATCCTCGAAATAATATGCTATATCACTGTTTTGGACCTTGTAAGCGTGAGGGTGCCCAAGTCCAAGTTGTGTGCGCCCCACTATGTGCACACAACCCTAGGATGACCCTCTCACGTCCCTCCCTCTCATATACTCAGTAGCCGCCGCCATAGAAACTTGGGTTTTGTTTAGTTGTAGTTTTCCTTGGTGAAACTATTTGGTATTCTCTTGTTCGGCGAGATCAAAAGCAATACTGTGCTTCAGAACCCCACATCAATACTTCAATTATATTTGCAATTTTAGATTGCTTTTGCTTTGTTCTTGCTTATTCTTCGATTGCGTGCAGGAATTGATCTTCGTGATCAAGTCAATCGGGTTTTAGCATAGTGATAACAACTCGAAATTTGGTTCAGTGATTGCTTGGCATCGGTCGTGTTTCGGTCATAACCTGGATCGTGAGGGTCATCTCCACTAATCGATAGCTATCCATCTCAACGAAAGATCGGGCCTCCATTAAGCCTCATCAGGTGGTATCAGAGCTTTCGTGGATCGGTGAGAATTTCAGTACCTTAGATTAGTTTTTGTTCTCTGTCCCAAATTGAAAATTACTCCACAAAAATTCTACCTTTAGATTTAATCTGGTATTTTAGTTAGTTTTGTTAGGTTTTGATCCATTAGAGTCGTTGTTATAGTTGCTGATCGTTTTTCCTTCGCGTAGCTTTTTTCAATCTATCATGTCCATTGTTCTATTCATAACTTTCTCATACGAGCTCAGATTCTTGTGTTCTTGCACTTTCCTGAAACCTAGGGATGAACTCTCCAAAAACCTAGTTGGGCACGGATTCTAATTCCATACCTAGGTTAGATTAATCTAGACATCAAATTGGTGAAGCAAGTTGTACTTCCAATCCAGATTAGTTCGGTATTTTGATCATAATTCTCACGTCCGAACTCCGATTGAGATGTTTTTGTACCTTCCTGAATCCTTGAAGAGTCCTCTACAAAAACGTTTTTGGGTGTCCTTCGGGATTCGGTATCTTTCAATCCGAATTTAATTCAGATTCGGAATCGGTCTCACAGACTAAAATTGGGGCTATTCTGTGGTGTTCAGTTTTTGAGCTATAACTATCACACCCGAGCTCAAAATTGCATGTTCTTATACTCTTTTGAAAGCTAAGGACATAAGCTTCAATTCCTTCCATTGTGAACCATCCAAATTCGGTTGTTTTGAAGCTTTAATCTGGGCGACAATTCTGCTACCCTAGAAACATTGAAATTGGGTGTCTTGCTTTATTTCATGTTCTAGCTTTGTTCCTTTGAGTTGGTTGAATCTAGTAGCATCCACAATCTATAAAACCCCAAAAATATTTGTACACGTACCTTTGGGAACCAATTCATCCTTTGCGAATACTTTGATCCCAGTTAAGACTAGCTATTTGATATTGTTTTGGGCTACTCTTCTTGATGCATTGCATAATCTTGATTTATCGTATCTTACTATCTTGCGACATCAAGTTAGGGATTTCAAAACTTTGTTCATACTAGTGTTGGCCGAAAGTCACTCAAAGAAAGAAAAGAGAAAGAAAGAGCAAAAAAGAAGAAGAAAAGAATACAGAATAGTGGCCGACAACACTACATTGAGCAAAACCCTAATTTGTGTTCATTTTTTTCAGATTGTGCAATTGTATTAATTAGTGTGCAATCTTGTGCCCTTTTACCTTTTCTGAAGCAATTAGCTAGCGTCTCTCCATAACTTATGCAACACGAGCTTTGGTGCTGAAATTATTCTTATTTAGCTCATTCCATTGGTTGCATTAAGTTCCATCATCTTTGTGTGTGTGTTATCTTGAAATTCACTTATATCTTTGAGATCGGCAACTAGGACTTGCAAATTCTAGTTTGGATCATTACTTATCATTTCAATATCTAGAATTATCAAATTGCATAGGAAATAAATATTGCCTGTCCAAGCTCCACCTTCTACTAGCCAAATAGGTACCGTTCTCCTTGCAATCGCTTTGCCAAGCTTGAGTGTTGTTATCACGAACCAGCCGTCGGCCACCACCTGTTCGCATGGTAAGAACTTGGTAAAAGTTTGAAAATGAGAGACCTTGAATCACCAGCACATAGTAGTTGATAGGAACATATACTTGTGGTTTGTTTCTTGTCTTCGCTAACAATGGCAGGTTCTCAACATCGTAGTTCTTGGACCAACAACATCCTAGGAGAACAGGTAGTTCGCACTCCGAGATACGAAGAACGTACGAGCAAAGCTTCACCATCACTGGAGGTACGACGGCATAGCAAGCGTACCAAAAGTAAGTTCACTGTACCTAATTTTAGTGGTAAATATGATAATGAAGGTTATCTTACTTGGGAATTAGCTGTAGTACAATCATTTGATAAATATGGAATTCCTAAGCATGATAAGGTTAGGGTTGTTACTAGTGGATTTACTAATCATGCTACTCTTTGGTGGAATGATTATATGCGTAAAAAATCAAGACATCCTTAACACATGGATTGAATTGAAGAAAATTATGAGAGCTAGATTTGTTCCTCCATATGTTGCTCACCAATTACGGAAGGAATTGCAACATCTAAAACAAGGTAGTAAAACAGTGGATGGGTACTACCAAGAATTTCAGCGTAGATATTTGCGTTGTGGGTTAGAAGAGATCGAAAAGACTCAGATGAACATCTTTTATTGTGGGCTAGATTTTGATATTCAAATCATGATATCTTGTAAAGAATTCAATTCTATGTCATGCTTACTTAATCTTTCACGTAAAGCTAAAAGAAAAATAAAGAGAAGACAACCAACCATAGTTCAGGTTCCTACAAAGTTAAATGCTACTCCTGTTGCATGTACTACACCAAACCCTAATGAGAGCATACATCCCGGTCATGCGAAAGAAATACCAAACAATTCAAGTGAAGTAGAGGATAGTACATGTGAGGATGATTCTACTAACGCAATCCAATCTACTTCTGTTGCTTCTGTTGTTGCTATTCCATTTGATATACAGGTTACTTCTGAAGATGGGGAGCTAAAAGCTAAAATACGTGCGTTGTGAAGTGAAATTTTTGAGGTACCTACTACTTCTGTGGAGGATGCTAATAACCATGGTACAGATCTCTGATTTTACAGCAAGAAAGGGAGCAAATTCGTGAGTATGTTCCTACTGTACTTAATTCTAGTGAGTTACCATCTTGTGCCACTATTGTAGAACCATTTGATGAATTGCATGCTTATAATTTTGATCATGTGGTGTTGATTACGCATAAGGAAGTGATAGCTAGAATATACCCTACCACTGTTTTGTGCTATATCATGTTGAATGAGCTTATTAGCATGAATTGTGCTATGGATAAGATTTCTGAAATTTCATCTCTTAAGTCTTTATCTAGCTCCTATGCCTACTGTTTTAAATTCAATTTATTTGGAGATTATGGCATAGATGGCACGTTTCTTGTTTACAGAATATGCATTGCTTGTGATAGACTTGCTGAATTGAATCTTGCTATTTTGGGCAATCCTAGTTGTATGCAACAGCTTGTTTCATGTAAGGCACCATCAAATTTTCCTGATATGTGTGATACCCATAGCTTGCTACCTCAGTGTTCGAATTTTAGTACATTGACATGTATTACAAATCAGCATGTCATAGTTGATGAGTGGAAGCCAAGTAAAATTGTGTCACCTCTATTGGAATTGTTTGATATTGCTTGTTTACAATCTGGTCATATGAATGAGCTATGCTTGTTAACGAAACTTGTAGTTTTGCCCATCGATGTCATCGAACAAGGCTTACAAAACATGAGTATTCTTTATCTAAGGTCAGGGATAGATATGTGCTTTACTTATATTTGCAAATTAAGTTGCAAACTGAATCTTGTTAATATTTATGTTATATGCTTCACTTATAACCAAAAATTGAGTTGCAAAATTGTGAGGAAAGGTGCTTTGCTTAAATCTGATTTCCTCATTTGCTGTTATGCAAATAGTATTACACGAATCCAAAAGAACAATGAAATATGGGATATATACATATATGTTGCGTACACGTTGTTCTTTTTTATGCTTGATTCTTCTCCAGCTTGTCCAAAACCGAGCATGGTTTTCTTTCAAGGAGGGGAGGAAGTATCCAAGAATGCTAGCTTTCCTCATGCCATTATATGCTGGAAAGAAGTGTTGAGCTATATGGATATGGATAATTATCAGGTGAATCCTCTAAATTTCATTCTTGTCCTAAAAATATATAAATAGGTGGAGCTACTATTTTATTTAATTAATTGCAGGACCCACATGAGGACGCTTTGGGTTGAGGATGAGATAAAATGTGAGCTTGAGTCGAGGACGACTCAAATTCAAGAAGGGGAGGATGATGAGGACATCATTACTATGGATACGTCCACACCTCATTGTACCAACTCCAACACATCATCCATGGGCCAAGAAGATTGAGATATCAAATCCATCAAGTTCTGGATTCCAATTCGGCCTCCGGATACCATTCTGAAGTAAAATAAGCATAACCTTTGCGTAGAGAGTGCAATTGGATAGTTCTTGTACTTTCTTGAAAGCTTAGAACAAGACCTTTCAAATGGATCTGGTCCCAACCCTAGATTCATCGTGGATCAGTCGAAATCATAGAAACAATATGCTATATCACTGTTTTGTGCCTTGTAAGCGTGAGGGGGCCTAAGCCCAAGTTGTGTGCATCCCCTGGCTACACACAACCTTAGGAGGACCCTCCCTCTCATATACACAGTAGCCGTCGCCATAGAAACTTGGGTTTTGTTTAGTTGTAGTTTTCCTTGGTGAAACTATTTGATATTCTCTTGTTTGGCGAGATCAACAGCAATACAGTGCTTCGGAACCCCACATCAATACTTCAATTATATTTGCAATTTTAGATTGCTTTTGCTTTGTTCTTGCTTGTTCTTTGATTGCTTGCTGGAATTGATCTTCGTGATCAGGTGAACCGGGTTTTGGCACAGTTGATAACAACTCGGAGTTTGGTTCAGCGATTGCTTGGCATCAGTCGTGTTTCGGTCGTAACCTGGATCGTGACGGTCATCTCCACTAATCGATAGCTATCCATCTCACCGAAAGATCGGGCCTCCATTAAGCCTCATCAATTTCACATTTCGAGCGCTTTGTGACGTTTTCGACGGACGGACTCACCGAGGATGTGCGGCTAACCAAGAGCGACTGGCAAAACTTGAAGAGTCCCAGGAAGATAGACTCAAGGCCATCGAGATGGCACAAGAAACTACTAACACTACCCTTGCCACAATCTTGGCTCGTCTTGATGGACTTGCAGGTGCACGCCCAGCAGCCCCTATTGCTGCTCCACAGATGTCGGCCATACGAGTTCATTATGCTCAACGTGTTCCCCTTGCTGCAGACAACGTCGGAGCTCCTAATCAGCACCAAACTGAAACCGTGGCCTCAGGCACCGACATGGCACGACTCCCAGGCCTATAAAGAGTTCTAAGACCCCTCCTACGCACCCCTAATCCCCAGAGCACCTCGAAACTAGAAAAGTCGCAGCAGTTCCTCTTCCGGTGCGCCGCCCTTGTCAGCCAAAATTGGAGTCGCGTTCTCCATCGTTCTGGTGAGTTTTTCTGAAATCCGCTCCCTTCATATCGTGCCTTATGGTCTAATCTACCTATCCACCAAATTTGGGGCAGTTTCATCCACAAAATGAAAAGTTATGTTCGTTCCAATCTCTAATCTTATCGTCACCCGATCTCCTTCGTTTTTGTGAATTTTACCGTGCCCTTTTTACTGTAGACTCATCTTGATTTCCTCTACACGGTGCTCACCCTAGATCAAGGTTTTGTCTGCGGAATTTCTGCAGAAAATTCAATCTTCCCCGATCAGATTGTGTACGTACAGCTGAAAACTTCCTCATGCGTTCGCTGTTGACCCAGAAGGTAAAACTCCGATCTTTTCACATCATATTGTGCCTTAGGGTCCTAGATAGCTCTCTGTAAAATTTGGTTAGGTTTCATCCATTATATTAATAGTTATAACCGTTTGATCTATTAGCTTTAGTAGCGTTCATTGGTAGTTTGTGGTCTGCCCATTAGGTTGCCGCCAAATCCACTTATACCGTTGAGTTTGTCTCGCCGTGTTCTATGTGGTGCTCACCTCCCGTTTGCTGTTCCATCAACCGAAAATTTTAATATTCGTTAGCCGCCGACTTTCGTCAGTGCCGCGCGCCGTCTTTTGCCACCAACCATCATAGTTCGTCTTGGTCGTGTCGTCATATCCAGTAGGCCATCATTCTCTAGTTTGCCCATCTTTAGAGTTCATTTGGTCTTCGGTTACCATCAATGCCATATTCTAGAATCTACCCGTCGTCTTTGATCTAGCACCTTTCATTATCGGATCTTGTTTCGGTTAGCCACCCTTGGTAGTCTTTTATCGCAGAGCTAACCCTACCTATCCTATCCCTATGCCAAGTTGATCTATCCACGAGTCATTCCTCTCAAACCCTAACTTAACCTTTGGTCCAATCTGTCGTTGACGATGCATCATGTCATGTAAACCTCGCAACTCGCAGATCAATCCTAAGCCATAACATAACCTTGCTACCATATCATTGTACCGACAATCGACATCTTATCTTTGCATGAGTGTCTTGTCGTTGCTTCACTATCATCGCATGTGTGCATGCACGCAAAAGCCCTAGTGCAATATCATCATCCTCTCTATCGCCTTATTGTAATCTAACCCCATCACGTATGAGTTTAGCCTTGTCTTCATTTCCTCGCTGCCTTGTCATCATCAAGCCTATTGATCGACGCATGAACGATCTCAGATCGAATCGCATGAATGTCGACTCCTTGTCCATGTCTTATTCTTGAAAATCTAATCTGCCATTGACCTAAAAGTCATTCGTGGACTTGGTCAATAGACCATTGCCCATATGTCACATCCTTGTTCCATATCTAATCTATTAGTTTATCTTTCTTTTGTTTGACTGTGTATCTATTTAGTTAACAAAAGTCAACATTGAGCATCAGTTTAGTTCATTGCAAACTAACGTATCTTTATGGACCCGGTTTATAGATCGAGAGCCCATATGTCATTGTCTATCTAGTCAAGATAATAACTTTAGAAGAAATATTCTTTGGAATATTATTCTTTCTCTCTCAGTTATCAGTCTTTTCCTTTTCGGTGTATTCCGAAAGCTCATTCTTTTTTTGTCTAATCTCTGATCTAATCCATTCAAGTTCCTAAATTCATCTAAGCCTTTGTGATTCAATACTATCCGTTCTCAATTTGATTTTATTTGATTTATCTTTTGAGTTGGTTTGTATTTGCTTCGTCTTTAATCATTAGACGCATCGTCCGGAAGTTGTTCTAAGGAGCTGAAGATCAAGAAGGTAAAGATTGAAGATCAAAGCTCAAGAATAAAAGATAAAGAGTAAAGAACAGTAAATATCGCAAGGGACAGGCAAGTTGTGCTTTGATCATATTGAACCCAAGTTTATAAAGATGCTATATTGTTTTACCTATTGCATATTATTTCATGTATATATTGTTTCACATTAAATTGAGATCTAGTTAATCTACCAAATTGATATATACCCTACCTTGCCACTTTATGCCATGATCTAATTGTCACCCTAGGATGGTTAATTAATAGTTGGTTAATATTGATAATCAACATGGGCTGGTTAGACCGTCGTAGATTGCTTAGCCATGCCATGTCATCACATGTGTTGAATCATCACTGATTAATCTTGACTAATGGAATATGGAACAATGTTATGAACTTGTGTGTCATGTGTAGTCACACAATGAGATTGCGTTGTGGTGACGAGTGGATGTCACGCAACGAGGTTGACTTGTTGATAGCATGTGGTTCTTGGTAATCAACTGGGGTGGTAATGATTTATATTGGGGCAAGTGGCGAGGGGCAGTGTGCCAAGGTGGGTCAGATTTGGCAGAGGGTATGTGGAAGTCTTGCCCTAGTCACCCTAAGGACTTAACCTTGCAAGCCTTTGACCTGAGTCTTACTTGCAACCACATGTCTGGTATGGGACAGAATTAGTTGATTAGGGTTCTAATATCTTTCCTCTTATACCTCAGGGCGACAGTACACGGAGGTGTATTTGTGTGGGGGAGCGTACCTGTGCTACAGGTTGGTGCCCATCCAACGGGGTTGGCCTGTACTATACTCCAGCTCTGTGTGAGGGGTGTGATAGTGAGGGCAATACCGGAGAGGTTCATTGGTTAAGGTAGAGGTTCCTAAAAGGCTTGTTGCGGTCAATCATCTGTGTGGTTAGCGGCTGTATCTTGTGGGTAAAGTGCATAACCTCTACAGAGTGTAAAATCTATTCGAATAGTCGTGCTTGCGGTATTGAGCAATGCTCGGGAATTACAGTCAAGGGTTAGACTTTTGTTAAACAAAACTTATTGGGATGGCAGGATGCCATGGAAAGTGGAAATTGACTTAAGATTGGAACTTGGTTTACTTCAGAAATGCTGAATCTATCTATTACTGTTATTTGTTTTACAGTCTTTACAATCTATTTATTGTATTTGTTCATAAATACTGCTTATTGCAAACTAGCCATAATAGCCTTTTCCTTTGGAATAAGCCTTGCATATAGTTACATTGAATTGCATTCTGTGCACAACTTGTTGAGTGCTTTATGTACTCACCCCTTGCACACACAAAATCATCAGTTGAGGAGAAGACTACAACTTCAAAGGAGGAGAAGTTCCACGAGGAGGCGAATATCTAGGAGTTGAACCTTGTCAGTTGCCTGTGGCATTTTATTGATGGGATTCGTCGACGTTCTTCATTCCGCTGCTGTTTATTTATTTTGAGTTGAAGCCACCAAGGCTTCACAAGTGTAAGTTTGACCTTTAGGTCATTCAACAGTTCTATATTAATAGATGAAGTCTTTATTTATTATTCCTCTGTGTATGATTGTGATATTTCATCTATGTTGAGACTGTGTGCACTAGCATGATCCTAGACTTGATAAGGACATCCCAACCAAGGATACAACCGCTGCCCCTACTTCCTCTACGTTCGCTACTTCGTCTACGACGTCTGGAGGGCTTAATCCGGAAGCAAGTCATTTCCATCCACCTTTGCTGGACCAGCACGTCAAGAACATCCACCGAGGACAGCCCACGCGCCAAGGAAGGCCCAAGATAAAGCCCAATTCGTCGCCGAGTCCGGTTCGGCCATCTAGGAGCAGGAGTACTTCAAACGGATGCCACGGCCACATCCGTACTCCGTTTTCGACGTTCGACAACTCGTTTGAAAGGTATCGAGATAAACTTTCTAATGGATCTGATCCCGAGGCCATATTCCTCCTGAACAAAGGGAAATCATAGAACAATCTCACGAGATAGAAATTCCTGGTGCTGCGCCACCATTCTTTTGGGCCCAAGGCCCATGTACTCTTAGGGTTCCACCCCTCCTTTGACCGGCACCCCTCTCCTGGCTGCCGCACCCCTCTTAGGTGCCCCCCTTGGTGTGGGTACCCCTTTATATTGGGTTCTCACCCCTGTTCTTCATTTTTTAGGTTTTGTTGTGTTTTGGTAGACCCCGTGTGCGTCCCTCCTCGTGTTTGCACATGTCAACTAGACCGCCCGAGCCGAGAAACAGAACCTCAACTTGTTTTCTTTGTTTGATTTCAATCCTATCTTTTCGGTTTGCTTCATACTTTGTTCTTGCGGGTTCTCGATTTCTTGCAGGAACTACTGATCATTGGATCTTGTATCTGTGTGGATTTGGCATTGTGATTGTGAAGCTCCCAACCTGTTTTGTAGGAAGCCCTAAATTCGGTGCCATCAACACATCCAAATCGACGTATCATCATCCCACTGAAAGATCGGGATCGCTGCCCCCATCAAGACTAGTGCTGAATATATAGAGGGTCCGAATTTGCATATTCGGGTCCCGAGAGAGGTGGTATCAGAGCCATACTGACTGTAGGTCCTCACCCTAGATAGTTTGGCCGTTCCTTAGGAGCTTCAAAAGTATTTACTAAAAGAGAAGATTTAACTTGAAAGAATAATAAGTTCTTGACTTATCTTATTCTTCCATTCTTTCCCCTTTTGCTAAAATTATTCATCTTTCTCCACTGGTTTAAATAAAAATCTTACCTGAGTTGTTCTAAGTAGTTAACAATGTTTCACACTTAAGGAGAAAGTACTGGGTGTCTTGCTGCTGATCCTAAAGATCGTGAAGACAGGAATCGTCGAGCTCAAGGAAAAAGAAGTGGATCGATGAAGTATTCCAGAAGTTAGATGAACTAGTACTTTCGTGGCCAGTTGAGACTCTCATGTGTGAAGAGTTACGTCAGTCTAAGATAGAAGTATTACCCTTTTAGACGATAGATTGTTGTGTGCTTAGGTAAATTTGGTTTTTTTTCCTTGGTTGCTGGGTGTGCAGTATGCGTTGCATAGCTTTTAGGCTTTTGTAAGCAACCATACCAAGTTATTAATAATATTTGTATAAGTTATTGGGTTAAACCTGCTCCCCTGCACTAGGATTCTTGAACCTTATCTTTGCTTTTCCCTCTTAACTAAACCACGAGGTGGTCAGCAGATGGAAAATCTCGACAACAACAAGTGATTCCAGGCGATTCAAGTCGAAGAGATTGCTACTACTGGTGTTAGTAATAAAGTAGATTGTGACCAAGAACCGTCCACCGCACCGATAGTGACAATTCAGAATTTGGATCAGTTATTCACCGCTCAAACCCAGCTCATGCAGACAATGATACAACAGATGAATGTTATCAGTGCCAAAATCAATGCCCCTACAACCACAGTCACAGCCACCTATTCTCAATTGAAGTTTGCCTTGTTCAAGAGGACCAAACCACCCACGTTTGGTGGATCAGCCACTCTCAAAGATGCAGAAATCTAGCTTCGTGTCATAGAAGAGAAGCTGGCTTTGGTGCAATGTGAAGATGAAGAGAAGGTTCCCTACGCCACATGTCGATTGAAAGGAGATGCCTTTGAGTGGTGGAAGAACTATCGTGCAACCCACAGGACACTAGAAGAAATCACTTGGTTGGAGTTCGTCGCTGCTTTTCAGCAGTTCGTTGCTTTGTCAAATGTTAGTATGACTACTGCAAGTTCAGAGAAGTGTACAACCCCTTTCCCCGATGTCATACCAAGATGTTGTTCCTTGAAGTGTTGTCAACCAAACAAATCGGAATACCATGCGTGTGTCCGTTGTGAGGAATAGGACACACCGCTGATAAGCATGCAATCAATTGTTCCAGCTGAGAAGGAAGCCATTTACTTGGAGAATGTCCTATGAGCTACATCACATGTTATCTTTGTGAAGGACAAGATCATTGTCTAGCTCAATGTCCATTGAATTCAATAGTGACCGTCGTGACTCGGCATTAGTGAGTGAATTTTTGAGCCGTCATTGCTCAAGAGTTAGCGGAAAGAGAATAATTGTCATCCGCACTTGTTGTGCCGCGTAACAAAATGAAGAAGAAACATGTCAACTCTGTCCGTTTGCCTCAAAGAACCAGGGATACTTGGTCACCATGGAATTGTTTCTTGTGCGATAAACAAGGTCATTGGGCCAGGGAATGCCCTATGAACCAATAAGTGGTGATGCCAGAGAAAGACGATATTGTGCATATGACTACACCTAACCAGACACGACGACCCAGACATTTGCTACAACTATGGTAAGTTATGTCATTTTGTTAAGGAATGCCCACAGAAAGGTCAAGCAATTTTGGAAGCCATGATCATTCTAGAAATTACTTCAGTAATGTTTATAACCCCATGAGTGAGTGGTAAAACTGCAGGAGTAACTTGCTCAAAGAGTCATTTGAAGCAATAGGAGTTGGTTAACAAGACCCTTATTCTAGGAGACGAGCGCAAGGAATTAGAGTATAACCGCAAGAGTCAGAAAGCTTGTCAAGAAGGACCACCGCAACAGCAAATGAGAAGTGCCCCTCAACAACTCAGTTGCCATACTACTCAGACTTTGTTCGAGACACCTTCACCTATGCCTCGCCCTGATAGTCAGAATTTTCATAACACCACCCTGGTTAAAAGTTCTCAAGGAGGAAGCTTACTGCCTAGAGGTTGCTTTGCCTGTCGCCAGCCAGGACATTTTGCTATACACTGCTCTCAGAAGAAAGTGATCACTACGGATTGCATCAATCTCAACTCTGCCCCTACCAAGATTAGTGCTATGTCAGAAGGAAGTCAACAGATGTCGGTCAAGCGTTGCTTCAGATGCAATGAACCGGGACACTTTGCCAACAGTTGTCTTAAGAGAAAAGTTGTTATACCTGTCCTCTTCAATCCTAGTCCTACACCTACTGAGACACTTGCACCAGAAAGTGAATTGTGGAGCAGTTCAAGCTGAAGCCATGCCGCCAGTGCCAGCAAAAGATCATGTCTACCACATTATGACTACTGGAGCTTAGAAGGCATCAGATGTTGTACTAATTGAAAATCATATGTAATCCAGGATGTTGAGAGTTAACTTGTCTATTGTTGAGATTGAGTTCCTAGTAAATCTTATCATATTGGAAACCCATGCTTGAGATGTTTATCCCTGGAATTAGCTGGTTACCTATGTGTAAGGCAGTTTTGGTTTATGGTCAAAGATTTGATCAGTTAAGAGGAGCGAGAGTGTTTTCCGAGAAAGATTTGAGATCAGTTTAACTTCAGCATATCGGAGACAGCTAAGGACTTGTTGTTCCGTTAAGGTTGAGCCAAGAAGGTGGATGTGCCATCACATCAAAAGAAAAGGAGTTGTTGCGTATACTTAATAACTACAAAGGATAATTGCTTTCCTGATGAATTACTTTAGCTACCGTAGTTTATGCCAGCAGAACCATGCCATTACCTCTGTAATAGTTGGAGCTTGAGTTCAATGTGAAGGAATATTCAGTTGATCTAGAGTTTAAGGTAGTACATGAGAATCAAGCTGATAGAGATAGAAACAGACCAACAGGAATGTTGTGCAAGACTGCAGAGTTGCAAGCAAGTTTCACTGTCAAATGCCGCTTGTCCAATTTCTAGAAGAAGCAATAAACCGAGTGTTAAAGGATGGAAAGCAAGGAAGCCTGTCAAAGGAGATGCCAGAACGTCAGTCTGAGTGTGTGATATGTTTCAAGAGTCCCAACAGAAGGAGTGCCTTCTTGTGCCAGAAAAGCAGACACCGTGGAAGTCAGTGGAATTGCAAAAGGATCTCATCCGCATCGTGCAACCTACAAATTTTGGATGTTGTCAAGCGTTTGTTCGAAAGCAACCTTGCCTAGTGTGTAGTTCAAGAAAGTCTCAAGAGTTGAGTCCCCCTGAACCTATTTCTAAGACAATCTTAATCTCGAGGTCGAGATTCTGTTAAGGGGGGGAGGTTTGTAACATCCCAAAATTTGGGTTTTCAAAAATCTTTTGTATAATTCATCTTTCCAAAAATCCCCGCTGATTTTTTCGATTTAACATAGCTTAATCTGGAATTTTCTAATGCTAAAACATTTTAATTTGAATAATATAAACTTAAATTGAAATAAATTTAGTTTTATTTGAGTTCATTGTGCTTGAAGGAAATTTTTGTAATTTTTTGAGATTTTTCAGAGTTCGTTTGCTATACATTTGGATTTATTTGGAATTAATTTAAATTAAGTATTTTGTTAAACTTAATTAAATTCTACAAAAGTTTAAATAAAGTTTGGTTAAAAATATTTTATTTGAGCTCCAAATGTCTTAAAATATTTTTTAGAATTGTTTTGAATTTTTCTGGTATTTTTATTTCTCTAAAGGAATTATTTTAATTTTTGGAATTATTTAATTCGGAAATTGGATTAAATCCGAAATTTCTGGCTCAATTCCCGCACCGCCATGTGTCAGCTCTAGAGCCGGCCACGTCGCCGCCCCAGCTGCAGCCCTCCGATTCCCATCCGAAGCACCACAATGTGCCACGTCATCATTAACTATTCATTACGCGCCAGGTGTTCTATCCGAACTATTTTCAATCCAAATTCGGTTTTTCTCTGTGTCTCCTTGTATGGCACGACTCCCAGGCCTATATAAGTGTTCTAAGACCCCTCCTACGCACCCTCTAATCCCTAAAGCACCTCCCAAACCCGAAAAGTTGCAGTCTTTCCTCTTCCGGTGCGTCACGTTCTCCATCGTTTCGGTGAGTTTTTCTAAAATCCGCTCACGTCATATCGTGTCTTATCATCTAATCTACCTATCCACCAAATTTGGTGCAGTTTCATCCAAAAAATCAAAAGTTACGGCTGTTCCAATCTTTAATCTTGTCGTCTCCCGATCTCCTTCGTTTTTGCGAATTTAACAGTGCCCTTATTATGGTAGACTCATCATGATATCCTCCACATGGTGCTCACCCTAAATCAAGGTTTTATCTGCGGGATTTCTGCAGAAAATTCAATCTTCCCCGATCAGACTGCGTACGTACAGCTGAAAACTTCCTCATGCGTTCCTTGTTGATCCCAAAGGTAAAAATCCAATCCTTTCACGACATATTGTGCCTTAGGATCCCAAACAGCTCTCTGTAAAGTTTGGTTAGGTTTCATCCATTATTTTAATAGTTATGACCGTTTGATCTATTAGCTTTAGCAGCCGTTCATTAGTAGTTTGTGATCTACCCATTGGGTTGACGCCAAATCCACTTATACCGTTGAGCTCGTCTCACTGTGTTCTACGTGGTGCTCACCTCCCCTTTGCCATCAACCAAAAATTTTAATATTTGTTAGCCGCCGCCTTTCGTCAGTGCCGTGCGCCGTCTTTTGCCGCCAACCATCTTAGTTCGTCTTGGTTGTGTCGTCAGGTCCAGTAGGCCATCATTCTCTGGTTTGCCCATCTTGACAGTTCATTTGGTCTTCGGTTGCCATCAATGCCATATTCTAGAATCTACCCGTCGTCTTCGATCTAGCCGCTTTCGTTATCAGATCTTGTTTTGGTTAGCCACCATTTGTAGTCTTTTATCGCAGAACCAACCCTACCCATCCTATTCCTATGCCAAGTGGATCTATCCGCGAGTCATTCCTCTCAAACCCTAGCTTAACCTTGGGTCCAATCTGTCGTTGACGATGCATCATGTCATGTAAACCTCGCAACTCGCGGATCAATCCTGAGCCATATCATAACCTTGCTACCATATCATTGTACCGACAATCGACATCTTATCTTTGCATGAGTGTCCTGTCGTTGCTTCACTATCATCGCATGTTTGCATGCACGCAAAAGCCCTAGTACAATATCATCATCCTCTCTATCACCTTATTCTAATCTAACCCCATCACCTATGAGTTTAGCCTTGTCTTCATTTCCTCGCTGCCTTGTCATCATCAAGCCTCTTGATCGATGTATGGACGATCTCAGATCGAATCGCATGAATGTCGACCCCTTGTTCATGTCCTATTCTTGAAAATCTAATCTGTCATTGACCTAGAAGTCATTCGTGGATTTGTTCAATAGACCATTGCCCATATGTCACATCCTTGTTCCGTATCTAATCTATCAGTTTATCTTTCTTTTGTTTGACTGTGTATCTGTTTAGTCAACAAAAGTCAACATTAAGCATCAGTTTAGTGCATTGCGAACTAACGTATCTTTATGTACCAGGTTTATAGATCGAGAGCTCATATGTCATTGTCTATCCAATCAAGATAATAACTTTAGAAGGCCGAGCAGGCCATCGAAATATCGAGGGCCGTCGAAGCCGAGCAGAAACGGTCGGCTGAGACCCTCGCGAATATCCGCGAGAAGGCTGAGAAGGCTCTCGCGGGCGATCACGTGACGGCCGCGGGGATCGTTGAAGCCGTTCATGCAAAGGCAGTGGCGCTCCACAAACAAGTCGCGGAGCTCTCTGCTGCTCCCTCGAGGGTTTTCGCTAACCTTGAGGCGAAGATGGCCGAGCTCGAGCAGAAGCTAGGGCGAGCGACCCGGGTGGAGAAGAACGCCCTGGCCCAGCTTCAGGAGGAGTGATGCCGGGTCGCCAATGCCGAGGCCGAGGCGCTGGCCCTGAGGGCGAGAGTCGCCACACTCGAGCAGGAGAAGCTTACTCGGGAGATAGCTGACCTGCAGATAGGTTAGCTGGTAGGAGAAAAAGGGGCGATGGTACTCGACCTCCTTGTAAATGTTAGTCATGTAAATTTTGATTTAGAAGGTATAAAACTCCCTTTATGTTCGCAATCGTATGCGTCTTTTCAAGATTTAGGCGAAAGTCTTGCTCGAGAATGAATAGCATCTTCTCAAGGATTAGTCAAAAAGCCTGCTGGAGATTAAATGATGTCTGCTCGAGACTTAGCCAGAAGTCCTTCTCGAGACTAAATGACGTCTGCTCGAGACATAGTCAGAAATCCTGCTCAAGACTAAATGACGTCTGCTCGAGACTCAGCCACAAATCCTGCTCAAGACTAAATGACTTTTGCTTGAGACTCAGCTAGAAGTCCTGCTCGAGACTCAGCCAGAAGTCCTTCTCGGGACTGAACGACGTCTGCTCGAGACTCAGCCAGAAGTCCTGCTCGAGACTGAACGACATCTGCTCGAGACTTAGCCAGAAATCCTGCTCGAGACTGAATGACATCTGCTCGAGACTGAGCCAGAAGTCCTGCTCAAGACTGAATGACGTCTACTCGAGACTCGGCCAGAAGTCTTGCTCGAGACTGAATGACGTCTGCTCGAGACTCAGCCAGAAATCCTGCTCGAGACTGAATGACGTCTACTCGAGACTTAGCTAGAAGTCCTGCTCGAGACTTAGCCTTTCCTTCGCCACCCTGCCTTAGTCGGCAGCTGGGGGCTCAAAGTTGGCCGTTAGGACCCAAGGTCCGACCAACATCCCTGACATGAAAAAAGGAGGCCCGCAACAGAGTTATGTCACTGGATACACCTTTGATCGGGGGTGAACCTTATCCGTGGTGTTGGGTCGAGGCGGTCAAGCCTGGAAACATTTGGTTCTGCCTCACTGCCGCATGCTCGCCGTTGATCCCGAGGCGCAGGAGTCAGTTGCTGAGGCTTGAGAATTTAGCCAATGTTTTTTTTGACCTAAAAAAAGGAGGTACCCATGACGGAGTCAGGTCACGGGGTATGCCTTTGATCGAGGACAAATCTGAACCAAGGTGTTTGGGTCAGCATGACCAAGCCTGTGGTTAGAACATCTCCGGAGGAATTGCAATTAAAATCACTTGACGGGGAATAGTTGTTAAAATCACTCGACTGGGAAATAGAGCAACCCCTAGAGGATATTCTTAGAAATCCGCGACCTACAAGCCTGGGAGTGCTTCAGGCTCGGTGTTAGGTCAATATGGCCGAATGTGGGACACTCGAGTTCGGGGGCTCCCTCGGTGGGTTGGCCTCCCATTAAAATCACTCGACGGGGGAATAGAGCAACCCCGGAAGATATTTTTTAGAAATCCGCGACCTCCGAGCCCGGGAGTGCTTGAGGCTCGGTGTTAGATTGAAACGACTGAGCCCAAAAATATTCGGGCTAGCCTAGATTTGGGACGTTAGGTCGAGACAGCCGAACTCGGGAATGCATCGAGTCTGGGGCTTCCCCTGAGGGCGGTCTCTGATTCGAACCAACTGCGGGGGAATAGCCGGCTTTCTGCGATACAGATTGTCTTACTGCGACCGAAGCATCCCACGAGGTGAATCTATAGTCCATGTCTGTCGAGCCCAGAAATCGTCATCAGGCTCGGGGTGCCCCCTAAGGACGGTCTCCTAGTTGGCTTGTCGGGGGGATGGTCGGCTTACCCCGATAAAGATCGATTTATGACGACCAGCCAGCGCGCGCCCAACGACTTGCACGCTCAAAGGCAGGCCAAGAGGGCTTCGTACTCTGCGACGTTGTTAGTCGCGGGAAAGCCGAAACGGACCACATATTTCATATGGTCCCCCTGGGGTGTGACGATGAGGACGCCAGCCCCCAAGCGCTTAAAAGATCGTGACCCATCGAAGAACATGGTCCAAGGACCTTCTTCTTCAGACTCGGGTTCAGGGGCGGGCTCCGCCGTCTGCTCGACCACGAAATCGGTGAGTGCCTGCAACTTGATGGTGGAGCGCGCTACAAACCGAATATCGAATTTCGGCTAATTCCATTACCCACTTGGCTATGCGGCCTCCTGCCTCCGGGTTCTTCAGGATCTCACCAAGCGGGAACCCGCTCGGGACGACCACGGCGTGCGCCTGAAAGTAATTCCAGAGCTTGCTCGAGGCCATGAAAAGGGCGTAGAGGAGTTTCTGAACCTACGGGTAGCGCTCCTTTGGCCCGTGGAGAACTTCGCTGACGTAGTAGATCGGCCACAAGGACGGCGTTGATGGCCTGCAATGCGGTTGCGAGGTAGAGTAGCAGCGCTTCACTCGGCTGCGGAGTTGTGAGCAGTAGTCGGCTCGAGAGGTACATCTTTAGCTCGTCGAAGGATCACTGGGCCTCGGGGGTCCGTTCGAAGCCCTGACGTCTCTGCAGGGCCTTGAAGATTGGCATCCCGCATTCCTCGAGCCTTGAAATGAACCGGCTGAGGGCGGCCACGTGGCCGACGAGGCATTGGACCTGCTTTATCGATGTCGGGGCAGCCATCCTGTCGATCACCTCAATGTTCTTCGGGTTCGGGCCTACGCCTGAGCCCCCGGTCATGTAGCCGAGCACCTTGCCTGAGGTTGCATCGAAGATGCATTTCTCGGGATTGAGTTTGATCCTGTGCTTGTTCAAGTTGGCGAAGGTCTCTGCCAGGTCGTTGACATGGTCGTCCTGGAAGGAGCTCTTGACAATGATGTCGTCGACATAGACTTCAAAGTTCAGCCCGATCTAGGGGTCGAATGTCCTGGACATGTGCCGCTGGAAGGTCGCTCCTATGTTGCGGAGACCGAACGACATGGTGGTGAAGCAGAATGTCCTGAATGGCATGATGAAGGCCATCTTGTCCTCGTCACCTGCCGCGAGCTTGATCTGGTGGTAGCCAGAGTAGGCGTCGAGGAAACTTAGCATCGTGGCGTTGGCGGTGGAGTCCACGATCTGATCTATGCGTGGAAGAGGAAAGTTATCCTTCGGACACGCCCAATTCAAACCCGTGTGGTCGACATACATCCTCCACTTTCCGCCTTTCTTCTATACGATTACAGGGTTGGCCAGCCATTCGGAGTAGTCAAATTCACAAATGAAGCTGACCTTCAGGAGTTTGTCGAGATGCTCCCTGATTATTGCCACCTTTTCGGGGGAGAAACGTCATAACTTCTAGTGCACGGGCCTGCACCCAGGCCTCGTTTGCAATTTGTGCTCGATCACCTCCCTCGGGACCCCAGGCATGTCTGCCGGTTCCCATGCGAATATGCTTTTGTTGCTGCGGAGGAAGGTGACGAGCTCGAGCTCCTATTTTGGGTCGAGCTAGGCGGCGAGGTGGACACATTTGTTCGGGTTGTCCTCCTCGAGCCGCACGGCCTTGGTCGGGCCGCCGGGCTGGATCACCGCCTTCCGGCGGGCGTCCTTCTGTGCCGCCTCGGGGCCCCACTGAGGGATCGTGCCAGCGATCGTGAGGGCGTTCTCTTCACAGCAGTGTGCCGTTTTGAGGTTGCCTCGGACGGTTATGATGCCCTGGGGCCCAGGGAGCTTCATGCAATGGTGGCCATAATGGTTTGCCACCATGAACTTGATCAAAGCCAGACGCCCGAGGATGGTGTTATAGGGGACATATTCGTCCAAGACCTCGAAGGTGATTAGCTTGGTGCGAAAGTTCACCGAGTCACCAAAGGTGACGGGCAGAACCACCTGCCTGAGTGGTGTGGTCGAGCTCCCCGGCACGATGCCGAAGAAGGGGACCGCTATGCTCCTGATCTTCGATCGGGGAATCTGCATCTGGGCCAGCGTGCCAATCAAGAGCAGGTTGAGGGAACTCCCTCCGTTAACCATGACCCTCCCGACCATGGTGTTGCTTATGGTCGGGGCGACGACCAAGGCGGTCTTAATGTCCTTGAACATTCCCGGGGGAGCGTCAACCTGGGAGAAGGTGATCGGAATGCCAGCCCATTTGCAAGGCTGGTCAGCAATCTTGCTGACAGAAGCTTGGTACACGGTGCGCGCGGCACTTTTGAGCTCACGCCGGGACTGGTATGTGGATGAGCCACCGAAGATCATATGGACGCGGCGGTCGCCCTGCTGGAACTCCAGGTCGAGGCCCTCCGGCCCCTCGTGTGCGCCGCCCTCGTCGGGCAACTCGTCCCCCTTCGGGAGCATGGGAATCTCTCCATGCCCATCGTAGAAGGCGTTCAGCTTGAACTGCCACGCCCTACAGCCCCTCAGGTCGTGGCCGACGGCTTGGTGGAACAGGCAGAACTTGTCCGGGTCGTACCCAGGCCCGGCCTCATTGGCGGGAGGTCGGGCGGCACCTCGCTGGAGGTCAGCCCGACGCTGCCCCTGATGCGGCGCGGCGCGATGCTGCCCTGGTTGGGGTTAACGTTGCGCTTGCTGACGTCGCGGCTGACCACGCTGTGGCCGAGGCTCATTGCGGTCGGGTTGCCGCACCTCCATTACCTCGCACCCGGCGTCGGCCGCGGCGACCACGCGTAGCTGGCCGCCGCCATCACGGTGACCTTGCCCTTGCTTGTTGACGCGCGGGTCCAGGCCAGCAGCCTTGGCGGCAGATGGCCCGGGCTCACCAAGGATGCGGCCGAGCTTTCCCTGGTCGTAGTTGCTCTTCCAGCGGATGGCGTCATCCGCGTCCGCCTAGCGTTCAGCCATTTGAAACAGCCTGTTGACACTGAGGTCGGCGGTGATCTCCATGTCCTCCGTAAGGCGCCTGTCCCGGACGCCGAACTTGAAGGTCTTGATGACGGCGTCACTGGAGATGTTTGGGATCGAATTTCTCGCGCGGGTGAACCGGCGGACGAAGTAGAGGAGAGGTTCACCCATGCCCTGAATGATGCGATCTAGGTTCCTTTCTCATCCAGGGCGCTCGTTGCAGCTCTGGAAGTTTAATCGGAGAGCGCTTCGCACCTAGCGCCATGACTGGAAGGCGCTAGGAGCCTAGTTGAAGAGCCAGGTGCGAGAAGCACCGTCCGGGACGGTAGGGAGGTAGTTGGCCATTACAGCCTTATCCCCGCCGGCCGCCAAGATCGCAGTGGAGTAGATCGAGAGGAACTCGTCGGGGTTCTTGGTCCCGTCAAACCGCTCCATCGCGGCGGGCCTGAAACGAGTCGGCTAGCGCACCCAGCGAAGGTCGACGGAGTACGCTAGGCGACCGTAGGTCAGGGCAGCATGGTCACCGCTATTGCTGTCGGAGTCATCGTCAGCGAGGTGACCGAACTCGAGCTGACGGTGCACCCCGAATCAGCCTCGGTGGTTAGGAAGGGCATCGTCAGGGCGGCGATGATCGCGAACCTTCTGACGCCTGGGCAGAATGTCCAGAGATAGACCTCCGAAAGTGTCTCTAATTGAGCGAATGTTGTCACCACTCTGCTGATTGCGAGAATGCCCGTGTGTTAGGCCTGCGTCCTGGTGAGGCGGGGATGGTTGCGGCGGCCTCCTGGCCCGCGGGTATGGAGTCGGCCGGTGAGAGCGGCGACGGCCGCGCGATGAACTATTGTCGCTTCTTAGGAAGCGAGGTTCGGGGGGCCGACGACGTTCTCCCTCGCACTCCTCCCGTCAGAGGGCGGTGGTGGCCTGGTTCATGGCGACTCAGACCAACCGACGCGCCTCCTCCGGAGCTTCTAGGTCACCATCACTTGCTCCCGCGCTCACCTCGTGGCTGCCGGCCATGAAGGCCAGGTGCTTGCGCGGCGACAGCGAAGGCGAGAACATGGAGGTGGAGCCTTCGCGCTCAGGAACCACGTCCGGATCCAGCCTCCGCTGATGGTGACATGCTGTCGTCAGAGCCGAAGGTGCTGGTGATGCTGGAGCAGTGAACTCTGAAAGAGTGAAACTCGGGTCCCACGGTGGGCGCCAGCCGTCGACGATCGGGACCGTCGGCCGCAGAAAGGGGGATGCGAGGAGTTATCTCGGGAGCAGGACCTGAGGTCGTGCTCGTTCGGAGGCACCTAGCGTCGCGGGATGCAAGTCGGGGAAGAGACACAGGACACGAGATTTATACTGGTTCGAGCCCCCAGGATCAGGTAATAGCTCTACTCCAGTCTCGCCCTGAGGCGGAAAGTGTATATGCGGTTCTCACGGGCGAATACAGACGGGAGCCCGAGTTGAGGGTCGCTCAGAGGCTCGGCCTTGTTCCCTCCTTCTCTTTGGTTGTCTTCTTCGGTTCGTCTCATGGTGTCTTGTGTCGTTCTCTGTTTCGGGTCGTTCTCTTTCCCCTTTTTTGTTGTGTGTCTTTGGTCGGGGTGACCCGATGCTTTTGTAGCCTTCTGGGATCCTTGCTGCTTGGTCCCGAGGTTGACGCCAGGAGCCCGTGCCGAGTTGACGGGGGCTGACATGAGGCGTTGGTAGTCGTCGATGTTTGACGGGGCCTGTTGGGAGCTGACGAGAGCCGTTGGGAGCTGACGGGAGCTGTTGAGCCCTAGTCCCTGCTCAGGGGGCAAGTACAGCGCTGATTCCCACGCAGGGAGAGTTTGTACATGAGATAAATAAAATCGTTACAGTATGTTTTTTACTCCGTGCAGAGGCATCGAGGTCGAGGCGGAGGTTACTTGCTTGCTGTGCCCGACCCCGAGCTCGGGGGGGGGCACCTCCTATGTTGGGGACAAGCCTCTGGGCTCGTGGAAAGCCGCCACGAGACCCCGGGGGGTGCTGACACGTAGCGAGGGTACCGATCCCCAACAATATGTATTATGGTCGTTGCCCCATGGTGGATGGGTTGTATGTCCTTGAACTCGAAGAAAAACCTGTCTATAACGTAAACGTAAAAAGTCCTCGGCCTAATGAATTGAACCCTACATTTTTATGGCATTGTCGCTTAGGTCATATAAATGAGAAGCGCATGAAGAAGCTCCATGGTGATGGACTTCTAACCTCATTTGATTTTGAATCATTTGAAACATGTGAGTCTTGTTTACTTGGCAAGATGACAAGCCCCTTTCACAGGTTTTAGTGAGAGAGCGAGTGAATTATTGGCCCTAGTACATACAGATGTATGTGGACCAATGAGCTCGACTGCTAGGGGTGGGTTTGAGTACTTTGTAACTTTTACCGATGACTTTAGTAGATATGGATATATCTATTTAATGAGGCATAAATCTGAAACTTTTGAAAGGTTCAAACAGTTTCCAAACGAAGTACAAAATCAACTTCGCAAATCAATAAAACACTGAAGGACCATGTGGAGGTCCATCCATGTTTGTGATGAGTATTTGACTTTATTTGAGCAAGGTGTGATCAAGTTTGAGTTTGATTTGGATTGATTTTCAAAATGAAGCAATTTGAGTTGTCTCTGCCAGGAGTGGTAGTACCGGTCGTATGGACGCGGTAGTGATGAGTTGGATGGTTTATTGCACATCTTTGTGGGCATTGCTATGTGAGGAGTTTCCTTGTCTTTGATGGTTGCAGGGCAACGGTGCTAGGTCATGGTGAGGCGAAGGATGACCGGGACTAGGCGAGGAGGGTCGGAGGTCCAGACGGTTGGGAGATCGCCGGAAGATTATCGGAGACGGAGTCCGGGCAAGTCAAGAAGATAAGGAAAGGAGTTGATGCTAGCTAGATGCCGCGTGGATCAATGAGGGCCGTCGGATTGAGGTCTAGTTGATAGGTTAGCGGGTCTAGGTAGTATGCTTTGAAAACCGTGCAAGAAAACCCGGTATGTGTGTGGGTTTTGGGTTAGCCCTTGCATGGCTGTGTGTGTGGATTAATCCTAGCCCTTAGATGAGTGCTCTAGGGTTGAGGGACACATCATGGAAGGGTAAACAGATTTACATTCATGCATAAGGGTGTATTCCATTCACTTTTTGCGGAAGAAAGATGAGAAGATTACTTCTAAAATTGTGGTAAAGCCTAAAGAAGTCTTGAAGAATACCTCAAAACTGATGATGGTTTTGATTGAAGGGGGAGGGGATGATACAGCCCCACTTGCTAGCACCACATTGGATTGTTTTCCTTGTGTGCAAATCAAGATCAACGAACACGGTGATGCTATTTTGAGCAAGAAAGACCAAATCAAGTATGTGGCCGAGGGGGAGGTGAGGGAGGAAGGCTAAGGAAGGATGGTTGGAACCCTAAAGCATGAAAAGTATATTTTACAGAAATGCGCGAATCATACCAAGGCAACATATGTGCTAGCTATGGCTGCATTGACTAGCTAAGGCCATGGCAGCATGGGCCAAGGCCATATGGCGCATGGGCCAACCAAGAGCATGGCCACAAGGGCCAAGGCCATACGTTTGGGCTGCATGGATGGAGGGTACGTGGGCTTGCACATGATTTAAGAAGAGAAAAGGAGAGCTCAAGTCGTGGGAGAGAAGCAACTAAAGAGTCCAACTCAGTTTAGAAAAGAAAGAAAGAAATTAGCTCGGATTGACAACACATATTGAATTAAAAAGTCCATAACTTTCAAGTTCAAGATCATATTTTGATGTTCTTGTACTTTCCTAAAAGCTTAGGAGATTATCTCTATATCTCTTCACAACACAATCTTCCAATTTTGCTTCATTATATGTTAAATCTGGTCAACAAGTTTCGGCCTGCTGGTTGGCTGAATTTAAGTTTTAAAGTTGTAATCTCTTTCTATCTCTTAGAGTCCAAGTTGTATATGTTTAGAAGGTGAATTTGAGTCCATTTTGATGTGTTGTGTTGTGCTTTGTGCACCAATACAAGGTCTTGGAGTATACCCCATTGTAGAGATCAAATTATGCATGAGAGATAAAGAAAACTATGGTTGGTTTCCTATATGTGTATGAGAGTTTGCCATCTATGGTTTGCTATTGTGGGGTACAGCAAGGACACGATGTCCCTGGGATTACACCTTTGAATCTGTGTAGTTCAGCTTCTTCAATTCGTGACACTGTTCTCGATTTGAGAAAGCCTTGCCGATTGCTTCTTGTTAGCGTTGCTAGTTTGATGCTGATCAGCCAGTTGTTCCTATTCATTTTGTGCAAGGAGAAGAAGAGGACAGAGAGCTGCTACTAGGGATTCAATTCCACCACCGAGGCCCTAGTTTGTCACTTGTATTGTGTGCGTTTAAGGGGACACGGAGAGGAAAGTGCTGCTGAATTTGACTACCATGAAGATCGGTCCTATCATTTGTTTTTTTAGAAAGTATTGTGTAGACTGAAACTTAGCTTATATATGTTCCATACCTCCCTGAAATAACTACAGACTCTAAAAACATTCAACAAATTATGTTGCAAGCAAACTATTTGCGTCAAAAACTTGATGTAGGGTTTCTGACAGCAGCACACCAAACGAACACCGGGTTCAGAGCATGCCAGTCGATTTGACCTGTAACCCACAAGGTAAAAATATAAAATTTACTCAAAAGCCGATCGTAACGATCAATCGGCTTAGACTCAATCAGCTTGAAGCCGATTAAGATCAAAGTAATAGGGTAAGTCTAACTAGCCGATTAAGGCTAATCAGAGGATAAAGGTAGATCAATTCTAAAGAAGGCGATGCGCAACAAAATCAGAATAAATCAAACCTGGGGGTGTAATTGACGAAGATCAACAATCGGCGATGCGCAACTTTATTGATCAAAATCGATTACAAAAGCTAAATTACAAGAGCTACTCCTAGTCGACAGGAAAAAAGAAGAAAGTAAGAGCTGGTTGATTGTATTGTGTTGTTGTTTTTTCGCAGCTTGCTCTGGTCCTTATTTTATACCCTTCGGCCGATCGTGTCCGACTACAACACGTTTCAAGTTTTGATCCGTATCGGCCTTATCTCGGACAGTTATTTCCTTAAAGATCTTGCCTTTACCAAAATATCTCCAAACCTTTTCATCATGTCCGTTAATTTCGTATCTTTGACTTTATTGCCGATTTTGACCAAACTTGTCAAATTTTGGTGCAAACATATGCCCCCCATTTTTGAGAGATGACTTGTCATCTGTCAAAAATCGCAATTTTATCGGCTTTTTTCAATCGGCTAACTGTTGAACTTCGCTCAATAACTGCTACTTTATTCGCGCCGTAATTCTCTGACATGCGGGTAGTGCGTTTTAACTACTCGTGCCTTTTGAGATTCACTTCCCGCCGCTTCAAATTTTCACCATGCTATAAAATGCGGCCCCCACTTCAGTCATTCTTCACGCGCACAAGCTCTCGATTTGTCAGCAATCGGTTTAAGCTTCCTATTTGAAGTACTTCCGAGGCAATCCTTTGGCTCATCCATCTTTCTTCATCGGCTGCAATGGATCCTAGCCAAGTACTCATTTCGATCCCGCACAGCAATGACCAATATTTTCTGGGTCCATTGGGAAATCTAGATGTCCATACCGTAACAAACCAAGAAGTCCCTCGTTTACCTCTATCGGCTGCTGGTCACAACATAGAGGGTTGGAACAAAAGTTTCAGAGCCTGGCCGACAGCTCTCAAAGGATGGAGGAATTGGTTTATCAGGGTAGCAGCCCAAAAGAGGGGTGAATGGGAAAGAATGGGCATAGCCGAGTGCATTCCACTTTCTTTAGCCGACCCAGAAGCCAACGAGCCCTTGGTGGCCACGGCCTGTTATTTTTGGTCGGACTGTTTAATGCCTTCTTACTCCGTACCGGTCCCATCGGCCCAACTCTTTTAGATGTTGCTCAATTGTGCTGTCTTCGGCCAGATGGAGAATAAGTATTGGCTTTTAGCGGAAAACCAAAATATAAACTTATCTGATCTAAGGGGGAAGGTTGGGCCAAATATATTGGAAATAATAACAAGATTAATGGCCCAGTATCGGACGAAGAGCATGTTGCCTTTCTAAATCTTTGGCTAGACCGTTTTTTGTTCTGTGGAGCGTCTCTTGGACCAACTCAGGTTTATCAAGTGATAGTAGAGCAACTTGTTGAAGGTCGTCGGCTAGCTCTAGGAAAAATCTTCTTGGGTGTTGTGTATCAAATGCTTTACATAATAAGGAGTCGGCTTTATACTGGTTTTGGGAAATTCACCGTCGGTAATGTAGGTGGTCCGATGTGGTTCATACAAATATGGCTATATTGCTTATTCAGCCGTTCTTTTAATTTGGATTCAGCCGACGAAACTCCTTTTCCAAGGGATGACATACCAGAGGGGGCACCTATCCAATTTAGAGAATGCCGATCTTTTGGTGAGAGGTTTATGATGTGCTCCAGTAATGAGACAAGGATTTCTCCCGATAGCTGCAGAAGATTCTTGCCTTTCTTTTTGCAATTGGATACCGAAGATTTCAAGCAGCAAGACTTCTTGATTCTGATACTACTGACCGATTTTCTTGGCCTTCATTTCTTCACCTGGAAGCCGATAGTTCTCTGATGCCTCAGGAGACTTTCGATTTATATAGAATTTTTATTTCTCCGTGCATTTTCCATGTCGGCCTTCATACTAGGAATAGGACATTCCAACCTTCATACAAGTTTTACCATCCTTCAGTTTACGCAAGACAGCTCGGCTTCGGCCAGGTAATTCCAAGTTTGCCACTTCTAGATCGGCTTAAACCTAGAGCCAGGGTTCGCAATTCCACATCAGCGAGGTTAGTCTTGGAATTAGCCGATGAGCTTCATCTTCGCAGTCTCCCCCACTTCCACCTGAACGCTTGCCGAGCAGGAGGTTTCACAACATGGTGGTCGGCTATTGCTGAGTGCCTGTACATGGAGAAGACTCGATCGCTTATAATCAAGGAATTCTTTCCAAATCTGCTAGAGCCATCCTTAGTGTCTAACAGCGATTCTAGCAGTGAAGCTAGCTCATCGGGTTACACTAACACGAGTTTAGTAGATAAGGTATCGGCTTGAATAATCTTGTCTTGCACATCGGTCTTTCACCAGATGCATTTTCTAATCACTTTTTACTATACGTATTGCAGGCTAAGGATGTCGGCAAAAAGCCCATCTCTGGCCAATCGGGAAATGGCCAAGGCAAAAGGTCACATCAATTGACTGGCCTTACGGGTTATACCTCTGGTACTCTAGGGGTCCACAGTCCATCTTTATCGGACATTGAGAAAAAACAACCAAGTAAGTATGAACACAATCGACTAATACTATTTTCTTTTAGACCGAACTAACCTTTAGTCGATCTTTATTTTCAGAAAAGAAGAAGACAATATACACCAAGGCTCCTGCGAAGAAAGGACCAAAGCCCCAGGAGCAAAGTGGCGAGAGTTCGCCACATGCGTCGGCTACTGACAAGGTAGATGGTTTGTACTTCGCTAAGAAACGTCCTTCAGTACGTCGGCTTACCTTGCATTTCTTATTTCAGCCGATGCAATCAGTTCAAGCCGCGAAGATTCTGGCTGAAAAAATTTCTTCTACACCGCTTTCCCCGCCACGGCTGATTTCAACTGCTCCAATCGCCGATCTGCCGGAGCTCTCCGACCCGACAAATCTGTTGGGTTTCTCTTTGGCCGATCTTGATGATCCGGAGATTATGGCCACTGATGACTACGATGCTGAGATCAGGAGGATCTTAGAAGTTTCAAAGGAGGCATCGGCTGCGGTCACTTCCACCCCATGCACGAAAGAGAAACTAAACAAACTATTTGATCTAGTAACAAGGCCACAATCGAAGATTTTGGCCAATAATCAGCCGATCCGCGATGCCATGGCGGCCGTTGAAGCCGACCTACCCCCGGAAGCAATGGCGGCACTCCTGAATGTGTGCCACTTGGACGAAAGGAAGTCCGAGGTTGAGGAGGCTCAAGCACGCATAGCGCGGCGCGAAGCTCAAGAAGCCGATCAGAAATTTCTGGACGAGCTCGTCGCCGACGCCAAGGCAAAAAAACGCAAGTTTGACGCCAATGCACTGCAGCTAAAGGCATCCAAGTATAATCTTTCCAAGCTTGAGTCGACAAAGAAATTTCTCTTGGAGGAACTAGCCAAGACAGAAAAATTAATCCAAGATGGCCAGCATTCCATGGAGAAAAACATATCGGCCATGAAAGAACAGAAAGTCGGTATTGCTAAAGCCGTCGCAAATGTGACTAAACAGTCGGCCAAGGTGAAGCCAGTACCCAGGAATGCCAAAGACGATGAGCGCATTCTTGAAGAAGTCCAGTGTGTGATTGCGAAGGCAACAGGTGCTCTATCGGCTCTAGGCGCGACTCTTCCTAGTTCTGGCATCCGATATTAACTTCATGAGATATGAAACTCTGTTGGCTATTTTTTTTAGAAACACTTGCTTGAATACTTTGTAATTTTAATATGCTTGTAATCGGCTGTTTAACCGATTTAATTTTATTTTCATTTAATTTGTCTGCAATCTCTTTTAGCCAAATAACAGCATCGTGTTAACTGGCTTTTTGAATGAAATCTTTAGTCGGCTAGGCTCCAATCCAAACGCTAGGATAGTACTTCTTCAAATACTTCCTGTTAATAGCTTTAGGCAATACATATCCTTCCAACGTCTCTAGTACGTACGAATTTCCGCCGACTAGCCGATTAACTTTGTATGGTCCTTCCCACGTAGGTGACCATTTTCCAAATCGGTTATCTTTCGAACCAATAGGTAATATCGTTTTCCATACTAAATCGGCTTGATCGAAAGTTTTAGGCATGACCTTTTTATTGTACGCTTTCGCCACCCTGATTTTATTCTTCTTAAGTCGATCAAGCGTAGACAATCGTAATTCTGCCAACTCATCCAAATTGTCGATCATCAAAGTGTCATAATCCTGAGCCGACAAACCGTTTTGTCTGGCCACTCGTATAGATTCAATATTGATTTCAACGGGTAATACGGCTTCTTGACCATACACCAGCTGATAAGGTGAAAGCTTCGTTGCTCCGTGATAAGCTAGCCGATATGCCCAAAGTGATTCTGATAGAGTTGAGTGCCAATTCCTCGGCTTCTCATCGATCTTTCTTTTGATCAATTTAATCAGCGTTTTATTGGACGATTCGGCTTGTCCGTTAGCCTGAGCGTAGTATGGGGATGGATTCAATAATTTAATCCCCAGACTTGTTGCGTAAGCCTGAAACTCATTGGACATGAAAACCGTGCCTTGATCGGTTGTAATTGTTTGCGGTATTCCAAACCGATGAACAATATGTTCATTAACAAAACCGATGGCTTCAACGCTGGTTACTCTCTTAAGTGGTATAGCTTCAACCCACTTTGAGAAATAATCAGTTGCGGCCAAAATAAACTTGTGGCCTTTACTCGATGGAGGAAATATTTGGCCGATTATATCTATTCCCCAACCTCTAAACGGCCACGGCTTAATAATTGGGTGCAAAGCCGATGCTGATGCTAATTGTACATTGCCAAATTTCTGGCATGTTTGACAACCTTTGTAGTATTTAAAACAATCTTCTAGCATTGTCGGCCAAAAATAACCTGTCCGTCTAAGCATCCATTTCATCTTATGGGCCGATTGATGAGAACCGCAAATGCCTTCATGTACTTCACCCATTGCCACTCGTGCTTCTTCGGCCCCAAGTCATCTTAGTAGCAATCCTTCCATCGTCTGATAATATAACGTATCGTCCATAACAATGTACTTCAAAGCTTGTTGCCTAATTTTGCGTTCTGTCGGCTCAGATGGATCGATCAGGTATTTCTTTATCTGCGTCCTCCAATCCGCGATATCCACACACATGACGGCTTTATCTATTAGCTCAGTCATTTGATATCATTCGAGGTCTTTGTACCCTGATGCCTGTTGAGCCAAGGCATTAGCTCCATCGTTCAACTCTCTAGGAACGTGGCCGATAGAAAATGACCTAAACGAGCCGATGATCTCTATGCATTGCTCCAAGTATTTTAGCAGCATCTCGTCCCGACATTGGTATTCTCCTTTGATTTGCTGTATAATTAGCATAGAATCCCCGTATGCCTCAACCGTACTTGCTCCGATATTTTCCAATAACTGCAGACCTTTGAGCAACGCTTCATACTCTGCCTGATTATTTGAGCACCGGCTATTTGGCCGAAATGCGAACTCGAAGTTATGCCCTTTAGGCGATATGAGTACTATACCGATTCCAACGCCTTCTCTGCATACAGACCCGTCAAAAAACAATTGCCAAAGGGCTACGGATACCAAATCAGTAGTAGTATCATGTCCTGTTATAAAATCGGCTAATACCTGCCCTTTGACTGCTTTGGCCGATTCATAGGACAGGTCGAACTCAACCAAGGCATAAGCCCATTTGCCAGTCGACCCTGCAGGATTGGAGCTGACAACATATATTTTATAACATCGGCTTTACAGATTACTTTACAAGCCGATGCTAAAATGTAATGTCTTAGCTTTGTACATGAGAAGTATAAAGACAAGCATAATTTTTCAACGAAAGGGTACCTGACTTCAACATCAAGAAGGCGTCGGCTTAAATAAAAGATAACCCTTTCCTTTCCATCAACTTCTTGTGCTAAAACAGACCGAATAGTCTCCTTTTCAGTCGATATATATAACTTGAATGGAATCCCCTTTTGTGGCGCGGCCAAAACCGGAGGATTAGCTAAATATTTCTTAACGTCGTCGAAAGCCTTTTCCTGATCGGCTCCCCATACAAACTCTTGATTATCCTTCAGTTTCAACAGTGTGGTAAATGTGCGGATTCATCCGAAAAGATTCGAGATGAACCTTCGGAGATAATTAATTTTACCGATCAACTTCTGTAACTCGTTTTTGCACATCGGGGGCATTGTATTGACTATGGCTTTGACCCTTGTTTGATTGACTTCAATCCCCATCTCATGCACCATAAAACCCAAAAACTGTCCAACCGACACGCCGAACGCACATTTGAAAGGATTCATCTTTAAGCCATGCGATCTTATGTTCTGGAAAACTCTTTCTAGATCGGCCAAATGCTGCAAGTCCTCTGCAGACTTTACCACGACATCATCAATGTATATTTCAACGATGTGGCCTATTAAATCGTGAAAAATTTGATTCATGGCTCGTTGATATGTGGCTCCACCGTTCTTTAATCCGAAGGTCATAACCGTCCACCCAAATAACCCTATTGCACCAGGACATCTGAAAGCTGTTTTTGGTATATCGGCTTCTGCCATGAATATCTGATTGTATCCGGCATTCCCGTCCAGAAAACTTATGATCTTATTCCCCGACGCAGCATCGATAAGCATATCGGCTATAGGCATCGGGTATTCATCTTTTGGTGTCGCTTTGTTCAAATCTCTAAAGTCGACACATACTCGCAGTTTTCCGTTTTTCTTCATAACTGAAACAATGTTGGAAACCCACTCCGCATATCGACAAGGTCTTATAAATTTAGCCTCCAACAATCGCTCTATCTCTTCTTTTATGATTTTATACAGAGCTGGATTAAAAAGCCTAGGGTACTGTTTAAACGGCCTATAACCTTGTTTAATGGGTAGCCGATGTTCTACCAATTGTCGGATTAAACCAGGCATTTTGTAATATTCCCAAGCAAAGTAATCTCTATATTTTCTAAGAATTTCGATTAACATTTCTTTATATCTTACATCAAAATTTGCGCTAACAAAAGTTGGTCTTTTTCTATCACCACTACCTATATCAACTTCTTCAAGCAGATCGGTGGACGTAAAGCCATGACCCAACTTTTCATCTTCTTGAAAGTCTTCTATAGCTTCATAGCTATCCGTTGTTTGCTGTAACATCCCAAAATTTTGCCTAAATACTATTTTATTGCTTAAATGTGCATTTATGATTTTCTAGAATTTATTTGGATTTTTCTGGATTTCTTTAAATTAATTTTAAATTAAGTATATTGACCTTTTGTTCAAATCTGTTTAAATTTGTGCAAAGTTAAAATAAAGTTTTGTCAAAAATATTTTATTTGAGTCCAGAATGTCTCAAAGTATTTTTGAGAATTTTCTTGAAATTTTATGGATAGTTTTCTTGCCTAAAATCAATTAAGTGAATTTGTGGAATTATTTTAAAGGTTAAATCGGTGAAAATCTCTGGGAACAGTGTTGGGCCGAGCCCAACACTTTGGCGCTGTAGTCGATAATTTGGCGGCCCAGTTGGCCCAAGAGGCCGATTCCAGAAACCCTAAGTCCCGCAGCCGTCTGATTGCATTTCTCCGGAGCAGATCGCGCCACGTAGGAGCTCGCGTCGCGGCCGGTGGATTCGCGACATGCGTACGGCTGAGGTGTCGTCGTCTTCGTTTCGGACTCAGAGTCCACCGCCGGGACGTCGCCGGATTCCTTCGCCGTGTAGAGCTCGGACGCCAAGGCTATAAATAGTGGGGGTAGCACCCCGAGGTTCGCAGTCGAGCACCGCATCTTTTGGTCGGAGTGATTCCGCGAGAGCAGCCCTAGAACGCAGCTTTGAGCTCGTCAGAGTTAGCCGAAGACTTCACCGCGTTTTTCCGCCTGAAGCTCGCCGTCCGTGGAGTCTCCGCCGTCGCCGAGGTCGCCAGCGTGTTCGCCGTGACGAGTCATGTCCGTGAGGGGTAGAAGCATCGCCGGAGACCCTTCCTTCCGCCGTCGCTGTGGTCTTCGTCTCCATGTCCGGCAAAGAAGCGCTACCGTGCCACCATCTCTAGGCTCAAAAGGTAACCACCGTCGGATCTCCAGCGAAGGGCCAGGATCGTGCCGCGTAGGGTTGAGATCGGTAGCCGTTAGATGCGATCTGTGTGGTGGGATTCCCCGCGCATGTGGACCAATCGGGAGTCGACGTGTGTCAGGCGCAGAGGCTGAGCCGCCATGGACCGCGTCTGCAGTGAACCGATCGACGCTGTGGACCCAGTCTATGCATCGAAGACGCGTGTCGCCGTCTCATTGGCTGGCGCCAGGGCTGACATCAGCATGACGTCATGCTTGTGTCATAATTGCATTTTTCAATTGGAAAAATAATCCGATTGGGAATTCTGTGATGATGACATCATCATGAGGTCACGCTGACGTCATAAATCTGTTTTCAGTTTGAAAATAAATCTGTTAATTTTGATTTTCTGATTTTTGCAATTTCAGTATTTATTTTATACTTCAAAAGACTATATCTTTTGCATCGTAACTCGGATTGGAGTGATTCAAATTTCTAAAAATTTGTAAAATTGAGATCTATTTAATGGTGAATTTTATTTTATTTTTGGAATTTGATTTGCTCTCTGTTTTGGCATTTATTTGCTTTTCTTCTTCGGTACGTGTAGACGTTGAATTGTGCGACGCATCGGAGGAAGATCCAGCAACTCAAAAGCAAGTTCCAGAACCAGATCAGGACCTATTACAAGGCAAGTTGTGCTTTGATCATGTTGAACCCATGTTTATAAAATTGCCATAATTGTTTTACCCTATTACATATATTTCAAGTATACAATTGTTTCAAATTTTATTGGGCTTAGCTAATATACCAGATTGATTTATATCCTACCTTGTGATTGTATGCCATGATCCATTGTCACCCTAGATTGGTTCAATATAGTCGGTTAGTAATTATAATCAACATGGGATGGGTAGTTCGTATTAGATGCTTAGCCATGCCACGTCATCGCATGTGTCAGAATCATTGATAATTAATCTTGATTAATGGAATATGGAACAATGTTATGAACTTGTGTGTCATGTGGGATCACACGATGAGATTGAGTTGTTGTGGCGAGTCATGTCACGCAACGATGTTGAATTGTTGATGGCACGTGGTGCTTGGTAATCAACTGGGTGATAATCACTTAGATTGGGGCAAGTGACAAGGGGCGAGTACGCCAAGGCGGGCCCGATGGGCAGATGGTATGTGGATGTCTTGCCTTGATCACTCTAAGGACTTAACCTTGCAAGCCTTTGACCTGAGTCAATCATGCAACCACATGTCTGGTATGGGCCAGCCTAGCTGAGTAATTTGCAATGTCTTAATTTTGGTACTATCGTGGTTGGTGTGAGTTCCCGAGTTATGGAGTAATTCTGTAATATCTAAAAAAAAAATTTAACTCGAGCGGCGGTGGGCTGTTTTAGGGTTAGTGTGGGTCTTGAGGGCTATCTTTGGGCCTCCAAGAGAGATTTGGGTTGGTGTGGGCTGATTCTGGGCTGTAGGTAGAGCGTCATGGCCCATAGGGGGTTTCCCTAACCCTAGCCTACTCTCCCCTTTCACCCCCCCAAGCCACCCTACCTCCCCTTGCAGCCACCCCCTCCCCTTCCAGTAGCCCCCTCCCCTCCCTGCGCCTCTCCTTTCCCTGCGCCCCTCCTCTTCTTGCACCCCTCCCCTTCCGAGTGCTCCCTCCCGACGCCCCTCCTCCCTCCTGGCGTCCCCCATTCAGGTTTGAGTTATTTTGTGGATCTATTTTGGTGATTTAATTGATAGAATTTCAGGTTTTTGTGCAGTGATTAGATTGGTTTGGGGAGAATTTGTATTGTGGGGCGAGATCTGGGTTCGAGCAGTACTGATCTGAATCTTAGGGCAGAGATTAAAAATAGTTTTAGTCGTTTTCAGAGGGGTTGGCTGTTGGAAAAGTTGTAGATAATCGTCTTAAGTTTATTTAGAGAACAAGATCATGAAATTTGGTTGGGTAGTTCAAAAGTTATGGCTATTTTAGTGACTACTGTCCAGAATCAGTCTCTTCTGGCAGCAGTCGCGGAAAACTGAAGAGTAGGGCTATCTAGATGTTGAATTAAATTTTTTAATGACCAGATTAAGTTAGGAAATTTCCTGTAGATTTCAGAAATGTTATCCTTTACTTCATTTGGAATTGTATAAAATTAGTTATGCTATTTTGAAGTCTGCTGTCCAGTGTGGTAGCAGATTGGGTTTCAGGGCTAAAGATGAAAGGCTAAATGTTTTATTTGAGAGAATTGGTTAACATGTTTCTAGTGGGTAATTTTAGTAGTTTCATAAAGTTCTTGGTCCCTCAGGTTTGGTTTATAAGGGTGGAACTTATAACCTTTAGACCATCGGGACAACAAAGGGCGGTTTTGTTATTTGGCGAAAGGAATAAAATTGTAGTAGGGCGTAAGTTCGATGTCGCTAAACTTATTGCATGTGCTGTGATTGCATTGTGTTGAGATGTATGCAATTTATTTTCAGGTGGTGTGACTTCAGGAGTGGCCTCAACCTTGCGCCACTCCGCTCCTCGTGGTTAAGGCAAGTGTTTTGCAATGGGTAGTGTGTGGTAGGAAATTGTTAGAGATGATGTGTGTGCCATGGACTAGTTGATGAGTGGTTTGTTATGTTGATGCTTATGTGATGAACGAGTAACTGATAGATTAATTTGCTATGTCTAATGTTAACCAGGATATGATGACTTGATTCATAGTAATGCTATGCTAAGATGAGATAAAATTGTTGTACATGTTGTTTTGGGTTACTAGTACATGTTGCATTCATGGCATGAAATCTGGCCAGGGCGGTGAGAAAGTCCTAACTGGTCCGGTAAAGCCGATGAGAAAGTTATGACTAATCCGGAGAGCCATAGAGTAAGTCCTACATCGTGATTTCATTCACCGTGGCGAATGGAAGCGAGGAGTAGGCACCCTCCATCTACGAGATGGAAGGGGGAAGAGGGTGCACACCGACGGGTGTGCACTCAGCTATACTGGTATACGCCTTTTAGAGGACATGTGCATCGCATGGCATTGCATCTTATTCAAGGAGATGAGTACGAATTGTTAACGATATTATGAATATGAAAATGATGAATATGTTGTTGTTGCTGCTAAATGATTCTTTCACTCATTTCATTATGCTTGCTGAGTTTTAAACTCACTCTTGTGTTTGATGTTATTTTTTTTAGGTACCAAAAAGTCGGCATGCGGGATAAGGGATTAGCTACACCTCCTCACGTAGCATTTCACTTTAGGCAATGTTATAAGTTACGATTTGAATTCTTGGATATAAGTAAAGGCCATGAAACTTGTTAAATGGTCAATTGGAGTGCTTAAATCTCTCGTTGGGTTCGATTTTTTTTGTAGTGAGATTGGAACTGTTAGTATGAGATTTTGTGGATGTTACATTTATGTTCATTGCTTCTTTAGATGCTTTATATATTGATATTAATTGCCAGGATAGTAACGTTGCTAAATTCAAGATAAAAACAGATGTTATGCTGCTGAATTTTCGGTACTAGCAATTGGTAACCTTGCTGGAATTTAGCTTGTTTTGGGATATTTAATTGTTGTAGTTTCTATGTTTGGTAGCATTCGGGCATGATAGATGCCGGGGTGTTACAGTTGGTATCAGAGCGGGCTTTAGGTCCGTGGTGTGAAATTGGAAAATTACTCTAGAGTGAACTAAAATTTTGATTTGAGAAATTAGAAACTTTGCTTAGGTATATATTCTTTAAAATTTGGCCATAGGATATTAATCTTAAAATTTGATATAGGTTGGTTAACTAATTTAAAACTTGACACACCCTGATGCACAGTAGAAAGGGTAAGGATAATCATTGCATTACGCTTTAATATCTTATTTGAGATTTGATGATTTATATGTGTTGAACATGATGGTGTTATGATGATGTATATTGCTATGATTATGATTGAGTGGCTTGAAGGAATGTGATTATGTGAATTAGATGTGCTGAAGGGTTTCAGTGGTTGTCTGCGTGGTCGTGGTAGAGGCCATGGTTGTCTGCGTGGTCGTGGTAGAGGCCTTAGTTGTGGGTGTGGTTGGGTAGAGCCACCACCTAAGGTTTAGGAACCCCTCGTATGGGAGAGTTGTTGTCTATGTATGTCTTAGATCGGAGAGTTTGTTGAGAAGGTTGCTTTCATTATATCTTCAATGGTCGGAGACAAAGAGAAAGTGTTTAGTGAATGAGTCTTTATCGGTTGTTATTACTACCGTTCTAGCAATTGGCTTTATTGGTTAATGTTGGTTGTTTTTTGTCAAAATTTTTTTTTTGCCTTTTGTATGTGTATATCGGTTTCCGCGCTTAAAAGAAGTTGCTGTTTTTTTAGCAGAACTTAAGTTCTAAGGGTTTATGCTCTCTGCCTTTATTAGAATGGAGTAGATGATCGCTTGGTTTTTCTTTTTGGTGAAAAAGAATACCCTTGCAACCATCTTCTTTCGTGGAAGTTTTAAATTTTGAGATTTGTCTTGAAGTGCTTTTGCATGTCAAAGTTTGGTCTTGTCATCTTGTGATTTAATAGTCGAGTTCCGTTGTGAAATATGGTTGGGTTTTCTGAAAAAAAAATGATGTAAATAAAGTAAGTAATCATGTGACTAAGCTAATTTGTCAGTTGTAAGAAGTATTGTTTAGCATGTTATATAGAATGTATTTGTGCAACTTATAGAATGAAGTTTTTCTTTATTAACTTGTGAGTTGAATCAATTAATTGTAGTTGTTATCTTGATTTAAAACTAAATAACCCTCTACTATCATGGATTATGCTATAGTGAGTAATGATTAAATGTGTTCTTGTCCATGCTTGAGAATCGTTGCTTTACTTAAAAAAAATTGGGGTCACACCCTGTTATTTCTAGGGTAGGTGACCAATGAGAATGTTTAAAACTTTAAACTTTGATGTGTAGTTAGAACATTGAAATGATGTAATCTACTGTTATTGTTAAAGTAAATTTGGTAGTTGTTAAAAGACATTCTAATATAAGCTGTTGGTAGAGATATTTAATTGTGTTAGTAGATGGCCATAAAGTGAATATTGATTAGAGTCATTTTATGTGTCGCTGCGAATTATTAAAATAATTGGAAATATGAAATCATGTTCCCTTGATGCTAATACAAATCGCGATTGAAAATGTATAGAATTTTCTATTTGATGAAGTTTTTAGGACAATGTGATGGTGTAAAGTACTGGAGTTTGTTGTACTTTGTTGCTAAGTGATAATTTGTTTAATGTATCAATGGAATGATTAATCCATGTTGTCATCAAAGAATGAGGAAACATAGAATGATTGTCATAGCGTTTGATTTTACCCTTAGCGAATGACTATCTTAAATCCATTCTTATGATATATGTTGCGTAAAGATAATATTTAATTGTTGGAGTCATTAATTGATGGAATAAGTTTTTCTTTTATTGAGATGTCAACTTATGGGTTGTATGAAATTTTTATGTTGATTATGTTGAAACTTTTGTTGAAAAGATATGTCTTAAACTTGGTATAGGAAGGTGTGTGATTGATGACATGTTGTGGTTTGTAGAACAAAAGAAAATGTTGATGCACTATCTTGTGCTGAATTAACTATCAGGTTGAATGTGCTAAAAATATTGACATCTTTCTCTTTGATGATCATGATGAGGTAGACATGGTTTGATGTGTTATGATATGCATCATAAATTTTAGTTATAATTACTAGAGAATGTAATTAAAGGAAGAATTGATTTTGTGAATTATGCTTAGTCCTGATGGGTTTTCTTAACGGGTAAATTGTGAATGTTAAAACCTTTAAGGGTAAGCGTATTAGAATACTAGGGATGGTAGGATTGGAGGTGAATCCTCTTTTAAAGGTATGAATTAAATTGTTCATATAGTCTTTTGGATGAATGTCTTTTGCTAAGGCATTCTATATTATGTGCATTAGATCTTCCTCAGATTAGAGTTAATGTTGCCAAACTGCAGAGTTAACTTTGAGGTTTCAAAATGAGAATGAAATAGAGAATAATTATGAAGTGATCTGTTGATGGTTTTTTAAATGATTTATTTCATTGATCAACGCCATTCATCTATCTTTGCTAAGAGCTCCAGCTTAAGATATGATTGTGGAATTCATCTTTAAAGTTGTATGACTAGATTGCGCTCTTTAGCGTACAAATTAAGCCATTTTTGGTATTATCAGTTAAAGCAAATAACCGAACCAATGTAATGTTTGAAAGTTCTAATTGAAAATGTTTGTATCTCTAGTTCAACTAGAGTTATATTTATTTAAAATATGCGTGGTGAAGTGGTTTTCTATTGGGAAATGTGTTTCACTTTCTCATGAGAGAAAATATGATGGTTGTGTGGAAGTGGTTTGATTCCATGATCGGTTTTCTTTCTCTTTTGAAATGATTTGCTTTGGTAAAAGAGATGATTTGTTCAGTAAAAGTGATATGCATCCACAAAAGATTTATGCAGTGTTTCTCTTTTAAATTGATTTTTTCCCTATGTGAATTTCAGCGCCTTGGTTTTAAGGTGATGAAGTGGTTTATATTGATAAAGAGAATCGAGATTTCATTTTCGTTCGCATGGGAAAAGAAACGGAATGATCATGAAATTTTTGTTGAAGTCTGATGGGATTGTATTCTTTGTCCTTGTTCGTTGAGTGAAAGAATGTGGGCGAGACCTTTATGGAAATAGAAGCAGCGTGGGTTGCTAACAACCCAAGATCCTAGCCTTTGTTATTTGTTGATCCTTGATGGTTTTTGAGTAGTGAGTAATGGGGGTTTTCGCGTGTCTCAGTTTGGAGCTTGTTTAAGCTTTAAAAGTTGACCACTAGGAAGCTAGGTGTAATTAATTTTCCATTTCGGTAGTGTGTCAGAATATTTGGTGACGTTGGATGTAGCTATTGTTATAATATTCAAAAGTGAATGGTTTTGTTGTGATTTTTTTTATTTCTTGGGTAGTTGTCCTTCGGAGCATGGTAGGCGTACAAAAAGATAGAGTAAAATTTTTATATTGCGAATTTGTGGTGGAAAAAAAATGTGCCATAGTGGGAGTTTCTTTTCGATGGTAATGATCCTTTGGTTAAAAGATTAAAAAAATTGAGAGAGACAGAAATCTTTGATTTGGTTCCGGGGGGTACCAGTTTGGAACCTGTAGGTTCATGTCGGCGTATGATTTTGAGAAAGGGACCCATCGTTTGGATCATTCTAAATTCTTGTGTGGGATGCAACGTGTTTCTTTGTTAAGAAAAATCTTGCAGAATCTCGATCGCGAGGTTTTCGTAGAGTTGTTGGTTGCTGACCCTAGGCACCTTGCCTTTGAGTCCTACCTAGGGTGGAAATTTGGGGGAGTCAAAGCGGTATTGAAGCATTAAGCGTCAAAGTATGTTATAGTGATTTGGTCGCTTCTGTATGATTGGGAAGCAACTTAGGAGTTGGAGTCTCACATGCGTGAGAAGTATCCTCAGTTGTTCACTTCAGGTATGTGATGAGATTCATTCCCTTGTTTTATTTGTCGCTTAGTGGCATGCCCAGATTCGGGGTCGAATCCTGTTAAGGGGGGAAGAATGTAATATCAAAAAAAAAATTAACTCGAGCGGCGGTGGGCTGTTTTAGGGTTAGTGTGGGTCTTGAGGGCTATCTTTGGGCCTCCGAGAGAGATTTGGGTTGGTGTGGGGTGATTCTGGGCTGTAGGTGAAGCGTCATGGCCCATAGGGGGTTTCCCTAACCCTAGCCTACTCTCCCCTTTCACCCCCCCAAGCCACACTACCTCCCCTTGCAGCCACCCCCTCCCCTTCCAGCAACCCCCTCCCCTCCCTGCGCCTCTCCTTTCCCTGCGCCCCTCCTCTTCTTGCACCCCTCCCCTTCCGAGTGCTCCCTCCCGACGCCCCTCCTCCCTCCTGGCGTCCCCCATTCAGGTTTGAGTTATTTTGTGGATCTGTTTTGGTGATTTAATTGATAGAATTTCAGGTTTTTGTGCAGTGATTAGATTGGTTTGGGGAGAATTTGTATTGTGGGGCGAGATCTGGGTTCGAGTAGGCTGATCTGAATCTTAGGGCAGAGATTAAAAATAGTTCCAATCGTTTTCAGAGGGGTTGGCTGTTGGAAAAGTTGTGGATAATCGTCTTAAGTTTATTTAGAGACCAAGATCATGAAATTTGGCTGGGTAGTTCAAAAGTTATGGCTGTTTTAGTGACTACTGTCCAGAATCTGTCTCTTCTGGCAGCAGTCGCGGAAAACTGAAGAGTAGGGCTATCTAGATGTTGAATTAAATTTTTTAATGACCAGATTGAGTTAGGAAATTTCCTGTAGATTTCAGAAATGTTATCCTTTACTTCATTTGGAATTGTATAAAATTAGTTATGCTATTTTGAAGTCTGCTGTCCAGTGTGGTAGCAGATTGGGTTTCAGGGCTAAAGATGAAAGGCTAAATGTTTTATTTGAGAGAATTGGTTAACATGTTTATAGTGGGTAATTTTTAGTAGTTTCATAAAGTTCTTGGTCCCTGAGGTTTGGTTTATAAGGGTGGAACTTATAACCTTTAGACCATCGGGACAACAAAGGGGCGGTTTTGTTATTTGAGCGAAAGGAATAAAATTGGAGTAGGGCGTAAGTTCGATGTCGCTAAACTTATTGCATGTGCTGTGATTGCATTGTGTTGAGATGTATGCAATTTATTTTCAGGTGGCGTGACTTTAGGAGTGGCCACAACCTTGCGTCACTCCGCTCCTCGTGGTTAAGGCAAGTGTTTTGGAATGGGTCGTGTGTGGTAGGAAATTGTTAGAGATGCTGTGTGTGCCATGGACTAGTTGATGAGTGGTTTGTTATGTTGATGCTTATGTGATGAACGAGTAACTGATAGATTAATTTGCTATGTCTAATGTTAACCAGGATATGATGACTTGATTCATAGTAATGCTATGCTAAGATGAGATAAAATTGTTGTACATGTTGTTTTGGGTTACTAGTACATGTTGCATTCATGGCATGAAATCGGCAGGCGGTGAGAAAGTCCTAACTAGTCCGGTAAAGCCGGTGAGAAAGTTATGACTAATCCGGAGAGCCATAGAGTAAGTCCTACATCGTGATTTCATTCACCGTGGCGAATGGAAGCGAGGAGTAGGCACCCTCCATCTACGGGATGGAAGGGGGAAGAGGGTGCACACCGACGGTGTGCACTCACTATACCGTATCGCCTTTGAGAGGACATGTGCATCGCATGGCATTGCATCTTATTCAAGGAGATGAGTACGAATTGTTAACGATATTATGAATATGAAAATGATGAATATGTTGTTGTTCTTTGCTAAATGATTCTTTCACTCATTTCATTATGCTTGCTGAGTTTTAAACTCACTCTTGTGTTTAATGTTGTTTTTTTTAGGTACCAAAAAGTCGGCATGCGGGATAAGAGATTAGCTACACCTCCTCACGTAGCATTTCACTTTAGGCAATGTTATAAGTTACGATTTGAATTCTTGGATATAAGTAAAGGCCATGAAACTTGTTAAATGGTCAATTGGAGTGCTTAAATCTCTCGTTGGGTTCGTTTTTTTTTTGTAGTGAGATTGGAACTGTTAGTATGAGATTTTGTGGATGTTACATTTATGTTCATTGCTTCTTTAGATGCTTTATATATTGATATTACTTGCCGAGATTATAACGTTGCTAAATTCATGATAAAAACAGATGTTATCTTCTTTGAATTTTCGGTATTAGCAATTGGTAACCTTGCTGGAATTTAGCTTGTTTTGGGATATTTAATTGTTGTAGTTTCTATGTTTGGTAGCATTCGGGCATGATAGATGCCGGGGTGTTACAAATTCACATGGCACAAGAGGGGGGCCCTGGATGTGGTAACCAGTCCCACCAGTGTTGAAACCTTAGCGGGTGGTACCGGGTTAAGCCAGCGCATTGTAAAGGCTTTGTTATAATCACTCGCCTTGGTGTTGTTTGGTTGTATCACGTGGGTAAAGTGCATAACCTCTGCAGAGTGTGAAACTATTTGGATAGCCGTGCTCGCGGTATTGAGCAATGCTCGGGAATTACAGTTAAGGGTTAGCTTAAAATAAATGGACAACTTGATTGGGATGGCGGAATGCCATGTGGAAGATGGAATTTGACTTAGGATTGGAAACCTGGTTTACTTGAGAAATACTGAATCTATTTATTATTGCTATTTGTTTTACAAGTCTTTACAATCTAAATATTATATTTGTTCATAAATGCTGCTTATTGCAAAATGGCCATGATAGCCTATCCATTGGAATAAGCCTTACATATAGTTACATAGAATTGCATTCTGTGCACAACTTGTTTAGTGCTTTAAGTACTCACCCTTGCCAACAACAATAATCAACAGTCGAAGAATCTACACCTGTGTTGGAAGAGGAGTTCCAAGAGGACGCGAGTCATTAGGGTCCGAACCTTGTCGGTTGCCTGTGGTGAACTGATGAGCTATCTACGTTTTCTACTTTCCATTGCTAATTATTAGCTTATATTTCCGGTCTTGCCTGCGTGTATAATAATGTAAGTCGGTCATAAGATCATACACTTAGCTATATCAATAAATGAACTACTATTTCTATTATCGTTGAGTATGATGTGATATGTACCGATGTTGAGCTGTGTGCACTAGCGTTGATCCTGGGACTAGTGCGGTAAACACAGTGGGTTCGAATCAGTGGATTCGGGTCCTTACATTTGCCGATAGCTTTGCATTTTATCTTGTAATGCCTTCACTGTTTTTCTTGTCCCCATCGGCGTAGCACTTCATTTGCTCGATCAAATGTGCCTGGCTTGACACTGATCGGCATAAGTCCTGTCTTGCTTACGCAGATGAAATCGCAATCTTCCAATGTTTTTCCCGATATACACCCTGCTTCTTCATGTTGCCAATTCGCATCAGAACTGGCCATGGCAATGTGAGCTGATGTGTCGGCTGTGACAATTTCAACTTCTTCTCCGTTCCATTGAACAAGCGCTTGATGCATAGTTGATGGGATACAGCAGTTGGCGTGAATCCAATCTCTTCCCAGCAGAACGCTGTAATTTCCTTTGGCGACAATAACAAAAAATGCGGTCCGCAAAGTTTTACTGCCGACGGTCAGTTCTGTAACCATGACGCCTTTGGCTTCTGTGGGATCGCCTGTGAAGTCGTTTAAAACCATGTTAGTTTTAATCAAGTCTTCATCGGACTTACCCAATTTCTTGCAAGTCGTGTAAGGCATCAAATTCACTGTGGCTCCGCCATCTACCAGCATCCTTGATATCGGCTTCCCATTTATATATCCTTTCAGATATAACGGTTTTAAATGCCGATGATCATCTCTGGGTTTCTCAAAGATTGCGTTTTGAACTCCCGAACAAGATTGGGCAAAAGTTTCTTTAGCCGATTCAGTTTTGATTTTGAATTCGGCTGGCAATGTGAACACCATGTTGATATCCATTGGTGGTGTATCGTCCCTAATCATAGGACAATCTAGATCATCTGCCGATTCAAAGTCTTCTTCAGCTTGTTCTTTTTTCCTCCATTCTTTCTTGACAATTTAGACCGGACGAAGCTCATTGAAAGTTTCGTCCCTCTGTTTTTCTGCGTCGGCTTCCCGAATCTCTTGAGTCCTTAGCCTCTGAAGTCATCGGCGTTGCGATCAGCTAAGGCTAGACGGACACCATCTTGGCTTAGGCTCTACTGGTTTTCTTATCTTGCCGACGAGATTATCTTGGTTTATGTTTGACATCCGCGTTTCGACCTGGTTTGGTTCTTGCTTTGGTTCAGATATCCTTTCGTGAATGTGCCTTCGAAACCGTTGTAACCCGAATCGGCCCAGACAGCATATCTTTAGCCGATTGCCTTGGCCAATCGTCGCGGGGGTAATGTTCCATCGGGCACGTATACGGGGATGGCAGTGCTACTCCCCTTTCCCAACAAAACTGCCAAAAAGGACATCTTCTATGGGCCCTTTCCACGTTTTCAGTGTGATATAAATTATCCGACCGGCGAATAGGATATCGCGGTCGGCTATTCATCCTTTCATATTTATCCATCAGTTGTGAAAAAGTTGGTCCCGGCCTTTTGGCCAATCGCTTTGATGGCGATTTTTCAGCTTTGTACCATTTACCAACCCGAGGATTACCCTTGGGTTTAATGGTCCTCGAATTTTTTCCTTCGTGATCGGCTTCCATTTGTAGTGAGCCGATCGTAATTTTTAGCGTTTGACCAACGCCTGAATTCAGCTGAATATTGACCTGCCGATCCTTCTTTGGTTCATCATGTATCGGCTTCTTTCCTTTAGCTGAGCATTGAACCATGTTGATTGGAAATGGATCAGCATCAACTTGCATAGTCGGCTCATCAGCAAATTTTAGCCGACCGTCCTCAATAGCCGACTGGATCTGTTGACGAAAAATATTGCAGTCATTAGTATTGTGAGAAGAAAATGGTGCCACTTGCAATACCTGTGTTTCTTGATCTCGTCAGCCGATGGTATAACATGTCCCTCGGGTAACCGTATTATTTTTTCTTGTAATAACAAATCAAAAATACGATCACATTTGGAAATATCAATGGCATATTTAACTTCCGACTTATTTCTAGTCGACTTTAGCCAAGAACAGACTACGGACTTTTTAGAGCCCTTCACCCATTCGGCTATATTTATTTCTGCCTCATCGTCTTCTGAAGAATCACTGGGACAATATTCAACTATATTGACCTTGGCCTTGTCCTTCTCCTTAGTATTATTGTTCTTGAATCTATCTTTAAACGCTTTACTATCAGGGAATCGGCTTTCTTGAGCCGATACTCGATGAAGTAGGTGACTTAAGTCAGCGAACTCTTGCCCTCCAAACTTTTCCCTAAGCGGAGGAATCAATCCTTGAAACGCTAAGTCAGCATGTTGATTATCGGGCAAAGTGACACTAAAACATCGATTCCTAGTTTCCCTAAACCTTTTAATGTAATCAGTTACCGATTCCACAAATTTCTGACAGACGGAGCTTAGATCAGAAATCATGAGCTCCAAACTGCCCGAAAAGAAGTATTCGTGAAACCGGCTTTCCAAATCGTTCCAAAAGTGGACCGAATTCGGAGGTAAACAGGTTAACCAGGTAAAAGCTGCTCCGGACAATGACAATGGGAACAATCTTATTTTTAGTCCATCAGACAGAGCCGCTTCGCCGCATTGAGCGATAAAGCGTCCGATGTGTTCCAACGTTGTATTTGAATCATCGCCAGAGAATTTCACAAAGTCTGGTACTCTGAAATTATGAGGGTATGGCATACGATCTATGTAATCAGGATACGGCTTTCTATATCCGATAACCTTTCCCTTAGGCTGTATGTCGAACTGGTCCCGTAAAACAGCGGAAATCTGATCTGCCCAATTTACATTATCGACCATTGGCATAGCAGTCCCTTGATAATGTTGGTCGTAGTTGGCAGCCTGCCCCCCGAGTGCAAGCTCGGGTTGCCAATTATGCTGCATCGTCGGCACACGACCATACTGATCATGCCGATTATGCCTGACTTGAGGTTCTGGTACTGGGACAAACGGTTCTGAGTATGTCACTACCCTATGTGGACCTGGGTTTCTAAGCATGGTAGGATCTTGAGAGAATCTCTCGGAGCCAATCGGCTGTGGAACCAATTGGGGAAAGGCATAGAACGGAGCCGACGGCGGCAGATTTATCGATGCGTCTAACTTGGCGACGTCGGTGTAGGATTGGTAATGGCTCACCCCACTTGACCGAGGATCTCTAGGCAATATTACAGTCGGCTGCATAGGCATCATTGTAGGGGGTGAGGTTATAGCCGATAATTTAGGATCGGCTGTTGAGCTCTGCGTATTTTGTGCTACTGAAAAAATAGAATAATTTGGCAGAGCTTGTAATGGGTCAAGCAGGCTTCCTGACGAGGCTAACTCTTGGGCTATAGACTTAACGCTATTTGCTATCATCGGCTTGAGAGTTGTCACAAGAGCCGATGATTGATTTATTAAGGCGTGGTGCACAGACTGATTAATCATAGCCGATAACTCGGCTTGAATAGGCAGATATCGGCTTACCAGTTCTGTGACACCTGCATCTCCCAGGGCGTTGACCGTCGGCAGGGCGGATTTTTGAGTGACGCCACGTCTAGTTTTCTGATAACAACTTAGCATGATCTCCTCCAACGCAGTCTTCCGAGCCTCTATTTCCTGACGTTGTTCCGCGGTCAAATCGTCCATTGTTGGGACGATTATGGCTTCTGCGTTGAGATCGGATGGTGGAATCGACTTTCCTGATGAAGACATTTGTCCCACCGGGCGTGTCAAGAGTGTGCCGGCGTCAAAAACTTGATGTAGGGTTTCTGACAGCAGCACACTAGACGAACACCGGGTTCAGAGCGTGCCAGTCGATTTGACCTGTAACCGACAAGGTAAAAATATAAAATTTACTCAAAAGCCGATCGTAACGATCAATCGGCTTAGACTCAATCAGCTTGAAGCCGATTAAGATCAAAGTAACAGGGTAAGTCTAACTGGCCGATTAAGGCTAATCAGAGGATAAAGGTAGATCGATTCTGAAGAAGGCGATGTGCAACAAAATCAGAATAAATCAAACCTGGGGGTGTAATTGACGAAGATCAACTATCGGCGATGCACAACTTTATTGATCAAAATCGATTACAAAAGCTAAATTACAAGAGCTACTCCTAGTCGACAGGAAAAAGGAAGAAAGTAAGAGCTGGTTGATTGTATTGTGTTGTTGTTTTTTCGCAGCTTGCTCTGGTCCTTCTTTTATACCCTTCGGCCGATCGTGTCCGACTACAACACGTTTCAAGTTTTGATCCGTATCGGCCTTATCTCGGACAGTTATTTCCTTAAAGATCTTGCCGTTCCCAAAATATCTCCAAACCTTTTCATCCTGTCCGTTAATTCCGTATCTTTGACTTTATTACCGATTTTGACCAGACTTGTCAAATTTTGGTGCAAACATAAACAAGCAAAATCAAAGTTTTTTCTAGATAATAATTAAGGTGCACATTGTTAAATCTTACAAGTTAATTTTGTATGCAAGCAATTTGACCCCAGCTAAAACAAGTCTGAAATTCTTAGGTTATTGTAACCTGTGTCAAATCCTTTATAATTTATTCGATTGTAGGAGTCACTATTTTACGAAACCTTCAAGAGCACAGATAAAATCAGATAGTGGGTGTTACTTACTTCTAAAACAAAACAGGTTACCTGTGGTGAGAAGGATTCATGTTTGGAGGCAATGGTGTTGCACGGGGAGGCCACAACATGGTTTGTCAAGGTGGCAATCGCACATTTCTTGAAGTTGACTATAGGAAGAAGGACCAACTGAACTATTACTCAATCATATCTCAAATAAAAAGTTAATCAGCAAGCTTTTAGTGTATTAGAAAAGACTTTGTTTCATTACATGTTTGATACTTAAAACATGAACACTACCTCCCAACTCTTACTAGTCAGAGCTGACATTATCCGAACACCACTACAGAAAAGGACATCACTGTCGGATCAACATCAGCATCACTGCCACTTAATATTTTCCAACCGACAGTGATAAGGTGTTATCACTGCCAATTATTTCTCTAAAACCGGCAGTGATAAGTACAGTGCCATATTATCCTCCAAAACCGGTTACATAATTTTTTTTATATTATATGTATGATGTAACGCTGTACTATATATATATTGTACAGTACATGTATTCTGTACGGTATATGTTATGCGCAATATTAATGAAGTATTGGTAAAGAATAATTCAAATATATTAAATCATCATAATATTTAACATTGAATACTGAATACTCATTTAATCATGACAATATTAATGAAGTATTTGTAAAGCATAATTGAAATACAGTAAATCATCGTAATATCTAATTATTACATTGTTCATTGACAATCGTTCACATTTCAGTTAATTGTATGGCTCGTAAAACTCGCCCTTCGGGTTGATCACTTCTCGAACGATGAACCCAGCCATCTGCTCTCGAAGGGCTTCAACTTCGCTGTCAAGTAGGCTGTTGGTGCCGAGCTTCACGCGCTGTCATTGAAGAAAATAATGCATTAATTAGTGTCGTAGTTTTTATAAAGAAAACTAAGCGTCAACATGTAATGATATACCATCTCGCCATTGTAGTCGATCACGTCGATTTAACGTGTGTATGTGTGTCATTACGTAGTATGCACATAAATTGTTCCCTTGCGGCTGTCTTAGGCACGGAAAATCGGTTTTTATTCTGAACTTCTTCGTGAATGGACGGTACGGCGTGCTCTTCTTGCGGTATTTTGTGTACGCCCTGTGTATGGTTATGAATACTCATTAAACTTAATTAGGTGCAATTAAGTGCAATGGAATGAAAGATTACGGGAGCAATAATGCAACGACCGAGTTTACCTTTCTAACAATTCTATTACTTCTTTGTAATCGTTTGTCGGTTTCCTCATTGAGTCCAACACAGTGATCGTGCTATCGTCTAACGTAATGACGAGAAGGATCCAGTGAAAGCTGCAGAAGCCCATTAGTCATGACATGGTGTTGCACATGATAAAACTGACTAGTAGGCAGGGAAACACGTACTGAAAGTTGTAGGGTAAAAGTACGTAGGTCTTGTCTTGTAACTTTAGCAGCGCCTTTATTACGTACTCCTCGATCTCTCTCTCCGTCAGTGGATCTTTAATAAGTTTGCAGTTGACAAGGCCGGGATCGAGGAATCCTACCCTTTCATTTAAGTTCGCTCTGAGTGTCATTGTCTCCATTCTACATAAGAAAGAAGTTAGACACTAAGTTTAAGGGTGCGTGAATGTACAAGATCTGAATTATACAAGAGACTTACATAGTCCACATTCTTAATACTGACACGCCCGAGCATCTCGTTGGTACAACTGGTATAACTCGGAGGTTTCTACCGAAAACTCCGTCCATATTGTGAAAATCCGTTTCTTTGTATTTGACGAGGGCGTCGTTTTTGTCTCTTGGACAAACCGCCGATACCATTGATGTAGACGCCAGAATCGTGTCGTCGGTCTACGCTCCTCGTTTGGATCCACCAATGCTTCCCGTTAACGAACTTCCACCTTAGAGGGGCCCTCGCCTTTAGCACCCTTACAGTGCTGCAGCAATAGCTCTTTTACCAACCTTGTCCTTTAGATTTACGCCAGAGATGCGCTCGTAGTCGATCGTTGGCTAGGTTGAGGAGATTGATTGTTCGCCCAACTGCTTTACCGTCGCTATGTCTAGGAAGAAATCTCTTTTGGCGACTTCGATTTCAACTTTATCAGTCTTGGCATCTTATTGAAGTGAGTATCACATGGCGTCCACTTCCTTTCTAGTTTCTTCTTGGTCATGTCATTGCTCGTTTCTTACAGTTGTCTTGGCTTCACAGATGTGGCACTTTTCCCCGCCGACCGTGATGAATTTTGAGATCGCGGTGCTCTTTCATTATTTTTCCGTATATTTGGAGCGGAGGCGGACTTTTTAGGTGACGGAGGAGGACTTTACTACCGGGATAGGCGCGCCGTCATCATTAGTATCATCATCGCCATTGTCGTCATCGGACAAAAACATTATGTAGCGCTTGCGCCACGCGATGAATGTGCCCAGGCTTTGTCCAAGAGTATTTCTACCTTCTTCGCTGGGGATCTGTACCTCAACTTCACGGTAATTGTCAACCACACTGTCTACTGATACTCTGGCGTATCCCTCAGGAATTGGGCGGTTATGCAACATCTGCCCCTCGCCGCATGGCCAAGCCATCCCTTCAGCCACCTTAATGGTTATGTTCGCTAGAGGCAGGTGCAGACTGCAACATGTCGGCTCTACGATTTTGTCCACGGGAAAAACTACAGGCCGAGTCCTCTCCGAGAGGGTCTGCGGACGCTTGGCTGCTTTTACGAGCAATGGCGGGACTCTGCAGGTCATGTGCCTGACGTCCGTTGAGGACGCTCGCTAGCATTTCTTGCATCTTTTGTATCTGTTCTTGAAATTGAATTTCCTTTACATGCATCCTTTCTTCTATTACTCGTACGTGCATCCAATCGTTCTTGTCTAGTTAGCGGACGCTTATAGATAGAAGCGTCCTCTCGAACGCCGCTTTCGTGGCACCAAGTCTAACCTCTAGTACGACCGTGGTGCACTTTGTTACCTGTATGAGTGTTAGCTCGTCGTTCTCTCTTCTTGGTTGGAAGCATACAGGTAGCTTGGGCATGGGCATCTACGATCTTCTTTGAAATTTCCTCTTCTTTCTCGCTTCTGAAGCTTAAGCTGCCATCATCCGACAGACTAGCTCCCCTCGCAAGCATCCAGTACTTTGATCTTGGGGCCATCTCGGACGTCGCAGGAACAACTCCACTAAGAATTAGCTCTTCTTCCCTTGCATCCCACTTGGGTACTTTCTTCACGTAGCCACCAGTGCCTAGCGTATGGGGGTAAATGTTCTTGTCCGAATTTGCTTTGTTCTTTTCACTGATAGCTTGGGCTTCATAAGACTTCTTATATTGCACGAATTCATCCCAAAATTGCCTCAACCTCAGGTACGTATCAAAGTTCGGCGTTTCATCCTTCTTAACATACTCCTTATTCAGCTTTGTCTTCCAATTCTTCTAGGAGTTTCCCATGATGGCTAGTGCACGTTTCTTCGCATGCTCCAGCTGATCTTCGGGAAACTGAAACTTGGATGTCAAATCTGTCCACAATGCTTCCTTGATTTCATCGGGAACATACGATGGGCAAACGCCACGATGTGTCCATGATTTGTAGGTGATGGGAACGTTATCTCTAGCTAGGACCCCGCATGCTGTTCGGTATGGCCCAAGCAGTGATGCTGGTATAACCGGTTCGCCGACTGCATTAAGTTCCACGATCACCTTTCGTTCACCCGTCCGCAACTTGTTAGGACCTCGGTGACGATGCTGCCTCTGTTCACGTGATGTCTGGCCCTGCATTTTGACTATTTCATTACTCGTCTAATCGGTATACGTGAAGATTTGGTCTGAAATAATTACCTCGGGTATGTTTGTTGCCTCGGTTTCCTGCAGGTTGAGGAAGCTTGTCGGGCTTTGTTCCGGGATTTGGTTCAAATGCTCAGCGCCATCCGGCACTTGTTCCTGGTTAGCGGCCATGTGCACCTAATTTATCTAAAATTTAAAATTAACAAAGGCATGAGATGAATGTGATGGTATACGTATAAATTGGTCACGCACGAAGTTGTGGACCGAAATGGATTAATTATACGTACAATATTACACACATTTGGCCATTACTTTCTTAAATCTAGTGATATTATTTCCATGCGAAACTACACTACTCGGTACATAATTAAACATAGGAATGGTGATATTACGCCTAGTTTCACGTTTAACTCATTTCACGCATGCATTGCACTAGTATAGAGAACAAAACTGACACATACAATATATAAGGTATTTATTACATGAATATAATAAATACAATGTATTGTTAAAACAACAAAAATCTCATTACATGAATATAACAAATACAATATAAGGTATTTATTACATGAATATAGTGTGAAGACTTCTACAAGATTCTTCATAACAAAACTACACTAAGCTGGAAATAGGAACAAATTACATTTAATCAGGAGAGCAACCAATTGATCCTGAAAAATGTCAATGTATTGCTAATTGTGCAGCACATTGCACCAAAAATGAAGATCAGTTAAAAACTACAGGTACAGATTAAAAACTAATTAATTCAACAAGTTGAGTAAGTAATTGTTTATCTAAGTGTTATAGTTTCGTAAAGCAAAGAACAAATTAAGTAGCATAAAGAAATGTGTTTAGGGAGATAAATTATTATCTTTAACCAATTGACGAGATAAATTATTATCTTTAAGCAATTGACTATGAACGTTTGACGCAATTGAGAAGATATCTAAAGTAGCGTCATGAAAATCGCAGTTCAGGAGAACTTGAGTAGATTCAAAACCGAGTCCTTAACTAGAAATCATAATATCACCTTGATGGACCTAATTTGAACATTATGAAAAGTTTTCTAGTAATCGAATGTATATCATGTTAACACAAACAAAAATTAAGATGTTTGGCTGCCGATGTAGAGCCTGTACATGTGTGTGGAGTACAATATATGTCTATAACATCACCTTACAAATATATGATGCAATTCAAACGTCGTCTACATTCTAATGATTTTCTGCAGTAAACTAATTGACATATTGGATCGGTTAATCACATGACCAAAGATCCATGTTAAGCAATATACGGCGATCACAACATTCACAATTAGTTATTTGCATTGCAGAACAAGCAAAAGTACACTACTCGGTACATAGGAGGGTCGGCACGGAGAAGCACCGGACGTGGACGAGGGCTGGGGCGGTGCGGAGAAGCACCGGTGCGGTGGAGGGCCGAATGTCGAGGAGGGTCGGCGCGGTGGAGGCGCGGTGCGAAGGAGGGCCGGTGCGGGGAGGAGGGCTGGCGCGGAGGACTACTCTCGGAGGAGGGCCGGACATCGAGGAAAGAAATCCGGCAGTGATATAACAATCACTGCCGGTTGAAATTAGAACCGGCAGTGATGAGGTATTACTGCCGGTTCTAATTAGATCCGGCAGTGATGTGGAGGTATTACTGCCGGTTCTAATTTCAACCGGAAGTGATACCACAACATCACTGCCGGATTTTTCTCATGAACCGGCAGTGATGTGGAGGTATTACTGCCGGTTCTAATTTCAACCGGCAGTGATACCACAACATCACTGCCGGTTTTTTCTCTAGAACCGGCAGTGATGTGGGTGGGCCCCAAAAGTCAGTGGCTAAAGCCAAGCTCAAATTCAAACTAGCATAACTTTTGATATATAGCTCCAAAAAGGATGAAATAAATTTATAAATTTGTATAAAATCATGAAGTTTTAGAATATATGAAACATTGATTTTTTTAATCACATAAAAATTAAGTGAATTACAAATTTGCTAAGAACCCTACATGGACTTTACATAAATACTATAACACCATGAGCATTAATTTGAATCTTTTTAATAAAGATTAACTTCAATGTGCTAGATATTAAAAAATACATGATTTATGCAAAAGAAGTCTTAAGTAAATAAAAATTGATAACTGAAGATAAAGCATATCCGTATATTACAAATGGAAGCATTTTCTCCATACAAAATAAAGTATATCCGTATATTATAAATGGAAGCATGTTCTCCATACAAAATAAAGTGTATCCATATATTACAACTGGAAGCATGTTCTCCATACAAAATAAAGTATATCCATATATTACAAATTGAAGCATATCCTTCATACAAGATAAGACATATCCGTATATTATTACAACTAAGCAACGATTCGACCTTCGTTATGATCACGGCGTATGTATGTAGCTTCCTCACTGTCTTCCATGAGACCTAGGTCGACGTTCTCACCAAAAGGAGGAAGCTCATCGAATTGGTTGTAGTCTTCCTCGTCGACTACATTGTCAACTCCGACAATTCTTCTTTTTCCTTGAAGAACCACGTGGCGTTCTTTGTCAGCCGGGTCCCGAACAAAAAAGATTTGTGTAACGACATTAGCAAGTACGAATGGTTCTTCTCTGTATCCGATGTGCTTGAAGTCCACGGTAGTGATACCGTACTTGTCGATGTTCACGCCCCCAGGGAGCCTGACCCATTGGCACCAAAAGAGAGGAACCTTCAAAGGCCCATAATCAAGCTCCCAAATCTCTTATATGAATCCGTAGTAGGTCTGCATATTACCATTGCTATCGTAGGCATCTATACGGACTCCGCTGTTCTGGTTTGTGCTCTTGTTATCTTGTGCTCTCGTATAAAATGTATATCCATTTATGTCGTATCCTTCAAATGTCAGGATTGTATATGAGGT